>JAGTJL010000011.1:0-1200000 GCA_020746875.1 Rhexocercosporidium sp. MPI-PUGE-AT-0058
ACCTTAACCCTAACCCTAACCCTAACCCTAACCCTAACCCTAACCCTAACCCTAACCCTAACCCTAACCCTAACCCTAACCCTAACCCTAACCCTAACCCTAACCCTAACCCTAACCCTAACCCTAACCCTAACCCTAACCCTAACCCTAAACCTAAATTAAACGCTACGTCTGGGCCGTAAATAAAACTTATATTAAATATAAAATAATATTTATTACTTCGGCCGGTAAAAAATCCCGTTACTTATAGTTTGTCTAAGGGTAGCTTAAAGCCGTAGTAAAAGACAATAAAGTCAAAATAGACGTTATTTACTTACGCTAGGAAGTATATATTATAATGAACTTATTATAATAGACTAGTCCGTGTATTACCCTTTAATCTAGGGTCATTTCGCTTAAGGAGCCGCATAGTTCGCCATAATAATGGCGATTTCTAGAGGTAAGGTTATAATTAATGCTTTGCGCTTATGAGTTAATTTTTATAACTTTAATCTTATTTTAAATAATAATAGCAGCTTAATATTAGAACTTAATACCGTTTATATATACCCTGTCTCTTTTACCGATAGGCTTAATACTATTATATACGCGATACGTCGGTTAATATTAGGCCCTAATACCTTATATCCCATACTATAACTAGACGGGACTAGGCTTTATAAACCTTAACTTTTTAATAATATTTAATATTCTTATAAACGGGTTCTACGTCTTATTAACCCTCTTATTCTTATTTATTAATATATAAAACACTCGTATAATTCGCGCTACTTTAACCCTCTCCTACTAAATCCCCTGGCGGAACTACTCATATACTTCCGCTTACTAAGTTTATAATACTTTATCTCTCTTTATTTAACTCTTAAACACTAACTACCTTTCGTTGCATTTATTTATTAATAGCGTCATAATTACAGGGACTAATATCTTAAAATATTAATATTATTATTCTAGCTCCTCTTCCCCTCTTATTTCTATATTAATATACTATTATTAATATATTACCCGTGGAACCCCACATAATATATAACTTCTTTTACTCCTAAAACCACTTAACGCTACAATATACTACTACATAATAGCGGCCTAATTAATAATCTTAACCGTATTACGCCGTTAATAATCCGATATTTAATAGATTTCGCCCCCAAAATCCCCGTCTAAATAACACGTTAAATATATTTAATACCACTTCTTTAACCGTTCCTCTAAATAATCTAACCTTAATTACATTATCTTATTATATTAATATATAACTTAATATTAAAATAGATATTTGTTCTCGTTATCGCTTTAATTATTATTAGTGGCCTTGGCTACGGTATTAGGTTTTAGTAAATTTAAATCGTTATTAATATTTTTTAATTTTTTCTTAATTATTTAATTAAAAATAAAAGGATTATTAGGCGGTATTATATTATTATCTTAGCTATTAGGCCCTATCTCGCTATCGTTCTGACTGCTTTTTATTATTATTTTACTATTTTTAAACCACAATATCCTCTTTTACTGCTTCGTGCCCTTCCGTCCCCTTCCTCTAAACCCTGAGTTAAAATCCTAATACTTACTATTTTCGGAATTAATACTTATTATCCTACTATCTTCAAATTTAGACTGTATTTTCCGCTTCTTAGCCTTCTACTTCCGGCTGAGATTATTATTTATATAATTAACGGGCTTGATAACTTCTCTTTTATTATTATTTACGACTTTATTATTTTAAACTCTATTATTACTCTTATTAACTTTAATCTCACTTAATCCTTCTCCTTTATAATCGTCCGCTACCTTACTACTCTTTTTATAATCCCTGTCATTACTTCCGTCGACTTCAACCTCGCTTAAATCTCCTTCGCCGTCCTTTATTACATCTTTATTACTCTTTCTATAATTTTCATTTTTATTATCGTCGAACGCATTAAATACCTTCTTTTTATTATTAATTACTTCTTCTTTAACTTAATTATTAATAATTACTTTAATACTCTTATTAACGACTTTTTTAATAATCTTATTCTTAACTTTTTTTTTTCTTTTTTATCCTTAGATTTACTTACGCTAATCTCCTCGACCTTATTATTTCCTATATTAGTGCTAATATTAATAATATCCTTATTATTTCTTAAACTTAACTTACCTATATTCTCTTCTTTTTTAATTTTAACGTTTATATAATTATCTTCCCTTTTATTCTTATTTATTACTTAATACCGCTGTCAATAATCTTAAAATTATAATTATAATCGGACCTTTTGAAATAATTTATTATCGCCTATCTTCTATTACTTATACTTTTTATTCTTATATACTTTTATACTTTTCCGGTTACTAGATTTAAATAAATACGTCCGGCATTAAAGCCCGTCGATCACGGGGATAATTAACTATAGTCTAGATTCGTCCTTAAGTAATTAAATTGTCAAAAAATCATAATCCTAACTGAATCCCTTAATATACTCCTGCACTCGTTCGCGGTCACGTAATAAAGTCTAATGTTAGACGCGTAAATACTTATTAAACGCGCGGAGTTAGACTGCCTTACGGCATTTATTATATAAGCAAATAAATACTTAAAATATAATATTTATTTAAATTAAATCTTTTAATTTAAACGAAATATTTATAAGGCGCTAATCGTTTATATTAAATGTATTATGTGAAGTAGAACTCTCGGTATTAGGCCTTAATACCGTTCGCGTTCGCGCCTGCCACCTGCTCTTACGTGACTCCGCTAATGGTATTAGGCCCTAATACTAAACGACAAAGTACTTCACGAGTAATATATTATATAAGTCGTACTGATTTTATGTAGCCGAAGTATTTAATATTATATATATATAAGCTTGAAGTTTATTAAAGGTTAATATTTAATATTATTATTATTATACGTCGTAAGGTAAGGGTCACGCTCTTAAAAATTTAATATTATTAAAAAAACTAAGCCGTAATATAAAGCTTAATATACTTTAATAAACAAAGAGTAAAAAAATAAATATAAAAAAAGTAAAAATATAAGTTAATATTATTCCAAGCCCGACAAATATTAACAAATATAAAATAACTACGTTAATAAGTCGCATATAAAAGATTCGTGAAATAATAGTTATACTTTACTTATAAATAACTTTAGCTTTACCGTCCTCTTACTAAACTTTAATTTCTAAATCTTTACCTTAAGCACGTAAATCTTTTACCTTATTACTAGCCTTAACTCCTAAAGCCTTAGTATTAGTCTCAGCCCTTAAACTGCTTTTAATACTCTTAAGACTCTCTAAACATAACTTAATAATTCTAAATCCTATACTTAAAGGCGCGTCTTTCTTCATCCGCTCTCGAATAACGTTTATAAGTTTCGTCCGGCTTAATAATTTAAGATTATTATTCAGATTAAAACGCTTAGCGATAATAACTTAATTAGCCGCGCTATAATAAACTTAATTCCCCTCTCTGCCGACCTTCTTAAAATAGGCCTTAACGACTTCTTTTTTATAAAAACCGAAATACGTATTAATATTAACGAAGTTCGGACCGGCAATAGCTTTCTTAAATCCGACAAATATAATGCGTACTTCATCCTTATAACTTCTCTTTATCTTAATAATACGGATATTATTAGTGATTTCAAACCTTTTATTATTATTTTTTAAAGAAGAAACGCTAAGTAAATCGAATATAATAAAAAAGGTTATATTAAAGGTTAATATAAACTCGTTTAAGTTAATAAAAATAAGCAAGAGACTTACCGAAATACACTTATAATATAATAAAAGAAGTTAAACGAATCGGTGCTTATTAAATTAAAATATAAAAAACGCAAAATTAAAATAAGTTTTAAAGAGAAGTAATAAAGGCTAAAATATATATATATATATATATATTATAATTATTACACCGAACTTCTTATAACCGAATTTATTAAATAAAGTGAATTTTATTAATTTTTTATTATAAAAGCTTTTAAGTAATTTATTAAGGATTCTATATAATAAAGAGTTTATATATTTTTTAAAGCTTAAAAAAACTATACGCACTTAATTATAACTCTTATTAATTATATATTAAAGTCAGAGTCGATATCTACTATACTTTATATAAAAGCAGTATTTAAAGCAACAGTATTATCCTCATATATACCGGCTAATATAATAACTACTCTTCTAATTTATACTTTAATAAAAATTAAGCTTATTTAGCTTAAGTAAAATAATAAAAGAGTTAATAGAAAACTAAATTACTTTTTTTAAAATCTTATTAAATAAATTCTTATATATATAGTCTTAAATATCCTAATATTATATTAATCTTAAATATAAAGTATATTTTATAACCTTACTTCAGTTCCGTAATAATTAGTCTTTAACGCCTACCTTTTACTGCCTAACAGTATAAAAACGCTATTATTACTAACTATTATAGCCGTAAAACTTTTATTTTAATTACTGCCTTAATATCTTCTATTATTAAATTTCCGGGCAAAAGCAGTTACTTTATAAATTTTAGAAGATAAAAACTAATAGCTATTACGCTCGTTAATTCTAATCTTTAGCTTAAAGTCGTTATTATTGATATTTAAATTATTATCTTAAATGCTATTATTAACGTACTTACGGCTAAACCTACTTATTAAGTCCTTTAATTTATTTAAGCTCTAATTCTTAGTCTACTTTAATATCTTTAGCCTTAGTAACTGCGTCCGCTCTTATACGGAAATAAATCTTTTTACTTTAATACTCCTTTTCCTAATTATTTAAAACTCTTTAATCTTTTCTTATCCGTATACTTTAAGTCCTTAAGTATTATATACACTAATAAGTTAAGAAGTATCTTATATATTTTAATACCGACCGTCGCTAAATATTTGTCGCCGTATATTTTATAAAATATTATAAAATATAATAAAATAAAAGCAAAAAAGAAGCTTTACTTTCTCGGGATCGGCATATATAACCGAAAATCATATTATCCGTCCTTTTAGACCTTAATTACGGTTAATCTTCGTTAATATAATAAAAGTAAAATATAATAAGTATAAGAAAACTTAATATATTAAATAAATAAAGTAAAAGAATTCATTTAACTATTTATTTACGCGTTTATATTCTAAACGTCGCTTAACCAACTCGAAGCTCTTCTATAAGATAGCTCGGTATAACTTATTACTCTAACTACGGCGTTCTTGGCCATTTTCTTAAAAAAATAAGAAGTCAAAAAGATTAATTACTTTCTCAAATTATATTTTATTCTCGGTTATAAAATAAAATAAACCGACGATCTCGTTAATAAAAAACATCCGCTTTATACGGCTTTAATAAAATTAAATATCTCCTTTTTACTTAATTACGTTAGACGTTAATTCGAGAGATCGCTTGTGGAATTTAAATATGACTTTTTATATATTTATATTAAATTATTTAAAGTTTAATATATAAAAATATTCAAACTACTTGCTTAAGAAGGCTTTACTACATTATATATTATACTAATTATATTAAGACTTAACTTAATTAAACTAAATATAAACGTCCTAGAAGTCTTTGACTGTTTGTTACTGTTATTTATATTTTTTATATATTAATATATTCCTTATTAAGATATTTTCTTTATATAATAATATAAACCGCTACGTCGCCTAATTAATCTTTAATAAAAATTAATTAAATTTATATCGTTCGATAGTCTGCCGCATTCTTAAACCTTCTTTTATAATCGGCTTCTTATTACAAAGACTCTCCTAGCGATCCTTATATAAGAGTAATTTACGCTAAATTAGGTTATTATTATAATAAAACCGGAGCGCCTTTAACGTAATTATTATAATAATCGTTTCTAATAGTAAATATATTATAATAATATATATAAAAACGTACTTAAAAAGGAAATAATACTTATTAATTTACGTATAAAAAAAACCAAGAAGCTCTTTCATAAAGACAATATAATAAGGGAGTAAAGACGAGGCAGTATTAATCTTATCGTCATATAAATCCTATTAGCGCTATTATTAAGCGATCTTTTCCATTATCGTTAAGGAGATGCGGTATTCTTCTCGAATATCGTACGACTTTTATTAATTATTAATTAAATTAATATAAGCGCGTTTCTTATTATAGAGATAGCTAAACTCGTAAACGCTTTTTAAAAAGGTAATACTTTTACCTTCTTATTAAAATAACTGAATATATTTAAGGTCTAAGATTAAATTCTTAAAGGACTTATTATTAAAAATATATACTTTCAATATATTAAATAAAGTCTTAATTAAAGCATAAAACTGAGAGTATATTAATTTATTTTAGCTTTCTTTCCTTTACGGCGCCGTAAAGAAGGTCTGGCTTATTATGTTTTATATAATTGCCTAAGAATATATTATATATTTAGGATTTTCCTTAGCTGTACTTCTATTGGCATTGAGAATAGTCCGCGTCTTTATATATATATCTAAATAATACTTCTTTTATAAAAATACTTTTACTTTATAGTTTTCTAAGATATAATTGTATAATAAAGTATTGTCTTTTAAAGTAATTTATTTTATAAGATCGACAAACGTACGATCCTTATTATAAAATTATATATTAATAGCTTAAGACCAGAAATACTCCTAGCCCTTATAAGCTGTAGTCAGGTCACCGACTATATTTATAGATTTTAATTAGTGTTTTTTATATATATAAAAAGGATAATACTTTAAAATTAATAATAGCTAAGGTCTTTGGCGATAATTTTAAGTATAAAGCTTTAAAGAGTGTCGAAGAATTAAAGTTATAAAGCGTATTTTAAAAGTTATTTTCGTAAAAAATCTTTTCGAACGAAGCTTTTTATAAATAACGTAATCGAGTTTATATTAGCGATGCAGGCGGTAGCTAAGTAATATTATAAAATATTAAAGAATTAGATAATCTTATGAATAACGGGATTCAGGATTATATTATATAATAGCTTTCGGTCTTACTTATTAAGATATATTAAATACTTATAATTGCTTTTAATATAAAGCGTAAAAAAGAAAATAAAAATAAGGAGTCTTTTTATATTAATTATAAAATTAAAATAAGAATAAGAAATCTTATAAAAAAAGGTATATTTTTAACTTAATATCTTACGCTTATTATATAAAAGGACTTTTAAGTTAAAGTAAATATTTATATTAAAGTTAAGAAAAGAATATATTTTAAGAAATTAATTAATTCTTTAACGGGTAACGGCTAGACTAGTCGGGAAGTAATAAGTGTTATTAATATTAAATAATACTTTAATACAATGGTTCTTTTTATTAATAATATAATATTATAATAAATACAGATTTATAAGCAGCTTTTTATTACGGGTTCTAATGTCTTCGAGGGCAGTTAATATATTAATGCTTTTAAAGGCTGCTTAGTAGTTTAGGCCGCCGAAGTTCATTAGCTTTATTAATTTAATATTATTAAGGACGTCTAAGAGAGGTGTATTTAAGTAGTATTTACGTAAGATATTATTAATTTATTAAAAAAACGAATACTTAAAATAAATATTGAAACGTCAATAGTGCTCTTAATGCGATTAGTTTACTTCGCGGTGCTACTTGTGCGTATATCCTTGAAACTTCTGAAGCTGCTTAATTAACTTAAAGGTAGTTCACTTAATAAAGGCTAAAGATATTATTGCGTTTGGGGAGGGTTTTAATATTAAAGAAGCTATTATATATTAAAGAATTATTAACGCTAAAGTAAAAGCTAAAATAAATATAAAAGTAGCGGGATTTAGTATTATTTAAATTATTAATTAGGTAAGCAAAAATAATATAAAATTTTCAATTCGACGAAAAGGTAAAGGCAAAGTATTGCCGGGAGGCTTTTTTACGACTAAGGGGGAAGATATGCTGTTTATTGTAATAATCACTGGCACGCTGAGGTGACTATGGCACAATAGAATAGCTAGAGAAGCGCTATAGACTCGCTGGTAATATTTAAATTTATATAAAAGCTAATTACTAAAGAGGGAAAATTACCTCTTCCCCCTCACTGTCTTTATAAAGGCAGTGATTACGTAATCAGCGCTAAGAGCATAGACCATTACAATATCTCCCTTCTTATTTACTTCTGTCCCAGAAGTGAGGATATACTATAGCCCTTAGTCAGCGCTATACTGGCGATTCGCTAACGAATTAAATTTTCTACTATTTATTTTAAAAGTAAATTTTAAAGAAAATAAAGTAAAGTAGAAGTCACTAATAAAAGGGGCCTAGCGCCCACTAAGTATATAATACTTTTCCCTCCCCACAACCTTTCTTAACTAATAATAACAATTATAATAAACTATAAGTTATAATTACCCTTTGATCTTAATAATGTCGTCTTTTAATAAGTACTTAGCCGGCGGTTCCTCTAGCCGTAAGCGCAAAAGCAAGACCCCTAGCTTTACCGCGATTAACGCCAGTAATACCCTAATTAAACACCAGCGAACCTTAGTAACCTCCTTAAAAATGACTAATACTAACGACTAAAATAATAATAATAAGGATTTTAAGGATAACGTTTAATCTTTTTAACGAATTCTATTTAAAGAAAAGAAGGATACGCGTATTTAATCTTCAAGTAAAGCTATTGTAAATAAGAGCGACGTTCGTCAGGAGCCATGCCTGCGTTGCGCCGGCGAGGTCCAAGAGTTCCCTACTAACCTCCGGCAAAGGACTTCCGAAAGGTCCACTCTGACTCCTTTAAGGACGGTGTAATTAAAGACCCTGAGACCGGAGTTACTAAGGATGGTGGCTATACTAATACTATTAAGAACTTAGGTAATAAAGATAAGTCTACTACTGTTACTTAAGGATAAATCTAAGGTTTTTACCTAGCAATCCATCGACGAGAGACTGGCGTTTGCCTGGCGAAGCACTTTAATTTTCTGATTTTCTTAAGTATTACGTTCTTATTATAGCGCAAATGAATAATATAAGCTTCTTTTTCCCTTAAGCATTATCGTTTAAATTGTGATATTTAATGCGCCTTTAAAATTGTAAAACCCTATAGGCAAAAGCAAAAAGGTATATAATATTATAATATATTTTCAGCGAGTCGTCGACGTAGCCCTGGCGACTCTCCCTTGAACCCTTCGAAGAAGCAAGAAGTTATAAGTTCATTTTCGCCGGCGCTTCGCCTTCCTTTCTGTGGCGTTTCGACCTTTTAGTGACTTAACTAGCTCTTAGAAATTAATAAGATTCTTTATTAATTCTTAAAAATTATGCGCTAAGCCAAATCCTTTTTATTTAATAAAGTATTATTTTTTACTTTTAATCACTCGTTGATCTAAGAAAGTCTTAATAGCCTATTGCTCTTCTCTATTAACGAGGTTAAGTTAAACGACTTCCGACGATTCGCCAGGCCTTTACTAATACGACTCCAGCAATAATACATAAAAGACGTTATATAAACGGCTATATTTAAGGGGTAATTCTAGTTTATACGCTTGTTTTCCGATCTTTTTAATAATCTTAAAGGGCCCTAGGAATTAATAATTTAGCTTTTTATTTAAACGAACTATTTTAATATTCCTTAATAAGAATAAGACTTATTATTTGACTTTAAATTCTATAAAGTAATAATTCTTATTATATTATTTCGCTTAGTTTTCTTTAGTTCTTCGCCAGTTAGTTTTTAGCTCTTAGCGTTTCTTAACAACCTCTTTTACTTGTTCTTTAGCAATCGGTATCTCCCCTCTTATAAAATCGTCCTCGATTCCCTAGCGAAAATCCAGCGACATACCGTACCTAGCCTCATTCGGAGTTATTTTAATAAACTTATAATAAGTGTTTATATACGCGAACTTCGCTAAGGGCAAGAGATTTACCCAATCGTCTTATAAATAATAGATAAAACACCTTAGCCACGCTTCTAAGGCTTAATTCTGTCGCTTTATTTGTCCGTCTATTTACAGGTGAAACGCCGTCGAAAGGCCTCTCGTTATTCGCAAATAAAAGTAAAGTTCCGTCCAAAATTTTAAAATAAATATAGAGCCTTTATTTATAATAATCGTTACAAGTAAACCGTAATCCTTAAACTAGTAATTAATAAACAGGCGTGCCAAAAGCGGTGTATTAATAGTTTTTAAACACGGGATGTATTTAATATCTTTAGTAAATCTGTCGACAATTATTAATAAATTATTAAAGACTTTCCTTATAATATTACTTTTATAAGGTATTAAATCTATAATAAAGTCCATTGTAATTAACTTAAATGGTTTACTAAGCTGGCTTGGCGCTTACATTTCGCCAGTTACTTTCCTACGTCTTGCCTTTATTCTTTAGTAAATATTATAAGTCTTAACGTATTCTTTAACGTTTATTAATATCTTCGGCTAAAAATACTTCCGCTAAACAAGCTTTAGTGTCTTTTTATGACTAAAATAGCCTATAATTAAATTATTATAATATATTTTTATAATTTCACTACGAACGGCATTATCTTAAAAGACGTAAGCCATTCGCCGGTATTTTAATAGATTATCGCTATTGACACTTTAATTTAAATCCCCGGCATTTTATAATCTAGTTCACTTTTCAATAGTTAAGGCGTCCCTTTTTTATAGCTTTAAGAGTAATAAAAGAAGCGAGTTTAATTTAAGGTTTGTCGTTTCGACTCTTATAACTCTCGCTATAAGAAACCGTGGCATAGTATATTTATAACTACGCTGGCTAGCGTTTTACCTTTCGCCGGCTTTACGTAAAAAGTTATCTAAGCCTTTAAATAAGTTTTAAGAATTATTAAGTTATATAAAAACATACCGTTGGTCAGGCGTAAAGGTTACTTTTATGGCCTCGGTCGACGTACTTATTATAATATTATCGTCGATAAGTTAAAGAATATAAATTAGTCGGCATAATATATTATTGTCTTTTCGCCGGATACTTTCCGTCGTGCAATTAATTATACTAAGCACGCGGATTAACCTATTTTAAAGTGCGTTTCGCAACTTATTTTATAAGATAAAAAACATAATATTCTCCTCATCCTTCGCTAGTTTATAGTCAGGCCTACGCAAAGGTCTATTTACGGGATTATTCTTCCCTCTCTTATAAACTATTACAAAGTCATACTTAAATAGCTCCAAAGCCCATCTAGCTTATCGCCGGCTTAACACTATCGTCGTCATAAAATAATAGAGGTTATTATAGTCTATTAACACTTTAATAAAAGCCAGACTACCTTTTAAATAATGCCTTTAATATACGAAGTACTTAACAATCGCAAGGAATTCTTAATTATACACTTCATAATTCAGTTTAATAACATTTAACTTCTTATTAAAAAATGCAATAAGGTGCTATACGGCCTTTCCCCCGTCTCTCACCGGCCACTCATTAAGTTAAGAAAGAATTCCTGCAATTGCAAATCCAAACGCATCGGTCTCTAGCCTTTTTAGCTTATTAAAGTCAAAATATATAAAAAAAGGAGCTAACGTAAATACATCCTTTAATACGTCAAAAACCTCTTCTTTAATAGCATCCTAATAAAAGGTAAGGGTAGGTTGCCCTTTCTTTTTACCTCCCGTCAAGCTTGTTATTAACCGAGTAATAATTAAGAAGTTTATAATAAAGCGCTAATAAAAGTTAGTAAAGTCAATGAAAACTTAAACATCTTTAACACTTTTAAGCTTTAGTCAGTCCTTAATAATGTTTATTTGGCTTTACTTTATTAATACTTTAGCGGGAGATATTATATAGCTTAAAAAGTTTACGCTTTAAGTGTTAAAAGAGCATTTTAATAGCTTAACAAAGAAATTTACTTATTGTAGTCTTTTAAGGACTTAACGAACGTAATTCTCGTATTAAAATAAATCCGTTAAATATACTAAAATATTATTAAAATAAACGATATAAATAATGTTTATAAGTCCCGCTAGTACATTATTAATGTATGCCTGGAATGTCGCCGGCGCATTAAATAGTCTGAACGGCATTACTTAATACTTATAGTGCCTATAATAGGTACGGAATACAGTCTTCTACTTGTCTTCTTCTTTAATTTTAACACAATAATATACATTTTATAAATCTAAATTAATAAAAATCTTCGCGTCTCGGAGTCTATCTAGCGTCTCGCTAATTAACGGCAAGGGGTATTAATCCTTAATTATAATTTAATTTAAAGCCTTATAATCGATATATAATCGAAGGCCACTATCTTTTTTTACTATAAATAAAATAAGAGCTCTAGTTAAGCTTTTACTTTTCCTTATTTATCCTTTAGCTTCAAAGGATTTAAGGTAACTCCGGAGAACCTCCAGTTCCGTCTCGAAGAGGTTATAAATTAAAGAGTATAAGGGCTTCGCACACAGTTCTAGGTCGATGGCATGCTGGCGGCCTTATAGCGAGGGCAACTCGTTCCCTCTCTTTTTTAAAAAGACGTCTTTAAATCTACAATATTATTATAAAATAATAAGTATATCGTCGGCGTTTAGTAGGCGCGCTATATTAAGGCTAGGCATTATAGCGTACACGGGCGACTCTTTTTTATTAATAACTTATATAAACTCTTTAAGTCTTATAATATTAAGGTTATAAATATTATTTAATCGATATAAGTATTTTATTATTTAGTTTTAAAACTAATTTAAAAGTTAATTTCTTTTAGCCAAGGCCATCTTAAAATTAAGTCCACACTCGGCATATTAATAACTCTTAGCCAGAGTATATCTAGTTTTATTTATCCAAGTGTATTTATAATCTCTACTTAAGCGAGAGCTGTACCGTAGACGACACTTTTATTACTAAAAAGGATTTAAAATGTCTTTAATCCTTCGTCAATAAGTTACAAATCACACTCCTTTATTATAAGTCTTAAGACAAAATTGTCTTTTACTCTACTATTAATCAGGGCCACTAACGTCTTTCACTCTTTATTTAATAAAATCTTTAATTATATTTCTATCCTTTTACTTATTAATCTTAATAAAGACGTAAAGACTACCGCAAGTCAGGCGCTCTTTTAGCGTTTGTCCTTAAACTCGCCAATATTAGTCTTTAGGCATTTATTAACGTAATAGCCGAGTTTATAATATAAATAATATTTAACTTTCGACTTATAACTTCTCTTCTTACCTTTTTTAATTAAGATTTTATTTAGGTTAATTTTATTAAATTGCTCTGGCCGGGAATTGTCTCGCTTTTCGCTAGCTCTTCGTAAAGGCTTACGAAAAAGTTCCTCTTTCTTATTCTTTAATTTTCTTTACCTTTTATTATTCTCTTTTGCCAAATTATAAGTTTCTTAAAAGGCGACAGCGAAAATGACTTCTTTATAAGTTTATAATTTATTAGCTTATCCACTTTTGATAATCTTTTAGCGAGTTTTAGGCCGAATTTTATTAAAGAGAATGTCTTGTAGTTAACGCTTTATAAAAGGCTCGAGGTATTTCTTTAATCTCTTTAAGTAATTAATAAATTCACGAATAGGCTGGCTAACTTTTTGTCGGGCTATTTCATAAGCCTAAGAGTTAGTTACCTTTCTTAAGACGAAGAGTAGCTAGAGATTTTTTAAAAACTCTTTATAATCTTCTTAAGTCATTATATTGAGTTTCTCTAAGGTTTACTTCTTAAATCTTTCTTAGGCATTTGCCGGTTCTTTACGAAACAGTATTACCGCTTATTTAATCTTAATTATATTGGTCGGAAATCCTTTGAAATCGTAATTAAAAACACGGTTATAAGCCTATAAATATTCTATAAGTTCTTGGTAACTCTTTCTTTTATATTCCGAAGGGATTATATATTTGCCCTTTTCTCGGCGTAAAGCCCGGGATTCGTCGGCTATTATTAAGAGGCTCCTTATATTACTTCCGTTATTTATAAGAGTTTTTAATTTAGTAAGTTAAAGGAGTTAAACTCTTGCTACTATTTTAAGAAAGTATTGCGTAAAATCGTCGCCGTACATCCGATAATGCTTAGCGATAAGGCTGTCGAGGACATTGTTCCGCTTCTTAAGGGCCCGAAGTTATTCTTGTATCACGATAATATTATTTACTAACGTATTTCTAGCGATTCTCTAATATCTTAAGGTATTTAATCGTTGTTCTTGTCGACTTAAGGCTGCCGTTAATAATCTTCTAGTTTAAACTATTATATAATAGTTAAGCCAACGGTAAGAGAATAGTAATTAAAATGTAATAATTACTAATACGTTAAGGTGACTATAACATAATAAAATAACTAAAGAAGCGCTATAGACTCGTTAATAATATTTAAATTTATATAAAAGCTAATTATTAAAGAGGGAAGATTACCTCTTCCCCCTCACTGTCTTTATGAGGGCAGTGATTACGCAATCAGCGCTAAGAGCACAGACTATTACATTTATAAGTAATATTATTAAAGGCTTTATTTATAATAAAAGGTTATTCTTTTAAACGGGGAATAAAGTACTCCGTCTACTAGTGCTTCCTTTGCTAGTTTTATTTAATAATAATAAAGGAATTAATTTATATTAAGTTAGTGTTTACAACGGCATTATATTCTTTAAGGATTTTTAAATGCTTATTAGTTTATTAAATGTGTTTGACGCGGTAATACTGTCGTCGTCCTACGTCATAATTGGCTTATTTATAAAAGTAATTTATAAAAAGTAAAAACGCTGTAGCTCCTTATTATAGGCTTCTTCTCTTTCGCCTATTATATTTAAACTTTTTATTAGTCGCTTTTCTAGTAATCTTAATTTCTTATTAGTTCTGGCTTTTTTCCGACCGCAATTTAATTAAAATTTTTATAATCTTTGCTTTATATTCGTCTTTCTTAAGATTCGCCTCTTATTCGTTTATTTAAATTTACTTAATTTGCGCGGCGGCTTCGGTATCTTTATTAATTAAAGGTAATTAAGTCGGTAATAAGGAAATCGGTCGCAGGTTTTATAAAATATCGCTCGACTGGACGTTGTTATTTATAGGTATTCGAATATCGGAACTCGTTCGAATTCCGCTAAGAAGAGTATCGGTCGGTACGTTTAGGTGAAGGGGCTCGTAAGCAATAAAAGAAGCTAAATTAATAATTTGACTTAACGCCTGCCGCGACTAATAATATAAACGTAGCTTACTCGCTCTCGCAGCTTTTATTATATTTAAATCGGTTTTATGCTTTTTAAGCTTACCGATGCGTTTTTTTAAAAATTAATTTAAAGTTATTAAAATAAATATAAAGAAGGAAGTAGTTTTTTAAGCACTCGTTTAAGATTAAAAAATAACTTCGATTCGGTTAGCGCTATTCTCTTGCCCGTTATATAAAATTAAATAAGTTTATAACTTAATTAATCTCGCTATTAAGGTTTAAATAAGTATATGTAATTATATATTCTTTATAATAATATTTAAGGTTATTTAATCTTTTTATTATATTTATAATTAATTATATTAGGCATAAGTAAAGTAAGATTAAAAAATAACCTTAATTAAAAAAGCGGTGACTTGCCGGCAGTACCGGGCTTCTCGCTAAATCGGGAAGCGTAACACTATAATATTATCCTTTAATTAATTATATTTCCTATTATAACGTTTATACCGTAATATAAATAAGTATAGTATTGCTTTTAAGTAATTTTAAATAGAAAACATACTTTAAATCCCAAATCCCATCCTGACCCTTACCCTATATTCCCCTTTCATAACCCCTACCTCGATAAGCCTAGCCCTAACCCTGACGCGAGGCGGAGCCGACCGGACCCGTCCCGGCACCCGTTCCCGCGACCCGTTCCCGCGACCCGCTGCCCGTTCCCGCGACCCTAACCCTGCTATGCCAGATTGGTCCAGCTTCGGCGCAAGTTTGCCGAAGTGCGCTATACTATGTTGGGTAATCGCGACCTCACTTCATCACTGACAGCTGGAGATAAATAAGCAGATAAATGAGCAGGTAGATAGGAAAATAGAGGAGTTACTAGTGTATTAAGCAAGACAACCACTCCTTCGTCCTTTCCCTTTGTTATTAGCAAGGTACAACATTTGCATCACGATAATGCAGTCTTACTTCTAAATATAGCGTAAAGTTCACTAGCAAGGTTAAAAAGAATCAAATCAGATAGTGATAGCAATTTGACTATATATATGAAATGGAATGCGATCTAGCTTGACGGATGCACTAACCCTAGTTCTCGGAGCTTGATGCCGTATATAATCTGCGCATATCGTTTGAAATGCTGCAAGTGTTCGAGAACAAGTCTTTGAAACTCTTCTATTAGGCGACAACCTTCTATCGTAGCTTTTGGATCTCGTCCTTTGAGATGATTGCGCTAGTGCCTAAGGATTACCATACGAACCAAGCTCAAGCAGAATCTCCATGATCTCTATCAGGCCACCTTTAGCGAACGGAATCCCAGTCCAAGATGGTTCAGAAACGTTCATATGCTGGCCCAAGGGCTCGACAACTTTAACGTGGCCGCCTTTGGCTGCACGATCCAGGCGCTGGTGCGAAGTTTTCATTTTGACATGCGGCATGAAAGGTTGTCGTCAGGCAGCCAAACCCTCGCCTTCAAAGCTTGGGGTGGCGCCTTAAGACTTTATACGTAATAAGTTATAAGGGGTTCGAGCCCGCGTAAAACAGCGACTAAACCCGCCGAAAATAGCAGGTCCAATATTACGATCTCGCGTAATTATACTTGTTTAGCTGTCCTTAAAGTTCATAAAACTCTTTTTTCGCAAAGCAATGTTTAAGTAAGGAAGATTTATTATAGTTATAAGCGCGAAAGTAATACATAAAGAAAATGGGTTTTTAGTCGCCTCTTAGCCTCTTTTTAACTTCATTTGTCGATCTGAGACGTAACTAATAGTGAAAGACTGAGATCTCAGCTTGCTTTTAGTTTTAAATATTAATTTGGTCTTATAAGTCGTCAGCTGTATTTATAATAAACTCTTAGTTAGTTTTAGCTATTATTTTGTAACTATTAAACTAATAGTGGCTTTTTATATTAAGGTTAAAATTCTGGAGAGAATTTATTTTATTTTATATAATAATAACTTTATTTTAACGATATAATTATTATATCGTGATTTTAGTAAAGATTTTAGTGATTCTAACTCGTGCGCACGTAGTAGCTGCACCTACTATTGGAATTTATACTTAAAAAAGATAAGCGGTAACTAAAACGGGTATAAATGCCGTAAACCTTAACCTTAATTAAGCGAACTTATTCAAAACTATAGTAGTTAACATATTATTCAAATTAATTAATTATATTTGAATTAAATTAATAAATCAAATTATTTAAAATATTGGCCCCAGTAGCGCTAATATTCATTATATACAAAGCAAAAATCCAACAATCACGGCCAACGATCCCGTGGCTCCGTACACGGGGCCAATCAAACGGCCATCGCTTGTTGTCAACTGGGTAAAAACAGGAACAGCGTTTGTATAAGTGCTAGTGAAACTAACACCATTCGTGACGCCCGTAGACGTTATTACTGCCTCGCTACTTGAACCAGTGGCGGTGTGTAGAGGTGAAAGTCCCGGTAGCTCATCGTTTGGTGTTGACGTTCCTGATACGGCCGTTGCTGAAGCTGTCGATTGATCACTCTGTAGTCGTTGAGATAGATTTTCGGGGGACAATAACGAGGTCATCGAGCCGTCGGGAAGGGCTTGTTGTGATCCCGTTTGCTCAACCGGTGGTTGAACGTTAGGGATACTACTTGATGGAGGTAGAGGAGCTGGGGGATTCGGTTCTGGAATTGGAGCTAGGGCGGACGATGGGGACGGAAGATTGGGAACTGGAGATGGAGGATTTGGTACCACGGGCGGTGGAGTCGGGCTTGGCGAAGCTGGAGGTCCAGGTGGTGGTGGTGGCGAAACATCAGGGGCAACCGAGGAAGTTGTAATATCCCCAGCTTCAAATGACGTCGAAGTATGCGTCAGGAATTGTGCGGTCCAATGCGGAATAACCGGTGATGTGATCGTTAGCACGCATTCCCGGATCGGTACTACCTCTGTGTAAAACCCGGCAACATTGCCTAACTGAATTTCATCTGTGACCGGCAAGAAGTAGAGACCTTTTGTGTCATCTGTGATTGTGGTATTGCCTGACTCGTAGACTGGGAATGAAACTGACGGCTGTGGAGGGAAAGTGGTCAATGAGCCGATCGATGGACTTTTCGCAGTGAGACAGGAAGTGCTGTTTGTCGCTAGGGTACCATTCCAGGTATAAGCGTCCACATACGCATTGAACTCCGAGGGGAAAGCTCTGTTCAAGTCAGCCACAATTATAGATTTGGCTTAAAGTTAGTCTAACAAATCTGTCGATAGAGTCTGCCCGAAGCGTGTGTATGTTATTCGTTGAGTAACCGTTCCCTCCGGGTTCGTGGGGGGCAAGGTATAACCATCAGGCAGTGAGTTGAATAACGTGGTGATTCTCGAGGTGTTCGCATTCGTGTTTACTATTGTCACCACTGTAGCGGCAACAATGGTAGTGTTGACCATTCTTTGCTCCCAACCGAAGGCCTTGCCACGACTCGCAGAAACAGAGCAGTTGGAAATGCTGCAGATAGATTCCGTGGGGCTCACAAAAGGAGTCACAACTTGCCCTGCAAGAAGCCAGTAAGTTAAATGATGTGCTGAATGACGAATGAGCGTACCGGTGATTGAGGTTGCAAAGATTAGCAAAGTTCCAGCACTTCGAAGCAGAGACATAATGGCTAGAAGTTTAGCTCCTTACAAAACAACCCGATTTACGCTGTACACAGACTTGACACGTTCAAAGCTCTCTTCGCCAGCTGCAAGGACACCCGCATACAGAGCTCGCTCTTATGCAATCCTCTCGCCCTTACCTGGCGTCTGGCAGCCTTGAGATGATGGTTCAGGCCGATTCGGATCGGAGGGTTACACGTAATGGTGGCTTTCCTACCGTGACACGAAAGAAAGCCTTGCAAAGTCTTGATCAGGCATGGAAACCCTGGGCGGAGCTGAAAACTGATATGATTCTCCAATGACGTGCGGAGTGGCTTTTCATTGCTTGACAGCTATGCACGATAATACAAGCCACTTCTTATGATGTGTTGTAGAATTGTAGCACGGGTTGCGTTTGTGAGAGCCAGTGACTGAAACGGATAGCTTTGATTGGCCAGATCGAGGAACAGCTCCTTCGTATAATGCGCCTCTTTAGCGACCCGTGCGCCACACTTTTCAGCTGTAGAGCCTCGCGGACTTTTACAAGTCAAAGCTAAGGGTATATTTTCGCAGCCGTCTATTCGCACGTATTTCTATTCTTCACAGGAATACATTAAGCATTTCCAAAACACAAAACATGGAACTTCATAGAGACAAGGTTAAGCGCCGATCGGCACTCGATCAAAACCGGATTCCCGAACCCCTTTCTAGGACAAAGCCGGAACCCATCGAAGAAAATGGGCCTCCCTCGGCTCCTCAATCCAAATTTTCGCACTTCTTGTCCCCTCTCTTACTCGCTATCTTGACAACTGGAATATTTGGACTCACAGCGTGGTATGCCAATGCTGCGTTCTCCGCCGAGCTAACAAATAACGCAACGAACGCACTGCATACGGTATTCAGTGGTCAATTTGGGTCTGCGATTGCTGTCCTGCGGATCTTGCAGGGCTTGCTCGCAACGTTGACTACTGTCGCTTTGTCCAATACATTCGAAGCAATACAATGGGCGCTTATCAGTGACGGCAGCGGTATTGGCTGTCTCAAATTGCTTGCAATATCGCCAGTAAACGGAGTATTGGGGACTCTTGGATTGCTATTTGACACCCAGCCGAGAATTGTGGAGAGGAGCTGGGCAGTACTGAGGTATGTCTCTCGAAATCTGTATAACTTCTTAACTTACGGTAATCAGATTAACTACTATCGTTGCTACCTGGCTTGCTGGAATACTGCTATTTAGTGGGTGTCAACATTTAAAGCTGGTGGTCAACACTGATGCAGCATTTAGTAAAGACTTCGTTACGAACAGAGTATGATCCGACGTACACTTACGAGGTCACAGCTGGTATCGGAGCGTTCAATGGATCTTACGTCCGCTCATTTCTGGATGACCTTCGGAATAGCCAGCCAGGGTATAACAGTACGATTGTGCCATTCAACTTGATGGCTATGTCTTACAACCTTGTTGGAAACCCCATGCAGGCAACTATTGCTGAACCGGTAGATGATTCATGTGGAGGTGTTACCAATCCATGTGATTCTTATCTATTTACGGGTGGCATTTCTATGACGACACCTTGGGCGCCAACGGACCATCCTTCCTCCCCTTTGATCAATATCTATGATTTACCTGCAGTCCAATTTGACTTCAAACGGGATATCGGCAATATTCACGTCTTCTCGGATAACGAATGTGGATTATACGGTTCTGATGGAACTCTGGTTGGTGTTCGCTTGTGCATTTCTGAAGATACGAAGAGGGCTGGATCTTATCTAGCTGGCACGCGTTGTCATTCCTTCGTTGAGATTCAGGATACTAACTCTGACAGGAATTTACGTTTGCACAAATGGCATCAGCAACGGCGAATGTCTTACTTCTACTCCTGCGCCGAACTTGACCACCACCTTTTCAATATTCAAACGCAAAGCCAGTATAGTTACGTCCCGCTTAAATTACACCATTGTGTCCGTCCTCGAAGTCGGTGAACCAAATATCTCCAACAGTATCGATCTTCCATCATACCGTCTAGCTATGGACTGGCTCCTCGATTTTAATGCCTCTGGTACTCCAGCCCCATCTTCGATTGCTGGAGTGTTCTGGAGCGCTCCAGACCAGCTCGGCAGCAGGTACTGGTCAAGCGAGCTCTACAATGTCCTGAAGAGTCTGCTCGTCTTCCCCATCTGGCAGTTCAACCCGAACAACTTTGGGAATACCCAGCTTGCCGCAAGAGAGATCATCTCGGGCTTGCCTTCCGAGTTCTATACCACCGCGTCAGTCGTGAAGCCGTACACGCGGATTGTGATTGATCGGTCCATGTTCATCAGTTTCACGGCCTTCGAAGGTGCAATGTTGCTTTTTATCTGGCTGGTGCCCCTTTGGCTTTGCCTTTCTCGAAGACGACTGCCTAGGACATCATCGTATCCGTTGACTGACTTTATGTTCAAATCCTCGGTGGTGTCTGGAACTTCTCTGGATGATTTGTCGAGACGAATGCTCTTTGCCAGCGACAAAGAGACCCGATCTATTCTAAAGGATGTTTTAATCTCCGGTTCTAGAAACGATTACTAAATAATGGAATGCTTCAGTTTACATAACGTGAGAAATATGTATAAATATTCGAGCACATTCGTAAACAAAAATTTTAATGAACCTCGCAAGAAGAGCAATCACAAACCCCACCCGCTCTTGCGTTATCAACTGTGAGATATGACTGGATCAAGAACCGAAGATCCGCTGCTTACTGCAGGCCACATCCGACACTTATGCTCACGGAGGGCAATATCAACCACAAATTCGTCCCACTACAATAACTGCACGGTAAATTACCTAATCAGCAAGTTAGTCAGAGCGCTAGATCGCATGATAGTCCAAAAACGAGTTAGTCGGGCAACCGTTAAAATCCCTAGGACCTTACGTCAATTACAGTCGCCCGCTTCTCTAGATGCTCAAATTAATAGTACATCTCTGACTTACACTTCAGCCCTACGAGTATTTGTATCAGTAATACTGTTCATACCTAATAAACGAACGACGAGTTCATATAATTGTCCTAATCAGTAGGGAGGAGATATAAGTTACGTTGCGACGAATGCAGGAGGAAGAAAGTAAAGGTGTGTGCTTCTTCTTGGTGTTGAGCCGCACCTATCTAATGTAGTTTCTATATAGTGCGGAGCCGAAGCTCTTTACTACTTGCGGTGCTTGGAGAGTAGCATCAAGTGCCCCGGGCATAATTCAGCAGTAGGGTTTGTGTAAGGTTCTCCCTAATTGTCATATAGATGTTCCATAAGTTGATCTTAAACTATCTATGCAATCAAAAGGGCCAAAGAAATAAGGCTTTGGTTTTAAACCTGCCCCAAGAACACTAAAAGCCTCACTTAAACGACTAAAAAATTCCGCCAGAGATTTCACAATGACTATGACAACTATTGGGAACACTGCTGCCATCATTCAGTCTTAGCTAACTATGCCACCAGAAACTTCCGCAATTAATACTTTCCAGATATGCCAACCTCGCCCAACTTCTTTACATTAATAATAGTAAACGGCTTCGGCATCGCGGCGCACTTGTTATACTTAAAGAGACTAATTTATAGCTATAACTCTCGCTGTATTTAAGCTCGCCGAATTTATTTAATCTAATAGATTTAGTATAAAAGTAAGTTTTAAGATACGGTATTTGTATACTTATTAATAAGATTAACGTCTCACTCTATTATTCCCAGGGTGGGAATTAATTAAATTAAATTAAATTAACCATAGTTACTTTAAATTAAGCTTAAGTAACTTAATGGTTAATCATATTTTAATTTAATTTAATTAAAGTAACTTAATTATGACTTGATTAAAGGTCACATAATTTAAGGAGGGGTGCCAAGGTAAGAAAGATAACCTTAAACTAGCGTACGCGATTATTAGCCAATAGATAAGGATTTATCTTATCTTAACTTTAAGAACTTTAAGACTTTTAAAAATTATAAATTATAACTAATTAATTCTTTAATGTTTGATTACTTATTAAAAATATATTAATAGTACAAATAAGCTTATAAATAATAAAGAATATTATATATTGAAATTTTAATAGAATAACTTAAATATAATTATAATAAGAAATTAAGTAAAAGATTAGGTAATTAATTGAGTGAAATTTAAGTTACTTTAATTTAATTAAGTCAAGTTGTTACTCAAATTTTAATTTTAGTTAATTAAAATAACTTAATTTTTTCTCCCACCCTGATTATTCCGCCTACCCCCCTACCCCGCCTACCTCGCGTAATATTAACACTTTTTATTTAATATTTAATAAATTTTATTTTATATTAACTTTTATATAAGATTTTATAAAATCAAAATGGTCGGTCGCCTTATCGGGGCCAAAGGCACTGGCTGTCAAAGGCGTGTAGATTCGACCTAGCCAGCGGTTCCGGTGTGGTCGTGTTGGTTCATGGAGTGGGTATCATCCTTCCTGTTGTGGGAGACATAGGAACCCATTTGTCCGGAGGATCCAAGATATGGGGACTGGTTTCTGCATCACTTCAGATGTCGAGGCGTACCAGCGCATCACTGCACACTAGACCATGCAGCTCGCGATGTCCCAAGAAATATCCCCAATGAGCTGTCAGCCCGTGGACTATCGCGAGGCTGAATCTACTTCACTCTTCAGCGAAGGTAGTCAAGAATCGGCGGCCCTTTGCGACCGCGGACCCGAAGACTTGGAGAGCGTGGGTCTGCATAGCTCATGCACGAAATTCTCAACTGACACCGCATCTCACGTTGTCTGTCTCATCTCAGTCGGGCATCGATCTTCACCGCCACTCCCGTCCCATATGGGTGGGTGAATCCATGACATATGGCCGGGTGAAGCCGTGAATTGCCGTCTCCTCGTAAAATCCTACATATTTTTTTTTTTTGTCACCGTAAGTCGAGCTGCAGCACTGAATTCCACACTGTCTGAGGGTGCCACGTTTTGTTTGCATCCTAAGCGAGAAAGTTAAAAAGTCTTGTGACAGCCTCGCTTGAATCTTTCTTTCTAGATGAGGGTGTGCTGTGTTAAAATGAGTTGAGATTTCGAGAGTACCGACACTGTTCCAATGGATCCGAACCCCATGATCTTCTCTATCTCTGGAGTTTATTAGAGATTGTATAGTCTAGGGATTGGACTGCCCTCCCTGCACTTCTCAGTCAGTGGTCAATGCACGTATGCATTCAAGCTGATATTCTGTTTTTGGGCTCGTTGGGCCGTCTTGCGCTTCCTACACCGAATGGTGTTTTCAGAATGCCTAACATCTCGAAGGTAACAAGTAGAGGGACATCATATGATTCATTTTTATTGTCAAGTTGTACTCACACGGCCACAGCAGCACTTCACGCGCAACCGAATGGTTAACAAGGCTGCCGGCTCCATCACGAATCCTGTTTGCGACCTCCCATTTCTTATCATAACTAAGGCCTTGATACGCGATACCTCATTTTTCAAACCACACAGTTAATGAACGATATTATCTATTATTTAACAATCACTCTAGGCAGTCGACTGTGGAAATGGCGGCAAGAATACCTGAGGGTATTCCTCGTCAACACTGGCACTGCATTTGGCCTCAGTTGTTTACAGCACGCCGAGAATTTAATGACCGTAGTCGCGAAACCGAAAACCTACCCTTCATCGAGTTTTTGGCAAAACTCTTTGAGGGGGCTGATGAGGACGACGGTGATGAGGACGAGATAGAGGATGAAGATGATGTTCCAAGTGATGAGGACGAGGACGCTGAATCTTCCGATGAGCAGAGCGATGTCAGACGTTTTATGATGGGTATGGTGGGAGAAGAAGACAATTTGGGGTCTCGCGATCAAGTTGACCTAGTCGCAAGTTTTTGCGAGAAATCGAAAGCCGCGACAAATGAGAGGGAGGAGAGGAAGCCTGTGGCATTACTCGATGAGAGGTGCATGGGTGGTACTATGACCAACAAAAAAGGTTATTATAGGCCATATCCGGGGCCATTGACGTGTCAAGGGTTGCGCGAAAGATTGAGCAGAAAGGGAAGCCCGACTTCATGCCCTCATCAGTGCCCTAGCTCATAAACTGCACAGCGTTTTAGAGCCAACTCGGAGACAGACCCCGCCACACACGCACTTGAAGAAGATGAGCAACATGATGCGGCTCGGAGAATAGTGTAAGTTATTGAGTTTGTATCTTTTAAGTATTTTAAATACGCTAATCTACCTAGCTTTATCACCAATTTAGATCCGTTCGCAATTAAGGCTCTCGTAACAACGGTAGCACTCACACAAGCCCCAGCTCTGCAGGATTTGTTTTACAAACACTTAACGAGCACAGCATCTATAGGGGTGACTATTAAGGTAAGTAATAGTGGATCAAACGTCAATAGTGTATCTTCATCGCTAATGCTAACTATAGTCTTCTGGGTTCCAATCTTTTACCCTCGATTTCCACATTCCGTACTATGTATTAAGGGAAAGTAAAAAGTCGTGGAGTGATACTCGGGAGAAATCCAATGGAGAGCCTCTAAGACAATTCTGGGAGCTACCTTTCTTGTCTATGTCCAGGAATAATAAACTAATATGTACGGATGAGCGCTACTGTTTATACGAGGCTATGACGTCGGTTGGAGTGACAGGGAATGATCATTGGACATGGGCTGCATATGGCTTTGTCGATACCTATTTTGATTCGAGGGAGTCTGTGGACGGCTACCACCAAATGAAAGGACGGCGTTGGGGGCGGGCAGATCCTCTTGCAGATGGCCAGATTAACGCCGATGAGCCATTATGGGACCCCAGGGAGTATTTCCTTAAGGTGGTCGAGATCCGAACGGGGCTCGCTTTAATGGAATGGAGTCAGATAATAAACAAGATGGAGAGGGAAGTTCAACAGTACGTATAGTGTGGGGGCTTCGTCAGTGGTATTTACGCACTTTTGTACTAGGGTTGCTAATTGGAATTGGTTTTTGTTTTGTACAAGATTAATGTGTTCGCGATGGTTCTTGTCCTGCCATCTCGATCCAGATATTTCTGGGACTTGGGTGGTGTTGTTTGCCAACGAATGATTGACTTTTCTTTTTGTGAACAGGTCCAGAACGAACCTGCTCCTCGCACTGTCGTCCAACGACCCGAAAGCCAAACAGGAAGTAACGAATTTCATTAGGTGGAATCTCTATATGACAAACTTCTTGCGGCTATTAGGAATGAAACTTTCCGATACTGTTGTAGCATGGGAATCATTTAGAGAAAACGGAATCTATTACTTTGATGATTATTCGGTTATCCCTGTTGAAACGGCCTTCGGAAAGTTGAAGGCCTATCTTCAAAAGTTGCGAGAGTTGGAAAAGGAACTGCGCGAGGACAACCCGGATGGTGTAAGTCAACTTTTTATTTTAAAACCGGAGTCGGGCTATATTTAATAATTTGAGGGGTGTGTGGAGGCTGACTACTGTAATATAGCTCAATGTCCATCTCGGTCTTGAAAGCATTGATGCCACGAACAGCCAGCAGAAAACTGCCAGGCAGCTCGAGATTCTCACTGTTATCACTATCGTAAGCTCACCCGGAAAGTATGGTATTTGGATACCAGATCTGATGCACCATTTAGATATTCTTCCCTCTGGCTCTTGCCGCGAACCTATTCAGCACCACAGGAGTTCTACCTTTTACCCCGAACCTCGCAACATTCATATTTGTGTTCCTTAGTCTGGGAATCCTTATTTTGGCAACACTCGTGGTCCTTTCCAACTGGCGTTCGTGGTTGCATCAAATGATCGAATATAACCAAAAGGCAATCGCTTACTACTACAATGAGCGTTTTGACGGAAAAGACGCTTCCATCATCCCGCCAAAAGTTTTGAAGCGGGCAATGTTTTCTAGGAGGTCTAGGAAGGCCGCCCCCCCTGAAGAATTGGACCTCGAAAAGGGAGTAAAGAAGGACTAGACGGGGTGAACTTGGACAGATTTTGGATCTTACTACTTGCTCGATGTATGCTCTAGAAGGCAATCAATTTGTCGTCTTACTCTAGTTAGTGTACCATTCTAGGTTTTCAAACGCTTGATAGTCTTTCTTGGCACTGTTAAGAGCCTTTGGTAATGAAGGAAGTTCAAATGGGTAGATTGCTCGTAGCCACGTAGGGACTAGCTAGGGCAGAGCTAGTGCAAATTGGAAGTTGTGTTCCCGAACGCGCACCCATAAGGTATTCCATGATACTATATCCAAACCAATGATATGGTCGCTCAAGGTCGATGCCCAATAACCCAACCAGCCTCATATGCAGCATTATGCCAGCGCACCAGATGTCATCGCATGACCCAACTTAACGACCAACCTTTTCGCCTTCGCAGGCAGAAAACAGAAACCACAGTCCAAAAACATTCCTATTTCTCGGCCATTTTCAAAGTGAAAGCCTTGCTCTACCTAGCAGTACTCTCATGGCGACTGCCTCGCTTCCCGGCCTCCAAGCCTTCGTCGCAGATATCGGGCTCCAGCCTATTCCCGTTTTTGCCGAGGCGGATGTTCTGAATAGGCCGATTGATATTTATTACTTATATCTCGCAGAGCGCTTGCTGGCGCTTGTTGAATGTGATCCGTATCTCGTCTACAACTCTATTTAACTTTTAAAGACGATTGAAGAGGGAGACTTGGATATCGTCTTGCCTAAGCTGAAGTTGGATGGAGTCAAGCCTAAAGAGCTCGTAGGTGAGCTTCTGAAAAAGGTCAGTCAGTCCGTTTTCGCAAATTCTTTTGTTTTTGTTTTTGCCCGAGTCAATTAATACGGCCACGTAGAATCTAACGCAAAGCTCTGCCAGTTTCTAACTGACGCCCTCTTCACGGCTCCCTTCAAAGATGGCATCTACATCCGATTTTGCCTCTCCACCAAAACCCTCTTATAACTTTTACTCCCTTATATCAACGACCACAAACTTACTTATGGCAATTTTACATCCCTTGACTTACAAGCCCAACCGAACTCTGTATTCTAAAAGCTTGTCGTCGAGTTCTTATCTCCGAATGCTGCGAGAGAGTTCACGGCAGCTCACTTGCGAGGCATTATTATTAGCGCTTTTATAGTGAATATCTATGAAGCAGTGGGTTCTTCCGTGCTCTGGGTTAATTATTTAGGTGACTAAGGTAAGAATCTTAGCCTACTCGGGGTAGGCTGGCAGAAGTATGGCTCGGAAAAAGCTTTTAATAAATTAGGATACTTATTTAGATATATACACGAGCTATATATCAAGATAGAGGAAGAGCTGCAGCCCGAGCAGGAGGCGAGAAAGCAGGCTCGTACCGATAGAGAGGATATATCGGTTCTTAAAAGCCAAGGCTTATTCGTAGAATAGGACGCGACCTTTAAGCGGACGGGAGACGGCGAGGTCGAAGAAATTACTTTTTAAAAGAAGCTCCGAGATATTAGTATTAAATATTATACCGAGACGTATACACGGCTAAATATTAAGTTCGACGAATATTTAGGCGAGTCTCAAGTTAGCTTCAACTCGGAAGTAGTTACTAACGTCGATCACCCTTATTCCGCCCGCCTTTTACACTAAAAATCGCGATTTTAAGGTATTAATATCTTTATAACTAATTATTAAAAAACTATTATTTTTTTCTATTTGCACTTACTCGTCGGCGAATACCTAAATTAATGAAAATTTAAGGCCGACTTGATTAATAAGTCAGGACCAGCAACTCCGATATTATTTTTTAGGTATATATCTTTAAATATAACTACAAATACTACTCTATTGAACTTGATTTTTTTCTTAAAATACGCGCGTTATTTCGCTTTAAAATTATTATAATTATTAAATAAAGCTAAGGCTTGAATTGCTGGTGTTGTATTAAAGTGAAAGTAAGAATTAAGTATTAGTTTCGCAGAGTCTTGGCGCCAATATTACTAAGCGAATATTGCCAAGGTGCCCACTTTCCTAAACAGCGCGTGGAAACGCGTCTTTTATATTACTCTTACCGCTCCCCCTGCCTTTGAATCATATCCAGTCTATGAAATACGCCTATTATAGCAAAGGTTACGCTTAGAATTGCTAAAGAGATATCAAAAAAGGCAGGAAAACAATGTTTCTTAATACAAAAGTAGCTCGCTTGCAGAAAACACTAAAATACAAGACTCAGGCGTATGAAGACCACCGGGAAACTAAGATTCAAGCTACTTTAAAAGGATACTGCGATCCGGATAATATAGATATCACTAATTTACGTATTAGCGCAGGCGTATTTAGCCTGAAATATTTTATTTTAAACGACCGGAATAACGCCCGGGATTCTAATTTAGCTGGAAATGAAAGCTATAATCGTCGTCTTAATAAGGCTTAAGAAGCTTCTTTAATTTAGTATATCGACTACGATATCGATAGAGGTTTTCTTATAAAATATAATATAATTATTGCCGGTGCAACTAAAATATTAAAAGTATTATGAAGGCTATGATAATTAAAGAACAAATCACGGCGCCAGGCACTAGGCAAGGAGCTTAGTAACTTTAAGGGGTTAAGATTTAAAGTAGAAAAGTGTTTAAATCTTTTAATTTTATATAAGGGAAAGGCCTTTTATACGAACCTTTAAAGGTTATATGCCTAGTTCCTTAAATAACGCCTTAGGCGTCATTTCCTGGCTAGAATCGCCACTTTCCAGTGTCTTCTCAAAAAGAGGAAAAACGGCTGGGAAAGCACTGGGTTATGCGCTAGATTTAAAGAATAAACTAATTAAATATAAGGTTCAAATAATAAGGAATTATTCGAAACGTTTAAGGTATATTAATTATAATTCAGACTGATCTTTAGCCTTTTAAATCCTTTTTACTCTTCTTTAAAGTAAATAAATAAAGATCTTAATACGTGATTTATACTAAGCTTATAAATCTTCCGTAAAACTCCCGACCTTTTTTATATTAAATTTTACTCTTAATATTACCTTCTTTTTTAAAATCTTATTTATAAAGTACGAGGTAATGCAATAATAATATAATATAGCGGACGTAAATTGAAATATATACGGATTGAAATCGGACTTGACTTTTTAAATAATAATAATTTACTCGTAAAGTAAATAATAATATTACGGACTTAAATCGAAATGTAAACGGGTTTAGAGTAGTAGTGGCTCGCGTAATTAAGCGGTATAGCGAGTTCTGCCGTAAGTTATTTATATTTTAGCTTTTAAATAATAATATTATTTTTTTTCCGATTTAGCTTTCTTATTCTTTTGTCTCACTTTTATTATATTATATTATATTATATTATATTATATTATATTATATTATATATTGTGGTGTGGTTGACCTCAGAAGTTTATTTGTTACGTAATCGAGCTGCATCTTACTGTATTTAAAATAGCTTTTAAGGTAATATTCTTTAAAAAATAATAACGATTTTTATTATTATAACTTTTCCTTTTTATTTAAATTATATTTCTTTGTTTTCTTAATAAATTATATACTTTAAATATATAATATCTTTAGTACTTATTAAATAAGTATTTCTTACGTTTACTTTCTAATACTTATTTTATTACTTTTTTATTATATACTTAATGTTTTCTCTTTTATATATTTTAGTGACTAATGTAAAAAGTAAATAAAAAGGCTAAAATAAGGTACCTAGAAAAGCTTAAAGGCCTTTTATATTAATTATAAAGACCGAAACTAATAAATGCTCGAACTAATGTAACTTATTTACTTAAAGATCTCTTAGCCTTTAAAGTAGAATTAAATACGGCACTTTAATAGTCTTTTATAATATTGTAAAGGCTATAACAAATAAAGAACGTAGCACGGCGCAAGGCACTAGGTAAGGAGCTTAATAATTTTAAAGAGTTAAGATTTAAGGTAAAAAAGTATTTAATTCTTTTAATTTTATATAAGGGAAAGGCCTTTAATATAAACCTTTAAAAGTTGTATATTTAGTTTTTTAAATAACGCCTTAGGTATTATTTCTTAATTAAAATCGCCACTTTATATCCGTCCTTAATTATAATAAGTAGTCGCCTTTAATTACTTTCGCTTATTTATGGCTCGACTTGTCAAAGGAAAAAAGAAAAGAAAAAAAAAGGATATTTTTTTAAAATAAAAAAAAAAAATAACGTTAGATATTTTTATTTTAATATCCTTTTTAATTTATATTAAAATAAATAAAAAAAAGAGGTTTAACTAATTAATAATATATATCGACTTATAATCCGGGCTTAAGAGTGCTTCTTGCCCTTCTTTATAACTCGGGCTGAAGTTACTCCGGTATTACGCTTGTTTTTCGCCTTAAAAGTAAGAGACTTATTTTTATTTAAGTCTTCTTTTAAAGTAAATAAAACGTAACTAACCTTTTTTAATCTACTTCTTTATAATCTACCGTTATTACCGTAAAAGACATCTTCCGGTAGCTAAAGCTTAATAATAAGAATAAGTAGTCTTTAAGGAGGTATTATTAGTCTTTTAAATCTTAAATTACTAACCTTAAGACTGAGCTTAATTTTTAATTTATTAAGAAGGCTTAAAGGTTTATTAGTTAGTGCTTCACAAGTCGCGACAGCATTCTTTATTATTAATCGATTCATAAGCTTATCGTTCTTTACTCTTCGAGCCTCTCTTTAAGTCTTATTTTTTAAGTCGATTTTATTAAAGCTTATAACCTTTAAACTTAATTCTATAACTTCCTTTATTATAATTGGTTTTTTAAGAGTAACGTGCTAAACCTTAAAAGCCGCAACTTCTAAGCCAGGATTAAAGGTTATAATTACGGTTTCTTACTTATTCTTATTTACAAGACTAAGGGTTTGCTTTAAATTTACTTAAAGACCTACGTTAAGCGTTAATATAAATGCTCTTTTATTTACGGCGACTTATAGTCTAAGATTAAAAGTTAAATTAATTATAACTTTACTTTTTAAGTCTTAGTTTACAATATCTTTTGACTTTAATTATTTTAAGAGTTTCTTTATTTTAACGTTATAGCTTGTCTTACTTAACTCTTTTAAGATTATAAAATTGACGATATTATTAGCCTTAATAAGTTTAGTCTTTTTAGTTTAAAGTGCTTAAGACTTTTTTTTATATAATTACTCTTCTTACTCTCGAACCTGAATTTAGGCTTTATATATAATAATATATTAAAAGGACTTATACTTTTAAAGATATACAGATAATTCTTTTTCTTTAAAACTAAAAAAGTAGCGGGCTTTTTTAATAATAAAGGAATTAGTTTAAAGTAGTCGTTTTATAAGGCATTAAATAACGGGCCTAGTTTTATTATAAAAACTATAGCCGAGAATAATACGTAAGTCTTTAATTTTACTTCTTATCGAAGGACTAAGGAATGCTATAATCAGAGGATAAATAATATAAGTTTATTTATTAAGACCTTATTTTTTAAATTATATTTATTTATAACTACAGTATAGTTATTAAAGAATATAATAAAGCTTATAACGTTCTTTTGTTTTGTTTTAATAACTAGGCGTAAGATAAACCCTTATTTTATTAAAAGCGAAAATAAAAATATATTGTTTTTAAGCGATTTAAATAAAGAGTCCTTAGTTTAAGCGTATTAGGCGTATTTCGAAATCGCGCCTTTCTTTCTTAAGTTAATAATATAAAAACGCTTATTTGACTTTTTATTAATAATAATATTAATATATAAATAAAAAGTAAAATAACCGGAAATATATTTAATAAGTACTTAGTTAACCGAAATAAAATAGTAATCAAGAATTCGTAAAGCTATTAGCGTAACTCTTAATCCGGGATTACGAGTGGATTTAGCTTTTTAGTCGTCTTTAATATTAGCTTTTATAAAGTTAATTACGTTATAGGCTTCGATTCCAGAATAAATTAAAACTTTAAAATAAATAATAAGTTTAAGATTATTATTCTTTTAACTTATTAAAATAATAAAATATAATCCATAGTCTTAATAAAGATATTATTAAGAAATATTATAAATTATATTATATATAAAGGCAGTTAGTAAATTAGTCTTATTTATATCCTAATAATAAAATTAATATATTTTAAACTTTAATTTAAAAAAGTTAATAAGTTTAGCTTTTTTAAAACCAGAAGAAAAGACATATTTAATATTAAGCGGGAAGTCTAAGACGGAGTAATTAGACTTTTTGAATATATTAAGAGCCTTTAATATTAAGTATTACTCTCGAAAGTCTTTAATTTATTTTAAATTTAAAGCTAAGATTAAAGTAAAAAGTTTTTAAGTTTCTTTTATAATTTTTAAGTTATTAAATATTTTTTTAGACTTTTATAACTTTTAATTCCTTTTATAATATATTATAATAATTTATAAAGTATTAAATATAAAACGCGTATATTATTTCTCTTTCCTTTTCTTTTTATATGTCGATTCGTTTTATAATAAAATACTTTGCGAATCGTAAGTAAACCGCCAGTAGTAAATTCATCTCAAACGGGTCTTTGAATTCTAAAATAACTTTAATTAGTTTTAGGATTTTATAATAATAGCTTTTAATATTTAATTTAATATTAAATATATTATATTTTTTTTTAAGAAAACCTTAACGGCGACCTTTAATTTGGGATTATAAGTTCCTTTAATAGTATCTTTAACTGGCTTTATAATATTTATAATGTAAATAAGGTTAAATTCGGCTTTAAAAAGCGCACGAAATTTTAAAATATAACGTTAAATACGGTCTATTGCCGCAGTTAATAAATCCTCATTTATTAACTTAACTCTTATTTTAAAGGCATCCTTTTAAAGTCGACTTTATTTAGCGTTTATATATTTAATAATAAAGTCTTATAATTCCTTAGGAAAATTAAGGATTATATAAATAAGCTAATTATTTAATTGTTTTAGAGGGAGTTTAATTAATAAATTATAATTAATAATATTAAGCAGGGCTAGGTCGGGGAGTTAGTTTATAAAGAAACCGGAGTTAGCTTTTTTATAACTTTTTTCGAGGATTTAATTAATATAAAGATTCGAGTTTCTTTTTATTGACTAAACTTTAATATAGAATTTGGCACGAGATCCTTTAAAAGATCTCGAATTATAAGCTCTTCGACTTTTAAGTTAAGATTATCGGTTAAAGGGACTTCGATCGGTTTATAAGGCTCGGAAAGATTAATTAAAAGTTTAAAAAAAGGAGTTAAAAAAACTATAAAAGGCGGGGCTAAGTTTATGACTTTATTAACTTTTAATCTAAAATTAAGAGTTGCGGTTAATTATTCGACTACTTTAAGAGCTTTAATTTTTAATTTAGGATTTAAGGTTAAAGACGTTAAATTAATTACTTAAGAGGCGGCGACTTTTAATTTAAGATTAAGAGTTATAATTAATTGCTTTACTTTTTTAAAAATAACTTTTTATTTAATAATTATAAAAATATATGTCTCGCTTTTATTTAAAAAGTCTTTTAATAATATAGTTTTATTTTTATTTATAAAAATAAAGAGTTTATAACGGAAAACTTTAAATTTAATTTTAACGAGGGCTTTATTTAATAAAAGAGTTTAGATTTTCTTAAAGAAGTCTGCGTTATTCTTTTGCGTTATTTAATATTAATTAATAATATTAGGCGAAAGCCTAGTGCTCTTCCGACTTCTTAGCGCGCCTCCTCCTTCGATTCGCTTTAACTAGACTTTATTAAAGATAAATTTATTTAAAGCGTTAATTATTAAAGGAAACGGCTTGACTTTCTTTATTAACGTAATAAGCTGCTCTTAGGCTTTATTTTTATTTATTACTTTTATATAATATTTTCGAAACATTTTTACTTAATTAAAGATAAGTAAACGATTAAGCTTTTTTTTACTTTTAAATCGCTTGTTTTTTTTATTTATTATATTTTAAATTCAATCGTAGAGGTTTTTATTACTCCGGTTATATTTCTTTTTATTAAACCCTTTCTTTTTTATTAAGTGCTTAATAATTATATTATATTAATTAACGAAATTATTATTCTTTACTTTTAAAGTCTATTTAATACTTTTATTTTTTATATTTATTAAAAATCGTTTTTCGTTCGGCCTAAAGGTATTAAAGACCTTTTTAATTTCGGTAATTAAAGTTAACGTTTTTTTTTAAAAGAAATAAAAAGCATAAGTCTTAATTTAAGATTACGAGTTTGCTTTATAATAACCTTAGATTTAAACTTTATTAGCCTAATTAGTTTCTTAAAGCTTTTAGCGCTTAAACTTCTAATTAAATTAAACTCGAATAAGGGTTTAATAACTTTTTAAACTTTATTATTTAATATATTTCTTATTATAACCGTTAGGCTAATAGCGACACGCTTTATAATTAATAAGCTAAGATTATAAATTGCCTTTGGCCGGCTTTTTATTTAATTTAGTTTAAATAATATTTTTATAAATAATTTTGACTTTTAATCCGAGATTATAAGTTAAATTCGGCTAGATTTCCTAACTTAAGGTGACTTTCGAGGTTTTTTATAAGGACGTGGCTTAAATTAAGGATTCTTGAAATTTAATATAATTAATATAAGAAATTAAAAGTAAAATATAAAAAGAGCTAGTTTAAGTACTCTTTGTGAGAATAGGCGAGCCAATCAGGAAGAGGAAGCGCAGTAGGTGAGGACACGTGATCAAAGAGAGAGAATTGCTTACTTAAAGAGCTAGAAGAGCTCTTCGGTAGTTATATATAAAATAATAGCTTCTCTAGAAGCTTCTACGACTACGTAATTGATTACGTAGCTTATACGAGCTACGTAATTGAATACGAGCGTAATTTCCCGGAATACGAAGGTAATTTCCGGGCCGCGTAAGCAGTGGAAACCCCTTCGGCTATTCTAGGGTAGAATCGGCACGAGTTACCGAAGTGAAATCCAACACGCCCTCTTAATGAGTGACGTAATAGCTTTATAAGCTTATATATAAGCTAGCTTTAAAGCAGAGCTTATATTTACAAGAATAGAGTAAATACATGAAATACCCTTTGCGGAGGGTAGGCCAGATGTGAAGAGAAAGAAATACAAATTACAATCTCGTTTCCTCCGCTTTAGCCCTATTCGGCTAGTCTTAAAAGCCTTATAAATTCAATGAATTTAGGCTTATCTAGCGGCTTCGTAAAGCCGTCGGCTTTTTGTTTAGACCCTTTTATGTAAATTAGGTCTATTTCGCCTTGATTTATGAGGTCGCGGACGTAGTGGTATTTGACGGTAATATGCTTAGTCCTCTCGTGGAATTGAGAGTTATTAGCTAATAAGAGAGCGCCGTTATTGTCCGTATAAACAGGGAATCGTTCCTGTATGTAATAGCTTAATTCGGTTAGAAGCTGTTTTATATAAACAGCCTCTTTAAAAGCCGAATTAATAGCTATATATTCGGCCTCAGTTGTACTTTGAGCTATAATACTTTGGAGCTTGCTTTTCCAGCTGAATAAGCAACTCGCTAAGTAAAAGCTCAAGCCGCTAGTCGATTTAGCCGTACCAATATCTCCGGCGTAGTCGGCGTCGTAATAGCCGCTTATATATCGACTAGAGCTTTTTTCGTAGATTAGCCTTAGCTTTTTTGATCCTTTTAGGTATCTAAGCACGTTTTTAAGGGTAATCATGTGATCGGTGCTAGGGTTACTAGCGAATCGAGCGAGCTTTATAACCGAGTAGCAAATATCGGGTCTAGTTGCTAGCGTAAGAAACAAGAGGCAGCTTATAATTTGCTGATATTGATTTATTTCCTCTTTATTAGCCTGATTAGGATTAGGCTTTAGCTTAGCCTTCGAATCCATTGGTATATCTTTAGGCTTACAGTCGGTCATATTAAACCGCGCTAGCACTTTCTCAATATAGCTCTCTTGGCTTAGCTTCATATAACTTTTGTCTAGGTTATAGTCGATATTTATACTTAAGTAGTCCTTTATTAGCCCTAAATCCTTTAATTTAAAGAGCTTTTTAAGCTCTTCAATGAAGGATTTAATATTATTGACGCTTGGGCCAATTATCGCTAAGTCGTCTACGTAAATAGAGACTATAAGCTGTTGCTCCTTATTAATTAGGATGTAATTCTCGGTAATTAAGGCTTGAAAACCGAGTTTTTGGACTAGGACTTCTTTTAGCGTAATAAACTAGAGCTTAGCTGACTGTTTTAGCCCGTATAAGGCTTTATTAAGTAGGAGTAGTTTATTAGCGTATTTTTGGGCGTTTATGCCTTCGGGAGGCATTATATACAGAGTGTTTACGTCAATATTACTCTGCGTAAAAGCCGAAATCATATCGACTTTCCATATAACCCAACCGTAAAGGACCGCTAAGGCGAATATAAGTCGCTAAGCTATTTGTTTTACTACGCTAGCAAAAGTGTTTATGTAGTTAAGGCCGTAGAGTTGCTCGAACCTTTTAGCGACGAATCTAGCTTTAAATTCGAAGTAATTAGGTGATTCTTTGATTTTATACACCTATCTAGTCTTCAAAGGCTTATAAGCCTTGCTAGCGTCTTTTGGTACTATTTTCCAAGTCTCGTGACTTTCTAGGGAATTGGCTTCTTTTTCCATAGCTTTTAGCTAATAGTCCTTATACGGAGAGGCCATAGCCTCTTTAAGGCTTTTAGGCTCGTAAATTTGAAGGCCTTTAGTCCGTTTAATAACGACTTTATTAGCCTCTAGCTCTTCGGGCAGCTTTATTAGCCCTTGATCGAAGTCTTCGTCGATTTTAGAGCTTATTAGAGCCATAGAAGCTAGTCTCTTAGCGTCTTTATAGACAGAAAAAGCTTCTTTTTCCTCTTCGATTAACCAGTTATTTAGCTGGCGAATAGCCGTCTTAGAGCTTAAGTGTATTACTGGCTGATTTTCCGAAGAGTTATTAGAGTCTTTGGCGCTAGTACTAGCGTTTCTAGTTACGACGTTAGGCTCCCAGCTCGAATAATCCTTTCTAGGCCTCTTAATAGGCGCTTTAGGCATTTCCGGGCTAGCCGTATTAGGCCTCTTATTAGCCTTTGGCGTTTGAGGAAGCTCTTGTGCGAATAAGTCGGATTCGTCTTCAAAATCCGTTTTCTCGCCCTCTGATTGGTCGATAGGCGACTTTTCGCTTATATTGCCTTTATTAGGCATTTCGTCGTTGATATCACTTATTGGCTTAGTAATATCGTCGCTAGCGCCTTCAAACTCTTCAAGTGTTTCGACTATAGAGTCGAATTCGGTTTCTTCCGTCATATCGTCTTTAAGGATTAAATCCTCTTTAATTAGGACGTTTTTAGAGCTTATAACGGCTCTTTTACTCGGTAAATAAACCAAGTAATTATTGGAAGACTCAAAACCGACAAGAATACCCCTGTCGGATTTATCGGCTAGCTTATGAGCTCTCTTATTCTCAAGTACGTAGGTTAAAGAGCTTAGTATGCGAATATAATCGATTGTCGGTAATTTACCGCATAGAGCTTCAAAAGGAGTCTTCTTTATGACGGAGTTATATGACCGATTCTTAATATGAGCTATTCCTTGTAATAGGTAAGGCCATAAAAACAAGGGTATTCTCTTAGCCTTATAGACGCTAATTAGCCGCTTAATAAGGTATTTATTTAACCTTTCGGCTATTCCGTTTTGGGAAGGGGAATAAGGGCTAGTGTATTCACATATATATCCCTGTTGCTTGCAATAATGCGTCCATTTATTAGACTTGAATTCCCCGGCGTTATCGAGCTTAAAAGCTTTAATATTCGCCATGAATTTGATTTTGACGTCTTTTTGACTGAACTGCGTATTTATTATATTACAGAAGTCAATAAGTACGTCATAAGCGTCGGCTTTGAGTTTTAAGGCGTATAGCCAAATAGCTCTTGATCCTCTACATGTAATAGTGAGGAAATAGCGCTCTCCTTTAAGTCCTTTAACTTTAAAAGGCCCCGCAATATCGATATCGAATATAGTCAAGGGTGGCGCATTTGATATAGGCTTTTTACTGCCGATCACGTGCATTTTGCCGCTATTACAAGCGTCACAGTCGGCTAGCTTGTCTTTTTGTTGGATTTTCTTTAATCCATGGCTTTTCTCGATCGTTTTAAGAATCGACTCTTTATTTATATGCACTAGCCTCTTATGGTAAAGGTTTAGCGTCGTATTTGAGTCTACCTGATATATTACAGGTTCGAGAGCGTTAATATCGACTTCCGCTTGAACGTAATAGGCGTTATAATCCCATTTAGCCTGTAATTGGCCTTTTTTATGCTTTAATAAAGCACCGTTCTCGGTAAAGTTAATTGACCAGCCTTTCTTAGTCATTTCCCTCGAGCTTAAAAGGGTCGTTTTTAGCCCCGGAATATAGTTTACCTGTTGGATAACTACTTCCATGCCGTTATTGCCTTTAATAGAAATATCTCCCGTGCCTAGTATCGGTAATACGTCGCCATTAGCGATTGTAACCGATTTGCGAAGGGTAGGTTGATAGTTAAGTAACCATTCCTTATTAGGCGTATAGTGCTCGCTAGCACCGGAGTCTAGAACTAGTCTGTAATTATAGACGGTTCTAAAAGCTTGATTTGCAATATCTCCCTCTGATTGGTCAGAATCGGACTCGCTTAATTCCTTTATAGTATTTACAAAAGTACTCATAATTAGAGGTTCAAGCTGCACTTTAGGCTTCATATTTGACCTACCCTTCGGTAAGGATAAGTCGTTTGTGTGTGCTTTTATAGGCTTTCTAGCCCTCACGTGCTTATTAGGCGGCGTATAAGTCTTAGATACGGCCATAATAGCCTTCGTAGACTCTGTTTTTGATTCGCCTTTTGACTCTTTAGCTTTTTTAGGCTTATTATTAGGCTTTTTATTCGGGTTTTCCGAATTATTAGGCCTCAGCTCAGGGTGTAAGACCCAGCACGTAGACGTTATATGTCCCGTGACTTTGCACTTATTGCAGTGCTTCTTATTACCGCCTTTGCCGCCTTTAAACGCTTTATTAGCGTTAAGGTCGGCGTTAGCGCCTATGCGAGCTTCTTCCGAAATTAGGTCGTTAATTAGACCGTCAATATCGATATTCTTGAGATCACCTGACATTTTCTCGTATTTACGAGACGAAAAGGCGTCAAAAGAGCTCGGCAAGCCTTTTAGTATTAGGCTAGCAATTACGGGCTTAGGAATCTCGCAGTCTAGCTGCTTTAGGTATATGGCGCTTGATTGGATTACGCTAGTGTATTCGTCTATGCTCTTATAAGAGCTGTAATTGGAATCGACGATTTGATTTATATAACGGCCGACTAGCTTAAGCGTTGATTGGCCGAAAGTAGATTGAATAGCGTTCTATAGCTTTTTAGCCGTATCTTTGTCTTTAAATCGCTCTTGATTCTCTAGCGATATAATCGACTTTAGCGCCTTTAGCGCTTTTTGACTTTGCGTCTCAAAGTAGTTTAGCTTCTCGTGGTATTTTACGGCTAGCTCATGAGAATAAGGGGCTAATACGGCTTTACCTCCTTCGGTACCTCTAGCGTAATATAACGATTGGTCCGGAGGTAAAGCTTTGCCGGAAATATAAGGCATATAGCCGTTAATTTCTAGGAATAGACTAGCGGGATTTATCCACTCAATATAGTTAGATTTCCCTACTAGCTTCTTTCCTTTAAAGGCAGTAGCAGCCATTTTAAGCTTGTCTCGATTGAGTTTAGCTTTGATTCCTTTAGGCGATTATCACTTATAGTGATTTATTAAACTATTCTAGTCTTAGACTTTATTTAAGTCTTTAACCTCACTTTGAGGCTACCCTCCTTGATTTGGTATGCCCTGAATCGATATAAAATCGATATTTAAGGTAAAAAGTCTTGCCAAGGACTTATATATTACCTTACCGAGGGTTTCGCTTAGCTAGTATTATAACAGGGTTCCCAGCGGTCTGCTTAGGCTCTTATTACAACGCTAGCGCCACTATTAGCTTGGTTTTTCTCACAGGAATTAGTAAGCTTAATTAGCTGTAACCCTCTCCGAGGATGGCTTCTTATACAGCTAGAAAAGCCTAAAAACTATTGTAATTTGTGCTAGACTAGTAACGATACGGACAGCTACTCCTTAATACAGCTACGCTAGTACGCTACTTATAGCTACTGCTAGCGCCGTTTAGGTATGGGCACCTAGGAATGAGAAATTTGTTATAAGACCTAGAACCGCAATCTAGGTGGCTACGCACGCTTATAACGTCTAGGGACCGCTAGGTTATGATTTCCTTAGGGTTTAGTCTTAGGGTCAAAGGCCTCGGGTCCGTAATACGTCCTAATCGGGTTAGTAAGGGCTCAAAGGGGTCTAGCTTACTTCAGTCAAGAGAAGCTAGTATGGCTTTATCGACAAGCGTTTGAACGGAAGCAGCCGAAGCGGTATTAGCCGAGAAAGCTCAGCTTAGTCGTCTCGATCGGGAAGTTGTGTCGGTTGACTGATGTTATTGGCCGCCTTAGCGAATTGCCGAATTGCTACCATGTGAGAATAGGCGAGCTAATCAGGAAGAGGAAGCGCAGTAGGTGAGGACACGTGATCAAAGAGAGAGAATTGCTTACTTAAAGAGCTAGAAGAGCTCTTCGGTAGTTATATATAAAATAATAGCTTCTCTAGAAGCTTCTACGACTACGTAATTGATTACGTAGCTTATACGAGCTACGTAATTGAATACGAGCGTAATTTCCCGGAATACGAAGGTAATTTCCGGGCCGCGTAAGCAGTGGAAACCCCTTCGGCTATTCTAGGGTAGAATCGGCACGAGTTACCGAAGTGAAATCCAACACTCTTTAAGTAAGCTTATTAATTCTTTTGCCTTAGAAAGTTACTTTTCTTTTTATAATATATAATAAAGTTATTAATTTATTTTTAATTAAAAAAATTAATACTTTTTATAATATTTACTTTTTAAATAAATATACGTGACTTTAAATTAAATAAAGTAAATAAATAATCTTAAGCGAAAGGCATTTTAATTTCGCTTAAAAAGTGATAATTATTAATAAAAGAAAGTAATTAACGGCTTAAGAAAAAGAGGAAATATATAAGATTAAGCTTTTTATATTAAGGTTTAAAAGAGAAAGCTTTTAAAATAAAAAAAAATAAAAAATAAAAAATAAAATAAAAGACGAAACGTAATAAGGCGTTTGAAATGCTTAAAAATACGCGTAGTATAATTAAAAAAGAATAAATGAAAAAAGTAAATAAAATTATAAATTATAAAAACTATTAAAATACCAGTCTTTAACCATAATCGGAGGTGACTTTACCTTTAATTATGAAAATATATAAGGAATTAAAAGGAAACAGTTTTATAAGCGGCTTTTTGTGCCTATATTAATAAAGAAAGGATAATTTAAATGCGAGATAGAGTTTAGCGCTCTTTAGTCGTTAATAATATGATTTCGGTCTTAAAATCTTCGAATTTATTACTATTTAACTTTTTATTTAAGTCTTTAGAATTAGTTTAAGGGTTTAAATTTAGTGACAATAAGGTTTAATTTCGTTAATAAAATCGTTTTTTAATCGATTTATTAAAAAAGTGCTTTATAAAGGAACTTTATTAAGTTTACGAAGAGAGTAATAACCTTTCTTATTATTTACTTTCGATACTCGAAACGGTCTTAACTACCGATAATTAAGCTTATTATTTGCCGAGAGATCGATTACACGCTTTATATTATACGTTAAAATTAAATCTCTTTCTCGAATCGATGTGTTTTTTATATTTTTCGTTTTATTTTAAAATACTTTGCTTACTTCTTTATATTATTTCTTTTATAAGATAATTTCTTAAATGTTTTTATTATATAATTTTAGCTATCGGCATTTTATTATTAAGAAATCCCTTTTTATTTTAATTTGTCCGTAATTAAATATTTTTTAGACCGGGAATTTATTTTTAAGAAGTAATATAGGCTTTTGTTTATATAATAAGAAAAATAATATTACTTTTATTAATTAATAAATAGACGTCTATAAAGTAAATAAAATATGCGAGAATTTTTGTATTTAATAATAAAAGCCTCTTTTTATTACTTTAAAAAAGCTATTTAAAATGTTTTAATAAGCTTTCTTTATTATTTCGTTACTTTTAAAGTTATACGCCGAGATTTGAATTCTTTTAATATTATATTTAATTATAAAGGCATAAGCGATTCCTTTATTTTCCGGTTTTTTATTAATAATTAATCTTTTAAATAATTTATAGCGGTAAATAAGGTCTTCTTAAAGGAACTTTATTATTTCTTTTACCGTAATTAAGCTTAAGGCTTTTCTTTTAATTTATTTTAATAAATCCTTTTTTATAAAGATAAAATATTTCTTTTTATTATTTATAATTAAAACTCGTATAATATTTAAGTTTATTTTTTTAAATATTTCTATAAGCTACGTAAAGTATAAAGGATTCTCTTTTCTTTTTGCCTTTCGTTTTTAATAGCTTATATAGCTTTTATAAAAGGCCTTATAATTTTTAAATAAACCTTATTAAAAAAAACACTTAATAAGGCGATAATATATTATTTCTCTCCCTCGATGTCCGCTTTTTTTATAGTATTTAAAAATAACTTAATGTCGCTTAGCCTTATTATTTATTATAAGCTTTATTAAGTATATGTTGTGGTGGGGTTGACCTCAGAGACCTATTTGTCACGTGATTGAGCTGCATCTTACGGTATTTAAGATAGCCTCTAGGGCAATATCCTTCAAAGAAAAACAACGATTTTTACTATTATAGCTTTTCTTTCTTATTCAAACTATACTTTTCCCTTCCCTTGATAGATTATACTCTTTAAATATATGATATCTCTAGTATTCGTTAAATGGGTATTTCTTACGTTTACCCTCCGGTATTTGCTTTGCTACTTTCTTATTATGTGCTTGGTGTTTTCCTTTCTACATATTTTGGTAACCGACGCAGGGGGCAAGTAGAAAAGCTAGAGTGAGGTACGTAAAGAAGCCTAAAGGCCCTTTATGCTAATTATAAGGACCGAAACCGATAAGTGCTCGAACTGGTATAGACCTATTCACTTAGAGATCTTTTAGCTCTCAAAGTAAAACCAGATACGGCACCTCGACAGTCTCCCATAGCTTAACGAGAAGCACAGGAAGTCTGAAGGGAAACTACCTACCTTTGATGTAGGAGTACTTAGACTACTGGAAATGCCAGCTTTAGCACGTGGAGCATCGATACTGAAAAAGGTCGGACTGAAAATAGCCGGATTACGCCGTTAGAAACGCTTCAACTGATATCAAAGCATATTCGATACTTCGGAAACGAGAAGTAGATTATTTGAAATGAATCCGGCAAATTTTAACGCTAATCGCACTTCTAGCAAGCGTATCTGTTATTTTTTTTCTTTTTTTTTTCCGCTAGAGGCCTATTTCAGGCTGGCGAGACGGAGCTTAATAGAAAGGTGGACAGAGTTCTATCTTATGCTTTTTCAGTTGGTTTCGGTCTTAAGTTATTCTACGCCGAGATTGACTTTAATAATAATAGAGCTTTTATGTTTAGCGAGATTTGTTTACTTCGCTTGAGCTTGTACGTTTGTTTATTATAGGGACAGGAGGCTTAGACTTCGGCGTCTTTCGGGCTTTATTATTTCGGGAGGAGCCTGAAGCTATAGGCTTTTTAACCTGATATTTTACTTGTATATCTCTTTTGTTTTCTCGAGCTCGTATGTTCTTCTTTCTTTAGTATAGTATACTGCATCTTTTACTCTTTCACTGGCAATATCAAGCGTATCTGCTCTTTAGTAAATTACTAATTTCATTAAGAAAAATCAATTATATTCGAAAACGATACTAAAAACAACGCTTTCAGCGGCAACCCGAAGGGCAAGGAGCCTGAACGACTTACTGATAATTTCTCTACAACCCGAGGAAGCTCTGCGACTCCGATTATGGATTACTTTATTACTGAGACTGGCTCTACAGGCTCTGCAAGCTCTTTTACCTTTGTGCCTGCTAGACTTCTAATGGAGCCTAATATCGCTGGAATCATTAGCTTTACCCTGTTGCAACTACCGGGAATACCTGTAAACGATGCTCTAATTACTAGTAGGAGAAAGAAGAGAAACAGAGGCGGCGGTAGCAACTTACGATAAGATATGTTTAATTATAATTAAGGCAGTGGCTATTCAGAAAGCTCTAGTATAAGAGCTCAGGCCGCTCTTTAAGCTCTACCGGCTTATATAATACTTACTTAGCTTATATACTTTTAATTTATATTGTATTCGCCTCCGAAGCAGGGGGGACTTAACCCCGCTAATATAAGCTATGCAGCACCGCTTCAGGCTTAAGCTACTTCCGCTCAGGCTTTCTAATTAATACGATCTGCGCTAGGATAATATAGACCTGCTGAAACCTTTGCATTATACGGAACAAACGAGGCTTTAAACAATTATTACCATGAACCTACTTCTAGTAGTACAGCGTCTTAATAGCCTATATCTCAGGCCGCACGACTTGCTACGGACTTTACTAAAGGACCTCTTTATTTCGTAGTAGCTTAAGCTATGCTAACCCCAGGCATCTTTAGCTGCCTATACTTTGACGGGAATGATGCTATTAGGTTCTTTAAGACTCTGAAGTAGCTCTTTACGGCTCGAGGCATCACGGATGACGCCGAAAAGAAACAGTACGTCGTGGACTATTGCACTCTCGAAGTAGGCCAAAACATTGAGTGGCTCCCCGACTTCCTTGATGGCATTTATCAAGAGTTGGTTGAGGAAGTTATGAGAGAGTACCGAACGTTCGACCCTGAGTAATATCGTTATATTCTTTAAAACCTAGAGAGGATATTTAGTGATTTTAGATATATTGCGGAAGATGCTTTTAAATCTCAATCTCGATAGTTTCTCCGAGCTTTCAGAGAGGTTAGTCGAGCTTGCATGCGAAAGAAAATCATTACGGAGCGGCAAATGACTATAAAGTTTCTGGCGGCTTTACTTAAGCACTTGAGGCGGAAGGCCGGAACTTTTGTAAAGGATAGTAATACTTTCGATACGGAAAATATGCGATCTTTCGATAAAATATACGCTAGGATAGAAGGCTTATTCCGAGTCGAGCGGGAAATCGATACTTTAATTGAAGAGGAAGCATTATCTATGCGAATTACTCAGGCCGACTGTCTTCGACTGGGGTCAAGTAATGGCAAAACTCCTTCTTCAGCGGCACAGTTCGGGGGGCTTAACTTTATAGCTCGCCCCGAGCTTATGAGGTATAGGGACAATTCTCCAGCTCGGGAGATCGACGACGTCTTTAAGAAGAGTTCGGTGCTTCGTCCTGGACTGAATCAGGAAAGGCATATTCGAGAAGAAGTTATTCCTACTATCGAGAGGCTGACTCGCGATGTTAATTAGGCTACAGAACGGGATATCGATACGATTGCGGAAGGACTGAACAACTTGCGTATTCTATACGCTATCGTAGAGAAAAGAAAGAATCTAGAGTTGATAGCCGAAGTTAAGGCTTTGTCTGCTTACAAGTCGATCGCATACCCCGAAGAAGCTGAGGTATTTTATTAAGATTCTAGAGCAAGCTCTAGATATGATCGACGTTCCAGTATAAAGGACGATATAAGCACCGGATGCCTCTTTTGCTTTAACAGGCCGATTCCGGGTGCTAGACTTTAAGGATTCTATAAGTACTAAAATTAATATCACGAGTTTAAGAAGTGGCTTAGTTTAGGAATTATTCATGAGAATGAAGATAATTATATTTATATAGGCCCTTAGAAGGAAGGAATAGAAGCTTAAGCGGTTTAATTTCCTCGGGATAAACTAAAGAGAGAAGTCTTTATTCTACGAATGATTAATATAAAAAAAGACTTAGACTTGAGGCGGAAAGAAGAAGCAGTCCAGAAGAAGCTCTGGGACGCTTAAGAAGCCCTTTTAGCTTAATAAAATATTATGCTAAAGTCAGTTTTAGAAGGACTAATACTAGAAGTAAGTTGGGAGCCTTAAGATTATTTAGATATCCTTACTGTCCGACTCTTCGATATAATAGGATTAGCTAACGTTTAAAACGTACTTGCTACTTCCGATTTAGAAGGAATAAATAATAGCTTCGAAATAGCACTTGCGGAAACAAGACGACAAAGTGCCGCTGCTTTTAGAGCGGCAGTAAGAGCTGAATTATATATAACCGGAACCTTATTCTAAGAACGCCTTAAGGCTTAAGCTAATTACGGAAGACTAAAAGTTCGCGAAGAAGTTAAGAATACCGTCAGATTTTAAGAGCTTATAGACGTGGACCTTTTAGCTGAAGCACTTAAGGCAAAACCCATTCGGATTATTGTAAGGGACAGTAGTAATAATACTGTTTCTAAGAAATTGAAAGGAGCTACTCCAGCCGTGAGTCGAAAAGGACCGACTGCTGCTAAGTCACCTTTTACGGGGACTATTCGGGAACGCGTCGAAAGCAACTTACTTATCGCCGTCAGGGCGATTTCAGGCCGACTTCGCGTATATTAGGCGCTATCGCGGAACAATTATACGCTAAATAATACGCTGGATAAGCTTCTTGCTCAGAAAGAGCTTTTTGAAAACTTAACTTTAAGAGAAATCCTTGTTTTAATTGACTTACTAAGGATAAGTCGACTGAAGATTATTGATTAAGAGATTTAGGACTAGATCGCTACTGCTAGTATTAAGACTGTAGAGTATATAAAGGCTTTTTGGGACTGCGATTAAGAAGGGAATGATATTATATTTCAACGCCTCTTATTACTTCGGGCTGATACTTTGGATTCCATATTAGGAGGACTGCGAGCTTCGCGATAGTTTGGACGCATTTTCCTTGGATGGGAATAACGAGTTGTTACTTATCTTACCGTGTCTCGAGCTAAACTTACGTATAAGTTCTAAGTTTAACAGAGGAAATAAAGGTATTAAGTCTTCTTAGCATAGGAAATGCTAATTTAGTAGTTAACTTTCTGGCTGTTATTAAGCCTGATTCCTTTCTTTGGCCTGGTGCTTATAATCTTGACCGCTATCTTAATAGCGCTTCAAAGAGCAATAGTTTTAAAAGGGGAATTTAAAGTCGACCTACTTCTAACCGCTGAAGTTTATTTAGTCGATATACTTTAAGGACTGAGTTATAAATAATACTCTCTAACGCCGAAGTATGTGATTATTATGCTTAAAAGGACGAGACTCAGTGATATCCGAGCTATTCTTAATTCCGGCGCAGAAGTTAATTATATATTCTATAATACTGCCGTTTAATTAGAAGTCCTTATTACAAAAAGCGACTTTATGGCCTTAAAGAGTATTATAAGCGCAAAATCGCGATTTCTGGGATATGCGGATAACGTCCCGGTTACAATAGGAGACTGTATTGTCCTTATTAGGTTTTATATTATAGATATCTTAAGTATTAGAGTTATTCTTGGATTTTTATTCTTTCGGACTGCGCGCGTTTTATTCAGATACTTATCTGATGCGGAAGGCGGTCCAGTTTACGCTAACTTATGGAATGAGATTACGCGATTAGTTATTATTATTAAAGCAGCTGAACTTATAGAGTACGCCAGAAGCATTGAAGCTGCGAAGTCTGAGAGCCGAGCTGGCAGAATATTATCAGATCCGGAATCAGACTACTTGGAGTCCGAAACTGACTCGGGAAACGAGTAACTGGCTGTAACTAAAGCTTTGCAGTCAGTACCGTCGAATACTCTCTGAAGGACACTTCCTTTGAGCTCGAGGACGAGCTTTTCTACGGGAGGGACGAAGAAACCTCTGGTAATGAAAGCAATTCTTCTTTCGAAGACGTCTTATATATTTCTATCGAATACATAGAGCGAGAATTCATGATTCTAAGGACGGACTTTTACGATTACCCCTTCTATAAAGACTTTATTAAAGCTCTTTTCGGCAGAGAACGTGTGTTTGGTACCGTATTAACTGAGGAAATCGAGCTTACTTTTTAATTTACTACGGATTATGATACTTTACTAATAACGTCCCTATTCAGAGAACGTAAACGAGTTTCGCGGGTCTATATTATATATAAGACGAAAGATAAAAAGATCAGGCCTGTGGATTAAATAGATGGAATAGGAGATGCGCTTAGAGGCCGTGAAGACTGGTACGAAGTCTTTAAAGAAAGGGACTTTCTTTAGGAGCAAGTTGGGAAGTATTAAGATATCTTACTCCTTTGTTTTGCCGGCTTTCCTCGCGGATTTAGGATTACGGAAGAGCGACTTATTACTTTAGATGTTGGAGATATGTTATAACTAGAAGAGAGAGCCCTCTTCGACGAAATTATGTTGAATTAAGAAGGTGCTATTGCATTTGACTGGACTGAGTGTGGGAAATTCCATGAGGATGTTTCGCTACTTACTGTTATTAAGACGGTAGACCACGAAGCCTGGCAAGTACTATACTTTCTACTTCCTAGAGCGTTAGCTCCCGAAGTCAGGAAGATAGTAGAAGACAGATTCAACCGTAGGGTTCTTAAACTCTTTGAGGGGCTATATCGTAACGCTTGGTTCTTAGTTAAGAAAAAGGAATTAAGAAAGTATCGCTTGATTAACTCGGTAATTATACTTAACGTAGTTATTTTAAGAAACGCTAACTTACTTCCTTCTGTTGACGAATTTTCAGAGGAATTTGCAAGGTGCTATATCGCGAGCCTAGTAGACTTATATTTAAGTTATGATTAATAAGTATTATATTAAAGCAGCCGAGATATGACGGCTTTTTTCGTGCCTAGCATCGGACTAATCCGAAATACGACGCTACCTTAGGGAGCTATAAACTCTGTTGCTTAGTTCGTAAGAACGATCGATAAAATACTGAAAGATATTATGCTTTTTATTATAATGCCGTTCTTAGACGACGTTGGCGTAAAAGGATTATATATAGATTACGATTGGAAGGAAGCACGGCCTGGAATTCGCTAGTTCGTCCTTGAGTACTTTCTTAACCTCGATAAGACGCTAGAACGCCTTAAGCGCGCTAGAGTTACTATAAGCCCTAAATCGCAGTTCTATCGTAATAGCATGAACGTCGTCGGCTACGCATGCAACTTATAAGAAAGAGAACCTTCAGCTGCATATTTAGTTAAGGTGCAGAAATGGAAAAAACCTGAGAACGTCATAGAAGTCAAAGGATTTCTAGGTCTAGTCACTTACTTCCGTATTTGGATTAAAGACTTTCGTTTGTTGGCCGAGCTATTATACGACTTTATTAAAAAAGGAGTTAAATTCATATAGAACCCCGCAACTTATGGCCAAGTAATGAAAACTTTTTAAGATATCTTATGCTCCTTTCTAGTGCTTTGCAGGATCGACTACTTTAAGGGCGCTGGCGAAATCGTCGTTTCTGTAGATTCTAACGGAATCGGATAGGGTGGTTTCCTTGGTCAGCGTGACTCGAAAAATAATAAGCTCAGACCGGCGAGGTATGAGAGCGGCTTTTGGACGAAGGCAAAACGAGATTACGACGCCACGAAGAGAGAATGCAAAGGCATGCTCTTAATCCTTAAGAAGCTCAAAATCTGGCTTATAGGAATCTATTTCATTATAGAGACTGACGTAAACACTTTTGTTACTTAACTTAAAGGAGCTGCTTACGACTATCTTAATGCGATGCTCACTCGCTGGCTCGCCTGGATTAGGCTTTTCGACTTCGAAGTGCGCTATGTTAAAGGTGCCATGCATACAGCAGCAGATGCTCTCTCAAGGAGACCTAGATACCTTGAGGATACTGAGGAGGATACCGAAAATGATAACGATGGGGATTAGATCTTAGCTGAGCTTAGTGCGGTTGGAATTTGCCCGGTGGAAGCGGAAAGCACGGAAGACCCAATAGAAGAGCCAGAGACCTTCGATGACCCTGAGCTAACCCGAAGACGCGATATCCTTATCGATATGAAGCGAAAAGTCCAAGAACTGCGAGATAGGTTGAACGATTAAGCAATACTTAGTGGCGACTCGAGTACAGACTAAGAGAGCGAAGCGGACTTACTAATATCTTCAAAACACTATAAGGAGCATTACTAAAAGATAGTTACCTACTTGACTACGCTTAAGACTCCGAAAAGTATAGACTTAAAAGCCTTTCGTGTATTTAAGAAAGAAGCATTATTATATAGAGTTTATAATCAGCGTGTTTGGAGACTTCTATTAAAAAGCGCACTTATTAAACTCGTTATCGACACCGATAAAGATAAGGCATGTATCTTGCGAAGCTGCTATAATAGCTCCGGTTATAAAGGAAGGGAAAGCATATACTACCGTATTTCCTAGCGCTATTTCTGGAAGGGCTGTTTTAAGGATTCCGCGGAATTCGTTAAAATATACGACAAGTGTATATTACGTAGTGCTAAGCGATAAGAAGAACCTATAGTTTTAATTGCTTTAAATAGACTTATAGAAAAATAAGCGCTAGATATCACTTTCATACTAACACGGAATAAGAAGAAGTATCTCGTTGTCGCCCGGGACGACATAAGCGGTTGGGTCGAAGCCAGGGCGCTTGCTTCGAAGGAAGCTAAAAGCATCGCTGATTTCATTTGGCAAGATATTATTTGCCGACACGGGCTGTTTTGGAAGCTGGTAATTGATGGAGGCACAGAGAACATAGGCGAAGTCGTTAATCTACTGAATAAAGTGGAAATTCGACGAATTCAAATATCGGCTTATAACGCGAAAGCTAATAGTATGATCGAGCGGGGATATAGCCTTATTAAAAATGCTTTTTCTAAAATAAAAGGAGACTAGATAAGCAGCTTACTAGCGGTTCTGTTTGCTGACCGCACTATAATCTATAGACTTATAAGCTATACCCTCTTCTATATAGTTTACGGCAGAGAACCAGTTCTCCCTATTGAAACACGTTACTCTACTTGGAGAAGCCTTTTCTCGGAAGATATCAAGAGTATTAACGATTTGATTTACATTCGAACTCTCCAGTACCAAATGCGGAATAATGATATAAAAGAAGCTAGGCTTTAAAAGACACGCCGTAAACAAGAAGGAAAAGAAGCTTTCGACGCAAAAAAGGATATTCGAAATAGGCTACTATAAGTTAAAGACTTAGTTCTCAGGCACGATTCTATTCGGGAAATCAATATGTCGAGGAGTAAAAAGCTTGACTTTCGGTGGCTAGGACCTTACGAAATTTACGAGGCCTTCCCTGAAAAGAGCTATTATAAGCTGAAAGAGCTAGGAGTCGACGGTGCACTCTTTCGCGGTACTTTTGCAATTAATCGCTTTAAGCTGTTTTATAAACGAGAGCGCTTTATTTATTATAAAGACGACGAGCTTTTAGCGATAATTTAGTACAATAATAGTGAAGACTAGCCTGAACCTAGTCTCGAAGGGCGAAATTTATAAGGCTTTAAAGACCCTGAAGAGCTTACGAGATAAGTTATATAGAACGATGGAATTATTATTAGAGTACCTGAAAGGCTAACTCACGCGGAACGAAGTTAATACCGAGTCGTTACTTACTCTTTTAGCGAGTAGCTTAATTGCTACGACTAATACTATTAACCACTTTTTATTATAATTCTCATAGCTCGTCGCTTAGCGTTGTTGAACGCTAAACTGTGGCGAGGACGCACTTTTTATATCTTACGGGGGGGACGAAGATTAGGGCACGATAGTGGAGGCATATACTGAAACACTAAGGGCTCTCCCCTAAACGACGAAAAATCCCTTCAGCACTTCGAACACTATCTACGCCTATAAATACCCTCCGATCGCACTTATAAGTCGTTCCGCAACAACAATACCAGCATCCCAGTCGAGCCAAACAGTATGTTTGCGGTAGCTGCCCTTCGAACAATTCAGCACTACTGACGCTGGACGTACAGGCTCGAAAGCCTGTAAATACAGTGATTATCAGTACTTTACAGAGCCAAAGAAGCCCCTGAGAAACTCAGAGAGAGTTTTAGCCCCGTGGGGTAGTTTAATCAAATTAAGTCGATTATAGCTTGCGCCACAGAAGAGCAGAATCCAATCGAGCACCTACTCCTTACTAAATCTCATAAAGAGTTAGATGATAAGTCAGACGAGGTTCCTTCGACGAGCCGTTCCGGAGCGTTAACAGTCTTAATATGTTAATAGGCCAGGCGCTGAAGACGATAACCCCCGAGATATACTACCGAAGCAGGCTCGTATAATAGGTCCCCGAAGGTGGTCGAAGACCAGAAATTCTTCCCTAGTATTACTTAAATATCTTATAACGAGAAAGATTTACTTTAATTAAAATAATTCTTAGGGCTATAATAAATAGGCTATTAGTTTGAAAAGAAGATGTATAACGATTAAGAGGTTACGTGTAATTAGACGACTTAGGATCTGAAGGAGCTTGTAGGGCTAAATGAATGAAATTAATCTATATACCTAAATGGACGATGGAGCGCGCGATAGGCTATAGGTTGTTGTGAGGGAAATGAGCTACTACAACTGCCTTATATCGGTAATAAAGATCGTCAGATTTATTATTAATAGTACAGAAGGTTCATTCAGATATTAATAACTTTAATATAGCGTGCTTAGAAACGGAGCCCAGTATTCCGAGACCGTGACGGTTGAGCTAAAGACGAGTAGAGCAGGTACGGCTGGTAAGTTGCAAATCTCCAGCTTTTCTATATCTCCCTTACGCCTTTAATCCTCTATATTATAAGTGCTTTATTCCTGATCAGACCATCGGTCCTCGGAAATCAGCGGTCGAGTTATCGTAAGCCCAAAGTTTGACGTAAGAGTTATTACTAGACTCTATGAGTTCTCTCGATCGACGGCTGCTAGGTCTGGGCCCCTACGCTGCCTGAGTGCTAGCAGCAGTAACTTGATCAAGAGCAAAAGTATAGGACAGCGGATTGAATACCGTAACAGGCCGAGCCTGCCTTGAGCTATTCCAGGCAACGCATCGAAGTGCTGAAGTAATAACGACTTTATTTCCTCGGAGTTTCGGTTAATTAGTTTTAAGACGACAGGACAGGCAGAATTACTCTGTGCGAAGGGAGATTTTAACTGGTCTGAATTGTACGCCTTTTCCTTAGCCGTTCTGAAATCTCGCTTATCGGAATTCAAATACCGCTATTATAGTTCCGTCGCGATAATAATTCTATAGAGGATTTAAGCGGGTAAATAGTGCCTTATCGTGAGTACTTAAGCCATTTATAAGTGTTCCTTTGACTTTATCTTTATGGAGCTGTCTCTTACTAAGCAAATTGACCAGACTTTAGGTCAGGAGCTTCCTTCAGCCAGATATCAGTCTTCGGACCCCTAAACTAAGAATATCAATCGATTAAGAAAGAGTATTATCACTTCCGCTTTTAAGATATGTTTGCTTCTTCCTTAGACCTAGAATCCGGCTCAGCTTGCACCGGCTTGTAAAGGTGTTCGGGGTATGTTTTTATCACTCTTAGAGTTACTGCAGAGTTGTGTTAGCATAAGGTTCTTCAAAAGGGAATCTTACTTTCAGATAAAAGGGGTTGCCTTAGTAAGAAAGGACTTCCGGAAAGCTCGATACTATCGGTTCAGAGGTTGCCTGCGATGTGGTTAATGAAGGCTTAAAATAAGCAACGAGGTTGGAGACACTTTCTATTTTGATAAGGCGATTGAAGCTGCGCCTTCACTTCAGGTTTTTGGATCGTATCGGAGGATTATTGAGATTTGGAAGTTAGCGATGTCGAATGAGAAGGAACTTACTTTTAGCCTCTTACCCCTCCCAGTTAACTAATAGTAGGAAGCAAGTCGAAGGAAAGCGACGACGAAGGCGGTCTAAGATGGCTTATAGCTTGTCAGAGCTTTAAGGGTTGTTCTCGAGAAGCTTTTACCCCGTAACTTGCCGCCAGGAAAAGAGAGAGACCGCGAGGAAGACTGAGCAGCTCGAAGTCAACATATAGAGCATAGCATCTCTTTTCTTCTTCCTTTGGATATAATAAATCTTAGCCGCTTATGGTAATCTACTTATTCACTAGAGAATGGTGGGAAGATATGATAAGAAGTTGTTGAGGCATTATCGGCGCTTTTATTTGATATAGTGATTGTTAAGATAAGAGGAGGGAGAATTACTTAAGACTGACTTCGTTGCTATTTGATATCGACCTGTTAAAGAAGTGAGAGCAGAGAGAAGAAGACAAGAGTGAAGAAGAGACTTAACTGAGTTAGGAAAAGAGATGCTCCGATTAGCTTCTTTTCACTTCTCTATTATGCTTCGAACCTCGAAGGTGAGAAGACCGTCCTCCGATTACTTATTTATCTTCAACTTTATATGTTTGTGTATTCTTGCTTCTTTAGTATGCCCTTGGTATATTTCCTTCTGTTCTTAATAACGATTGAGAAGTTAGGAAGGTTTGTGGAAGATTCGTTGAAGTGAAGGTATGAGGAAGAAGCGGGGTCGTTGAAGATACGCTAGCTTGAGGTATAGGGGAATATCGACGAATTCGACGCGTTATGGGGATTGAACTCTATTTTATAAGGAAAGTCAGTCTCTGCGTCGTAAGGGAAGGAGTCGGGAACTCATTCAGAATGCTGGTTGTGCGCCGATTTATCTTGAAGGAATTACTTTGACCTTGTTAAAGCTGAAGTTTGCTCGGATGCGATATTTAAGAAAGCAAGTTTGGGCGGCAGAAACGATACGATAGGTGCTAAGAGGTGTGAAAAGACTGATATGAGAGTGAAAAGACGCGTAAAGCTTCCCTAAGAGTGTTATAGAAAAGAGTGGTAGAGTTGTTGAAAAAGAAAAGAAGGAAAAAGAGTAATAGAGTAGAAGACGATATTTAAGGGTGCTAAGCGAGACGATTGTTTGCTTCTAAAGGTGAGGTGTAAGTCACCTGACATTTACTTGTCCTTACTCAGACACGTTTTCCTTTGAGTATTTAGAGCTTTAAAGCTGCAATACTAGTTCTTATTTCTTTGCTCGAGGTCGAGCATGAGTTTTCTAAGGGGGGGACGCATGTGGTAGGGTTGACCTCAGAGACCTATTTGTCACGTGATTGAGCTGCATCTTACGGTATTTAAGATAGCCTCTAGGGCAATATCCTTCAAAGAAAAACAACGATTTTTACTATTACAGCTTTTCCTTCTTATTCAAACTATACTTCTCCCCTCCCTTGATAGATTATACTCCTTAGATATGTGATATCTTTAGTATTCGTCAAATGGGTATTTCCTACGTTTACCCTCCGGCACTTGCTTTGCTACCTTCTTGTTGTGTGCTTGGTGTTTTCCCCTCCACAATGTTATTAACTCTTTTATATAAATTACGATTACAAACGAAATATTAAAAAGCTTTATTTTTAAAGCGTTTAAAATTACTTAATTTAATTATAATTAAGCGTTTAAGGTTTATTAAAAAGCGGGCGATCTCTTTTAAGTCGTTAAAGTAAGTGTCGTTAAGAATTTACTCCTAAGAGTTGTAATTTAGACTCATTAGTCGCTTTATTATTATCTTAAATATTATACTTACTCTTAATTTAATTATAATTCATTTATTAATATCTTACTTTTATTATTCTATAATGTTTAAAGAATGTTTTCTTCTCTATTTAAACAGTCTATTCGCTGCCGTATTTTTGTCTTTAAGAATATATTTAACCTTAAAGTTTATTAATTATATTTAAGTAATTTAATTTATTAATAACGCCTCGGGTAAATCGCTTACTATATTATTAAGTTGTTTTATAAAAACTTTAACGTCGTTTTAAGAATAAAATATACTTTATAAAGCTTACTTTACATTTTCTTTATTACTTTAAGAGCTCTTCGACACTCTCTCTTTGTAATATTATATTAGCTTTCGGCTTTTGTCCAAAGTTTATTCTCGAATCGCGTAAAGTGCTTCTTCTTATTTTTATTTAATTATTAAAAGACTATTCCTTAACTTATTTTATTAATATTTATTATTAAAATAATCTTGCCTCCTTTAGGCTTGTAATTAATCTTAATTAAGGCGGGTGTATTAAGAAGCGCATTTTTTAAGAGTTATATAGCTTTTTTCTAGGGTTTTAATTAAGTAAACTTAACTCCTTTTTTTATTATAACGTAAATTAATGCCGTAATAATAAAGAAGTTTTTAATTTAAAGGCAATAATATATTATAATTTTAATAAACGCCTTTACTTTAATTACGTTTTTATATTACTTTTATTTATAAATTTTCGAAATTTTTAATATCTTTAAGTGTCGCTCTTTATTATTTATAATGTATTTTATAATTTTTAACTTAAGTAAATAATATTAAGACTTTAGTCCGACAGTCGCCCTTACTCTCTTAAAATATATTAATACTTTATTTAAATTTTAAATATATTTTATAATAAATCTTTAAATTTTTAATAATACTTTTTTATTATTATAAAACGACGTAAAACCTTTAACTTTTATATTATTTATATAAAATAAAGCTATATAAAGAATATAATTTAAAAGAATTTTATAAATTACTTATATAAACTAAGCGATTAAGTTAATTATTCTGTAAAGAAGTCTTATTATCCGGAGTAAGTTAATTAAGATATAAATTACTATTATATCCTTTAATTAAGTATGTAATAAGAACTAATTATACCTTAAGAAGAGGTCTATTAGTAATACTATAGTTAATTTAATAAATTCAGTTAAGAATTAATTAATATATAGTAAAACATTTCCTTTAATATTAAAATAATTTTATTTTATAAAGCTTTTAATATAAAAAAAGATTTTTCTTATTACGCTTTATGCGGTATTGTTTTAATTTTTAAAGGCAATAAAACTTCTTTTTTAATTTTCTTTAAATAAATCTAATCGAAAGCTAATGCCGCTTTTTAATTTAAAAGCGTTTTATAAAAGAATTCTTATTTTTATTTTAAGATTTGTCTTTTAATAATTAGTTATTTAAACCGTTCTTTTATTAATTTATTTCTTATTGCTAACTCGGAGAACTTTTTAATAATAAAGTTATTAAATTTACTTCTTAAGCGGGGTGGCCTTACTTTTTCGTCTTCTTCGAACTAATTATTAATTCCTTTAAATATATTCTTATTTATCTTTTTTAAATTAATTAACTTTACTTTATTAGCTTTCCTTTTATATAATATATTAATTTCCACCGACTTTAATAATAAAGCTTTAAATAAGTGACTATCGAATATAAAGAAGAAGTCTTTTTTATTTTTATTTAATTAAAATGCAAAAATCTTCAGTTTTAATTAATATTTAACTCTTAATTTAAGATTAAGAGTCTTATATTTTTTTCCCTTTGTTTTTATCTTTTTTAATAATAACCAAAGATTTAAAACGCTTATAAAATCTCTTAAAATCTTACCTTTAATTAATAATCCCAGATTATTAATGAAATCCCTTAAATTTAAATTATTTAGACTTTCTTAAAAACTAATATTCTCTTTAATATATATATTAATTAAACGTTTTCCGTTTTATCTTTATATTTTACTTTATTCTTAATAATTATAGCTTTTTTAATTATTATTTTCTTTATATTTAAAAAGATTACTTATATAATTTTATTTTTAAAGTAATTAAAACTTATACGACTTTTTAAAATAAATAACATATTTAATAAGATATTATAACTTATATTATTAATAATTATGAAATCGGTGTGGTTTTTAATTTTTTTAATATTTATTATTATATTTTAAATATAACTTACGAATATAAATTTGTTTTTAATAATAATAATAAACGTTAAAGCTTTATAATTTAAGATTAAGAGCCTTACTTCCTTTATTATAGCTCGATTTATTATATTAACTTTTACTTCGTAATTAATTATAGTCCTGCTTTTAATTTATTTTATTATTATAATTTATAATTTCGGTATTTATATAGCTATTTTTAGGCAATTATGAATAATTTTAGTTTATTTAGCGATTACGTTAATTAAAATCTTTCCTTTTTTAGGAGACTTTTTAAGTAATTCCGCGAGATTAATTATTTTAGTAAAAAGCTTATTTAATCTTAAGTTTAATTAAGACGCCTCTTTATTATTTATAAGTATAATCTCGACTTCGTATTCTCTTTTAATAAGGATAATTAAGATTTAGCGGTTTATTATCTGATTTTAGCGCGATTATAATTTATATAAGTCTTTTAATTTAAGGTTTAAGTTTTAATTTATAATATTTTCTATTATTTACTTTTAAACTACGACCGAAATATATTAATTTACTTATTTTTCCTTTTTTAAGACTCTGGCTAACATCTTTTTTTTAATTAAGCGTTTAATTATAATTTTAACTTTAAAGCTAATAGAATTGTCTTTTATTTTATTATTCTCGTTAATTTCGTTAATTTTTTTTAATTTTTTATTTATTTTATTTAAAAGTACTTTATAATCCCGTCCTTTTAATAAAAGTATAAAGCGTGATTTCCTTATATTTATTAGTTTTTTTTAATTCCGACCGTATTAATTAATATTAAGAGGCCTTCGAGATTAACTTACTTTTTCCTTTATATAATATTCACGTTAAAAGGATTATTTAACCGATTTTCTATAACTAAATCCACTCCTTTCGGTCGTTTTTTAATAATATAAATTAAGCGGTTAGATTTGCGTGTCTTTAAGTTCTTATTATATTTTATACTATTAGTTTTTTATCGAATTATTATAACTTAAAATTATCCCCACTTTTTTTAAATTAATTAAGCATTTTCTCGATGCGATTTAATATAAATTTTCTTATATTTATTAATATAATAAACGTTATTATTAATAAAGTAATAAAACAAGGATATTAATCTTTAAACTTATATAATAAGCTTTCGAATTAATTATTATAAAAGTTATATATTTTATTCCTATACTTTATTATATTAATATTAACGCTTCCGCTTAAATTTATTATTTTACTTTTATTATTTTATTAAAAGTACCCGGGATTAATAAACTTATATTAAGTATATTAAAGTAATATCCGACTCTTAAAACTAAATTCTAAAACGTAAAGCTTTATATTTAAAAGTTAATTTAATTTAAAATAAATAAAGTTTATTTTTAAGTTAGTTATTTTTATTATTAAAGCTTTTATTTTATTAATATTTACTTTAGCTTTTTCCGAAAAAGGCAGTGTAATAAGTGTCTTTTTTATTACTTTAAAAACTATTAAAAGTTAAGTATATTCTTTTATTAAGTTTTAAATTTCTTTTATATATAACGTTATTAATTGTTTCTCTTGTTAAAGAGCTTTTATTATTTATTTACTTTTAATTATTTTAAGAACGTATTTTATAAATTTAAAATACTTTTTTTTATAGGATTTTGGTTTAGAGTTATCGATCTTAAGTTATTTAATGATTTTATTTCGAGAGGAAGCCGGTAATCTTAAGAAAAAGAATTTATTTTAGTCGACTTTATTAAAGATTTTCCGGTATATAAAAGCTTTTAAGACTTAAAAATAAAGTCGGCAATAGCCCTTAAGAATTATAACGGTGCGTTAAATTATAATGAATTCTCGGAGAAAGTTTATAAACTTTCGGATTTATTATTAATTATATTTTTTAAATTCCGGCTTTAATGCTTTTATTAATACTTTTTATTCTTCCTTATTTTTTTATTTTAAGAGAGTCTTAATAATATCCTGTTAAAAGTTATCGTAATATTAAAGTAAATAAATAACTTAATTACTTTTTAATACTTTATAATTTATATTAATCTTTATATATTACTTTAAAAAATCCGAAATGTTTACTTTTAAAAAGAGAGGTATACTTATTAACCCGGGGTGGAGTATAATTCCTTAAAGAAAGTAATTAATATCGCTAATAATTATATTTTGTAAGTTCTCTTTAATTCTCGACATAATTTCTGAGTTTTTAAGACTTAAGTTTAAGGGTTTTATAAAATTATTAATTAAAATGTTTAATAAGTTTAAAGAAAATAAAGGTAATCGAGTTTAAAAGGTTTCTGGTTTTACTTTAATATTTAATTTAATTCGATTAGAGTTTGGGAACTTAAGAAATTCCGTAAATAATAAAGATATATATTAATTATTTTTATTATTAAATATTAATAATATTTGTGGGTTTTTATTTTTTATTAACTTTTAATTCTAGCTTATTAGTCCTGGTTTAGTAAATTTATTAATCTCTTAATTAATTTTAATTAATGTATATCTAGTTTATTTTAATAGAGTATTGTAAATTAAAATTAATATTAATAAAAACCTTAAAATCAAGAGTTCGGATTCTTTAGCGATTTTAATTTAAGTTAAAGTCTACTTTTTATATTCTGAATTATTAAGAGACGCTTTAGTTTAAAATATAAAGTTAATAATATTTCTCTTAATTCCTTTATTTATAGTTTATAATTTCCGGCGTTTCCTTAAGGAATTAGGTTCGGCCGTTTAAGTTTTATTAATAGGTTGCCGAAATAAGCTGTTTTAATTTAAGTTTAATTTTCGTATTATTATTAATCGTCGAGTCTTTTTGTAAAAAAAAGGGGGTGTTTAATTTAAAGAGCGGAAAATTATAAATTTCTAGTTTTAATAAATAGTCTTAACTGCGAATCGAGATGCTTTTATATAAGTCGTATGAAAACGAATCCGTACGATTTTCTCTTTACGTCGGTTATTTATATAAAGGCTATAATAAATAAAGAACGTAATACGGCGTAAGGCATTAAGTAAAAAGTTTAGTAATTCTAAGGAATTAAGATTTAAGGTAAAAAAGTGTTTAATTCTTTTAATTTTACATAAGGGAAAGGCCTTTTATATAAACTTTTAAAGGTTATATACTTAGTTCCTTAAATAACGCTTTAAGCATTATTTCCTGGCTAGAATCGCCACTTTATAATATAACGAAAAGCATAAGTTTAAAGAGAAATTACTTACCTTTAATATAAGAATACTTAGACTATTAGAAAAGCTAATTTTAATACGTAGAGTATTGATGCTAAAAAGGTCGGACTGAAAATTACCCGATTACGCTGTTAAAAACGCTTTAATTAATATTAAAGTATATTTAATACTTTAAAAAACGAAAAGTAAATTATTTAAAATAAATTCGGCAAATTTTAAACGTTAATCGCATTTTTAATAGGCGTATTTATTATTCCTTTTCTTTTTCTTTTTCTTTTTCCGCTAAGGGCCTACTTTAGGCTAGCGAAACAAAGCTTAATAAAAAGTTGTACGGGGTTTTACCTTATACTTTTTCAATTAGTTTCGGTCTTACGTTATTTTACGCCGAAATTAAATTTAATAATAATAAAGCTTTAATATTTAATGAGATTTATTTATTTCGCTTAAACTTATACGTTTATTTATTATAAAAATAAAAGGCTTAGACTTCGGCGTCTTTCGGGCTTTATTATTTTAGAAAAAGCTTAAAGCTATAAACTCTTTAACTTAATATTTTACTTATATATTTCTTTTATTTTCTCGAGCTCGTACGTTTTTTTTTCTTTAATATAATATAAAATAATATATCTTTTACTTTTTTACTAATAATATCAAGGGTATTTAGTCTCTAGTAAATCATTAATTTTATTAAGAAAATTTAATTATATTTAAAAATAATATTAAAAATAATACTTTTAATAATAACTCGAAAGGCAAAGAGTTTAAACGACTTATTAATAACTTCTTTATAAACCGAGGAAGCTCTGCGACTCCGATTATAAACTACTTTATTATTAAAACTAGCTTTATAAGCTCTATAAGCTCTTTTACCTTCGTGCTTATTAAGCTTTTAATTAAGCTTAATATTACTGGAATTACTAATCCTATTTTATTGCAATTACTGGGAATACTTATAGACGATGCTTTAATTATAAAAAGGAAAAAGAAGAAAATAAAAGTAACGGTAATAACTTATAATAAAATATATTTAATTATAATTAAAGCAGTAGCTATTTAAAAAGCTCTAGTATAAGAGCTTAAGCCGCCTTTTAAATTCTACCGGCTTATATAATACTTACTAAGCTTATTTACCTTTAAGCTACGCTGTATTCGCTTCTGAAGTAAGAGGGACTTAATCCTGTTAATATAGGTTATATAGCACCGCTTTAAGCTTAAGCTACTTCCGCTTAAGCTTTTTAATTAATATGATTTGCGCTAGGATAATATAAACTTATTAAATTTTTTATATTATACAGAATAAATAAAGTTTTAAAAAATTATTATTATAAACTTACTTTTAATAATATAGCGTCTTAATAACTTATGTCTTAGGCCGCACGACTTATTATAGACTTTATTAAAAGACTTCTTTATTTTATAATAACTTAAATTATATTAATTTTAAGCACTTTTAGTTACTTATACTTTAACGGGAATAATATTATTAAGTTCTTTAAAACCTTAAAGCAGCTTTTTACGGCTCGAGGCATTATAAATAACGCCGAAAAGAAATAATACGTTATAAACTATTATATTCTTAAAGTAAGCCGAAACATTAAATAATTCTTTGACTTTTTTAATAATACTTATTAAGAATTAATTAAAAAAGTTATAAGAGAATATCGAACGTTCGACTTTAAATAATATTATTATATTTTTCAAAACTTAAAGAAGATATTTAATAATTTTAAATATACAGTCAGACCGCACCAAACACGGTAAAGTTTTAAATTGTACAAAAGTAGATATTTTTTCTTATAATTATATGTAAATAGCTAAAAGAATCGATTCGGCTTCTTAGTTTTTTTGAAAATAATAATCTAATAAAAAATTATAAGTAAGTATAAATATTTTAAAAACGAGTTTTTAAAACTTTTGATCCCTTTTTGTTTTCTAAATTATAACTTCTTTATTAGGACCCAGAAAAAAGATCTAATAAGCGCATTTTACTCCTCTCAATCGTGCACGTATTTTAAATTAAAAGGGTTTTAAAAAATATTAATATTGAAAAATAATATTTTAAGTAAAGTTCTGGCTTAGCACTTAAGCGAGGTAAAATCTCGATAACTTTAAAACGTCTAAGCTACACTTATTATAATTACAATACTACTATTACTTTTACTACTACTTTTGCTACATTTAATATGACTTCTTCAAAGCGATATTGAAGTGTTACGCTCGCTAAATCACCTCTTAGATTGCTTATAAGGCTAATCATAAAGCGTTCTTGTTAAAAAACATTAGAATCGTCTATTACTTCCGTTATATTTCCCTTACTCTTACGAGGGTTAACTTAAATACGCTAATAAGTAAGCGTTAGTATTTTTAAAGTCTCTAGTTAATTATAAAAATTATAAAGATTCTATAAACCTTATTATATTATAAAACTTAAATTAATAAATTTCTTACTTCTTTTTTAATAAGAAGTTGTATTTTATTGAATAAGGAATTTAGAAGCAAAAATATTTTAATCTCGCCAAGACTTATTATAATAAGAATAACTATTGAACCACTAGCCCAATCGGGTCAAAAGTGGGTCCGTTCGAACGCTAGCAATTAACTGTATAATGTAAATTAAACAGGTATATTATATTACTCTTTTTTCAAAATTACTATGTTTGAAGCGGTCCGACTGTACCGAAATTTATAATAATTAATAGCCTTATAATAATGAAAGTAATACTTATATAAGTAAGTATTTACTCGCGTATTTAACGACTGATTTCGTTAAACCGACGAAATCACGAAAGCATTTAATCTTCCTCTAAAAGTAATATATAAGCTTATTATCTTTTATTAACCCTAAGCTATAAATGATTCTTTATTAAGAGTAAATAATTAGTTAACGTAATTAAATAGAAAATATTAATTTACTATTTCAAAAGTATTATTTCTTAATAATTTAGAATACCGTTCGCGCGCTTATTCCGGTGCGGGCTTCTCTTATATCGCTTTAATATAATATCAAGTACTGTTAGCAGTCTTTTGACGTTCGGTAAGTCGTTTAAGAAAGTATTTTAATAAGCTATTTTTTATTTTTAAAACTACTCCTTCAGGTTAATTCGCCCTGCTTTAATAATAACGAGCTTCTTCTTATAAGTAAATTATATTAGCGTATTATGAAGGGGAAAACACTAAGCACACAATAAAAGAGTAATAAAATAAGTGCCGGAGGGTAAACGTAAGAAATACTTATTTAACGAATATTAAAAATATTATATATTTAAAGAGTATAATTTATTAAAGAAAAAGAAAAGTATAATTTAAATAAAAAGGAAAAGTTATAATAATAAAAATCGTTATTATTTTAAAAAATATTGCCTTAAAGGCTATTTTAAATATAATAAAATATAACTTAATCACGTAACAAATGGACTTTTAAAGTTAATCCTATTATATACGTCTCTTCTTTAAAAAACTTATACTCGACCTCAAGTAACGAAGTAAGAATTAATATTATAATTTTAAAGCTTTAAATACTTAAAAGAAAATGTATTTAAATAAAAATAAGTAAATATTAAGTGACTTATATTTCACCTTTAAAAGTAAATAATCGTCTCGCTTAATATCCTTAAATATTATCTTTTATTTTATTATTTTTTTCCTTTCTTTTTTTTTAATAATTTTATTATTCTTTTTTATAATACTTTTAAAGAGGCTTTACGCGTCTCTTTATAATTATATTAGTCTTTTTACACTTCTTAACACTAGTCGTATTATTCCTGTCGCCTAGACTTGCCTTATTAAATATTATATTTAAGTAAATTTTAATTTTAATAAAATTAAAGTGATTTTTTTAAAATAAATTAATATATAATTAGCATTTTAAATAAGTTCTCGACTCCTTCCCTTATAATATAGAGACTGACTTTCTTTATAAAATAGAAATTAATCTTTATAACGCGTCGAATTCGTCGATATTCTCTTATACTTTAAGCTAGCGTGTTTTTAACGATTCCGCTCCTTTTTTATATTTTTACTTTAACGAATCTTTTATAAACTTTCTTAACTTTTTAATTATTATTAAAAATAAAAGAAAATATATTAAGAATATATTAAAAAAGCAAAAATATATAAATATATAAGGTTAAAAGTAAATAAATAATCGGAGGACGGTCTTTTTATCTTTAAGGTTTAAAATATAATAAAAAAGTAAAAAGAAGTTAATTAAAGTATTTCTTTTATTAACTTAATTAAGTCTTTTTTTTACTTTTGTCTTTTTTTTTTTACTTTTACTTTTTTAATAAGTCGATAATAAATAGCGACAAAGTCGATCTTAAGTAATTTCTTTTCTTTTTATTTTAATAGTTATTATATTAAATAAAAGCGCCGATAATATCTTAATAATTTCTTATTATATTTTCCTATTATTTTTTAATAAATAAATTAATTATTATAAGCGGCTAAGTTTTATTATATTTAAAAGAAGAAAAGAAGAAATATTATACTTTATATATTAACTTCGAGCTATTTAGTCTTCCTCGCGGTCTTTTTCTTTTTTTGGCGGCAGGTTATAAAATAAAAGCTTTTCGAGAACAACCCTTAAAGCTTTAATAAGTTATAAGCTATTTTAAACTGTCTTTATTATCGCTTTCTTTTAACTTACTTTTTATTATTAATTAATTAAAAGGAATAAGAAGTTAAAAGTAAGTTCTCTTTTCTTTAATATTATTAACTTTTAAATCTTAATAATTTTTTAATATAATTTAAAGACTTAAAGCAAAGGCGTAGTTTTAATTGTTTTATTAAAATAAAAAGTATTTTTAACCTCGTTATTTATTTTAAGCTTTTATTAACTATATTATAAATAATCTTTAAATCGATAATATTAAGCTTTCTAGAAGTTCTTTTTTATTAAAGTAACCCCTTTTTATTTAAAAGTAAGATTCCTTTTTAAAAAACTTTATATTAATATAACTTTATAATAATTTTAAAAGTAATAAAAGTATACTTTAAATACTTTTATAAGCCGGTATAAGCTGAGTCGGATTTTAAGTTTAAAGAAAAAGTAAATATATTTTAAAGGCAAAAGTAATAATACTCTTTTTTAATTAATTAATATTTTTAATTTAAGGGTTCGAGGACTGATATTTAATTAAGAGAAGCTCCTGACTTAAAGTCTAATTAATTTACTTAATAAAAGACAACTTTATAAAAATAAAGTTAAAGGAATACTTATAAATAACTTAAGTGTTTATAATAAGGTATTATTTACTTATTTAAGTCTTTTATAAAGTTATTATTACGACAAAACTATAGTAATAGTATTTAAATTTTAATAAGCGAGATTTTAAAATAATTAAAAAAGAGGCGTATAATTTAAATTAATTAAAATCTCTTTTTATATAAAATAGTTTTATTTATTTTATTATTTTAAAATTAATTAATTAAAACTCTAAAGAAATAAAGTCGTTATTACTTTAATACTTTAATGCGTTACTTAAAATAGCTTAAGGCAAGCTTAATTTATCACGTTATTTATACTTTTACTTTTAATTAAATTATTTTTATTAATACTTAGGCAGCGTGAAGGCCTAGACTTAATAGCCGTTAATTAAAAAAATTTATAAAGTTTAATAATAACTCTTACGTTAAACTTTAGGCTTATAATAACTCGACCGCTGATTTCCGAGGATTAATAATTTAATTAAGAATAAAGCATTTATAATATAAAAGATTAAAGGCGTAAAAGAGATATAAAAAAGCTAGAAATTTACAACTTATTAGCCGTATTTACTTTACTTATCTTTAGCTTAACTGTTATAGTCTCGGAGTATTAAACTCCGTTTTTAAACACGTTATATTAAAGTTATTAATATTTAAATAAACCTTTTATATTATTAATAATAAATTTAATAATCTTTATTATTAATATAAAATAATTATAATAATTTATTTCTTTTATAATAACTTATAGCTTATCGCGCGCTTTATCGTCTATTTAAGTATATAAATTAGTTTTATTTATTTAGCCTTATAAACTTCTTTAAATTTTAAGTCGTTTAATTACGCGTAACCTTTTAATTATTATATATTTTCTTTTTAAATTAATAGCTTATTTACCGTAGCCTTAAGAGTTATTTTAATTAAAGTAAATCTTTTTTATTATAAAGTATTTAAGTAATATTAAAGAAGAATTTCTAGTCTTCGATTACTTTCGAGGACTTATTATATAAGCTTACTTCGGCAGTATGTTTTAAGGAGTTATTGTCTTTAGCGCCTGGCCTATTAATATATTAAGATTATTAACGCTTCAGAACGACTCGTTAAAAGAACCTCGTTTAACTTATTATTTAACTTTTCTTAAAATTTAATAAAGAATAAATACTCGATTAGATTTTACTCTTTTATAGCATAAGCTATAATCGACTTAATTTAATTAAATTATTTTACGAGGCTAAAACTCTTTTTAAGTTTCTTAAGGACTTTTTTAACTTTATAAAATGCTAATAATTACTGTATTTATAGGCTTTCGAGCCTATACGTCTAGCGTTAATAATATTGAATTATTCGAAGGGCAGCCACCGCAAATACACTGTTTAGCTCGACTGAAATATTAGTATTATTGTTATAAAACGACTTGTAAGTATAATCGGAGGGTATTTATAGCCGTAAATAATATTCAAAGTATTAAAGGGGTTTTTCGTTATTTAAAAGAAAGCCTTTAATATTTTAATATATGCTTTTATTATTATGCTTTAATTTTCGTCCCTTTTATAAAGTATAAAAAGTACGTCCTCGCTATAGTTTAGCGTTTAATAACGTTAAATAATAAACTATAAGAATTATAATAAAGAGTAATTAATAGTATTAATCGTGGCAATTAAACTACTCGCTAAAAGAGTAAGTGACGACTCGATATTGACTTCGTTCCGCGTAAGTTAGTCTTTTAAGTATTTTAATAATAATTTTATTATTCCGTATAACTTATTTTATAAGCTCTTTAAAGTCTTTAAGGCCTTATAAATTTCGCTCTTTAAGACTAAGTTTAAGCTAGTTTTTATTATTATTATATTAAATTATTACTAAAAGCTTATTATTTTTATAATAAATAAAGCACTTTTATTTATAAAATAACTTAAGGCGATTAATTATAAAAATATTATAAAAAAATATACCGTCGACTTTTAATTTTTTTAATTTATAATAATTCTTTTTAAAGAAGGCTTTATAAATTTCGTAAAGTCTTAATTACTAAAAGTTAAGTTTTTTACTCTTTAATATATTAATTTCTTAAATAAAATTATGCTTAAAAATTAAGTCTTTAACTTATAATAACTTATTTTAAATATCCTTTTTTACGTCGAAAGCTTCTTTTTCTTTTTATTTACGGCGTATCTTTTAAAACTTAACTTCTTTTATATTATTATTTCATATTTAATATTAAAGAGTTCGAATATAAATTAAATCGTTAATACTTTTAATATCTTTTAAAAAAAGGCTTTTTTAAATAAAATAACGTATTTTAATAAAAAGAATTAATTTTCTACTGTAAACTATATAAAAGGGAGTATAATTTATAAGTTTATAAATTATAATACGGTTAATAAATAAAACCGCTAATAAATTACTTGTCTAGTCTTTTTTTATTTTAAAAAGGGTATTTTTAATAAGGCTATATCCTTACTTAATTATATTATTAATTTTCGCGTTATAAATTAATATTTAAATTTGTCGAATTTCTATTTTATTTAATAAGTTAACGACTTCGCTTATATTTTCTATGCCTTTATTAATTATTAGCTTTTAAAACAGCCCGTATTAATAAATAATGTTTTATTAAATAAAATTAGTAATACTTTTAGCTTCTTTTAAAGTAAACGCTTTAACTTTAATTTAATTGCTTATGTCGTCTTAAGCGATAATAAAATACTTTTTCTTATTTTATATTAATATAAAAGTAATATTTAGCGCTTATTTTTTCATAAATTTATTTAAAATAATTAAAACTATAGGTTCTTTTTATTACTTAATATTATATAATATATACTTATTGTATATTTTAACGAATTTCGCGGAGTCCTTAAAATAATTCTTTTAGAAATAGTATTAAAAAATGTAATAATATATGCTTTTTCTTCTTTTATAGCCGGAGCTATTATAATAACTTTATAAAATATATGCCTTATTTTTATTGATATTAATAACAAGTTTAATAAGTGCGCCTTTTAATAAAAGTCTTTAAATACGTTAATTATAAATTCTATATAATAATACTTTTTTTTTTAAATATATAAAAGACTTTTAAGTTTATATTTTTCGGAGTCTTAAGTATAATTAAATAAATAACTATCTTTTAATAATACTCCTTATAATATTTTAAAAATATTAATAAGTCCGCTTCGCTCTCGGTTTATATTTGAGTCGCCACTAGGTATTACTTAATTATTCGACTTATTTCGCAATTCTTAGACTTTTCGCTTTATGTCGATAAGTATATCGCGTCTTTAAGTTAACTCAGGGTTATCGAAGGTCTTTAGCTCTTTTATTAAGTCTTCTATACTTTCCGCTTTTATTAAATAAATTTTAATTATATTAAGTTTAATTAAGATTTAATCCTTATTATTATTATTTTCGGTATTTTCCTTAATATTTTTAAAGTATTTAAGTCTCCTTAAGAGAGTATTTATTATTATATGTATAATACCTTTAATATAGCGCACTTCGAAGTCGAAAAGCCTAATCTAGGCGAGCCAGTGAATAAGTATTATATTAAGGTAGTCGTAAGTAATTCCTTTAAGTTAAGTAATAAAAGTGTTTACGTTAGTCTTTATAATAAAATAGACTTTTATAAGTTAAATTTTAAGCTTTTTAAAAATTAAAAGTATATTTTTATATTCTCTTTTTATAACGTCGTAATCTCGTTTTACTTTTATTTAAAAGCCGTTTTTATATTTCGCTGGTTTAAGCTTATTGTTTTTTAAGTCACGTTAATTAAGGAAACCACTTTATTTGACTTTATTAAAGTCTATAAAAACGACGATTTCGCTAGCGCCCTTAAAGTAATTAATCTTATAAAAAATTAAAAAGAAGTATAAAATATCTTAAAGGGTTTTTATTACTTAGCTATAAATTATAAGGTTTTATATAAATTTAACTCCTTTTTTAATAAAGTCGTATAACGGCTTAATTAATAAATAAAAGTCTTTAATTTAAATATAAAAATAAATAATTAAACTTAAAAATCTTTTAACTTTTATAATATTCTTAAGTTCTTTTTATTTTTATATTTTAATTAAGTATATAATTAAAAGTTCTCTTTCTTATAAGTTATATACGTAGCCGACGACATTTATATTATTGCGATAGAACTGCGATTTAAGGCTTATAATAACTTTAGCGCGCTTAAGGCGTTTTAACGTCTTATTAAAGTTAAAAAGGTACTTAAAGATAAACTGGCGAATTTTAGGCCGTGCTTTTTTTTAATTATAGTTTATATATAGTCCTTTTACGCTAACGTCGTTTAAAAACGGCATTATAATAAAAGGTATAATATTTTTTTAGTATTTTATTAATTATTTTTATAAATTAAGTAATAAAGTTTATAACTCCTTAAGATAACGTCGTATTTCAGACTAGTCTAATACTAAGCATAAAGAAAGCCGTTATGTCTCGGCTACTTTAATATAATACTTATTAATTATAACCTAAATATAAGTTTATTAGGCTCGCAATATAACACTCTATAAATTCCTTTAAAAATTTATTAATAAAAAGAAATAAGTTAACGTTTCTTAAAGTAACTACGTTAAATATAATTATCGAGTTAATTAAGCGGTACTTTTTTAATTCCTTTTTTTTAATTAAAAATTAAGCGTTATAATATAGCCCCTTAAAGAGTTCGAGAACCCCACGGTTAAGTTTATCTTTTATTATTTTTTTGATTTTAAGAGTTAACGCTTTAAGAAATGGAAAATGTAATATTTATTAAGTTTTATAATTTATCGTTTTAATAATTATAAGTAATAAAATATTTTTATAAAATTTCTTACACTTAATTTAATTAAATATAATAATACCTTCTTAATTTAATATAATTTCGTCGAAAAGGGCTTTTTCTTTTAATTATAATATATTTTTAATATTTAAAATAATAAATTGCTCTTCCGTAATCTTAGATTCACGAGGAAAACCGGCGAAACGAAAAAGTAAAATATCTTAATACTTTTTAACTTACTTTTAAGAAAAGTCTTTTTCTTTAAAAGCTTTATATTAATTTTTACAGCCTTTAAGCGCATTTCTTATTTTATTTATTTAATTTATAAGCTTAATTTTTTTATCTTTTATTTTATATATAATATAAACTCGTAAAACTTATTTGCGTTTCTTAAATAAGAACGTTATTAATAAAGTATTATAATTTATAATATATTAAAAAGTAGGCTTAATTTTCTCAGTTAATGCGGTACTAAACACACGTTCTTTGCTAAAAGGAGCTTTAATAAAGTCTTTATAAAAGGGGTAATTATAAAGGTTTGTCTTTAAAATTATAAATTCTCGCTTTATATATTTAATAAAAACATATAAGACGTCTTCGAAAAAGGAATTACTTTTACTTTTAAAAGTTTTTTTGTCTTCCCTATAAAAAAGCTCGTCCTTAAGCTTAAAAGAAGTATCTTTTAAAAAGTATTTAACAGTATTAATTATAAAGCTTTAATTATAATTAATTATTTGTTTTTCGAGTTAATTTCGGACTTTAAGTAATTTAATTCCGGATTTAATAATATTTTATTAACTCGGCTCTTAGACTTTACAGCTTTAATACTTTTGGCGTACTCTATAAGTTTAATTACTTTAATAATAATAATTAGTCGCGTAGTCTTATTTTATAAATTAGCGTAAATTAAACCGCCTTCCGTATTAAATAAATATTTAAATAAAACGCGCGTAATTTAAAAGAATAAAAATCTAAAAATAACTTTAATACTTAAGATATTTATAATATAAAACTTAATAAAAATAATATAATCTTTTATTATAACCGGGACGTTATTCGTATATTTTAGAAATCGCGATTTTACGTTTATAATACTCTTTAAGGCTATAAAGTCGCTTTTTATAATAAGGACTTTTAATTAAACGGTAATATTATAAAATATATAATTAACTTTTACGCTAGAATTAAAAGTAACTCGGATATTATTAAGTCTTGTTTTTTTAAGTATAATAATCACATACTTCGGCGTTAAAGAGTATTACTTATAACTTAATCCTTAAGATATATTAATTAAGTAAACTTTAGTAATTAATAATAAGTCGATTTTAAATTTCCTTTTTAAAACTATTACTTTTTAAAGCGCTATTAAAATAATAATTAAAATTATAAGTATTAAGTTAAAAAAAGGAATTAAACTTAATAATAATTAAAATGTTAATTACTAAATTAGTATTTCTTATATTAAGAAAATTTAATATCTTTATTTCTTTTATTAAACTTAGAGCTTATGCGTAAGTTTAGCTCGAGATATAATAAAATAAGTAATAATTCGTTATTTTTATTTAAAGAAAATACGTTTAAGTTATCGTAAAGCTTATAGTCTTCTTAATATAGAATCTAAAGTATTAGCCCGAAATAATAAAAGGCGTTAAAATATAATATTATTCCTTTTTTAATTATAATTTTAAAAAGCCTTTATATACTTTATAATCTTAATATTAATAATAGCGATTTAGTCTTAAATCTCTTAATTAATAGTCTTTAATCGACTTATTCTTAATAAGTTAATTAAAATAAAGATTTCTCTTAAAGTCAAGTTTTTAAGGAGTTCTTTTTGAGTAAAAAGCTTATTAAGCGTATTATTTAACGTGTAATTATTTTATGATAGCGCTTAATATACGCGAGGTCAGTGTAAAGTCGCTTTAACGGCGATAAATAAGTTGCTTTTAGCGCGTTTTTAAATAATTTTTATAAAAAGTAATTTAATAATAACCGGTCTTTTTCGAATTATAATTAAAGTAACTTTCTTTAATTTCTTAAAAATAATATTATTATTACCGTCCTTTATAATAATTTAAATAAGTTTTGCCTTAAGTGTTTCGGCTAAAAGGTTAACGTTTATAAGCTCTTAAAATCTAACGGCATTTTTAACTTTTTCGTAAACTTTTAGTCTTTTATAGTCGACTTAAGCTTTAAGACGTTCTTAGAGTAAGGTTTCGGTTATATATAATTTAGCTCTTATTATTACTTTAAAAGTAGCGGCACTTTATTATCTTATTTTTATAAGTATTATTTTAAAGCTATTATTTATTTCTTTTAAATTAAAAGTAATAAATACATTTTAAATGTTAATTAATCTTATTATATTAAAGAGTCGAATAGCGAAAATATTTAAATAATTTTAAGGCTTTTAATTTACTTTTAATATTAATCCTTTTAAGGCTAACTTCGGCATAATATTTTATTAAATTAAAAGGGCTTTTTAAGCGTCTTAGAGCTTCCTTTAAACTGCTTCTTCTTTCCGCCTCGAGTTTAAGTCTTTTTCTGTATTAATTATTTATAAAATAAAGACTTTTCTTTTTAATTTATTTTAAGGAAATTAAATTACTTAAGATTTTATATTTTCCTTTTAAAAACTTATATAAATATAATTATCTTTATTTTTATAAATAATTCTTAAATTAAATCACTTTTTAAATTTATAATATTAATTTTAATACTTATAGAATTCTTAAGGTTTAACACTCGGAATCGGCTTATTAAAGTAAAAGAGGCATTCGGTGCTTATATCGTCCTTTATATTAAAACGTCGATTATATTTAAAGCTTGTTTTAGAATTTTAATAAAATACCTTAGCTTTTTTAAGGTATGCGATTAATTCGTAAATAAATAAAGCCTTAACTTTAGTTATTAACTTTAAATTCTTTTTTTTTCTTTATAATAATATATAAAATGCGTAAGTTATTTAGTTTTTCCGTAATTGTATTAATATCTCGTTTTATAACTTAATTAACATCGCGAGTTAGCTTCTTAATAATAAAAATAACTTCTTCTCGAATATGCCTTTTTTAATTTAATTTAAAATAAAATATTAAACTCTTCTTAAAAACGTTATTAATCTCTTAAGTTAAAGAATTATCTTTATATCTTATAAACTCGAGGCAAGTTATAAGATTAAGCCCCTCGAATTATATTATTAAAAAAGGAGTTTTATTATTACTCGACTTAAGTCGAAGATAATTAGCTTAAGTAATTCGCATAAATAATACTTCTTTTTTAATTAACGTGTCGATTTCCCGCTCGACTTAAAGTAAGCCTTTTATTTTAGCGTATATTTTATTAAAAAATTACATGTTTTTTATATTAAAAGTATTATTATTTTTTATAAAAGTTTCGGCTTTTCGCCTTAAGTGTTTAAGTAAAGCCGCTAAAAACTTTATAATTATTTGCCGTTTTATAATAATTTTCTTTCGTATATAAGCTCGACTAATTTTTTTAAAAGCTTAAAAGAATTATTAAAATTGAAATTTAAAAGCATTTTCTATAATATATTTAAAATCATTAAATATCCTTTTTAAGTTTTAAAAAATATAATAATATTATTTAAAGTCAAACGTTTAGTATTTTTTTATAACTTTTTTAATTAACTTTTAATAAATGTTATTAAGAAAGTCGGAGAATCACTTAATGTTTTGGCTTATTTTAAGGATATAATAATTTACGACGTATTATTTCTTTTTGGCGTTATTTATAATATCTTAAGCCGTAAAGAGTTGCTTTAAGGTCTTAAAGAACTTAATAATATTATTCTCGTTAAAGTATAAGTAATTAAAGGTACTTAAGGTTAGTATAACTTAGGCTATTATAAATTAAGGAGGTCTTTTAGTAAAGTCCGTAATAAGTCGTACGACCTGAGATATAAGCTATTAAGACGTTATATTATTAAAAGTAAGTTCATAATAATAACTATTTAAAGCTTCGTTTATTTTATATAATATAAAGGTTTTAATAAGTTTATATTGTCTTAGCGCAGGTCGTGTTAATTAAAAAGCCTAAGCAGAAGTAGCTTAAGCCTAAAGCGGTGTTACATAGCTTATATTAACGGGGTTAAGTCCCCCTTGCTTTAGAGGCAAATATAATATAGATTAAGAGTATATAAGCTAAGTAAGTGTTATATAAGCCGGTAGAGCTTGAGGAGCGGCTTAAACTCTTATATTAAAGCTTTTTAAATGGCTATTACTTTAATTATAATTAAATATATTTTATTATAAGTTATTACCGCTGCTTTTATTTCTTTTTTTTCTTTTATTAATAATTAAAACATTATTTATAAGTATTCTTAGTAATTATAATAAAGTAAAGCTAATAATTTCAGCGATATTAAGCTTTATTAAAGGTTTAATAAGCACAAAAGTAAAAGAGCTTATAAAGCCTATAAAGCCGGTCTTAATAATAAAATAGTCTATAATCGAGGTCGTAAAACTTCCTCGGGTTATAGAGAAGTTATTAATAAGTCGTTTAAACTCTTTACCCTTTAAGTTATCGTTAAAGGCGTTATTTTTAATATCGTTTTTAAATATAATTAATTTTTCTTAATAAAATTAATAATTCGTTAAAAAGTAAATGCGCTTAATATTATTAATAAAAAAATAAAAAATATAATATATTATATTAAAAAAGGAAAAATATATAAGCTCGAGAAAATAAAGGAAATATATAAATAAAATATTAAATTAAAGAGCTTATAGCTTTAAGCTCCTCCCGAGGTAATAAAGCCCGAAAGACGCTGAAGTTTAAGCTTTTTATTTTTATAATAAATAAACGTATAAATTTAAGTAAAATAAATAAATTTCGCTAAATATAAAAGCTTTATTATTATTAAAGTTAATTTCGGCGTAAAATAACTTAAGACTGAAATTAATTAAAAAGGCATAAAATAAAACCTCGTATACCTTTTTATTAAGTTCTGTTTCGTTAGTTTAAAGTAGGCCTTTAATAAAAAAAGAAAAGGAAAAGAGTAATAAATACGCCTATTAAAAGTGCGATTAACATTAAAACTTGCCGGATTCATTTTAAATAGTCTACTTCTTATTTTTAAAGTATTAAATATATTTTAATATTAATTAAGGCGTTTTTAACGACGTAATCCGGCTATTTTCGGTCCGACCTTTTTTAATATTAATGTTTTACGTACTAGAGTTAGCATTTTCAGTAGTCTAAGTACTTTTATATTAAAGGTAAGTGGTTTTCCTTTAGACTTTTTGTGCTTTTCGTTATATTATAAGAAACTGTTAAAATACCGTATTTAGTTTTACTTTAAGGGCTAGGAAATCTTTAAGTAAATAAGTCTATATTAATTCGAGCATTTGTCGGTTTCGGTCCTTATAATTAGCATAAGGAGCCTTTAAGCTTCTTTACGTACTTTACTTTAACTTTTTTATTTACTTTTTACGTCGGTTATTAAAATATATAAAAGAGAAAATATTAAATATATAATAAAAGAATAATAAAGTAAGTGTTAAAAAGTAAACGTAAGAAATACTTATTTAATAAATACTAAAGATATTATATATTTAAAAAGTATAATTTATTAAAGGAAAGAAAAGATATAATTTAAATAAAAAGAAAAAGTTATAATAATAAAAATCGTTATTATTTTTAAAAGATATTGCCCTAAAAGCTATCTTAAATACAGTAAGATGCAGCTTAATCACGTGACAAATGGACCTCTGAGGTCAACCCCACCACAGTATAAGCACTTATTTCTGAAGGAGCGTAATCTTTCTTAAAGATCCAAAGGAATAATTAAAGAATTTATAACTTTAATTAAAAGTCTTCGTTTATTATCTCGGTTAATTACTTTATTTTTATACGAGCTTACTCATTCTTATATTCCTTAATTATTCCTTAATAAATAAAAAATTAATTATCTCTTAAATTTACTTATAAACTGCTTTATAAGCTCGAGCTTTTTCCGTTTATTATACGAGCTTTTTTACGTATTTATTTATAAAAATAATATATATTAAAGTTATATTCTTAATTATAACTTTTGCCGGTAATAATACGCTCGGCTTAAAGCCTTTCTTTATAAAGTCGCGAGTATTTTCGTCTTACTTCGCTTAAGCCTAGAAGTTATACTTAATAACTTCTTTATCTTATTATATTCTTAAATTATTTAATAATAAAAGTTTTGGTTTAACGTCGAGAAAGTTAAAAGTAATTAATAACGTAAGATTTATTAAATTTTATATTTTATAAAAGATATAAAAAGATTTAAACGCTTAATACTAAAGGGTTTAAGTACGCTTATCGTAATTAAAAGGAATTCGATTATTTAAAGAAGAAGCTAAAATTAAATTTATTATAATAAAAGAATTATTCTTATAAGCTCCGAGTATTTAATAAAAAAGAAAGGACTAAAAAGGTATCGAGTCCAGTTGCTCGGCTTTTATATTCGTTTAAAATAAAATAAAAGAATTAATAAAAAATAATAATATAAATTATATTTTATAATAAAATAGAAAACTCTGTAACGTATAATAAATGCCTCTTTACTTATAAACTTATTTTATAAACTTTATTCAATTTAATAGCGCATAAAAGGAAGAATGCTAACTTAATAGCTTTATCACCGGGGCTTATAATTATAATATAAAAGTAAATTAAAGTATTACAAGCAGTTTTAATCGAATTAAAATAATTAATTATTTTAAAGCTAAAAGGAATTAAGAGAAAAAATTATTTTCCTAAAAGCGGTTTACAGCAGCAGAACTTAATTAGGTCACGTGTAGTGCCAAGAGAGCAGCTTCCAGTGCTTATACGACATTACTTTATAATTATTTAATAGAATAAAGTTTAATAAAGAATGAAGTGAATTTTAAAAGAAATATATACTTATAACTAAATACTTAATTAAGTTAAATAAAAAAAGCCGGGTGCGTGTGAGTGCCGCTTATTCTTCTTTTATTTAATAAATTTTCGGGAAAAGTAAACTTTTGTTTATTTAATTTATTAAGAAATCTTTTATTAATTAAAGGAAAAGCTTATTTAAATTTATTTAGTTGCGAAGAGTTTTTTATTATAGCGTAATAAACTACTATCGGACCTTATTATAATATTAATTATTTATTCTTAGGTTTAAACGAGTTATTTTATTTTTATTTTTATTTTTAATAAATACTTTTTTTTATAAATTATTATTTAAAGACGAGTATAATTTAAGGGAAATTAATAGTAAGTTTTATTTTTTTAAATATAAATATATCTTATTTAAAGGTTTTCCTTTTAATTTAAATTAGCCCGCTTTTTGTTTTTAAAATTAAAAGTTTTTAAATCTAATATTTCTTTATTATCGGAGCGTGAATTAAAAGTAGAAAAATAATTATATTTTAATTTGCTATCGACTAATTATAGGTATTAGCGATTAGCTTAATTAACGTAAAATAATATTATAAATTATTTTAAGGAATATTTAAAAGGTATTCCTAGCTCGTCGGCTTCTTTAATCTTAAGAAAATACTTTTAAGCTTATAAACTATTAAAATTCCCGATTATAAATAAGAAAAGGTTAATATTAAAAGTATCAAGTACTTCCGGCATATAGTATAAGTTCTCTTTATAAATTAACTCTTAATATTATATAATTTAAACCTTTAGGTTTCGGACGTTTTTTATATTTAAAGATTATAAGTAATTTTAGCAAGTTATCGTTTAAATTATTATATTTATTTAATATAAAACTGTCTTAAGGGTATGAATTAGTGCTTAAATATTAATTCTTTTCTTAACGACGAGTTACGTAGTTATTATATTAAAGAATTAACGGCCGATAGTGAAAAATAGAGATTCGGTGTGAATGATGATTTTATTACTTCGGGGGAAACTAGATCTATATAACTACTTTAGGTGCCAAGCTATTAGCTCTCGCATCGGCTATTCGCATCGGTTATTAGCTTTATATTGAAACTAGCTTTGTTTTAGAACTAGCTTTATATTAAGACTAGCTTTGTATTAAGACTAGCTTTATATTAGAGTTAGCTTTTGTTTTGAGCTTAAAGTAGTCTTTTACGGGCTACCGGATATGCGTGGAAAGCTTTAATATAATCTTATATTTTAGAAGCTACCGGGTATACGTGAAAAGCTTTAATATAATCTTATATAGTATCATTAAAGCTATATTATTATAATAATCCTACATCAATTTAATAGTGTATTTACCTTAGCAACGATAAGAGGACACGTAGCAACATAAAAGCGGCTGCCAAGACCCGTCCCACCTAATAAAGTTGGAACGGGGGGAGGGACTGTACGCAGGTCCAGGCCCAAAGTTACTCTAAAATACGTGGGCAGAATGAAAGCGGTGAGACAAAACTTTGGGCCTGTATCTCCGCACATGAGAAAGGGCCGATTAATATTGGGTCTTTCATGCCGATAAGTCTTGTATCCATGAGGGCTTCAAACCCCTCGTCGTTTTGATAGACTCTTACTGGCTGTCGTGTGGACAGATCCACGGGTACTAGCCTCTTGGCTCCCATAATCTCGGATAGTCTCCCGGGGAATACAATAGTACTGTACTTCCGTACCATCCCACCGGCTCTCAGACGAGCCGCGAACACGGTCCACGGCTCCCGGTATGCATAATTATCCGCACACTGAAAATCGTCTTGAGACCTTCTTTTCAACGCACGCTTACAAAATTGATATTAATTCGATTCTCCCCAAAATAAATTATCAGATCAAGAGAACCTCTTTGTACTACAATTACCTTTTTTATTCAACATTATCGTCGGTTGCGTTGTTACAAACCCAGTTTCTAGAGGTATCTGTTTTGGTGTACAAATAATTACGTACACCGGGAGCACGGTTACGGGCAGGGAACCTCGCCGACCTTCGGGGGTGCCGAAGGTTCTTGCTCCACCGAGAATTAAAACGAAAGGAAGTTTCCGGTTTGTCTCGTCCAGCCTAGTATTTTCCCTCGCTAATTGTAGAAATTTCTTGCGAAATCTGTCGTTCTATGGTCAATAGTGCCTCGCTATTCAAAACGGTGGACGAGACGCACCTAAAACCCCCGGAAGAGTTAGATTAGTTACCCCCTTGATATAAATACCACCCACCTCCTCACTTATTTGCTGTCTCTCACTGGTCAATGTTTTCTGCTCTCTCTCACTGGTCAATGTTTTCTGCTCTCTCTCACTGGTCAATGTTTTCTCCGTTGTCTCACTTGTCTTGAACTTGATTAGACCCCAGCTCCAGCTCCAACCAATCTTGGCTTTATTCATATGCAGAATTGCGGGGAAACTAGTCCATCCCCTTATGGTTAGCAGATATTGTCTAGCTGGCAGGAAGCTCGTTTACTAACGGGCAGTACTACAGCCGAAACCGAAAAAGAAAATTATCATATGGGTGTGGATCTGTTGCCAGTGCAACGCTTCTGGGATGAGTTTATCCATCGAAAACTGTCCTGGATGCGGAATACAACGGTGTACGTCTTGCGATGTGCGGAAGCAAGGTCGTTAGTAACCTACTTGTCAACAAAACCGCACTCCTCCGAACAGCTCCGCCAACGGCCGATGAACCCTTCCCAAGCACTATCCTTCAGGTCTGCTGGTTGCAACATTATATCCAAGGCCACGTCCTCTATTATTTCGATTCCCGGCATAGCTTTCCTCTCGATACCGAACACCTTCTCGGGACTCGTGAAAACCTGCACTCAGTCAGCGTGGAATATCGAATCCTTGAATGTCGCATTAGGACATGGACAGTCTTACCACAACCCGTCTGGCGATGTTCTCTTTTGAGATACATACACCGCCCACCCTGCCATGTCCTCTCGGCAGTATCTTTTCTTCATGATGTCCAGTTATCGAGGCTCCTTGTACGGTTTATAATAGATCTCCGGCGTCTACCTTTGCTGGTGTTTAGAAAATTCCTTCTGCATTCCTATCTGTATTTTATCGGGGTCCCTAGATTAGTCGGGCGGGTTTCGTCAAGTTCTCGCTGGCATTGGCTGCAAATCGTTTACTGTGGGGGGTTTTGTAAAACATCAGGTGGTCAAACGCAACAGGGGTGGTGGTGCACTTATACTACTTTTAATTCAAAATGCTGCTACCACAAATCAATCAAATCTTCAAGGATGGGTGACCACAGCCTCAACCACACTCCCCAAAGACACCGGAAAGCCTGAAGCCAACTATCCCCTTCAATTTCAAATCAAATCCTTTCTTATCTATAATTTAGAAGTCGAATTGAGTCATTTCGACTTTATTTCCTAAACAAACGTTTAGCGTAGAATTGCCGAAGGAGTCAATTCCAATTAGTTAATTCGACTTATTAAGGTTACGTCTAAATAAGCTCGGATGCGGCTTAAACTCGTATATGAGTTAGCTTAGGTATATACGATATTAACCCCGTCGAGATTTCCACCGGAACTCTATTATAAGATGAGTTTTACGAGAAGATAATTATCGTCGTCGAGTTTTAATAAAGGAAGCAAATGTATAAGTCAAATGCAAATCTTAAATATAAAATAAATATAAAAATATAAAAATATAAAAGCGGAAATTATAACTAGCTATAATATGTAGAAGTTCGGTATATAAATACCGAACGCGTGAAGGTAAGAAGACGTATAAAGTATAAAAAGTAAAGAATTAAATCAATTCGATTTAGGTTTTTTATATTATAAATTATTTATATATTTTCTAGTTTAACGTATAATCGTGTGTTGTTAATATAAGTATGCCGTATTAATTAGTGGCATTAACGTATATTTAAGGGATAAAGATAAGTATAATATATTATAAGACGAACGAACGCGGATTATTTAATATATTTAAGCTATTAAAGAATTAATTAAAAGTCGGGCAGAGTTGAATAAGTTAGTTTCCTTATTAGTAAATAGTTTACTTATTTCCGAGTTATAATTATTAAAGACAGATGAGATGTAATATGAATTCGAAAACGAAAATGTTAAATTATATCGGTTTATTAATTACTATAAGGATCAGATTCGAAAGTATTATTAAGAGGAGTATAAGTAAGAGAATAAGTAAAAGAGCAGACTTAAAGTAAGAATAGAAAAGCAATTCTTATAGAGAACCGGAGTTTATTATTAATATTTTTTTGTCCGCGGCCTTAAAGCGCAGTTTTTCGAGGTATAAGCAGTCGATCTTAGTTTAGTTATATTAACCGGAGACGTTAATTTAAATACCGTAAAAGCGACGTTAAAATAAGTTATATAATAAGTAAAAGAGAAAATACGCCGCTAAATTATCGAACTAAAGAAATCCTAAGAGCTTAACTTATAGTTACGCCGCGTAGGATAAGTCGAGCATTTAAGAGCGTTTAATTAAAAGGAATTATAAGAATTAGTTGCTCTTATAAAAGACGACGAGCTCGAGTTAAAAGTATTATATAAAGCGTTTAATTAATTGATTTAAGACGCATAAAACTATTATATTTAATTAATAATTAAGTTAAAGGGGTTATTTAAGGCGAACCGGAAGGAAATGAATAAGAATATGCGGATGTCGTTTAATAATTAAATAAATATTACTATAGTAAAAGCGCATATAAAAATATATAAATAGTTATTACGTTATATATTTTAATTTAAAGATATTATGCTTAAGAAGCGGCCGGGTTATAAATTAATAAAAAAACAATAAATAACTATTAATAACGTATAAACAAATATTAAGGAGTTTATATAATAAAAAGAGAAGTAAAGAAATTTAAAAAGCAAAGTAAAGAAGAAGGAAAGAGCGTTAAATGAAAAGATTAAATAAATAAGACGGATTTAACGGCAGATTTTACGGTTATAGATTGCGTTATTTAATTAGCTATTATAAAACGACAAATATAAAAGTATTATAATTAATAAGTTAGCCGTTTTAGGAATGCGGGAAGATAATAAGTAATTAAATATAAAAGATTATACGCTTAAATATTCGGCCGTAATTAAGTTAGCCTAGTTAATAATAGTTTAAGAAGCGTACGAGTAAAGACGGGAAGCTATTAAATAGTATAAGAACCGCGGTTTAAATACGAAAAAGCTAAGGAGAAAGCGTTTAATTATTATATTTTAATATAAGGTTTAATTTATACGTTTATAATTATGGCTTATAATAGGAAGGATTTTAAATCTATATAATAATTATATTAAGTCGGTTATACGGGTTTAAGATTTAATATATTACTTACCTTTAGGAATCGCCCTTATTATGGCGAATTATACGGCTCCTTAAGCGAAATAACTTTAAATCAGGAGGTAATACATAAATTAGTCTATTATAATAAGTTTATTATAATATATACTTTTTAATATAAGTAAATAACGTTTGTTTTGGCTTTATTGTCTTTTGCTACGGCTTTAGGCTGCCCCTAGACAGACTATAAGCGACGGGATTTTTTACCGGCTAAAGTAATAAGTACTATTTTATACTTAATATGGGTTTTATTTACGGCCTAGACGCAGCGTTTAACTTCAATACCTTAAGCAAAAGTTATATTATTTACGAGGTATATTATTAAAGGCTTTTGTCGAGCTATATATAAGCTACGGCCTATTGGCCTGTCCTTAATTTAGAGCTTTTCCCTTAGAGAATTACAGTAAAAATACGCAAAAGCTTTGACTAACAGTCTTTATATAATAGACGAAAAATATATATAATAAACAATTCTTATTAACTTTATTAATAAATAAAGTTTAGCGTAATAACCCTTATTTTCTTATTAAAAATCGTTTATAATTTTAAAACCGCTTATTATTTATCTTTTTTATATATATAACCTTTAATTATTATATATTACTTTAAGAATTAACTTTAATATAATATTTTTAAAACGGGATAGCCGAAAGGTTAAATAAATACCTAATAGAGCGGCTAATTAGCGTCTGTAAGGCTAAGAGATTACCCTTGTTTTTATGGCCCTACTTATTATAAGGAATAGCTTATATTAAGAATCGGTTATATAACTCCGTCATAAAAAAGACTTCTTTTAAAGCTTTATGCGGTAAATTACCGACAATTGACTATATTTACATATTAAGCTCTTTAACCTACGTACTTAAGAATAAGAGAGCTCATAAGCTAACCGATAAATCCGATAGGGGTATTCTTGTCGGTTTTAAGTCTTTTAATAATTACTTAGTTTATTTACCAAATAAAAGAGCCGTTATAAACTCTAAAAACGTCCTAATTAAAGAGTATTTAATCCTTAAGGACAATATGACGGAAGAAACCGAATTCGACTATATAATCGAAACACTTGAAGAGTTTGAAGGCGCTAGCGATAATATTATTAAGCTAATAAGTGGTATTAACGACGAAATGCTTAATAAAGGCAATATAAGCGAAAAGTCGCCTATCGACTAATTAAAGGGCGAAAAAACGGATTTTAAAGACGAATCCGACTTATTCACACAAAAGCTTCCTTAAACGCTAAAGGCTAATAAAATGCCTAATACGATTAGCCCGGAAATGCCTAAAGCGCTTATTAAAAGGCCTAAAAAAGATTATTCGAGCTAAGAGCTTAACGTCGTAATTAAAAACGCTAGTATTAGCGCTAAAGACTTTAATAACTCTTTAAAAAATCAGCCAGTAATATACTTAAGCTTTAAGACGGCTATTCGTTAATTAAATAACTAGTTAATCGAAAAGGAAAAAAAAGCTTTTTCTGTTTATAAAGACGCTAAGAGACTAGCTTTTATGGCTTTAATAAACTCTAAAATAAACGAAGATTTAGAAAAGGAACTAATAAAGCTACTTAAAAAGTTAAAGGCTAATAAAGTCGTTATTAAATAAATTAAAGGCTTTTAAATTTACGAGCCTAAAAGCCTTAAAAAGGCTATGGCCTCTCTGTATAAAGACTATTAACTAAAAGCCATAGAAAAAGAAGCTAATTCCCTAGAAAGTCACAAGACCTAGGAAATAATGTCAAAAGACGCTAATAAGGCTTATAAGCCTTTAAAAACGAAGTAGGTATATAAAATTAAAGAATTACTTAATCACTTCGAATTTAAAGCTAAATTCGTCGCTAAAGGGTTCGAGTAATTCTACGGCCTTAATTACGTAAATACTTTTGCTAACGTAGTAAAACAAATGGCTTGACGACTTATATTCGCCTTAGCGGTCTTTTACGATTAGCTTATATAAAAAGTTAATATAATATCGGCTTTTACATAAAATAATATTAACGTAAACACTTTATATATAATGCCTCTCGAAGGCATAAATGCCTAAAAATACGCTAGTAAACTACTCCTGCTTAATAAAGCCTTATATAAGCTAAAACAGTTAGCTAGGCTCTGGTTTATTACGCTAAAAAAAGTCCTAATTTAAAAACTCGGTTTTTAAGCCTTAATTACTAAGAATTATATCTTAATTAATAAGGAGTAATAGCTTATAGTTTTTATTTACGTAAACGACTTAGCGATAATTAACCTAAGCGTTAATAATATTAAATCCTTTATTAAAGAGTTTAAAAAGCTCTTTAAATTAATATCAATAAATTATAAGTTGCCTTTTATTTCTTACGCTAGCTACTAAACCTAATATTTGCTATTCGGTTATAAAGCTCGCTCGATTCGCTAGTAATTCTAGCACCGATTATATGATTGCCCTTAAAAACGTGCTTAAATACCTAAAAGGATTAAAAAAGTTAAGGCTAATTTACGAAAAAAGCTTTAGTTAATATATAAGCGGCTATTGCGACGCCGACTACGTCGGAAATATTGGTACGGCTAAATCGACTAGCGGCTTATGCTTTTACTTAGCGAGTTGCTTATTTAGCTGGAAAAGCAAGCTTTAAAGTATTATAGCTTAAAGCACGACTGAGGCCGAATATATAGCTATTAATTCGGCTTTTAAAGAGGCTATTTATATAAAGCAGCTTCTAACCGAATTAGGCTATTACATATAGGAACGATTCCCTGTTTATACGGATAATAACGGCGCTCTTTTATTAATTAATAACTCTTAATTCCACGAGAGGACTAAGTATATTGCCGTTAAATACTATTACATCCGCGACTTCATAAATTAAGGCGAAATAGACTTAATTTATATAAAAGGGTTTAAACAAAAACCCGACGGCTTTATGAAGCCGTTAGATAAGCCTAAATTCATTGAATTCATAAGGCTTTTAAGACTAGCCGAATAGGGCTAAAGCGGAGGAAACAGCGGAGGAAATAAGATTATAATTTGTATTTTTTTCTCTTTACATCTGGCCTACCCTCCGCAAAGGGTTATTTTATGTATTTACTCTATTTTTGTAAATATAAGCTCTGTTTTAAAGCTAGCTTATATATAAGCTTATAAAGTTATTACGTCACTTATTAAGAGGGTATGTTGGATTTGACTTCGGTTACTCGTGCCGATTTTACCCTAGAATAGCCGAAGGAGTTTCTACTGCTTACGCGGCCCGGAAATTACCTTTATATTCCGGGAAATTACGCTCGTATTCAATTACGTAACTCGTATAAGCTACGTAATTAATTACGTAGTCGTAAAAGCTTTTAAAGAAGCTATTATTTTATATATAATTACCGAAGAGCTCTTTTAGCTCTTTAAGTAAGCAAGCAATTCTCTCTCTTTGATCACGTGTCCTCACCTACTGCGCTTCCTCATTCCTAATTGGCTCGCCTTATTCTCACAAAATCGAATAAAATAATTTCTTTAATTAACGTAATTTAAAAAATAATAAGCTTAAACCGGCGAGGTATAAAAGCGGCTTCTAAACGAAGGCAGAACGAGATAATAATATTATAAAAAGAGAATATAAAAGCATATTCTTAATCTTTAAAAAGCTTAAGATTTAGCTTATAAGAGACTATTTTATAATATGATTAACGCAAATACTCTTATTATTTAATTTAAAAGAATTACTTACGATTATTTTAATACGATACTTACTCGCTAACTCGCTTAGATTAGGCTTTTCGACTTCGAAGTGCGCTATATTAAAAATATTACGTATATAGCAGCAGATACTCTGAAAAGAAAAGATTTGGTATGAATGATAATTCTATTACTTCGGGGGAAACTAAGTTTATATAATTACTTTTAGGCGCTAAGCTATTTAGCTCTCGCATCGGCTATTTGCTCTCGCATCGGTTATTAGCTTTACATTGAACTAGCTTTATATCACCAGAGCTTCCGAGGTTTAAAACACAGAAGCTTAATGTTACGGCTGGCTAAAGGTTAATACGGTGCAAGAGATAGCTTTATATTTAAACTTAAAATTACGCTTAAAATTAAAAAGAAAAGATAAAGAGAAAAGAAAAGCTCTTTATAAGAGGGAGCTTTAATATAAATACACAAAAGGTCCCCTTAGCCTTTTTTAATTAAGACTAGCGCTATAATTACTATGCTAAGGTAATGTTACAAGCGATGCCGAGCTCGTTCGGTTAGAATACAAAGCTTAAGGAGTCGTAATATTACTTTCTCCTCCTGAAAAACTACGTCCTTATAATTATAATTATAATAGTATTGTTTTTTAAGTCGTTATAATCGTCGATATTAATATTATATGTTTTTAATTATTAAGATAATACTCTTAAAGGTTCTTTAGCCGCTTTATTATTAAAATAAAAGTTCTTAATTATATAAGATGCGGTTATAATATTCGAATACGGATATTATTATAAGTTTTCGTCGGCGCTTAGTTACTTAATGCGGTAAAATAACTTATTTTTTATGACTTTAAAGTTTAATATAGCCTTAATTTCTTATTTATTTTAATTTAATAAGAGTTAAATTAGCGCCGGCGTTTGTCTTACTTGTCTTAATAAGGGATTATTAACGTACTTTTATAATAAATAAATATAAAATACGGGGTATATAGTCTAATCTGCCGGTAGCTTTACTTTTTAACTCTTTTCTTTTTTTAAAAATATCTTAATTAAGTTATATTATTTATTAAAGAGTTTCTTTAAAGAACGGTCGATATTTTAATTCTGAGTGTCGATTAGCATTAAGTCATTAACGTCTTAATCGATAACGCGTCGACTACGATTAATTAAACGCTTTATTCTCTCTTATTAAGCTTTTAGCGACGATTATATAACTTTTATAACCTCCTTTATACGTAAGGCGACTTACAAAGCCTCCTCGCGGTTAAGCTTCTTTATTGCCGTAAGAAGTAGTTCTAAATTTATTAAGTCTTAAGAGGTCCTTAGCTCCACGCCGTTAAGTAGTTAAAAAAGCGTGAGGTTATTAAGAGACTCGTAAGGCAAAGTAAGTTACGCGATATTTATAATAAATAAAAAGTTATTTTAATTATTTTAATAATAATAATAAAAGAAGCGGAGCCGTTATTTAATATATTAATTTATTACTTTAATTTAATTATTAATATTAGAATTATATATTGTCGTTAACTTTATTTTAATACCGAGTATATGATAATACTCTTTTTAAAAAGAGGAAACGAATTATAAACTTTAGTTTAAGATAATAAACTTTAATATATTAAAATAACGAGTTTAATAAATAAAGAAAAAAGTAATTATGCCTTTGGCAGTAATTATATCGTTATAAGGTATTAAGACCGGTTTTTTAAATAAGCGGTTAATAATAATTATAATAAAATTATAATTACTTTTATTTAATAATAACTTCGTAAAATTTATTATAAAGTATTAATACGGCCGAGCGGAAATAAATAAAAGGTATAAAAAACTAAGTGTTTTATTTCTTTTAACTTTTTACTTAAAGTAATTATAATTCGCTATATAACGGCTTATGTCCGTAAAAAGGCTATTTTAGTAATATTTACGGCCTAATATAACCTTTATCTTTCCGATTTCGTCATAAGCGACTAAAGGTTATAAGTATATATAACGTAATAACGACGTACGAAGCTCTAGCGGTTTTATAAATACTTTTAGACGGCCTTAAAAAAGAAGCTTATTATTTAATAACTCGTAATTTAAGTCGTTTTCGCGGGCTCTTTATTAAAGAAGCTTTAATAAAAGAGACTTTTTATTAATTATAAACACTTAATTAATCACGTCGTATTTAGCGATATTATATGTAATTATAGAATTAAAGTCTAGCTCTTTTACAGTAAGTACTTCCGGGTCGATTAGCACGTAATCTTATTTTAAAGCTTGCTTTATTTCTTAATTTAGCTCTTAGTTTACTTCCTGATCTGCCTCTTAGTCTATTTCTTAATCTATTTTTTAGTTTACTTTTATAAGGGCTAAAGAGGCAGCTAGAGTAGCAGCTATACGACTACTTTATATACACCGCTTTATGATTTTTAGTTAAGCATTTTGCGCCGTTATCGAATAGAGAATAATTTCGTAAGAAAAAAATATATTTAAATACTTTAATTAAGCGGCTTTAACTAAAAGACGTTTTTTTCTTAAAAGTGTTTTATTTATTAATTTAGTTATTCGTTTAAAAAACCACGCTTAATATATTTTTCAATTAAATCATTGCGACGGCTTAAAGGAGTCGACGGCTGTTAATTAGAAGTCAGCGGTAATTAGAAGGTCGATTTTATCGTCCGTAATAAGTTGTTAATTACGAATAGCTCGCTTACGAGCCTTCGTTATTATAAGGTTTTAATCTCTTTAAGAGAAAATATTAATAAAAATATTAATAATCCCGGTATAATATATAATTGTAAAATAAAATTCCGTAAAAAACTCGACTTAACGTACTTATTTAACCATAAAATCCTTAGTAATTATAAAATACTCTAAAGCTCGGTGATTTATATATATATATACGTTCTTTTAAGTACTTAATAATTCCGAGTAATATTATTTAAATAACCGAAAGATTATTAATATTTTTTTATTATAAATTAAATAATTAAGCTCAGGATTTATTATAATTTTAAAAAAGTAACTTATAAAGTAAAAAATGCCGTCTTCTTAAAGTTAAAATAATACGTTAATAATAACTCCGTTAAAAGAGTCGGTCTTTAGCCGCGTTTACTTTATTAAATCGTAATAGTAAAGGATTAATATAAATTAAAAGGCTTCTTAAAGAGTTTCTTACGCGTTTTTATAAGCGTTATTAAAATCAAAAGGCACGTCCTTCCCGATAAGTATCGTAAGGGGTTGAATAATATAATTATAATCTTTAATAAACCGGTAATAAAAATTATAAAACTTAAGGTAACTTTATACGCTACGTATATTATTAACGTATTTTTAGTCCTTAATTACGCTAACCTTTTCCAGGTTTACTTTTATATTATTAACGCTAATAATAAAACTTAAAAACTTTGTTTTTTATACGTTAAACTCGGACTTCTTAATATCGGCTTATAATTTATATATTTATAATATTATTATTACTTTTTTAATATAAACCTTATACTCTTTAAAAGTTAACGAATATATAAGGATATTATTTATATAAACTGCGTAGAAGTCGTTTAAGTGCTTTATTAAGATATCGTTAATAAATTGCTAAAAAATCGCCGGGTTATTTATAAAATTAAAGAAAAGGACCTTATATTTATACGTGTTATATTAAGTGCGAAAGGTCGTATAATCTTCGCTTTTAAGGGATATATAAATGCGATAAAAGGCTTATTAAATATTAAGCTTTATAAAGACTTTTGCTTTATAAATATAGGTTATTATTTTATTAATTAAAGGAATTAAGTACGGATCCTTCTTCGATAAGGCATTTAGCTTCCGGTAGTCGATATAGAGCCGGAGGCTGCCGTCGGCTTTTTTAGTAAAGAGAATAAGAGCCGCATATAATACGCTAAAAGGCTTAATAAAACCTTTATATAAGTTATTAATAACATACCGCTTAATCTCCGACAGCTATTTTTTAATTATACGCTAAAGAGGTTCGAAGGATAAGTCGTTCTCCTTAATAAGCTCGATTTGGTAATCTACGCTTTAGTAATACGCTAGTAGTTTATCGGAGGCTCGCCGGGAGAAGAGAGGAGTATACTTTTAATATTTTACCGAGAGTTTCTTATTTATTAACTTATTATTTTACGCGTATTTAGCTTTTAAGGCTTTTTTTAAAACTAAGTCTTTATTTATTAATACGAGCTCGACACTTAACTAGTTTAAAGTCTTTCGTCGGCGGTAAGTTAACTCTTAGTCGATTTTATATATTAATATTATAAAAGTTTTTACTTTATTTTTCTTAACTTTTTTAAGTTAAAAATACGTCGTAAATATTGCCGCTACTAATATTAAGAAGATTTTCGTAATAAGCGCCTTAAGCTAGTGCTTCGCCGGAAGGGCTTTACGGGCTTTTCTGTCTTTAGGTAATAATCCCGGATTATAAAAGGTTAAAAGGTTTAATTTATTTTTTATAATACGTAAACGTTCCTTAACCTTTTTAGTAAAGCTCGAAGGTCGAGTCGGCGAGACGTTAATTATAAGTCGTATAAAGACCTTAGACTTAAAGGAATCGTTAAGTGCCGCAATCTTAACTTGCCTTCGGCGATAGTTATTTAAATTTAAGAGGGCGTTTTTTTATTCCGTATTAAGTTAGTAAGACTTAACGATTAACTTGTCGAAACAGTTAATATTAATAAAGACTCGCTAGTTAAAATACGGCTGTACGAATATATTTAACGGCTATTTTAGCCGGTTATAGTTCTTTATATATAATTGCTTTAAGTCGTAATGCTCGAGGAATTTCCGACTAATTAAAACGTCGGTATTTTCTAAGTTAATTATTAAGAAAAGGAAGTTAATTCGCCGGCGGTCGATAGTTAAAGTAAGTAAGACAGCCGTATCGATTGGCCTGCTTTTCCTATTATTATAATTAGTTAAGACGATTAATTAAAGAAGTATTATAAAAGAAATATTAAATTGTTTAATAAGTCGGTATATAAAAAAGGTTTTAATTATATTAAAAATATTTGCTCCGCTATTAATATATATAAGTATTTTAATAAAGAATTTTTTCCATTTTAATTTAATGTTAATTAATAATTATTATCTTTTAATAAGAGTACGGAAATTAAATACTAAGTCCTTTTATAAGTTATAACTTACGTTAAAGTATAAGTTTTTATTACGGCTTAAGAGTTTTTTAATAACTTATTAGTCTTTAAGTCTTCGCCGATAATTAATTTAGAAATTAATTTATTAAGAGCTTAGTCTTTTCGGCGCTTAAGGCAATTGCTAGCCTAATGGCTAGTTTTATTATAATAAAGGTAAATATTAAAGGAGACGTTTTTAGAAGTAGGAGGCGGTATAAAAGACTTAAGGCGGCGGAGGAACGAAGCCGGAAATAATAAGCGCGAGCGAACCTTTAGTAACAGTTCATAAGTTAATATTAAAGGTCTTTATATTATTATAGCCGGTATAAAAGAGGTTATACGCCAGCCTTTTTTCTTAAGAATGCCGCGCGCGTTATAATTATTAAAAGTAACGTTAACTTAAGCCTTATGAGTTGTTATAGCTTTTTTTAATATAATATTACGGGATTTTCGGTCCGTAATAATTAGGAATTCGTTAAAAGTTATATAATTTCCGTTTATCTTATGCTTTTTTATATAAATTATACGCTTAAAAGCCGGAGAGACCTTTTTATATACGTCCTTAAATTAGCGGGAGCGAGTAATCTTATTAATAATAATATAAAAAGTAAATTTAATTTAAAAGTCGTTATAAGTTATATTGCTTATTAATAGCTGATTATATATTCTCTTAATAGCTTAAATTTAATTATAGTTAACGAATCGCTAGTTTAAGGCCGTTAAAACGTCGGCGGTAATCTCGAAAGTACCGGCAAATTCGGGGTTTATATATTAAAAGATAATAATCTTTACTTTATTAGCGGTGCATTAAAAGTAAGCCTTAACTTATAATAATTTACTCTTAAAATTACTTAAATACTTTTTTATAAATAGCTTTATCTTTATCTTTTAAGTATTGTACTCAATATCGCCCTTATAATTACTAAAAGAGATATAGGGGTACTTACCTTTAAAAGGCTTTATAGCTTAAATCGAATTATTTAGTTTTAATAAGTAATAATTAATAATTAACTAAAGGTCCGCCGTAAAAGCACGCATTAATCGGTCGTAAAAAAGGAAAAAAGTACGAGTTTTTTAGCGGGAGTTATTAAAAGTATAATAATCGAGGGCTTACTTAATAGCGGCAGTAATAGTAAAGTTAATAGAGATTTCGATTAATTAATTTACCTTTATTTATTAAATAAGGATAAGGCCTTTTATAATAATAATAAGCTCTGGCGAGGCGTCGAAGTAATTTTAAGGTTTATTTTTTAAGTCGGAATCGAGTTCTTTAAAGTTATTAAGTTTTTTTATAAAAGTCTCGACCGAAGGAATAAAAATATCGGTAAAGCTTAGCCGTAAGAGGGCGCTTCTTTTTTTAAAGCTTTGTCGACAAAGGGAAGAAGTCAGAAAAAGTAATAATATAAAGTAAAAAGGTATTTAAAATTATTAATTAATTTATTAATTAAATATAAGTCGAAGTCGAAGTTTAAAGTCGAATAGCGCGCTTTAAGTTATATAAGGCAGGTTAACGGCAGGAGGGTTTCCAGCTTTCTTTAAGGCAATTTATTATTAATAAAGAAGTATTTATTTATTAAATAAGCTAAAATATTAAAGTTCGTCGTTAATTTATTATAAGAGCAAGAAGACGTAACGCGTAAGACTTAATAAAATATAACGCTTTATAATAAAGGGATTATTAGTCTTTTCTTATATTACGGCTTATAAGAAATTAATACGGCGAGTTAACTTTAGCTTTGTATATAAGCTTAATATTACGCTTAGAATCGAAAAGAAAAAACAAAAAGAAAAAGAAAGCTTTAGTATAAATACACAAAAGATCCTCTTAGCCTTTCCCGATTAGGCCTAGCGCTATAATTGCCATGCCAAGGCAATATTACAAGCGATGCCGAGCTCGCTCGGTTAGAATACGAGGCTTAGGGAATCGTAATACTTATCGCCGACTTCGCTTGATAAGCTTTAGGCTCTACACTTTACTAGATTAGGTAATGTTGCCATACTTCCCGGACCTTAAATTAAGCGAGGACCTCTAATTGGTCTGCTACTTCCTTATTAATAATTAGTCAATAATAGTTAATTAAAATAGAATACTAACTAAAATTAGTTAACTAGAATAGAATAAAATAAGATATATATGACTAGAATAGAATATCACGTGGTATTCTAGTCAAGTCTGTTCCTTTGACACGCTGACAAGTATTAAGAAATATAAAAAGACGCGTAAAATTTCCTTAAAAGTATTATAAAAAAAGTAATTAAATTATTAAAAAAGAAAAAAAAGAAAAAGAATAATAAGATAAAAGATAATATTTAAAAGTATTAAGCGAGACGATTATTTGCTTTTAAAAGTAAAATATAAGTTACTTAATACTTACTTATCCTTACTTAAATATATTTCTTTTAAGTATTTAAAGCTTTAAAAGTTATAATATTAATTCTTACTTCTTTACTCGAGGTCGAGTATGAGTTTTTTAAGAAAGGGACGCATATAATAAAATTAATCTTAGAGGTTTATTTATTACGTGATTAAGCTGCTTCTTATTATATTTAAGATAGCTATTAAGGCAATATCTTTTAAGAATTATAACGATTTTTATTATTATAACTTTTCCTTTTTATTTAAATTATACTTCTCCTTTCCTTTAATAAATTATACTCTTTAAATATATAATATCTTTAGTATTCGTTAAATAAGTATTTCTTACGTTTACCTTCCGGCACTTGCTTTACTACTTTTTTATTATATGCTTGGTGTTTTCTCTTCTATAATATATCTTACTGTTTTCGTCCTTTAAGTAGCTTCTTAGATATAATTGATAATAAGACTTAGAAAATATAACCTTCATCCTTGCATAGCGGAAAACGCTATATGCCGGAAAATTTACCGGGTACATTGCCTTCGAGCATCTTAAAATCTATACACAACGTAATATCTCTTATTTTTTCTTTAGTAACTTATATTCCGTAGCCACTCCCAGATACCTTAAGTTAAATGAAGTTGTGAAAAGAAAAGTGCCCTTGTCCCTTGCCCATGTCCTTTGCTCACGTCGTATTACAGTCAGGCAAGTAGGGTAACAGCATCGGCAAGTGCCCTTGAGTGTACTCACTTGCGAGTTGCCGGGAGCTTTGGGTCTTGGAAGGAGGTGGAATATGTTATGAACAGAGTTGATAAGCTGATGCTGGTGGAACTTGGAGCAGTAATTAGTCCCGGAGAAGATGGGAGTAGAAGCTGTGGTGATTTAATCCTAAACTGCTCCGTGATGCATCAACAAGGTACATGGTGATTGCCAGTCAGCTACAGGACTCTCCATGATAGTGGGCAGTGTGGATTTCTATTAATTAAGCAAGTACCAGACATATTTCTCGTCTATTTAACAAACAAGTCCTAGGCGTGCAGTATTGTTTGCTAAATAGGACCTAGAGTCTGCTGTTCATGGCAGAGCATCTTCTAAGTACGCGTTAACGCAGAGATCGTGGTTAAAAACAACTTCTTTCCGCACAATACACCACCTGAGTTCGTCCTCTCCTCTCCAGCCACCATTTACATGGATCTTGTCATCTCTTGCTTGCTCAATGCAGCTCCTACAATATTCTTCATTGCTTTTCCCATGCTTTCCGTTAGGGCAGTAGAAGGAGTTCTGTTTCTGTACCATAGGAACCATTATAGTCTCCATATTGCCACTCGTTGTGATCTCAACAAAGCGATCCTCCACCATGAACGTGTGGCCCTCAAGATCTGACCTAGTATGTTTCTGGTAATGATCTCGGTCTTGAGTTTCGGTAGCTAGATAATGGATTTGGACAACCTCCAAATATTTGCGTTCGCACAACCATTTTTCTAGCCTTTCAATGCCGAAATATTTCGCCTCCTCTAGTAGAGCTTGATAAAGCGCGAAGTCGTGACCTTTTCCTCCGTCGTAGAAGACCGGAAGAACTCCAGTCCGAAGATACCGAAGGATGTGTTCAAAGATATGAGCGTCGGCTTCGATAAAGTATGAGCCATCAACTTGTTTGTCACCCCATTTCCCAGAGAACAGTTTCTTGAAGTATATGCTTTGACCTAGCCACATATCCGGGTCGGTTATGAAAGTCCGTTGCGACGTTTTGATTGTGGTGTACATGATGACCCTGAGGAGACGTTCTATTGTCAAGAAGTGAAAACGATAGACTAGAGGTATTTCAGTCTTGTTGCGAAAAGTCTTGGGTGGGTTTAGACTTGATTAAGGACAAATTTTCGATGTTGGAGGAGGAATGCAGTGAAGGCTCCATGTAAGGGAATGATTCCGTGCTAGTGTCGTGTAACCCCAAGAGATCAATCATCTGGTTTGTGGTTGGGCCACGTGTACATGCAGGTGTAGATGACTGAATACAAACATGAGACTGGCCACCAAGGACTGGCCATTTTTGCCCTTCGCCAGTCAAAGACTGACATCATAAGATGCGCGATTACAGTAGCATTCGAAATCAGCTTCATAACCGAACCATCAATGATTGTTGTAGATTCTATCCCTAAGTATAGACACCCTCCACTGCATTTACAACGCCCCTGATCCAAGGCAACGCAGATAAATGACTTCCTTGGTCTCCAGCCTTCCCATTCTATCTGAGCTCGATGACGAGGTTGACGATGCCTATCTCTCTGTCGGACACATATAGGCTTACCCATGCAAGCTCCCCTCGTGCCCTGACTACGGCAAGTCATGGCAACTACGAAGCAACTTTCTCCTTCACTTGCAAGAGCAAGAGGCACATCAGACCTCACCAACGACACCTGCCGCACGTCGTGCAATCGAAATAGATTGGCGGTATACTACCGATCCATACCTATCACCTCGGGCTGCCCCAGGTTTTCGCTCCCGGGAGGATCCTGACGAGCATATCTGGGACTACAGCTTCAAAGACGGCAATGGCAAGGTGATATCTGGCAGGGGCACAAAGGCGCAAATGGAAACGCACAAGACCGCAATACGCCTGCAAGCAGAACGGGGGGAAAGGCAGCTATCGACGCTACATGAATGCGCTACATTGGATTACGAAACTATTCGCCGTGTTTATACACATATATTAAGCTTAGTTGATGAAATTTGAGTTTAGGTCTACTGGAATAAGGGTTTAGTTAAATTACAGTCACGTTAGGCAATGCTGAATTTTGCATTATCACTGCTCATCTGTCCAGACACTATTAAATTGGTGGAAATTGCCTTTCGGATACCCACAGTGGTGAGATTCTCTTACAGGAAACCCAAAAGATCCACTTCGACAAAGCCCAACCCAATGTATTTTGGGGTTCTCAAACTTTCTTGGTCGGGTTTAAGTCGAGCGAGTACGGTTGCTGCGGCAGCAAACCAGCTCTAGAGCAGCACTTGTGCAGTTAATGTTACTTGTGCACCCATGGTCGATGTGAGTGAATGGCTCTAGGATCAGTGACCTATATCCAAAAGAGCAAGCAAAGCTCCACGTCCACTCAGTGTCAGACAGTGTAACAAATTTCTACTCTACTACTCAAGTAGCTACTTAAGTAGTAAAGTAGAGTAGACTGAGACTTCGGATAAGGTTATGCGGGGTGAGGGGGGTGGGCATAAGTTGGCCTTGGCCTGAGCTGGTGGGTCAGGGAAACGGACAGTGGAACGGGCCGTCCCGGGTCGTCAAAGTTTATTGGAATCACAGCTGCCATGCCAACTATTTGAACCAACTCTCCCATCGAAGGGAGGTCTCGTATTATATTGTAACGTATCATTTTTCTTTCCTTACTGGGAATGTTTTGTTAATCTGAAGCATCTTCCCGCTCCCACCCCACCCCACCCCTAGCTTGAATATGAAATGAGAACCACCGAACAAACTTCTAGTAAATAAAGCCGCAGAACCGTTTTTCCAACCCTCTCTGATAAAAATACAATTGATCTGATGCATGTGAAGTTGAAATCCTTGGAGGATATAACTTGTAGATTACGACCAAAGCGAAAGCGAGGGTGTTATGCCACAAAAATACACCGCTATTAAATTGAACGTCCTGAATTAGGCTTCGAAGGCAATTAAAAAATTCGGTGGAAAGTTCCTTACTACTGCCAGTGTTTACTTTTGGCAGCTACTTTGCATCCTGGGGATAATGTACGGTTAAACTTGCTATTTCATCAGTCCCAGTATTACGTATGAAGTATTCAAGGTATTAAAAGACGAGGTTTATGTCACTACAGACCTCTCGACGAGGAACATAGCTTTTCAAGGAGTACTCGCCAAAGAAGATAAATACGAGAAAGTAGCAGGATTACCTAGGTCGGCATACATCGGAAATCTGGTTGATGCTCGCCTTTCAGTGCATAAATTTGGCGTTCGGATTCTTCCTATAGACTCAACATCTCCAACCAAGGATACCGGCGTAGTTACGTCTGTACCTTCTAACAGCTCCGGCAATTTTATCACTTTGCATCAGCTTATGAAGAAGCTTGGGTTCTAAAAGGATGGGCAAAGCTCAAGATAACTCCAGTGATCATGACCCCATCTTATGGGAACCTGATAGCCCCGTTGCTAGTCAAAAGAAAAGCCTTAAGATCTCCTTAAGCAAAGACATCAAGCAATCAACAGCATTCATCAGGATCCGCAGCTTTGCTTCGTTGGCTCCAGGACTCTCGACTAAGAAATTCGACCAGTGACCAGGTCAGTAGTCGTCGCTGGGACGCTTAGGCGGTGGCAATTGTTGAAGTCGTTAGTATGCCAAGCGGGCGGTCTTCGAGGAGGATAAGCCAACCCGTATGCTTCAGCCATGGTTTTGTTTCATTATCCTCCTTGCACGAGTACTGCTCCTTGCCGTGCTGAATAGAGCTTGATTTCTTAAGTAGGTGTTGTTCCTCGCTCTCCTCAGCTAAAAGAAGCCTGTCGAGTGTAAAAGAGCAGATTTCTTGAACATCCTAATCAATGTGTCAAAAGATTATTCAAATTAATTAATTAGTATTCTATTCTAATCAATTAAAATTGAATAAGATAAATTAATGACTTTTAGACTTGATTAGAATAATAGTCAAATTATTCTTGAATATTATTCAATTATTCAAGAATATGTGACTTAGTTTAAAATAAATATCTTAAATACAAAGTAAACTATTTTTTTTATATAAATAAAATTATCTTTAAGAGTATTGTGGTGGGGTTGACCTCAGAGGTCTATTTGTCACGTAATTGAGCTGCATCTTGCTATATTTAAAATAGCTTTTAAGGCAGTATCCTTTAATAATAACAATAATTTTTACTATTATAACTTTTCCTTCTTATTTAAACTATACCTCTCCCCTTCCTTAATAAATTATACTCTTTAAATATATAATATCTTTAGTATTTATTAAATAAGTATTTCTTACGTTTATCTTCTGGCACTTGCTTTATTATCCTTTTATTATATGCTTAATGTTTTCCCTTTTATATATTTTAATAACTAACGCAAGGAGTAAGTAGAAAAGCTAGAGTAAAATACGTAAAAAAGCTTAAAAGCCCTTTATATTAATTATAAAGACTAAAACCGACAAGTGCTCGAACTAATGTAAACCTATTTACTTAAAGATTTCCTAGCCTTTAAAGTAGAACTAAATACAGCACCTTAATAGTCTCTTATAATATAACGAAAAGCACAAAAAGTTTAAAAGGAAACTATTTATTTTTAATATAAAAGTACTTAAATTATTAAAAATGCTAGCTTTAGCACGTAAAGTATTAATATTAAAAAAGGTCGGACTGAAAATAGCTGGATTACGCTGTTAGAAACGCTTTAATTAATATTAAAATATATTTAATATTTTAAAAACGAGAAATAAACTATTTAAAATAAATTCGATAAGTTTTAACGTTAATCGCACTTTTAATAGGCGTATTTATTACTTTTTTCCTTTTCTTTTTCCGTTAAGGGCTTACTTTAGGCTAATAAAATAAAGCCTAATAAAAAGGTATATAAGGTTTTACCTTATGCTTTTTTAATTAGTTTTAGTCTTAAGTTATTTTACGTCGAGATTAACTTTAATAATAATAAAGCTTTTATATTTAATAAGATTTATTTACTTTACTTAAACTTATACGTTTATTTATTATAAAAATAAAAGGCTTAGACTTCGGCGTCTTTCGGGCTTTACTACTCCGAGAAGAGCCTAAAGCTATAAGCTCTTTAACTTAATATTTTACTTATATATTTCCTTTATTTTCTCGAGCTCGTATGTTTTTCCTTTTTTAATATAATATATTATATTTTTTACTCTTTTATTAATAATATTAAGCGCATTTACTTTTTAATAAATTACTAATTTTATTAAAAAAAATTAATTATATTTAAAAACGATACTAAAAATAACGCCTTTAGCGGCAACTTAAAGGGCAAGGAGCCTGAACGACTTACTAATAACTTCTTTATAACCCGAGGAAGCTCTACGACCCCGATTATGGATTACTTTATTATTAAGACTGGCTTTATAAGCTTTATAAGCTCTTTTACTTTTATACTTATTAGACCTCTAATAAAGCTTAATATTGCTAAAATTATTAGCTTTATTTTATTATAACTATTAAGAACACTTATAGATAATATTCTAATTATTAATAAGAAAAAGAAGAAAAATAAAGGCGGCGGTAATAATTTACAATAAGACATATTTAATTATAATTAAGGCAGTAGCTATTTAAAAAGCTTTAATATAAGAGTTTAGGCCGCCTCTTAAGCTTTACCGGCTTATATAATACTTACTTAGCTTATATATTTTTAATTTACATTATATTCGCCTCCGAAGTAAGGGGGACTTAACCCTGCTAATACAAGCTATATAACACTACTTTAGGCTTAAGCCACTTCTGCTTAAGCTTTTTAATTAATACGACTTGCGCTAAGACAGTATAAACTTATTAAAACCTTTATATTATACGGAATAAACGAGGCTTTAAATAGTTATTATTATAAACTTATTTCTAATAGTATAGCGTCTTAATAGCTTATGTCTTAAGCCGCACGACTTATTATAGACTTTATTAAAAGACTTTTTTAATTTATAATAACTTAAGTTATGCCAATTTTAGGCACTTTTAATTATTTATATTTTAACGGGAATAATATTATTAAGTTCTTTAAGACCTTAAAGCAGCTCTTTACGGCTTAAGGCATTATAAATAACGCCGAAAAGAAATAATACGTCGTGGACTATTACACCCTCGAAGTAGGCCAAAATATTAAGTGGCTCTTCGATTTTTTTAATAATACTTATTAAGAGTTAATTAAAAAAGTTATAAAAGAATATTAAATATTCGACCTTAAGTAATATTATTATACTCTTTAAAACTTAAAGAAGATATTTAATGACTTTAAATATATTATAGAAAATGCTTTTAAATCTTAATTTCGACAATTCTTTTAAGCCCTTAAAGAAGTTAGTCGAGTCTATATGTAAAAGAAAATTATTATAAAGTAATAAATAATTATAAAGTTTTTAACAGCTTTATTTAAGCATTTAAGGCAAAAGGCCGGAACTTTTATAAAAAATAATAATACTTTTAATATAAAAAATATATAATCTTTTAATAAAATATACGCTAAAATAAAAGGCTTACTTTAAGTTAAGCGAGAAATTAACACGTTAATTAAAAAGGAAGCATTATTTATATAAACTATTTAAGCCGACCGTCTTTAACTTAAGTTAAGTAATAATAAAACTCCTTCTTTAATAATATAATTTAAAAGGCTTAACCTTATAGCTTGCTTTAAGCTTATAAAATATAAAAATAATTCTTTAACTTAAGAGATTAATAACGTCTTTAAGAAGAGTTCAGTACTTCGTCTTAAATTAAATTAAAAAAAATATATTTAAGAAAAAGTCATTTTTATTATTAAGAAGTTGACTTATAATATTAATTAAGCTTTAGAACGGGATATTAATACAATTATAGAAAAACTAAATAATTTACGCATTTTATACATTATTATAAAGAAAAAAAGAATCTAAAGTTAATAATTAAAGTCAAGGGTTTATTTATTTACGAGTTAATTATATACTTTAAAAAAGCTGAGGTATTTTATTAAGATTTTAAAGTAAGCTTTAAATATAATTAACGTTTTAATATAAAGGACGATATAAATACCGAATGCCTCTTTTACTTTAATAAGTCGATTTTAAGTATTAAACCTTAAAGATTCTATAAGTATTAAAATTAATATTATAAGTTTAAAAAGTAATTTAATTTAAGAATTATTTATAAAAATAAAGATAATTATATTTATATAAGCCCTTAAAAGAAAAGTATAAAAGCTTAAGCGGTTTAATTTCCTTAGGACAAATTAAAAAAAGAAGTCCTTATTTTATAAATAATTAATATAAAAAGAAACTTAAATTTAAGACAAAAAGAAAAAGCAATTTAAAAGAAGCTTTAAGACGCTTAAAAAGCCCTTTTAATTTAATAAAATATTATACCGAAGTTAGCCTTAAAAAAACTAATACTAAAAGTAAATTAAAAGCCCTAAGATTATTTAAATATTTTTACTATTTAACTCTTTAATATAATAAGATTAGTTAACGTTTAAAATGTATTTATTACTTTTAATTTAAAATAAATAAATAATAGCTTTAAAATAATATTTATAAAAATAAGATAATAAAATGTCGCTACTTTTAAAATAATAATAAAAGCTAAATTATATATAATTAAAACCTTATTTTAAAAACGTCTTAAGACTTAAGTCGATTATAAAAGACTAAAAGTTCGCGAAAAAGTCAAAAATGCCGTTAAATTTTAAAAGCTTATAAACGTTAACCTTTTAGTCGAAGCATTTAAAGTAAAACTCACTTAAATTATTATAAAGAATAATAATAATAATATTATTTTTAAGAAATTAAAAAAAGCTACTTCGGTTGTAAGTCGAAAAGGACTGATTATTATTAAATTACTTTTTATAAAGATTATTTAAAAACGCGCTAAAAGCAATTTACTTATTGCCGTTAAGACGACTTTAGGCCGACCTCGCGTATATTAGGCGCTATTGCGGAATAATTACACGTTAAATAATATATTAAATAAGCTTTTTACTTAAAAAGAGCTTTTTAAAAACTTAACTTTAAAAGAAATCTTTATTTTAATTAATTTATTAAAGATAAGTCGACTAAAGTCTATTAATTAAGAGATTTAGAATTAAATCGTTATTATTAGTGTTAAGATTATAAAGTATATAAAGGCTCTTTAGAATTATAATTAAAAAGAGAATAATATTATATTTTAACGTCTCTTATTACTTTAGGTTAATATTTTAAATTTCATATTAAGAGGACTATAAGCTTTACGATAATTTAAACGTATTTTCTTTAAATAAAAACAACGACTTATTATTTATTTTATTATATCCCGAACTAAACTTACGTATAAGCTTTAAGTTTAATAAAGGAAATGAAAGTATTAAGTCTTTTTAATATAAAAAATTCTAATTTAATAATTAACTTTTTAGCTATTATTAAGTTTAATTTCTTTTTTTAACTTAATATTTATAATTTTAATTATTATTTTAATAGCGCTTTAAAAAGTAATAGTTTTAAAAAGAGAATTTAAAGTCGACTTATTATTAATTGCTAAAGTTTACTTAGTCGATACGCCTTAAGGACTAAGTCATAAGTAATACTTTTTAACGCCAAAGTATGTAATTATTATACTTAAGAAGACGAGATTTAATAATATCTAAGCTACTCTTAATTCCGGCGTAGAAGTCAATTATATATTTTATAATATTGCCGTTTAATTAAAAGTCTTTATTATAAAAAGCGACTTTATAGCCTTAAAAAGCATTATAAACGTAAAATCGCGATTTCTAAGATATGCGGACAACGTCTTAATTATAATAAGAGACTGCATTATCTTTATTAAGTTTTATATTATAAATATCTTAAGTATTAAAGTTATTTTTAAATTTTTATTCTTTTAAATTACGCGCGTTTTATTTAAATACTTATTTAACGTGAAAGGCGGTTTAGTTTACGTTAACTTATAAAATAAAACTACGCAATTAATTATTATTATTAAAGTAATTAAACTTATAAAATACGCCAGAAATATCGAAGCTATAAAGTCTAAAAGCCAAACTAATAAAATATTATTAAATCCGAAATTAAACTACTTAAAGTCCGAAACTGACTCGGAAAATAAATAACTAGCTATAATTAGAATTTTATAGTTAATATTATTAAATACTCTTTAAAAGACACTTCCTTTAAGCTCAAGGACGAGCTTTTCTATAAAAGGAATAAAGAAACCTTTAATAATAAAAGTAATTCCTCTTTCGAAGACGTCTTATATATTTTCATTAAATACATAAAGCGAGAATTTATAATTTTAAAGACAGACTTTTACGATTACCCTCTTTATAAAGACTTTATTAAAGCTCTTTTCGGTAAAAAACGCGTGTTTAGTATTATATTAACTAAGAAAATCGAGCCTACCTTTTAATTTATTACGGATTATAATACTTTATTAATAACGCCCTTATTTAAAGAACGTAAATAAGTTTCGTAAATTTATATTATATATAAAATAAAAAATAAAAAGATTAAGCTTATAAATTAAATAAATAGAATAAGAGATACGCTTAAAGGCCGTAAAGACTAGTACGAAGTCTTTAAAGAAAGGGACTTTTATTAAGAGTAAGTTAAAAAGTATTAAAACATTTTACTTCTTTATTTTACCGGCTTTTCTTATAAATTTAAGATTACGGAAAAGCGACTTATTACTTTAAATATTAAAAATATATTATAATTAAAAGAGAAAGCCCTCTTCGACGAAATTATATTAAATCGAGAAAGTATTATTATATTTAATTAAATAAAGTATAAGAAATTCCATAAGAATATTTTACTACTTATAATTATTAAAATAATAAACTATAAAGTCTAGTAAGCACTACACTTTTTACTCCTTAAAACATTAACTCCTAAAGTTAAAAAGATAATAAAAGATAAACTTAATCGTAGGGTTCTCGAACTCTTTAAGGGGTTATATTATAACGTTTAATTCTTAATTAAAAAGAAGAAATTAGGAAAGTACTACTTAATTAATTCGACAACTATATTTAACGTAATTACTTTAAAAGACGCTAACTTACTTCCTTTTATTAACGAATTTTTAAAGGAATTTATAAGGTATTATATCGCAAGCTTAATAAACTTATACTTAAGTTATAATTAATAAGTATTATATTAAAGCAGCCGAGATATAACGGCTTTCTTTATACTTAATATTAAACTAGTCCGAAACACGACGCTACCTTAAGGAGTTATAAACTCTATTACTTAATTTGTAAAAATAATTAATAAAATACTAAAAAATATTATACTCTTTATTATAATGTCGTTTTTAGACGACGTTAATATAAAAAGACTATATATAGACTATAATCGAAAGGAAACACGGCCTAGAATTCGCCAGTTCGTCCTTAAGCACCTTTTTAACCTTAATAAGATATTAGAACGCCTTAAGCGCGCTAAAGCTATTATAGGCCTTAAATCGCAATTCTATTATAATAATATAAACGTCGTTAACTACGTATATAACTTATAAAGAAGAAAACCTTTAATTATATACTTAATTAAAGTATAAAAATAAAAAGAACTTAAAAATATTATAAAAGTTAAAAGATTTTTAAATTTAATTACTTATTTTTATATTTAAATTAAAGACTTTTGTTTATTAGTCGAGTCGTTATACGACTTTATTAAAAAAAGAATCAAATTTATATAAAACCTCGTAACTTATAATTAAATAATAAAAACCCTTTAAAATATTTTATATTTTTTCTTAATTCTTTATAGAATCGACTACTTTAAGGGCGTTAGCGAAATCGTCGTTTTTATAAACTTTAATAAAGTCGGATAAAGTGGTTTTTTTAATTAACGTGACTTAAAAAATAATAAACTTAAACCGGCGAAGTATAAGAGCGGCTTTTAAATAAAAGCAAAATAAAACTATAACGTTATAAAAAGAGAATATAAAAGCATACTCTTAATTTTTAAAAAGCTTAAAATCTAACTTATAAAAGTCCACTTTATTATAAAGATTAACGTAAACACTCTTATTACTTAACTTAAAGGAGCTACTTACGACTACTTTAGTACGATGCTCACTCGCTAGCTCGCTTAAATTAGGCTTTTCGACTTCGAAGTGCGCTATATTAAAGGTGCCACGCATATAATAGTAAATACTCTCTTAAAGAAACTTAAATACCTTAAGGATATTAAGGAAAATACTGAAAATAATAACGATAAAGATTAAATCTTAATTAAACTTAATATAATTAGAATTTACCTAATAAAAGCGGAGAACACGGAAGACTTAATAAAAGAGCTAAAGACCTTTAATAACCTTAAGCTAACCCGAAGACGTAATATACTTATTAACATAAAGCGAAAAGTCTAAAAATTATAAAATAAGTCGAATAATTAAGTAATACTTAATGGCGACTCGAGTATAAATTAAAAAAGCGAAGTAGACTTATTAATATTTTTAAAACATTATAAAGAGTATTATTAAAAGATAATTACTTACTTAATTACGCTTAAGACTTTAAAAAATATAAACTTAAAAGCTTTTTATATATTTAAGAAAAAAGCATTATTATATAGAATTTATAATTAACGTATTTAAAGACTTTTATTAAAAAGCGTACTTATTAAATTTATTATTAATACCGATAAAGATAAAGTATATATTTTACGAAGCTATTATAATAACTTTAGTTATAAAAAAAAGGAAAATATATATTACCGCATTTCCTAGCGCTATTTTTAAAAAGGCTATTTTAAAGACTCCGCGGAATTCGTTAAAATATATAATAAATATATATTACGTAATATTAAGCAACAAAAAGAACTTATAGTTTTAATTACTTTAAATAAACTTATAAAAAAATAAGCGTTAAATATTACTTTTATATTAATATAAAACGAGAAGAAGTATTTTATTATCGCTTAAAACGATATAAGCGATTAGGTCGAAGCTAAGGCGCTTACTTTAAAAGAGGTTAAAAGTATTATTAATTTCATTTAATAAGATATTATTTACCGATATAAGTTATTTTAAAAGCTAATAATTAATGAAAATATAAAAAATATAAATAAAATCGTTAACTTATTAAATAAAGTAAAAATTCGACGAATTTAAATATTAATTTATAACGCGAAAGCTAATAATATAATCGAGCGAGGATATGGCTTTATTAAAAATGCTCTTTTTAAATTAGGAAAAGACTGAATAAATAGCTTACTAACGGTTCTATTCGCTAATTACATTATAATCTATAGACTTATAAGCTATACCCCTTTTTATATAATTTACGACAGAAAACTAATTCTTTTTATTAAAATACGTTATCTTACTTAAAAAAGCCTTTTCTTAAAAGACATTAAGAGTATTAATAATTTAATTTATATTCGAACTCTTTAATATTAAATATAAAATAATAATATAAAAAAAGCTAGGCTTTAAAAAACACGCTATAAATAAAAAAGAAAAAAAGCTTTTAACGTAAAAAAAAATATTTAAAATAAGTTATTATAAATTAAAGACTTAGTTTTTAAGCACGACTTTATTTAAGAAATTAATATATTAAAAAGTAAAAAGCTTAACTTTCGGTGCCTAAGACTTTACGAAATTTATAAGGCTTTCCTTAAAAAGAGTTATTATAAATTAAAAGAGTTAAAAGTTAACGATACACTTTTTTATAATATTTTTATAATTAATTACCTTAAGTTATTTTATAAATAAAAGCGCTTTATTTATTATAAAGACGACGAGCTTTTAGTAATAACTTAATATAATAATAATAAAGACTAACTTAAACTTAATCTTAAAGAGCGAAATTTATAAGGCCTTAAAGACCCTAAAGAACTTATAAAACAAGTTATACGGAATAATAAAATCATTATTAAAGTACTTAAAAGGCTAACTCACGTAAAACAAAGTTAATATTAAGTCGTCACTTACTCTTTTAACGAATAATTTAATTATAACGACTAATACCATTAATTATTTTTTATTATAATTCTTATAACTCGTCGTTTAGCGTTATTAAACGCTAAACTATAACGAAGACGCACCTTTTATACTTTATAAAGGGGACGAAAATTAAAATATAATAATAAAAGCATATATTAAAACATTAAGGGCTCCCCTTTAAACGACGAAAAATCCCCTTAGCACTTCGAATACTATTTACGCCTATAAATACCCTCCGATTGCACTTACAAGTCGTTCCGCAACGACAACACCAGTATTCCAGTCGAGCCAAACAGCTCGAAAGCCTGTAAATACAGTGATTGTCAGCACTTTACAGAGCCAAAGAAGCCCCTAAAAAACTCAGAAAGAGTTTTAACCTTATAAAGTAATTTAATTAAATTAAGTCGATTATAACTTATACTACAGAAAAGCAAAATCTAATTAAATACTTATTCTTTATTAAATCTCACAAAAAGTTAAATAATAAGTTAAACGAGATTCTTTTAACAAGTCGTTTTAAAACGTTAATAGTCTTAATATATTAATAAGTTAAGCGCTAAAAATAATAACCCCCCGAGACATATTATTAAAGTAAACTCGTATAATAAGTCCCCGAAAGTAGTCGAAGACTAGAAATTCTTTTTTAATATTATTTAAATACTTTATAATAAAAAAGATTTACTTTAATTAAAATAACTCTTAAGATTATAGTAAATAAATTATTAATTTAAAAAGAAAATATATAACGACTAAGAGGTTACGCGTAATTAAACGACTTAAGATTTAAAAGAGCTTATAAAACTAAATAAATAAAACTAATTTATATATTTAAATAAATAATAAAGCGTGCGACAAGCCATAAGTTATTATAAAAAAAAATAAACTATTATAACTGCCTTATACTAATAATAAAGATTATTAAATTTATTATTAATAATATAAAAGATTTATTTAAATATTAATAACTTTAATATAACGTGCTTAAAAACGGAGCCTAATACTCCGAGACCGTGACGGTTAAGCCAAAAACAAATAAAATAAGTACAGTTAATAAGTTATAAATCTTTAACTTTTTTATATTTCCTTTACGCCTTTAACCTTTTATATTATAAATGCTTTATTTTTAATTAAACTATTAATTCTCAGAAATTAGCGGTCGAGTTATCGTGAGCTTAAAGTTTAACGTAAAAGTTATTATTAAACTCTATAAGTTCTCTTAATCGACGGCTACTAAGTCTAGGCCTCTACGTTACTTAAGTATTAATAATAATAACTTAATTAAAAGCAAAAGTATAAGACACTAAATTAAATACCGTAACAAGCTAAGCCTACCTTAAGCCATTTTAAATAACGTATTAAAATATTAAAATAATAACGACTTTATTTCTTTAGAGTTTTAATTAATTAATTTTAAAATAATAAAACAAGTAGAATTATTTTATATAAAAGGAGATTTTAATTAATTTAAATTATACGCCTTTTCTTTAGCCGTTTTAAAATCTCGCTTATTAAAATTTAAACACCGCTATTATAGTTCCGTCGCGGTAATAACTTTATAAAGGACTTAAGCGAGTAAATAATGCTTTATTATAAGTACTTAAACTATTCACAAGTATTTTTTTGACTTTGTCTTTATAAAGCTGTCTTTTACTAAGTAAATTAATTAAACTTTAAGTTAAGAGCTTCTCTTAATTAAATATTAGTCCTTAAACCCTTAAATTAAAAATATTAATTAATTAAAAAAGAGTATTATTACTTTTGCCCTTAAAATATGTTTACTTTTTCCTTAAACTTAAAATCCGACTTAGCTTATACCGGCTTATAAAAGTGTTTAAGGTATATTTTTATTACTTTTAAAATTATTATAAAGTTATATTAATATAAGGTTTTTTAAAAAGGAACTTTACCTTTAAATAAAAAGAGGTTGTCTTAATAAGAAAAGACTTTCGAAAAGCTCGACATTATTAATTTAAAGGTTATTTATAATATAATTAATAAAAGCTTAAAATAAATAATAAAATTAAAAACACTTCTTATTTTAATAAAGTGATTAAAGTTACGCCTTTACTTTAAGTCTTTAAATTATATTAAAAGATTATTAAGATTTAAAAATTAATAATATTAAAAGAAAAAGAACTTACCTTTAGCCTCTTACCCCTCTTAATTAATTAATAATAAGAAGTAAGTCGAAGGAAAGCGACGACAAAGGCGGTCTAAAATAACTTATAGCTTATTAAAGCTTTAAAGGTTATTCTCGAGAAGCTTTTACTTTATAACTTACCGTTAAGAAAAGAGAAAGACCGCGAAGAAGACTAAATAGCTCGAAGTTAATATATAAAGTATAATATTTCTTTTTTTTCTCTTTTAAATATAATAAATCTTAGTCACTTATAATAATTAACTTATTTATTAAAAAATAATAAGAAAATATAATAAGAAATTATTAAAATATTATTAGCGCTTTTATTTAATATAATAACTATTAAAATAAAAGGAAAGGAAATTATTTAAAACCGACTTTATTATTATTTAATATCGACCTATTAAAGAAATAAAAGTAAAGAAAAGAAGACAAAAGTAAAAAAAAGTCTTAATTAAGTTAATAAAAGAGATGCTTTAATTAGCTTCTTTTTATTTCTTTATTATATTTCGAACCTCGAAGGTGAGAAGACCGTCCTCCGACTATTTATTTACTTTTAACCTTATATATTTATATATTTTTACTTCTTTAATATGCCTTTAATATATTTCCTTTTGTTTTTAATAACGATTAAGAAATTAAAAAGATTCGTAAAAGATTTATTAAAGTAAAAATATAAAGAAAGAGCGAAGTTATTAAAGACACGCTAGTTTAAAATATAAGAGAATATCGACGAATTCGACGCGTTATAAGGATTAATTTTTATTTTATAAAGAAAGTCAGTTTTTACGCCGTAAGAGAAGGAGTTAGAAATTCATTTAAAATATTAATTATATATTAATTTATTTTAAAAGAATTACTTTAATTTTATTAAAGCTAAAGTTTACTTAAATATAATGTTTAATAAGGCAAGTCTAGGCGGCAAAAACGATACGACTAGTGTTAAGAGGTGTAAAAAGATTAATATAATTATAAAAAGACGCGCAAAGCCTCCTTAAAAGTATTATAAAAAAAAATAATAAAGTTATTAAAAAAAAAAGGAAGGAAAAAAAGTAATAAAGTAAAAGATAATATTTAAAAGTGTTAAGTAAGACGATTATTTACTTCTAAAGGTAAGGTATAAGTCACCTAATATTTACTTATCCTTACTTAAACATATTTTCCTTTAAGTATTTAAAGCTTTAAAGCTATAATATTAGTTTTTATTTTATTACTTAAGGTTGAACATGAGTTTTCTAAGGAGGGGACGCATATAGTAGGGTTAATCTTAAAGGTCTATTTGTAACGTAATTAAGCTATATCTTACTGTATTTAAGATAGCCTTTAAAGTAATATCTTTTAATAATAATAACGATTTTTACTATTATAACTTTTCCTTTTTATTTAAATTATACCTCTCCCTTCCCTTAACAAATTATACTTTTTAAATATGTAATATCTTTAGTATTCGTTAAATGAGTATTTCCTACGTTTACCCTCCGGCACTTGCTTTACTACCCTCTTGTTGTGTGCTTGGTGTTTTCCCCTCCACAGTATAACTTTTTATATACTTTTTCTCTTTATTAATATTCTATTATAAGACTTGTTAATAGATATTAAATTAAAATTGTCAACTTAATTTTAAGAGGTTTTTAATCATAGCTCGCTTAATAAGCAAGATAACGGCATTTATACCAAAAGGGGATGAATAATACCTAAAACGGGTATAGATCCTGTAAAATTTAACCTTAATTAAGCAAAACCAATGAACAGTGTATTAGTCAGCATATTATTCAAATTAATTAATTATATTTAAATCAAATCAGATATTAATTGATTAAGATAGATTAATTAGTAAAATCGTTGATTTGATTTGAATAATGGCCATTATTCAAATCAAATCAAATCATTTGACACACTGATCCTAATGCTAGACCTATAGTAGGTGTTTGATTATGCCACCGCATTTTCTGGCCTCAGTTGGTCTCAAATACTAGGCCGGTCTTGCACGCGCTTCTAGCGATGTTCAACGATGCTATTGCCGCGAGGCTGCCCGCCTAGCTAAGTGCGCCAGCCTCGACACGATGGCCCTAGTGAAGTTACGAGCAATATATAATAGAAGTTCGAATATGCTAAACAAGAATTCCATCTAAGCTTGACTATGAAGAGGAATTAAAGAGCATCTCAATATCTCACCCCATAGCCCCTCCAACATCAACAAGATTTCCGTCGATGCTCGACCAAGAGAAGTTGAAGAGCGTTTCAATATTCCATCCATTCACCCTCACCCCACTGCCCCTCCAACATCAACAAGATTTCCGTTAAGGCTTGACCAAAAGAGCGTTTTAATATCCATCCATTCACCCTCACCCTACTAACCCTCCCACATCATCTGGCTCACTCAGTTCTGGTATACCCCGTGGCTCAAGGCTCCAATCGGGAGACACTGGCCAGTAGCCGAATTTGTGTACCGAGATGTACCTCCGCTTTGGTTGGTGCCGGAGTAGAACGTGATGTGAAGGTTAGAATCCAAGGTATTGATTTTGGCGCTGAGTTGCTTGCCGCCATAGTTGCTTTTGGCGGGAACGGAATTGCCAAAAAACACCGTGCTGCCGCCGCTGCAGTCTACAAACAAGAGAGAATTCAGCGAGAGCTTAAAATATAGATGGAATTTGGTAAGGCAAGGACGCACCGCTGGTTGTGAAGACCTGGAAGTTATAGGAATTGGCACGCTCGGTGAGCGCAGGAGCAGCGAGGGAGGAGGCTACGAAGAAGGGCACGATAGTGCTAAGGATAGTGGAGAACTGCATCTTGGTAGTAGGCAAGGTGAGTTGATTTGAATCAAGAGGTATTGTAGCTGAAAGACGATGAAGGTAGTGATGGAGACTGCTTGGGAATGAGAGGAGGAACTTGCTTCTTATATAGAAAATTCAAATGCTAAACCACTAATAGGTAGTACTTAGTAAACCTTTTGCATATTAGTAATACATACGCATCGGAAGTTTAGTATAATCTATTCGGCTCTACACTTGTGTGTAATTACCGTGTGCCGCTTACTTACTTGAGCCAACCCACAGATTAGTTTAATCTTTTTTTTCTCACGCCAAGCTGAGCTATCAGCTCTGCGATATTGCAGCCAACGATAAAACATAATATAAGTTTATGCTAATAAAGCATGATATACGGAGGTACAGCGGTGAAGTAATAGTATAGCAATAGCTGGGGGGTTCTAGTCGCCGCTCCTTTAAGCCTAAAGAGGTAAACAGCTAGATCACTTGCATATACAGCTTTATTAGTATAGTACTCGTTTAGGCTTATATTTCTTGTGACTAAGGGGGCCCCAGCTAGTGCTATACTAATACTTCACCGCTATACCTCGGTATACTGATAAAGCATGATAGAAGCTTATGCTTATAAAGCAAGAATATCACACTTTCCCCGTTCTTTGTTGCATATACTCTTACCCCATAGCTTAGTATGCAGGCCCGAAGTAACCTGTATCTTGCTTAATAATGTATGGCTTAATGTGTAAGCCCGAAGTAACGTGTACCTTGTTTAATAAAGTCTCGCAAAGCTGTAAGAATAACTTAATACTCTTGTGTGACAAAAGGAGGTTAATATTGCAAGAAGAATGCGGCTTAAAATCTCCGGATTAAAAGGCATAACTTTATGAATACCATTAAAGGCTATATATTGTCTTATATCGCTTATTCCGAGGCGGGGTTAAGAAACCGTATGAAGAACGTTTCTACTCAATACATCGCTATTTTTGCTTCTCTGTTCTTCTCCTTTCCTGATACTCGTTTTTACTATTCAAGGGGGATAGCCTTCTGGACACAGTGGGGAATCCTTTCTGCGGTACCAAGTGGCGTTGTAGGTCCTCCGTGGCGCCACTCAGCCCTGCAGGGCGTAAGACGCATGTACGGAGCATTAGTTAGCGAGATTAGCGATATTAGCGAGATGAGAGCGTCAGCCCGTGGGACCAGTGTGTGAGCCTACAAGACACTACTCCGTTAGTTCGCGATGCTAACGCCTTAGCTCACAGAACACCTCCTTAGTTTGGATCTTGCTGAGTCAGTCGGCGCAACTGTTGCGCCCGTACGGGCGTAGCAATACTTGGTACATAACACGCTCCTTATAAGTCGAGCTTTCCTCCCTTTATAAATAGACAGAGAGAAATCAGAACAGCAAGAATACCAAACTATTCCCGCTGTTCACTTCTTCACCCTTTTCTTGTTTGTTCACCATTAAACTAACACTTTCAATTCATTCTCGGATTTTGCTTTGCGGTATTCCTACCTCGCCTTCAACTTCTTTTTATTATTCGTGCCTCCTATCTTATTCATCTCTTTCCTATCTAATACCATGTTAGTTCGATTTCCTTGAAATCAAGAGAATTAGTTGGCTAAAGCAATTTAATGATCTCCAAAAGGTTGAAGACTTCCCTCTGACACTTAAAGGAATAGCTGGTAGCACCTGTACGGTGTTAAGCGTATTCAGCTTGCGCTGAATATTGTGATCTTTTGGTCCAGTTAACGTAGTTGGTGAGAGCTTAACCTCAGCTATATTACAGCTATAGATTCAGAGTAGCAGGTAGTTTGAGGTTATTCGAATATCTTTTCGGAAGGTTTTGAGCTAAATCACAATTGTCTTTTCGTACGAGTAGGAAGTGATTTACTTTGCTTCATTTTCCGTGCGGCAGCGCAGCCTCTGTGGAATTAATAAAAAATGTTAGGCGATGAATAAGTCTGACGTAGGTCAATGCGTTGGAAGAGAATCCTCAGGAAATAGTTACGAGATATGCAGTCTCAGCTACCTCTTCAGCGACCTCTTCATTTGACTATGGGTCACATCCAACTTCTGTGCCTCGGTGTACAAAATACCTCCACAGCCCTCGTATCAGTGGGCCTTCATGCACAGTCAGCGCCAGCCTTCATTTTCCGGAAAGAGAAAAATTGACGGAGCCTCCTAGCGAATACGGGCCGGGCCGGGATCTCCCTTCGCCCCCAACCCGGCATTCACCAACTGGGTGTCGCGTGGAATTAGTCAGGCGTAAATAATGAGTAACAACAATACATTAATGGAATCGGACATCACAGCCTTTCGATTGAGGGGCGCTGGGTACCTTTCAGGGCAAAGTTTTCTCCGGAGTTCCTAGTTATCGGCGCTGGCAGTGCCTACCCGTCGTCAACGGTGGGGAATCTAAATTAAAACTACAGAAATGTCCAGTACACCCTCTCTTTTCTGTTCGGGATAGGTCAAAGGATTTTTTGTTTGTGTTAATAATCAACCAAGTGGAGCATTGTTGCAACTTTGTAGTGCAATCGTGGGAAATATGGAATGATCCTCTAGAGTGGATACGATCTGAATTTTGCCCGAATTTTCAACCGCCATCGCTCTTGAAGTATAAATACTCAGTGATCCTCCCATGTCTACAGAAAAATCATCAGCTGCTACCATTCCAATCCCTTCAGAAGAATAGCTTCAGTACCAAGTCAAAATGATCTTCGCTACCAGTGTTGTCCTCGCCATTTTGGCGTTCGCAAATGCGGCACCAAGCCCTGCCACTCCTCAACCAGATCTTGATATCTCAATTTCCAGCATCCTTTCTGGCGACCTCTCGGAAGTTTCCTCCCATGATCTTTTCCCAAAGTACCAGGCTTGGATTTTTGCCAATCCCGATTTCGATTTTGCGAATGGTAATGCAAGCGCGATTGAAGAGGTCAAGGCGTCTACCCTTACCGGTATACAATGCACGTTAGTTTCCTCTAGGTGTGCCTGAAGCAGCCCTAACAACGTCATTCAATAACACACTTATGCCAATCCTTACTGATTTTGGTTTCCTTAGTGCCATTGATGACCACTGCTTTCTCAAAAGCAGTGTCCAGCTTGCGCCTGCCCCTGAGACCTCCTCAAATCCCGCATCTCTGTTCAAACGCGCAAACGCCAACGACATGTCGCTGAACACGCACTGGAAGACATACTACAGCAGCCAGGAGGGGGGTCACGAGCATTACACTAACTGGAACCTCCACTGTAACCGTCTCGACTATAGAAGTACCGGCTTTGTCCTGAGCAGCAATAAAATCGCCTATTTCAGTGCGAACGATATCAGCACAAAGGCATTCATCTACGAGTACAGATATCAACCCCATACACTCACTTTACAGTCGAACTATGCTTGTGCTTGGTACCGGAACAACTGTTGCGATAGTAAGTCATGCAATTGTGATTGTAGGTCGGAGCTGACTGGAATTTAGGCTACCAGGAATTGCAAAACACCGGCTCGGGCACGGTATCTAGATGGACTTATGAATGTGCGTCTGGAAGTTCTGCTGCTGGGACCGCTTGCCAAGGTTGAGAGATGGGGTTGTAGATGTGGCTGGACATGAGAGGCAAGGCTTTGGTATTTTACAATTTTGGACACGAGTTGAAATTCTTAAGATGAAGTGCCAGAAGTGCCAGAAGTCGAATGTCTTGTTTCGGTTATGTTTTTGTAGAAGGTGCATAGCGGTAAGATGTGGAGAGTATTTATTCAGAAGTCAGGGGGTTTGATTTTGTGTTGTTGAAGCGAGCCCCCTTTCCAAAAGCTAGCAAGTTAGTCTCGAACAATAAATCTGAAGGCCCTTAACAGTATTCTCCCTAACAGTGTTCACCCTACCCCTTAATTACAGGGCGATATTTGCACATGAGGCGTGTTTGCTGAAAATCAACATTAACTGTCTTATGAGTAATAGCTGACATATTGCGATCACATTACTATGGCTTCTCTGTGGGTTAGCCCACCGAGCCTCAGGGCCATACTAGCTTACTGTTAGGTCGCGTGACCGTAACATTTAACAACTGCAGACTAGGAATGCTAAAGCCGCTGAGTCCTTGCTACACAAATTCAGTTCCCCGCCTTATGCTCCCCAATTTAGCCTGGTCAACAATGCCACGGTTCAGACACACTTCCAGCTTGTTGCTTCGTTCGGATCCCCAGCTTGATACTCATTGCGAGATGGCCAGCGGCAATGCTTCCTCTTAAACGCTACGCCCGCGCTCTGATTGCCATTCACATATGCGGTGCCTGTCACCGTGTCCGGCGCAATGCCTTCCTCCACCCAGCGCACTATTGCCATCAGCACATTCTCCTCTGGATCCATTGAGGCGACGTTCCACGCTACATTCCCAATATGTGTCGCCCCAGGTCCGCCTCCACAGTGCGACATGCCTGAGATGCGGAAAAAGCGGTAGAAGTCATCCAGGGCAGCTGAATCCAGTCTCATGGTCTGCGACACATGCTCATAATACCGTGGTGAGTTATCACTGGAGATAACCCCATCGACCAGGCCGTGATAGTGCAGAAGCTTGCCACCTTTGTTCTTGAAGCCCGAGAGATCGCCGTCCCATGTCTCGATATTGAAAAGATTCAAGCTGGATGCCAGGGCGTAGTCTGCTGGCTTCAGCGTTGTCGGGTCCCAGTTCGTGTCGTTGAAGATTGCATAGCGCCACCAGTCTGCCGCCCCGAACGCCTGTCCAGTGAAATAAGTTGACGGCGCTTCAGTAGTCTCAGCGCCGGGTTGTAGGCGTGGGTAAACCAGACTGCCATCAGCATCGAGGAGGGGCAAGTAAATGCTGCGTAGAGTCTGCAGTTGCGTCGGCGTGAGACAATTGGTATTGTTAGCCTGGTCCGAGCTACATCTAAGACCGTCGGGGTTATAATTGCAAAGGTCAGGAGACTCAAGAATACCATCAACGAGTCCATCGAGTCCGTCGCACTGCTTGAGCATGTCCTCATGAATAGTGGGCCACATGTCGAAGGGAATAAATGTAGGCGACCCAACAGGCCCAAGAAGAGGAAGGAAATGGCAGCTCCATGAAGTGAGATTGTTGAATGAGAATGCTGGGGCACCTGCAACGATTCCATCGAAGTCTTCTGGAAATGCCTGGGCCTCTTTGAAGCCCTGCCGTCCACCGGTCGAGCATCCAAGGTAGTAACTCTTTGTCTGTTGAGCTCCGTAGAAGCAGGCACTGATTTCCTTGCCCACAATTACTCCAGTGTGCAATGCACGATATGCAAAGTCTTCGATGATGTCCGGGTTATTCAAGAAAGACACTCCAGTCATCCCATTATGGCCATTGTTGGTGCCCACCGTTGCGAACCCCAGGGACACCGCGTATTGGATGTCTTCATACTGGATGCAGCCACCAAGTCCACCGTTTCCTGTGCTGAGAAAGCGACCTGACCAGTTTTCTGGAAGCCATGCTTCCATAGTAATGCTTGAGCGACTGGAGGTCGAGATATTCAAGGCAACACGACAGAGGTTGACAGACACTGCTTGAGAAGGGCGGCCGCACGTCGGATCACCATTGGGAAACTGGAGGGTCGTTCCTGCCTGGACGAATTCCAAGGTAGTGATTGTGGAATTTTCAATCTTCAAGGTGTTTGCCAACGATGTACATTTCTGCTCAAAGTAACCGAGTTCTGGAGATTGGGGCAGGCCGTAGATACCCTGCACAAGAAGTGCAACGAAGACCCTGGGTCTCATGATAGGACTAAGTAAAGTACAAGGAGAAAAGACGTAGACGAGATATCGTGTCGACCCTTTTGCAGATTCCCTCTCTCATGGTGTTGTCTTCTAATATAGGTTTGAACCTCGCGTTATCTCATCTTTGTGCAGATTGAGAGCCGGGTGATCTAGGACCGGAGATGATGTCAGGTTAAACAGATTACCGGGCCGTTAGCCTTTTTAGATCATTTCCGGGTCTACTTCGTAGAATAATGCACAATATAAATCGTTTAATCATGGCGCCCCGCGGTGGAACATGAACCATTGATGGCGAAGAGGAGCGGGGATGGAGGTCGTTCTCATAGGATCAGGGAGTTGTACCGACGTATGGCTTAAATCTGGGAACTCAAAATAATGCAATACTAGTGGAGGTAGGCAAGTCGCTGACTCGTAAAACATCTCGTCAAAACATACTCCGAATGGCACTGGCAATGCCTCGCCAGCAAGCAGTCTAGAAAAGGAGCTGACGAGTAGCTTCCTTCGAAATAATTGTCGTCCACGATACCTAACTTCGACGTTCCAAAATGGAAGCGAAGCTTGAAGTCCGAAAGGGGTGGACGAAATTCAGTAACGTCCCCCTGTTTCTGCCATAGCTAAATAGAGGAATTTGGGGGCAAAATTGAGCAATCTCGATATTTGGTTAACTAAAATACTCACCGGCTGGACTTCGGATTGTCGCTGAATTTCGTCCAGTTACTTTCGACTGCGCAAATGGTGTACACTCCGAGACCATGCTGCAATTGATCCAGCGGGAAACCATTAGAGGAATAACAACGAGATGCAACTAATCCATGCACTTCGTAGTAGGGTCTTTTTGGAGGAGGTGGGGTGCTATATTCAGGAAACCTAGGTCTTACATTCTTGAACTCAATTCTTTTTAGTATAGTTGCAACTTCCAACATTTTAGCTATCATGATAGAGGCGTGGTTTCCAATTAACCGGACGTAAATATTAGACTTTGCAGAGCTTAATCCTTTCACCCTATAATCCGTGGCCATTTGCTAACCGAACCATCGCTTAATAGCCGATTCCTTAGCACTGACAACGGCGGTTGCAACAGCTCAGAGAGAACTTCTTCCTAAACCTCGGGGATACAGAAACCATATTCAAAATGCTGTAGGGCCGAATAGGAAAAGGTGCCACGGGTAATCTTCGGTATTGGATTTAAAGTTTACATTGGACCGCAGCTTGACAACGGCTAATTGTCGGGCGTGGCGTTGGATGCTCTCGCTTGGCTCATTGTTATTACTCAAGCTGACCAGCAATACCCTTACTGTACTTATCTGCCGCATCGCCTTCGTCTAGCCCCGTTTCCTAAGAAGGTTAAGATGCTTCTTCTGAATTTTGAATCCCGCTTCCCCGCACTTTCTCTCCACACTCCGCCACCGAGGTGGAGCCGGGACTCGGTGCTCGATTCCCCGGTTTGCCGCTTCGAAGCTCGGGTTATGTTGGTCCGACCGAAATGATGCCAGTGCGAGGTTTCCCCGTGAGGCTGCAGCAATTTTGATCGCAACTGCACGGAAAGAACGGTTGATGATTGTCAAGCTGCTGAGGAGACCTAATCGGCCTGCCGATCTTGCAAAAGCATCTGGTGTTGAAGAAAAATACGCCAGGGATGCTAAGAAATGGCTTGGGACGAGTAATTATAAGTAGAACAAAAGTGCTTCATTCTGAACGACTCTCTCTGCAGCTGGTCACTCTCGTGTGCTCTCCTCCCTCATACTTGCAAAACTCATCATGGGTACTACAAAGTTTCGGACCATATGGTACGCCCTTGCACTATCAACTTCTGCGTCTGCCACAAAGTTCAGTGAATACATTCTGGCGCCAAACTACAGATCTGTTACTCCTCCTAGCCTACTCACGGTCCGAGGCTCAGTCCAAAATCCAGATGCCCTCTGTACGAACGTCCACAACAGCCAAGGAGCAATCTTCAGTGGTGTAAACTCGTCCATCACTCTCGATTTTGGTATCAACATTGGCGGCACGGTCGATTTCGATGTCAGGTCAGTGTCCGGCTTCGACGAGTACGTCGGATTCACTTTCACGGAAAGTTCGATGTGGATAAGTCCCTATGAAAGCGATTCTGCTTCAAACGCTACATTCGACAGTCCTCTATGGTTCAAAATTCCTTCCAAGGGAAAGTACACTGCAGAGAAAGAGCATCAGAGAGGTGGATTTCGATACTTGAGCATTTGGCACAATTCGACCGGAAGTGTGACTATCGGAGATTTCGCTGTCAACTTCACTGCATCACCAGAAATGCAAGATCTCAGACATTATCCAGGATACTTTAATAGCGACAACGAAAAGCTTAATCGTGTCTGGTATGCTGGGGCTTATACCAACCAGCTGTGCAGTATGGACCCTGCCTATGGCAATGCTTTGGGTATTCCCGGGACTGATTGGTATTACAATGCCACTGTTGCGAGTGAGTGATATTGATAGATCCCCGCCTCTAGAAGTCTCAATTCTATATGTGATTCACTAACATGAGCAGATGGAACATCTGTTCTCATAGATGGAGCCAAGCGTGACCGTCTAGTCTGGCCAGGAGATATAGCTATCTCAGGCCCCTCAATTTTTGTCTCTACCAACAGCCTCGACGGCATTAAAAACGGTATCGATTCCATCTTTGTGCTGCAACAAGCCGATGGACGGCTTCCTTGGGCCGGAACACCTTTCACGGGACCTGGTCGTTTTCCATTTAGCTTCACTTATCATTTGTATACTCTTCTGGATCTATACTACTATTACACATATACCGGAGATCTGGAGTATCTTATTGGATATTGGGACCAGCATAAACTGGCACTGTCGTGGTCTTTGGGAACAATTGATAGTTCGGGATTGGCAAATGTTTCGAGTACAAATGATTGGCTGAGATCAGGTATGGGAGGTCACAATATCGAGGTATGATGTCTCCGGGATGTCCTCATCGAACAAAACTGACTCTTGCGTACAGGCAAACTCAATATTCTATCATGTCCTCGACCTGAGTCTCAAACTCGCTGAAGCCATCGGTGATACAAGCGAAATGAACACTTGGACAGCTGCAATGGCCAGGATTAAGATCTCTGCTAATAAACTCCTTTGGGACCCAGCCCAAAGCCTGTACTTCGACAACGATACCGCAACAACTTTACATCCCCAAGACGGAAACTCATGGGCCGTCATCGCAGGCATAGCGGACGCAGCTCGTGCCTCCGCAATCAGCACCTCTCTCGCCGCCCGCTGGATACGACCCTACGGTGCCCCAGCCCCCGAAGCAGGCTCGACAATCAGTCCCTTCGCATCAGGATTCGAGGTGCAAGCCCACTACCTAGCCGGTCATCCAGAGCTCGCAGAGGATCTGATTTCTTTCATGTGGGCGGATTTCATGCTCGATGATCCACGTATGACGAACAGTTCTTTCATAGAAGGATATTCAACGAATGGCGATTTACACTATTCACCATATAGCAATGATGCGAGAGTCAGTCATGCGCATGGCTGGTCGACGGGTCCGACTTCTGCGCTTACGTTTTATGGTGCTGGGTTGCAGCTCACTTCTGCAATGGGGAAGACTTGGTTGGTGCAGCCGCGTCTGGGGTCTTTGAATCGGGTTACTGCTGGTTATGAGACTTCTCTCGGTCAATTCTCCGCTACGTGGGCGATGGCTGGGGGGAATGTTCTGACTGGGAGTTTTGCGACTCCCTCGGAAAGTACGGGGACGTTGATCGTTCCGAGGGGCAATGGTAAGTTGACAGTTAGTGGACCCTTTGGTCGGGTCTCACCATCGAATGAGACGAGTGATGCTCTGGTATTTTTAAATCTGCCCGGTGGCGGATATAAAATTTGGAGTAGTTGAAGCCAACCAAAAGTACATGGGAGCACGGCTCCTAGGAGCTGTCGAGCTCCCGGAAACCACTTGTACCTAAGTACTATTTCATAGGGTTAGTCCGTAATTTCAACGAAATTTCGCTTGTGGCTCAATTTCGCTCACATTCGTTTTTGCGAGAAGTTCAGTTTAACATATGAAGAAAAATCGAATGTTTCTGTAAAATCTAGTACAAATTCCAGCGTAACACTCAAATACAATTCTTTTTTCGAATCCCAGCTTGCTCGATATCCACCCCATAAACAGGTCATAGCGTCCCTCCCCCTTTTCTCTAGCTTAGGTTCTAACACCCATTCAGCGGAGCCAAAAATTCCCACCAGCTATATAGATTGTTAGTACCCCTTTTCGACTTGACTAGATGAAAACTCTAATGTCTTACTCACCAAAATGTTCCATCGTGCCATCTATCGCTATTGACAGATGTCAGTGAATTTCCACCTTACTCTTTCGAAACCACCCTCTTCTTCCTAATATCCTTGAACCCCATAAACCAGCCAGACACAAAACTGCCCACTGCAGCACCAGTAGTCAAATATAACACACGATCTACACTCTTCGCATACACCACCAACACGTTCAATAACTCCGTCCCATTAAGAAAAGCCCGGAATCCTGTAGCACCAGCATCAATAACCGCTTGAGCATCTACCGCAAGGGCATATTTTGGAAGGAGTGATTTTAGACTGTTAGTCAAAATAGTGTCGGATAAACTCAGGAATAATGCACCCCCGAACTCTTGGCGAACATGAGGAGTGCCATGGCGATGGGGGTTTGAGATGGTTGTAAGTTGTTTTGGACAGCTATGATCGGCTGAGAAAAGTGTTAGCTAGTACTGAGAGATCGACGAAAGAACTTACGGGTTGCATTCCGAGACCTCGACCGATGCCGCCGATGATCTGGTATCCGACCCATTTCCCGGTCGAGGTTTCAGGGGAGAGCGTAGATAAGAGACCATTTGAGATGGACACCAGCATAGACCCGACAACAATAAAGGGTAAGTAATATCCTACTTTTCCAACTGCGGATTGTCAACAGAAAACACGGAATTTCACAAACTAGTACTCACTTAAAACCCCAGAACTCAACCCGACCAGGATATGACACCCGATGATCGGAAGAATGTAAACACCGCTCATGGTAGGCGAAGCGCCTTTCACGGCCTGGAAATAAATAGGTAGATAGTACGAGATCGTGAATAGTTGGCCCATGAAGAGACCATAAGTTACGCAACTAGACCATATGATCTTGTTCCTCACCAGCGAGAATGGGATCATTGCCTTATCGCCCTTGTGATAATCCCACGCAAGCTAGACAATAAACGTTGCCCCAGCTCCACAGAACAGCCCGATGATCTTTGAGCCGTTCCAGGCGTAGGTGATGCCGCCCCATTGCAGAGCAAGAAGTAGCTGGACAACAGCTGGTGCAAAGAGAGCGAATCCGATGAGGTCGAGTTTGGATGGGAGGGTTTTGAGGACTGCTACAGGAGCGGGTTTGGGGATTTGGTCAGGGACGTGCGTGAACACTAAGAGGGCTGCGACGAATCCTCCGATGGGGAGATTGATGTAGAAGCCTGGCATCGAGGGATTAGAAAACCGGAAGAGGGATGTAGCAGGATAACTTACACCATCTCCAAGTCGAGTATTCTGTCAGAATCCCACCAAGTACTGGCCCTGTTATGAGACCGAGCTGCGAGACTACAACCCTTTTGAGCAAAGTTTTAGTGCAGATCAGAAGAGTAGACTTACCGGCAATAACAAGTCCCGTCAGAGCTATTAGAATGGTTAATCGACAAGACAATCTTTCGTTTGAGGAGGTCATACCTGGTCTTCTTGGCATAGGCACACATCCAGCAATGATAGTAAAAGTTCCATTCATGATACCAGAACTTCCCATGCCTGCCACGACACGGCCTACGATTAACATCTTTGATGAATTGGCCACTCCACACAGCAGAGAGCCTAGTTCGAAGATGGCGAAGAAGACGAGGAGAGTCCACTAGAATTAGATGTAAGCTATCTGCGTACCAGAAGGGTGGTATGCAGACCTTGGAGTTAAAGTTGGCATAAAATTTCCCTGTCAGCGGTTGCAAGACGGCACTGAGGTAACGTTAGACTGTACAGACGTAACGAAAAAGGTCAACGCACGATGCAACTTGGTATCCGGAACCGTACCAGCCAACATCGGGCAGAGAGTGGAAGTCGTTTGTAATTTTTGGGATAGCCTACTCATTAGCTATGCAGAAATGAGAGGTATGTGGAACTTACTGTGACAATAATTGATGAGTCTAGCAGCATGAGTAGACACGTGAGAGATGTAGCAGTCATGATTGCGAAAAGCTTTAGACCAGACACCCATTCTTCATCCTGCGTTGACGGAGGAGCTTGCACTGCACGAGGATCTTCTTGAGACTCTACTTCGCTGTGATCAGAGGGTGGGACGGGGATTTGCTCCTTACTCCCTTCGGACTTAAACTCAGAGCCTCTTTTATCACTGAGAGAAGGTGGTGCTAATGGGGCCATACTGTTTGCAAAGCCGTGCTAATTTGCTGCGGGAAATGTACTCGACCAGGAAGTTTGAAAAGAAGAGAATGAGCCTGAAGAGTTTTGTATGTTGAAATACAGGCATACTTGTTTGTAATGCCGCACGTGTTTTATATCTAGTAGAAGGGGCTACTCAATTTGGGGTTGTGTAAGCACCGGCCGGGATTGAAGGACGAGTATCTAGCCAAACCCGAACATCCAATCATATCCCATACCTGGAACAGCTGGAATTCAGCACTCCACCGTAAATTTGACATCTTCATTGAAGATCACTGGGTTAGAAGTGAGGAGTTTTGCGTGCATCAAGCATTCGTCACAGGAATTGTTACTCTTCACCAGACCCGTACATCAAAAAAGTTGTTTATAAGGCGAATATTTTAGTGATAAGCAACTAGTATTGTGGTGTAAGTACATCATTTATGTGGAAGAATTCTTGGACTGTTTGACATCTATCAATTGTTTGGATATAGCATGAGGTCCATAAGCCAATCATCGTCAAAATCTATCCCCACACCCTGCGAAGGGATGGTAAGGTCATCTTGAATCAACAGTGACCCCATGCCCGGCCGAAAGCTGCGAAGGATCTGCGCTGTTCGAAAGAATACGTCTCCATCCGGAGAGCCACTGTTATCTAGCCTGGCCAGTTCTGCAACCTGCTCTAGATTTTTAATCACTCGATTTATTGTAGAGAGTGCATCTGCAATTGTCCAAACACTATTCTCCATCCATCCTGAACCTTCCTGACTTATAAGCCGAGAGAGCGTAACCTGACAGCGAAGTAGCTGTGAGAGAATGGAGAAGGGCAGTTCGGCATAAGCGGTTACTGGTATCGTGAAAAATCTGTCGAACCATGACTTGATTGCTTGAAGACCTGGATCGACGGATATTCGTGGGTGAAAGGTCCCTTGGAGGAATGGCGGTGGGAGGAAGACTTCTAACTCGGCACTGTAAAGATGAAGCAACACCACGTCTGCTGTAATATGAGTAAGGACATGGGACAAGGGAATCAAACTAACTATCAGTTTGAGGTTGAGCGAGAAGATCATTCTTGACACTAAGTAATTGTGATTGGAAGATTTCGAGACCCAAGAACGCGGGGTTCGTGTGACCTTTCGCTGATTCTAATATCCCGTCGTCTAACAGAGCCCGATTCGCTCGCTCAGTTATCAACTGCAGCCGTACTTGTTGGACCAAGATTTCATCATTGAAGCATTCTTTTCGTTCATCCAAGACTTGGAGACATTCATCCATGTGCAGTGTCCATCGAAGTGCATCGATTTTTTGAACGAACGAAGATATCCTAAATCAATAAGCGTGGGTTTTTGGAGGGTTCAAGCGTTAAACTTACACCGATGTGACCAGGAAGCAGCCCAGAACAGCTCTCCGCTCTTCCATTGTTCGAGGAGAAGGAGCCCTTGGAAAGTTCGCTTTTACGCAGAACAGGGGTCGGAAGTCTTTACGGACTTGTTTATTTAGACCTTGGTCAAAGACCAAAGATACTGCGAGTTGAGTAAAGATACTCAGAACTCCTATTTCATCTTGGCGATGGGCCCTAGGTAAGATGATAAGTTAGGCTCTTTGGAAGAGACGAAATAACTTACCACCAACAAAACGTCAGAATTCCCAGCAGAAGATCAAGACTTTTTTCGGACTCAATAACCATCTCTTGTGCCACAGTTTGGCGTATTCGGGTAGTCAGAGACTGTTGCTGTGGTGCCAATTTCGAGTTGATTAACATTATGCAAAGCCATAGAAATGGCCGCTCTCGTCGAAGATCTTGCGCTCTTGTTGTGAATGGGATGTGAATAAAGGAGAAATATTTGGATTTGAGGGTCCGGAAATCGATGAGATATCTCTCTGCCTCGTCTGGAGAGGGTTCGAACTCTGTGGTTAGGGATTGACCAATGTATGGAGACCCGGCAGAACCTTCAGTGGAGGGCGTCAAGGCTGATACAGGCTGGTAAGGCCCACGGGCTGAAGAATCCTCTTGAGCAATTTCGTAGGCTGTTTTGCAAGCCCCGTTTGGTTGATTTCAGCTTTAATCAGAGACACCAGCCCGACTAGCTTTCCCTCGAGTCGTGCCATTCTGGACGGCACAGGCTTTCGCCAACTCCGAGGTCGTCGAACTGATTCTGCTGGACGGCACTCGGTGTTTAGACGACGGCACCTGAACCTTGTAAGTAAAAAAAAAGGATGCAATATTACCGCTACAATATTTCTAACCTTTCACAAGGTCCAGCAGCATGGCGGATGATACACCTGCATTTGGATCGAGCACAATTGGCACAGGCTTTCCCATACGGTGCTAGTGTACCCTGAGGTTCCATGTTTGCTCAGTGGATATCGCCAGAAGTCGCAAATCTGAGCTGGAAATTCGTTATAACAGACTTGAAGATCAGAGATACTACTCCAACGAGTTTGTGACGGGGACAATTGGAGAAGAAAGTTGTGTTGACCAGAACTTTTCGATGCTGTCACCCCGGCTGACGGACCGGGATATCTTGGCAATCCCGAAATCCGAAAGCTTCAAACATTCTAGCCAATAGTGGCGGGTGGCAACGATCCTAGCCGCTTAGCAAACCCTCGGCTTATTACCACAATTCCCTCTCTTCCTCTCTCCTCCCCTCCCCTCATCTTTTATCGCCGTGAGCAATCCCTCCAGCCTTGATTGACCACTGCCATTATGAGCCATTACTACCAACAATGATGTCTCTGGGTACTGGGTAGGGTGTCAGAAAGCACTTTGACTTAATTATAGTCATCATCTTCAGGCTCAGGTTCCGAGTCGTCGATGACTACTATCTCGGGAAGCTGGGCAGAAGTCGACGAAGTTGGCTTTCCAACTGATGTTGGCGAGGGTTTTAAGGACGTCGACTCTGCAGTTCATCTCGCACGTCCTGCGTGAGCTGTGTTGCGTGTTTTCTTTAGGACATTGCTAGACTCTGCAACATAAGCCCTCACTCGAAGTCGTGATCCGATCCTTGAGCGCTGCCTTTGTCCCCGTTTCCTAGCCACCCCAATAGCTGTCGAAATCCTACCCTGTAATTATACCCACAACTCCCTGTATGTTCAGCATGCTATAGCTACGTACTTTCTCGGAAGTAATGGTCTTGTGGACATCGGGAGCATTGATATGTGCGTTCATCAGGAGAGATTCATCACGCCGGATTTGGCAGCGTCGTGCTTTAGAATTGTGTTCACAGCTAGTTGGAACACCCTTTCGACAGCAGCGAAGGTGGTAGGCAGGAAAATGCTCGGGCTCGGGTCAAGTGCGTAGCTCCTTGGACAAACACCTCCAACTTCTCGGTTTATAATAAGTTGCTAAACACAAAATCCGAACAATCAACTCAGAACCCTGTAGCTGATGGATTGAAGATGACGATGTGGTGATGTTGTGGACCCATTCTAGGATGGTGCAACTCATCCGGGATATACACCTTGCAAGGAAGTTGCTCACCGTCGAAGCATAACAGAGCCTCCACACTTTCTTTCCTGCCCCACTGGATGGCAGCAAGAAAATACGCCCATGTATCTCTGCCTCGCAACTCCAGAGCTTCATAATAAGTTGCTAACAACAAAGGCTGAATGCGATACTTTATCTTTGGTACCGGCTCTGTGTATAATCTGGGAAGGTCACAATTCACCTGGTACAGAACCTTGCATGGCTGGAGAAGGCGGGTTTGGCATTGGGTGGCAGCTGAAACAGACTCACAGTGCTGTTCCAAATTGTAACAATACCAAGTTCTCGAGCGGGCTCCATGTTTGTCCAGCCTCCATATCTCAACCACGATTGCGCATGATGGTGTCAGACAAAACGCACGAGATAATCATAGACGACATGATATACGAATAGAATTTTAACCACGATCGAGTATATCAAGGAGAACAGAGAAATCAGATTCAAACATTACTCAATTACTCGATCCAGATGTATCATCCTGCTCACACGCCACGCTAAATATGCACAAGAACGAGGCGCAGCAGACACTCAAACCCACCACTGGGGAAAACAAAAAACTCCTGGTATATTCCTAAACAGACTTTCTTACGCCCAAATAGCAGCACTGAAACATAAAATGGCTTCTCGCAGTTCCCAAACCAAGACCTTTCAAAAGCCAACGAATGCCAACTTCTCTGACCCACGTACAACCTCTTCAAGAGCACGCAAAGTCAAGTCCCCTTTGCCGGACTCAAGATCATCGTCGGCTTGGGAAATACTGGAGTCCATGTTTTTCATGAGACGGAAGATACATTTGCGTAGACTAGACTTGAGATGTAGGATACGGGTCTGGAGACCAGATTCGCTGCTGTATGTGTAGGAATGTGAGGTTCGAGGATAGCCGAGGACAGCGGCTGCTTGCGAGGGGAGAGGTGATGTTGTCCAGTAAGAAGTGTCACGGCGGTAGCGGGATGGGCTATCGATTTGGGTTGATTTTGTTGGAAGCGAGGTGATGAATATGTAGGCTATAGCGTGAGCGTAAAGGGCGAGACGCGTGTATTCGGAGCTGTTTGGAAACATGCGGGAGAGAGGATTGAGGTCTGGTGCAGGAAGGGTGAGGTTTGGTTGAATAGTGGACTTGGAGATGTGAGACGACTGCCAGGCGGTGGTTTGGACCATTGGCGTGCTTTGGGAGGAGGATAGGCAATTAGTCCTGCGGGGACGAGAGAAGTTCGCCACAGATTTTCGGTCGTCGGCGGGCAAGGAATCTGATGTGGCGTGATATTTATGCTGTGGAGATACATTACTGAGACTGAGTCTGATCTCGGATATGCAAGGGGTATCCGGAAGTAACATGTTCGAAGGGAAGCCAGATACGATGTTTTCGAGATCGGTGATATCGACATTCGACTTTTGTTCTGATGCTGTGGAGTCGAAAGACCATCGAGAAGCCATGTTTGGATCCTTGCCAATCTCGATACCTGCACTTATCACTGAGAATGAGAAACGGGATGCAGCTGGTGGGTCTGGAAAAACTTTTGGTGACATTGGAGGACTGTTCATCGCGAGGTCGAATCGTCTGTTGGGGAATATCCATTGTGGCTCCCTACATGGGGAACGGTTGTCGTCAAATTCTCTTTCACCTGTCGGGGTATTCGGAGGACTATCTTCTGATGATGCCCAACTGTATCGGCCGCCCACCACGAGGGTAGATGAGGAAGGGCTTTCAAGTGAGGAAACTCTCGGTGGACGGTTTTTATCGGAGAAACGACTTGTGTTGACGTTGACCATTTGAGCCTTCGTGGGTGAGACAGCGGTTGCGCATACCTCAATAAGTCAGCAAATAGGTTGTGAATTGTGAGTAGAAAACATACAAGAACATCCTCGTCCATCTCAGAGGCCGTGTCACTGAGCCAACTCTCTACGTTGCGTTCCAATGGCCCTCTCAGAGCCGAACGACGACGTACATTTTGTGAATTTGGTAGAATGGGCAATGGGCTATTCAACCAAGCTGCCTCGCTTGGGAACAATTCCTCGCCTGAGCATTGGAACGACAGTCCTGAACTTCGTGGTTGGCTCACATAAGATCGTCGACGAAAGTCGATTGCATCGAGTGCATTGGACTGAGTGACAACCTACTCTATATCAGCAAGGTGCTAGCCATCATCCAAACAGTTTAAACAGACGTACCTCGTCATCGACTTCATCTTCAAGTTTGCGGAACTCTGCATGGCCGAGACCATGAAATGCACTTCCCTCATTACAAGTCTGAGAGGAGTTGAAGCATATATCTTCGCTGGTATAGTACGCTCTTCCTGGTAGAGGTGATCCAGGCTCGGTGTATATTGGCGTATCTCGTTGCGAAGATCGAGGTGGAAGAAGTGAAAGGCGAAGACCGAGTGGATTGTTTGTTTTGCCTTGAACCCTTGAAGACTCTTGGGATGATGGAATTGCACCAAATGTCGACCTTTGATCCTGACTAGCCGAAGGCCACAAGTCGGATTGTGGTAGGGTCGGTGATAGTAGCTTCAACGGTAAGAGGCTTGTCATGTTAGGAACCGATCGCTTGACCGAGTTACAAGTCCCCCGCATCAACGTATTCGAATTTCCGTCGATCATAGTGTAGTCGTTTGAGAACATATCGACAAGAGCTGCATATGTTGTGGAGAAGTCGTGAGTTGGCCTGCATATCTCAAAGTCGAGGCATGAGGGGCATGATAAGTGCTGTGCGGCTCCTGTAGGCTCGCAGATCGCGTCCGGGAACATTCCGGAGAATCGCAATCGATAGGAGGATTTGTCTCAAAAGATCGAACCACGGGCGAACAGACGAATAGGTCTACGGCTTCGGTTGCACTTGGCAATGTGAGAAGTGAGAAAAGAAGTTTTAGATGGCTTGGTGGAGAGGGAGGACGAGAACTAAAGCTCGACGACGAGATTACAATGAATTGTTTTTGCTGCATTGGGCACCGCTCTCCCCAGCCAACTTGGTTCCAGGTGGTCCTTCTAGACAGCGAGCTGAAAGCCCTTGCTTGGGATTTATGGTATGTGACACGCGCCACGCGCAGGCCTCGATCCGTGTCGCTGGGAGGAAGGGGGAAACATGGGCGTTTTCGTGGCTGGGGAACATATCCCAATGGCTGGCATCCCCTGGACGATGATCTCTTGCGGGGAGTAGCGAGCCCGGACCTGGTTCTGATGGGTCGTATTCATATGGTCACCAGGGGCGGGAAAAACAAAACAAAGCAAGGGGTTTTCAGCTTCCCATTGGCACGGCAGGGGGAGAAGCAAACTTGGTTTGTTGCGAGATTGAAAGGGATACATTGGGGAATCCTGCAAAGCAAAAAACACGAGGAATGGAATAGAAGAAACAACCAAACAAGAAAGAAAGAAATACTTGATGCTTTTGACTCGGTTAAGAAAAGGGGCAGGAGAGAGAAGTGAGTGATCTGAGGTCCGTGAGGTCCGTGAGGTCTGTGAGGGCGAGCAGAGAACAGGGTGAAGTGAGGGTGATCGATCGCTGTCGCTTTCAGAGCTTAAGCTTATTCTTAGTGCCCGGGCTGGGGTGGCCCAGCGCTGGAACAATATGATGCCGGGCCCGGGACAGCTAAGCCCAATTCAGTTTAGAGGTAGACGAAAAGACCAGGATCTGGATTTTATTTGGATTGGGCAGGGCAGTTTAATATATATTTCGATATATTGAAATTCGATATTTTGTGACAGCCATTCATACAGCCCCAAGCCCAGCAGACCCAGCCTTCGTACAATACATTACGGTACGCAATACGATACAGTCGACACAACAAATACAAGCGAAAAACTTCTGGCACAGCTGGACGAAACAGGACCCAATACTCCACCTCCCTCTTCCTCTACGTCTACCACCACCTACCTAGGCCTACGCCTCTCCTTCCGCCACCTCAGAACTTCGCCGATTCTCCCCTGCAATAAGTGGCTTTGGGCTTAAGCTTGCATCCACTGCGAATCATCCAGATCCAACGCGCAATTGTGCACGCGCCTCGATCGACTCCAAATCGTCCACGGCGCAGCCGAGGGCCTCGACATTCAATAAGATTCCGCTCGTGCTACCTCTGGCGATACAGACAACCCAAGCCAAGTCATCACCATGTTGATCGAAGGCTTTATAACCTCCATTTTGGCCCAGCCGAAGACTGCCAATACTGCCATCGCCAAGGACATCGGCATTTACCTCCACGAATTACACCCTATCCCACTTGTCAAATCCTCCTTGAAGAAGAGCTCGACTCGAGTCAACAGCCTAGCTGCCAACTCCACACATATATTCGCGGCACAAGCGGACAAGGCTGTTGTGCATGTATACTCGCGGGAGAAGGGCAACCAAGAGGCCCTGATCTCGTTTCCAGAGAGAATTCATAGCTTGACTCTTCTTGGTGATGGTATCTTGGTGTTAGGTACGGCTGAAGGAAGGGCCATCCTGTGGGAGGTATGTTTCTCACATATGGAAGGGCAAGATGATAGGCTTAACTGACAATAAAGGTCTGCACTGGAAGACAGGTATTCACGTCCACCGCTCATCTACAACCGATTTCATGTCTCACAGGAACCCAAAGCCACCTGATCACTGGCTCTGAGGACTCGAACATCCACGTTTGGTCTGTTCCGCGCCTCTTATCAATGATTGCGACTGAAACTTCCGAGCCTCTTCGTACCCTGTCCAACCACCGAGCCGCCATCACAAACCTAACAATGGGCCACAGTGCAAGCGGGACAGACATCTGTGTTTCGGCGAGCAAGGATAACACGGTCGTTGTCTGGGACTATCACTCAGGCGATCTGCTTCGGACGTTTCTTCTTCCATCTACGCCACTCTGTCTAGCTTTAGATCCGTGCGATCGGGCTGTGTACATTGGCTTTGAGGATGGTTCAGTGCAACTCGTCGAATTCTCGACCCAAGCTTCCAAGCAAAATCAGCTCTACGACAAAAATTTGCAGAGCACTCCGGTTCAAGTAACTCTCCTTCCCTGGATTCCGCAAGCCGAACCAGGTCCAGCTCTCTGTCTTGGCCTCAGCTACGATGGAACATGTCTCCTCTCTGGCCATGCTTCAGGAAGAATCATCCAGTGGGATACTCCCCGTCGTGTATTCACGAGTGAATTTGCAGACCTCAATGCTCCTGTCACGAATTTACTAATGTTCTCGCCATTTCCAACTCGGAAGTTGACGAAACCACTGACGGTGGTCAAACCAAAGCTGGGCGAGGGCAGCTATATTTTCACGGGCCAACTGTTAGGTTCAATTGGCACTCCCAGTCGCCTCATTGATGCCAATGGCTTCCCTGATGACCTTCTGGAGAGAGCAGTCGCCAGCTTTTCCACTACTTCTGTTACTTCCTCTTCAAGCGGAGATGTGCAGCTCGAAAAGCAGAACGAAGAACTCTGGAAGATTGTAAATGAGCAGCGTGCAGTTCAAAAGAAGACCTGGGACAGGTACACCAAGCTGAAATCTGCTGGGGTTCAGTCCTAGTCTCGAAAGGTTCGTGTGCCTGACTTCATCCGAACTTTCACTCGACAGTTATTGCCGTTTTACCCGCATTACTTCTTTTCCACATCAGGGAACATCTTCGTCTCTATTCGTACTCGCTGATTAGCGATTGGTGATCATAAGGCTTCTTTCTGTCTTCGCCGAATTTCGGCATGGTTTCAGAGTCAATTTTCGCAACTTTTGTCGCATGATCCACGCATCCGTGCGAAGCGAAAGCTTACGTTGGCTTTTCGAAACCCTCATGATGCTTAACGGTGGGTTGAATTCAAGGAAGCTGTCCATGGCATTGCTTGCTTGAGAGCTTGACAAACCCGACCCGTTTGAGGATTGACCAAATAACCATTCATTGAAGTTGCCGTGGACAGTATTCTCGAAGAATGATTCATGCAGACCGTCTCAACAGTCAAATACTACTCAGTCAACGGTTTCAATAATAGACTTGGGGGGTTGTATAGCCACGGAGCTCTAGGTGTCATACATATCAGCAGCGACTGCTCAAATATAAATCTTTAAGATGCTCTGGCCTAGGATCCGAAGGGAATCATAATATGCGATTCGAATCTGCCTTACAGATATGGGCTGCCCTGGTGGTAGCAACATCTTCGTCTCCCGTTGAGTCCTTGGGACATGTTGTTCACGAGCGTCGTGATAGCCCTCCTGCGAAATGGGCTCGACACTCGAGACTTCATCCAACCACGGTCATTCCCGTTCGAATTGGTCTAGCACAACAAAACCTACATCGTGCAGAAGAGTTCATCAATCAGGTCTCACATCCAGATTCTGCTGAATATGGGAGGCATTGGTCTGCGCAGAAGGTGGTGGATATGTTTTCGCCGAGTCCTGAATCCATTGATGTCGTGCAACAGTGGTTGTCAGCCTCGGGCATCGATCTCAGGAGGGTACGGATGTCACGATCTCGAAATTGGATGACATTCAATGCCACAATCATGGAGGCAGAACAGTTGTTGAAGACCGAATACCATCTTTATAAACACGAAGTAGGACACGATCAGGTTGCATGCAAGCAATACAGTATTCCAGCACATCTCACCGAGCACATCGACATTGTCACACCTACAGTTCATTTCGACAAGCAACTCGGCAACCCACGGCGAACTATCCGCCACGAAGCCCTCCTCCCTCCTCCAGTCCGACAATTGAACAAACGGCAGACTGTTCCTCCCCACGGTATTCTTGGATCACCGAGTGATGCATCGAACCCAAAACAAGGAGCTGTGATCTCAAATGCTTTGATGAGTTTGGAGAATTGCGACATGATGATTACGCCTGCATGCCTGCAAGCACTCTACAACATGCCTCCTGGAAGTACATCGATGCATAACAACACATTGGGGGTTACTGAATTCACGCCACAGGCTTTCCTCCAGACCGATCTGAATATGTTCTTCAAGCAATTCTCGACGCGATTGGATGGCACATCACCCAATATTAACCTGATCGACGGTGCTATCGTACAGCAAACCAACAAAAGTTTTCAATTCAATGGTGAGTCGGCATTGGATCTGGAGTTCGCCATGGCGCTTGTCTATCCCCAGCAAGTTACACTGTATCAGGTTGGAGATACCGTCTCTGGAGGAAGCTTCAACAACTTTCTCGATGCTATCGACGCAGGCTATTGTTCTTTCCAGGGTGGTGACTCTAAGGACCCAAATATTGATGGGCAATATCCATCAACGCTTCCTGGTGGCTTTCAGGGCGAAGAAAACTGTGGAGGATTTCATTCCACAAATGTCATCTCAACCAGCTACGGATCCAACGAGGCAGACCTATCGGCCAAGTACGAGATGAGACAATGCTTGGAATATATGAAGCTTGGTCTCCAAGGTGTCTCGATCTTGTACTCGTCTGGTGATTTTGGGGTAGCTGGCAATGGAGGCCAATGCATCGATTCAGTGACAGGGGCATTCAATAACGGATCCAAAGGTCTTTTCAACCCTTCCTTCCCAGGAGGTTGCCCTTACGTCACATCTGTCGGGGCTACGCAAGTCTTGAACGGCTCTACAGTTCGCACGCCCGAGAGTGCTTCCCAACGAGTCATTTTCTCTGGCGGAGGGTTCTCCAACGTCTTCGCACTGCCATCTTACCAGGAAAAGGCTATGGCAACCTACTTCCAAAGGCACGCCCCTCCCTACGGTGCAGACCGTTTCAATAACTCTCAAAGGGTCCGCGGATTTCCAGACGTGTCAGCCAATGGTGTCAACTACGTCACCGCAGTCGACGGACAATTCTCTCTCTCCTTTGGAACTAGCGCCAGCTGTCCTACATTTGCCAGCGTATTGAACAACATCAATGAACAGCGAATCAACGCCAAAAAATCGCCTGTGGGATTCGTCAACCCAGTGTTATATGCAAACCCCCAAGTAATGAACGATGTGACGAATGGCGGGAACCAGGGTTGTGGTACTGCAGGATTTCAAAGTGTGCCTGGATGGGATCCGGTGACTGGGCTCGGGACGCCCAATTTTCCCAAGATGATAGATTTGTTTATGAGTTTGCCTTAGCTTCCACTGTAGTCTGTCATCGCTAGGAGTTGGGTTTACATGACAGGATGCATGGATTTCTAGACTAGATGAGAGAATTTTCGACTTATTGGTAATTTTACTTTTTTTGTCTCGTCTATTCTTACTTTACGAACTGGGGGACAGAAGTCCGTGCGCTACAGGCTCAAAACTACCAAAAAGCGCTTTTAAAATAGTTACAAGTCGAAAATCAAATTTCTTAGTTACAAGAAGTCTTATTTATATACTTATATACTTATATTTCATTATTCGTAAATTAAATTTAGTAATACTAATGTTCGTGGATATATAAGGTATTATAAATCGCTTGAAGCATCGAAAAAGTAGTGTTCCTCACCAAAGCGAAGTAGCCTGTAGCGCACGGATTTCTGTCCCCCAGTTCGTTAGTACTCCTACCCTGTGGCATCGTAGCTCGCACTGTACGCATGGGGAATGGCTATACGAATACCGGCAAAGACCTTGGGTTGACGAATAATAGAGGGTAATCAACCTGCTGAGAACCTATCAACTGTAATATCCACTTTGAAGGCGTCGGAAAACTCAATGTACAACAATGTTGATATTCGACCCTAAATATTGACTCGCCAAAAATGGGAGAGCAGCGCCACATCCACGTGCAGCCCCAGCCACAAGTTGACATCCCACCTCCCTATCCTCATCCCAACATCTCCCAGAGCAATCCCACCTGGTGAAATTCGCGTCATTTCTTCATCTATATCTAACTCTATCAATGCCCCAATCATTCCCACTCTTCGACGCGCTGCCCACAGAGCTCCGACTACTCATCTGGCAGCACTGTCTTGAACCTCGAATCATACCCCTCCAATGCCAGATCCAATGTTGCCTCAATACACCCGGAACATTCCTCTACCACTCATTCCTGCAGCCCGCATCCGACCGCAGCAGATCCCGCAAGCTCTCTCCCGCAGTCGTTGACATTCGCGTGCACTTCGCAGCAGCAAGCACCATCTTCCCCCCAGCCATCCTGCAAATCTGCAGAGAATCCCGACAGTTCGGTATCAAGGCAGGGTATAGGGTGTGGAGGCTGAGGGATGAGTTTGGGCATACGAGGGATGTGAGGTGGAATGCTAAGCTGGATACGGTGTCGTTGGCTAGCCCGCATCGAGCTTCGCTTCCTCGCTTTTATGGGGAGCTGTTTAGGAGACAGTTCCCTGTTGAGGTGGAGCGCGTGCAGGCGATTGCGGTGCCTGTTGCTAGTTGGAAGGAGAAGCATCGGGAGAAGCCCGAGCTAGGGGATTGTTGGGTGGGATATACTAGGCTGGAGAGGATTGTGGTTGTACTAGGTGATGCATATCAAGGAGGGAGGAGCAGTACGGAGCATGGCTCTTGTGAGCTTATTTCTGGTGTGAAGGGAGGACTGGAGAAAATAGCAGCTGGATGTGGTAAGCAGTGGGGAGTACCATCTATTTTACTTGTTGGGAACGAGGGGGACATTCTTCAAGCTGAAGTTGTGGAGTTGCAGTTGGATTGATTGTGATCCATGTCCATTGATTGAGGGGCGCGGCTGCAAAGTCACACCCATTCATGCAGCATATTCAGAATAGAGACTGGTCAATGTCTTGCACAGGATCAGTTGCTAGCTCTACAAATCTCTACTCATGAGATCCTTTTTCTTGTCCGCTGCCAGTTCGTTTATATATTTCTTTGGTTTCCTCGAATTTCTGCGACTAGCATTTCAAACTTCTCTCTCGCCCTATTATATGTCGGTATTATTTTTGAGTATTTCGGGTTTTGGTGATAGGCCTGAGCCACTGCCAGGTTTTTGGGCATGTTTGGAATTCCAGACTGACATGTCAATCCTCCGTCGACCACAAGAGCTGAATCTGTCAGAAATCTGAACACCACTGCACTAGCATCACTTACTAGTCCCAGTCGTATACGATAAATCATCAATAGCCAGGCCGAGACGGGCGATGCAGGCTTCGATTGCGGTGCAGCAGGAGAGAGGGTCGCTGACGTCGCAGTTTTGGAAAGCTGCGACTGGGTTGGATTGGGTGCTGAGGATGTTGCGCTCTTCGAGGTTGGTGAGGGAGACTTTGGCGCCAGAGGGGAGGAAGATTTTGGTTGTTGAGATGCCGAGGCCGGATGTTGCACCTGTGATGAAGCTTACGTTGTTGGTGGACGTTGTATGTTGGACTTGGGGCGGTATATTCAACGAGCAGGAGAGATGCTGTGAGATGCTGATTGAGAACTTGAGAGGGGTCCAAGCTTGCATTCAGGAGACATGTCGGGGTATCTGTATTGGTCATTTTCTTCGACTCTATGTGGCCTGACTACTGTTATAGGTGTACGAGACGGTAACTGCCAAGTCATACAACCCAACCAAGGCTGCGCTACTGCTGTGAACTTCCTCAGAAAGGAAGAGCGTATTTCTGTCTTGGCGGACAGCACCCGGTTGGAGAGCTACAAAGCACAGCGCTGCTTCGTTGTCAATCATGCCGATCCATAGTGCGGCCTGGTGGCTCCCGCCAATTGGGCTCAGGGAAATTCGCAGCATATCGTATGGTTATGCGAGGTCTTGTGTGCCTATCAGTCCCCATATTTTGCTTCGTTCTTGGTGGTTACGTTGAGGCTTTCCTTACGACTCGAGAGCATGTTCATGTCTCTCATTTGTTGTCTTCTTTTCGTTGTTCTAGCTATAGTTGGCCCCGTGAATCAAAAGTATCTAGTGGGCTTTCCATCAACAGCCTTCCAGGACTCCATCCTCAATTTTCCTCCCCGCGAGATCGAGTGAATTGTTCCTCAGACTCGAGATAGTTCTATGTAACTCTTGCCGTTCGCTTATAACTTCAAACTACTTCCTCTCTATCTCTACGCTCAACACAAGCCATTAATTAGTGCAAAATTGAAATAGACCTTGCAGTATCCAATGCAATAGTACTGGATTTCAAAATCCTATCCAATAAAGCAGGTTAAAGTGGAGTAGCACGAGTGTACTCCTTCATAGATGTCTAGCCACGCTTCCCATTTCTGAAACATGACTGACTGTTAAGATTATTCTGACACGTTTCGTGCGAAGACAACCCCTCTGTCACCGTAATTCCCAAGCATCAATGGCATAAAACATATTAACACCTGAGCGTGAACATCTTATTACACAAACATAGTCATCTATTGCATTTAGATCGTAAGTTTCAAATAAATTTGTGGGTATCTTCTCAAATTAGACGCTGATGAACTTGTCTTCTCGCAACAGAGATAAATGAATTGACCAAGACTTCCCCCAAGCCAGTGCGGCGCGACTATTCACTTCCCATTCTCGAAGCATTATAAATGCTCATGATGTAAAGACGCAACAAATCCGGATCCAAAACGCCAGAATGTTGAGGGTATTTCCATCATCTTTCGCGTTCTGTACGTGCCGTCATTTATTCAAGGTTGAACCAACGCGGCTCTCCCAGCTGACCCCACCCTGACACATCTCATCCACTCCAGACAATCGTGTGCCATCAACAGATGCCTCGACCTGTCTCGAGGCTTTCACTCCAGATCTCAATCCTCCCCGATCTTCAATCAATCCTAGCGCTTGTCTTTCCCGTACTTGCCTTCTCACCCTAGACGCCTCGATCCAGCAATTCCCAACACCCCACCAACTTCTACCTCTCCCCCCGCGCAACCCTCCCTAAACCACAAACCAAAACAACCATCTCAATTTTTCAAGCCTCCAAAAATCTTTTCCAAAGGACCCCAAGCAGCGATACCTCGCGATTTGTTCCTACAAGTACTCACATCAGCACTTGATCGCTCGAAATAAGACACGATATTGATATGAGAAGCGAGAGGAGGTGAGAGCACTCACTTATCGCAATTCCAGTACTTCTCCCTCGCGGCAGTGGTTCTCTGCTGAAGCTTGTAGGCCTCGAATTCCTTCGCGTCGCGGGCTTCCTCGGGCGTCATGGGTGGGGGTGAGATTTTCTTTGTGAAGAGAGGCATTTTCTCGATTGAGATTATGATTGTGTTTGTGGTATTTGTTTTATGTGCCCGTTGCTTTAGAATGTAGCGCGGGAGAATAAACAATAGTGGGATGATAGGCGTTCAAGGTACGTGGTGGTAATCCGAAATGCGGTGGGATTGTATCCAGTGAAGACGAAAGTAAAAGCGCGGGTTGGATGTTTGGATCATTTGACGTTCAAGATATATAAAGCTGAGTCTGGGCCTGGGACTGAGGAATGTTGCAAGAGGAGAGGAAAAGGAAATAGAGGGGAGAAGTGGGTGGGCAGCCTTGCATACATATAAAGAAACGTAACGGCGCTTACCTCGGCGCCAAGACGTATCGTCTCTCGTCTCATCTTCGGCGTACCATTATCTGTGGTAATTACCCCACGCTATCGACATCGATGCCGACTTGGCACTTGGCAGAACCCCATTTTGGCAGGGCGCACGTCAAAGGATGCGAAGGCTGATGTGTGTGGGCCAATGAGAGGGAGTAGATTGCGTTTTGGTGGGATGGACGCGGGTAGGGATGGCGTGTTTGGATCGTGTTGGAAGAGGTTGAGGCATTTATTGTTGCTGCTGTTTGTTTTGAGTGGTGGGATGGCTGCGGGTTGAAGGCGGGATGGAGGTATTCTACCATTATGATTGAGTATTGTCATGCATGGAAAAGTTGTGGAATAATTCCATCCTGTAATACAAGCTTTATTATGTTATCTTGCTCCCGCCAAGTACTGTATGCTCTGCTGCAGGATCTTGCATATCGTACAAACCCTACTTGTACATGTGTTGTACATTCCTCGTCATCTGGCTCCACAACTACCACGCCCAGCTCTCATCTAGTCAACTATGACAACAACTATTACCACAACCCTTCCATCCCAATATCCAACTCAAAGTCGTGCTCAAACTCACAACTTCCCCATCAACAAATTCTTGATCATCTCCCTCCCAGTAACGTAAGTCGTCCTCCACAACGTCGGGAAATCAAGGGTACTAGTGAAAGTGTCCGCATAGCCAAAGCCAAGCATGGGAGGGATCCATCCACGGGCGTACTCGAGAGCGAAGCAGGCCTCGTCCATCTTGTACTGCTTAACAGTGCCGCGACGGAGGTGGTGAACGCTGCCTTGAGGGTAAACTTCTGGGATGTAAGAACCGGGTCCTGGGGCGTAGGCGAGTTGGGTGCCGGCGAGGATGTGGAAGTAGTCGTCGGCAGTGTGGCGGCCGGTGTGACCTTCTGTGCCGATTGCAGTTCCTGTTTGGTCGTGAGTATTGGCTTTGAAGCTGGTGTGTTGAGGATGTGACTTACCGAAGATGATGAGATATTCAGTAATACCTTCATTCTGTCAGTAAAACTGTCCCAGCTCATATCCATCATGTGACCCCCATGCAGCAAGCAACAGAATTCCAATCTCTTTTCCCACGAGACTAGATTGCAGAAAGAAAACTTACTGGCATGAATGATATACATAGCGCCCATAGCACCACCAGCATTATTAAAGATCCACTCCTCATCCAAGTTAACATATCCCCCCGGCAGCTTCTCGCTCAACTCCTCAACGATATACTTCACCACGCTAGTAGTATCATTGCCATGAGCAGCAATTGCTCGTTGAGACACATCTTTCAGCTGTTCTGGGCTGAAGATGTAGAACCATTCTAGGTGCGAGTCTAGGAAGAGGTAGATTGTGGACAGGAGAGCTATGATGATCGCTGTGATGATGAGGGACTTGGTAAAGGATTGTGGTCGTGCTAGTGGTTTGGCTTGTGAGCGGTTTTTGGGCGCCATGATCGGTGGCAAAGAAGTAGAAATAAATGGAAGGAATGTGAATGCTGTAGCTGCTTGGAAGGTAAAGACCGTGGGTGGATGAAGTGAAGATATAAAACCTGCTGGAGAGAGAAAGGGGTAAACAGATATTTTGTTGTGGTCAGACTTGGCGGGTTCGGCTGCTGAGTTTGCCGGCTGCCCTAGTGGTATTTACAGGGAATAGAATGACAAAGTAAGCACGTATTCGGGTTTCTATCGTGGACATCAATACAGGTATCAATTGGAATCGAAAATCTCGGATCCCGCGGATTCCAAGTAGTAATATTTGAAAGTGCCTTGAATGTTGTTATGGTTGATTGATAGATAATTCCGCACAAGGCTGAAATGCAAGGCTGGCTGGATCGGCAACCGTAGATCCCTCACGTGCTGGAGCTTCAATTCTGCTTGACCCGAATCGCAACATCTGGTCTTCCTCCTCGTCGACTACTTATCTACCACCACCGCCATCATGTCTATGTTCCGATCAAAGAAGCTTGACCTGGGTTGCTTCGTCAATATCAAAGTGATCCGCGACCATACCAAGAGGAAGGTATTCGCCGAACACGAGCCAGAGAGGTACATACAGAACCCCCTCTTTCAACAGCCGCCACTCTCTTTTCTATATCTGCGAAGCTCGTAAAAAGGCTTTGTGGCATCTGCAGATGCAACTGGCTGTCATAGAATCGTGCTAATGTGTTTGTTCCAATAGACAAGCTCTTCGATACATCATTCGCAATCTGACACTTCCTGCTCGGACCCGCGCGCAAGCACAGCTCCAGTTATCGCAGATGCATTGTTATACCCGCGCAACGCAGATTCGCAACCGGTGTATAGAGGGAGGTAAGGGGAGGGGTATATTGAGAGATTTCAAGATGTCAAGAGTGAGTAGCCTGTTGTGGAGTCCGGAGTGGTTGGCTGTGGATTTGGAAGCGATCGGGGCTTGAGGGAAATGGATGGACGGTGATCTGCTCGAGGATTGTGCTAATAAGCTCTGGCAGTATAACTTCAGAGTCAATGCTCTCGCTGGAGATTTACCCGGGGTGAAGAAGGCTAGTTGGTAGAAGGATAGCCATTGGGAATTGGAGAGTTTGGAGGTAGAAATGCGGAGGGAGGGACATTCCGACCTGTTTGATGGAGCAAATATAGAGCAAGTGGCTATTCTTGCGGTCGACAAGGACAATGGATATGACAGGCAAGCGCGAGCAGCTAGCTATTGTACAATATATTTGTTTGTAGAAGGCGTTGGGGCATCTCGACGTAGAGACGATGTTACGAATAGCATGGCCAACTTCTCGAAGCTGTGTTCTTGAGAACTGGGGACAAGGCCAATGTTCTATTGTCTGTTGCACCCTATTGCAATCTCTCTTTGGTATGAGGCTTAGCCGGGGTGCAGTGAATGGATATCAGATTCAAGATCTGTGCTTGCCACAAGCAGCCAAGGGGTAAGCAGCTTCCCGAAGCAAAGAATCAGGCGGGTATGTGAACTTCCACTTTCTTACCTTCTCGACTTCACTTCTGCCCCCGTTCTTTTCCCACATCTCGTCTCGTCGTCTTCTTATATCACGACAATCAAGAGTCTCTCGAGAGTCTTCCTTCTATCTTCCGCGAACTTCTTTTCGTACCAAACATTTACATCTCTTACCCCTCCACCTCCAATCTCTCTCCAGCCCTTCCTTCTACCACAACACTTCCCCAACCACCAGCATGTTTCGCCGTCTCGACTCCGGTCTCCCGAAAGACCCTGTCTATCCAACTGATCTCAAGGGTCTAGGGTGAGCTTTTCAAAATCCCCCTCTATCTATCCCGCTAATCGATTTAGTTACTTCATCAATCACGAAGATGAGATCCGAAGCATTGAGAATGAAAAGGCTTACTTCAAGTTCTTCCTCACCAAGAATGACCGCTTCAATTGCGTTCAACGAGAGTCCATGAATGGTTTGTGCGCTCACCTTTCCCATCAATACCATTCTAACACCTCCCAGAAGCAATCCGTACTGAAGTCTTCGATCGTCTCGTCCGTCTTGGGCTTGAAAAGATCCGTGTCCCTCTCAGTGCCGCAACTGATGAGCCAAACCTCCCGATCTTTGTGTCCGCCGACCTCGAGGCCAAAAAGCACGTCGTCGTCCTTTTCTACGAACACACTCAAGACCTCGCCATCTTCGCCCAGAGAATCATTGGGGCAAAGGGAGGGATCAACCAAGGCTCTGCAGTCAACTTTGTCAAATACATCCAAGCCCAGAGTTTCTCTACTGAGAATTCTGACTCCCCCGGTATCATCCTTGCCAACATGGGACAGTTGAGATGGTGGCGTCGTGGTCAGAAGGCAGTCACTCAAACCACCTGGCTTGCCTTGCCACATAAGAGTGCCGTTGACCCACCATACCGCTTCAACGAGGAGAAGAACACCATCCCTGGTAACAAGACAACCGCCGAGCATGTCAACACCATCTTCAACGAAGTCATCGAGAACTTGGCCCACCCAGACGCAAAGCTGTCTCTCATCGGTGTCGCTGACGGTGCCGTCCAAGTCTCGCTCTTCCTCAACAACAAGACGAACTTCGCCAAATGGGGAAAGAGAGTCGAGGCATTCGCATCCATGGCATCCTACTTCCACTCGCACGAGATCACGAACCCAAAGTTCGGCGAGTGGTTACTCAACCGTGGCAGAGCCTACGTCCAGTCCGAGGAGCCGGTTGGTACGTTCCTGTGTGATCACAAGGGTTCGAAGCGCCTTCATGCGTATGGTTGTCCCGTCTTCAGTTCTGGTGAGCCGTATTATAGCGAGACTATGATGCCAAAGGCTTATAAGGTTGTTGTGGATTGGTTTAAGGAGGTTGCTGCTGATCCTGAGTACGAGAATCCCGAGTTAGTTCGGTTGGATTTCGGTGCGGATGATGATGAGGTTGGTCCTCAGACTTGGGATGAGGGTGCGAGTGGTGTTCGGGAGATTAAGGATGGTGAGGGTGACGCTGAGGCTGATAAGCAGGGCGAGAAGGACAAGGAGAATGTCAAGGCTGAGTGAGCGCTTCGTTAGATGATCTGCGTGGGCAATGAAGCCCTTGCAAAACACATGAAGCCGTCCTGTAGCAGCAAATGTGATCATTTGAAGTCTATTCTTCATGAAGACCACGAAATGAGATCGCTGCATACCAGAAAACAGCAAACAAGCCTCCATATTCATTTCCTTGGTCTCAATAATCTCATTCATCACACAACGATCCGCCCGTCCAAATACTTCCCCGGGTGGAGACTTTCCCCAGAGCTTTGTTTTCCTAGAATTTTCTGATGTCAGATCGAAGAAATGAAAAGACGGATAATGCGTGGTTGCAAAGTGAGTGATGTGTCGTTCCTGGGAGGTCGTTGTAGGGGCTAGATGGAGCTTAGGACCAAGGCTCCCGCCAAACTCGATTCCGCTCAGTTGAAGAGGTGTGGCGATCACAACAGCATCAAATTCTTCCCATCGTTCTACCGCTTTAAATTTTGGCGACGGGCGCTCCACGAGCAGTTTATAGAGCTTGGTGTGACCATCCCGAATCTCCTTGACTCTTGAAATAAGCTTCAGGTTAGCTTTGGAGAGTGTGATGAGCCTATCCACAAGTCGGAAGTTTCCGCCCAAGACAGCTGCACTGCGGGAGAAGAACTCCCTGTAGGCAATTTCGGCGGCAATTCCTCTCACACTGTGAAGATTCTGACCAAGTCAAGCCCGAGAGTACGGCTAAATGGCTTCGTCCAAAAATGCAGCAGAGAGGTCGAGGTCACGGAGATATGAGCCGGCGGAGCTCAAGCACTCACCTAAAAGACGTGCCTTCTCCAGCCCAGAGTCCAGGCTACCAAATGTATGTCTTTACCAAGGATACAGATCTGCATCGACTTTGTCCCATTGCTTCAAGTCTGAAGAAACCGCTTTGTGGAGTTTCCATGGCGAGAGTCCATACTGCAACATCAACTTCCCCAGCTCCATCCACATGGCAGGGGAAACTTTCCGCAAAAGCCAAGCATTTCTCCTATCCTCCCACAACATCACCATCAACTCCCACCAAGTCGAGCACAGCGGCTCATGCGGTCCAACATTCACGAACCGCTCCCATCCCACACTCCCACACGAGACAGTCCTCTTGATGTTAAACTTCCACTGCGAATCTGGTTCTTTGGGTGCCAGACCAACATATTTCATAGCTCGCAAGAAACACCAATCATGTGTCGATGCAGCTAGAGCTCCGACTTCAATAGTTCGATCCCGGTATTTGATGGATTTGATACGTCCGCTAATTTGTGGCGAGCTTTCGAAAACGAGGAAATGGTGATGTCAATATCTTGAAGTTCGCGGATGGAGTCGTGCGAGTAATAAATAGGCTGCTTTGTCTCCTGCGAGACCTGCGCCGATTATTGCGACTGTTTTTTGCCGGTTTGTCTGTTCTGTTTAATTGTTGAGACTGAAAACCGGTTGAGTTGTAACGATTGATCCTCCCAGCTGAGTTGAGAACCATACCACAATACAGACTGCGAGGGAAGATAATTGCATTTTGTGACAGCGTACCGGAGAAAACAATTTCCTAAGGACAGAGAATGAAGGTGCCGGGGACGAGGTAGAAAATCCATAGAGACACGTGTTGTGCTGAAAAAAACAAGCGGCTGCCAATGGGATGCTACGCCTTGCTCCTGGGTTCGATACACCAACCTACTTGGAAGTCCGCGCCAAAATTTTCTTTGCCTTGCTATTCTCCCAGATGGCGAAGTGCATCGTAAACAATAAACGGGGCAAAATCTCGGTTCTCTAAATATTAATCAGTCCAGTCTAGAGTCTATATATTGCACATCACCATCCGCCAAAAGGCCCATGAGAATTCGGACCATAAGCAGGTTCAATCTGGCTCATCAAGTCATTCAACCCTTCCCATTCCATGTCTGTGCCAAGGTAATTCATATCAATGCCCAAGTCTTGCAACGCAGAATCCTCCAGCAACCAGGGCGTAGGTACAATGGCAGGATACTGTTGTTGCTGTTGGAGCCAATCTTGCTGGTATTCTCCAAAGTCTTGATCCTGGGTAGCTGGGATGTTTTGGAGGTCGAATGTCCCTGGGAAGAAATCTTGAGCTTGAGGTACGTCTGAAGCAGGAGGAGGCTGGGCTTGCATAGCGGCGTCATCTACAAGGCTGGCATCCTGAACCTCAGCCTCAGTCGCTCTCAATGTTTCAAGATCCTGCGCTCTCTTCTGCCTCGCTCTTGCAATCAATTTCTTCATCGGTGCTATGAGTAACGCAGGAGCGCCGTACGGTCGCATGTCTCTGTACTCTTGAAAGACCAGATCCAATGTATTCCAGGCTCTTGTGACGTTGTCATCTGGCTCTCTGACACATAATTCGGATAGCAAGTAAGCAATCGCATGCCATTGAACGATAGTCTGAAGATACCAGTGCCACTGCTTTGTAATATCTGCGTCGAGATCTCGCCGAAGCTCTACGACCTCAATGCTGGCCAGGAACATCTTGTCGTAGAGATCCTTCGACACTGGATCTCGATTCGCAGATTCAGATCGCGTCAGTGGAAGGAGAAGTATCGACTCCAGTTTGCAAATCACAAGTTTACACAGCCTTGACACAATCCAGGACATGGGAGTAGAGTCAGTGCAATACTTAACGTACTTTTCCTCTAAAACCTGACAAAATTTTCGGATCCGCTCCTCTTTCCCAGAAACATGCGAAAATCCATTGATGTCATCGCTCCTCGGAGTTAGCAATGAGTGAGCGGCCGAGCTGATCTCGCAGGATATGAGTACGATAGAGACATCCGTCAAGCCGTCGCGTGGTTCTGGAGCGACTGAGGCGTCTGGATGCAAGTCGGAGTCATTTACATTCAGCGGTCGTTTGGTGTCGAACGACACATCCATGGTACATGTCTCTGTCCCATGCTTTTCTGAAAGGCGAAAATCCAAGATACATAGTTGCCACCTATTTAATGAATCAGATGTTGTTTTCCAGGCTGACAAGCTGCCAACATTGAATTTCTTGTCGAATTCTCAAATTATAGGACCAAAAAAGCTTACCAGATACGGCGACGCATTTCCACGTCAAATGGGCTTAGTTTGAACACATCACCATCCCTGTGTAAGCCCATAGACTGAGCCACTCCTATGGCGGATCGCATAAGAGCCCATCCGACTCGTGTGTCATCTTCACATCTGACTACCGCGAGGTACAAAACGAAAGCTTGGAGAGTAGTCAAGTCGGACGTGTCCAAGAAGTGGGCTCGAGCTAGAGCTTGCTCAACACCGAAGCGATATTGATCCTAGGGAAGGGATCAGAAATTCAATACATGAAGATTTCAAGGTTCGAAGATGCTTTAGTCCAGGGGTAAGAAGTACAAGCACATTCCGTAGGGTGCAAATCTAACGAGACACTCACATATGCAACTTTTCTTTCGCAGCCTAGATTCGATTTAACGTCGTCAACAGACATGCTATGGCAAGTCAGTACATCAAACCGAAAATAAAAAAAATGATGTACGAGTTAAATACCTTGTTATCACAGCAAAGTAGATAGCAAACATCAAAGCCTCCGTACTTCGATTTAACAAGCCCAGATCGTGCTGTGCTTCCTTGAACAAATTTTCTATAGTAGGCATGTGTAGAACTTTGACAAGAACATCCACTCTCTCGGAGAAAATCTGCAAGTAGAAAGGTAACTGCGAAGGGAGAGGATGCAAATCCCTCATACTGACTTGTGTCGAGGCATATCCAAAAACAAAACATTGATGGTCTCGGTCGTGTGAAGTTGTGCTGGTCTCTGGGGAAGCTATTTGATCACCATCTTCTCGATTATCGAAGAACAATTGAACAAGATCGTCAACCTAGAGTTCAGTCAATACCCAACATTGAACGAGGACCAAAATTACTAGCCTCATCGGTCAGACGAGAGAAGAAGTGTTCTTTGACATAACGACTTTTGCCTTCGTCTGACAGCATCAGAGTTCCCATCCCTTTCTCCAGAGGTATATCTTCCCCCATTTCAGAAATGCCCAGACCAGAATGCGTGCTATGCGACCGCCCGATTACTCCACTGCCGACTCCATCGCGACCCTGCACCGAATCCGGGGATTTGATACTGCTTTTATCGTTCGTCTCGAGATGTCCGCTAAGTTCTTTCACGACTCCTACTCGCAGGCACCGTAAGTATCCGCCGCACTCAATCTCAAGGAAGCGCTCACCCTCCAGGCTATTCAACCGCTTGATCAACTCTAATTCTCTTGCTGAATAGCCATTTCCCTCTGCAGGTTGTCTTGGTCTTCTAGGGGCCCGCTTTCGTGGAGCCAATTCGCACTGATTCCCAAAGCGCACACAATTCGAGCATGGTGACTGCTTATCACAACGAACTTTGCGCCGGCGGCAATGGATGCAGCTGCCAATGAGTTGAGGTTGAGGAGCAGCAGGATTGGGCGTTCTTGGCCAAGGGGGAGAATGCTGACCGGTGGTCGAGCCCGCCAGAGAGTTCACTGTTGTATCTGCTGTGGTCGTCGACTTCATCCTGTCGTGGTGGGCTGCAACTTTTGGGATGAGGGTTCCACCACTTCCCCCACTTCCTTATGTAAGGATGCCTATTGTGGATCTTCTCAAGTCAGCCACCACGCTATGTCTGGGAACCATGACGGCTATGAAATCAGCATTCTGTCATTCGTGGGGGAATACAGATATAAAAGTGATTCTCAATGGGAGGACTCTTGCCTAGGTAGTTTTCGCCTTTTCGAGATTTGGAAATGCGCAATAGATGGAAGAAACAACCAACCGAGGGTCGGTCCTTGGCTACGTAGACACCAGCCAACAGCAGGACCAACAGGAAAGAGCCCTTTGCTTCCGAATACCAAGCCGATGCTGCCGCTTTGATGGGTCAAACATGCAGTAGCGGGGTAGGCAAATAGCGGATGTTTGCTTTTGTTAATGCAAAGCTTGGGAATGGCTTCAGTCGTTGAAGCGAGATAAACAATTCTAATACTAGGAAGAACTTGACTAACACGTATGGAAAAGCTTTTGTTGTGGATTGCTGAGACTTACTCTCGCAACTATGGGATAAAGCCTGAAGCTTTCTTGAAACACTTGCTCACCCTGTCGAGATAGAGTTTTGGCGGCCCCCTCCTCCCGCCCCCCTGAGGAATAGTCCTTACAGCGCTCGACATTTCCCAAAGCCCTCCATTCCTTCGACGCCATGAAGCTCGGTCAGCATATTCAAGGTAGGGTTAAATCCACTTTTGAGCTTCTATCTGCGACGATCCGGGTCTGGAACCTCAGAAGAAGCCACCCTCATTTGCAAAACACACTCGCGAGGCTTGCTTCGGCAGTTAGTTGCTTTACGATCTGGGTTTACTGTGGAGTTTTGGTCGAAAGCTTTGCTGATCTGAATGCTGGTTTCGAACCTTCTCATAAAACTTACTCTTCATCTCGATGGGGAGATAGCTAGATAGCGTCTGGGATTGTGAGAGGACATTTCAGAAGGCTTGCTGGTACTGCGTTTGTTTCTGTTCATGTCTTGTGGTATGACATTTTCTCGTATACCCGGGTTTATGGTTTTAGGGTTTCGTTGGCTTGTCTTTGTTGACTTTGTGGGAATTAATTTTCGTTCTTATGAAGCTGTAGAATTATGGTATTTTAAAGTCAAGACGAGGTGGGAAACACATTCGGGCAACAAGGACGCTTACTTCGTAAACATATTAAAGTGGCTCAGCAGGTAGAATTTGTTGCGACTTACATTTCTTTGAAATTCAAATCCTGTCATTTCTAACACCGTAACTCCCAAAAATATACTTCACAAGGTTTGGAATTGATCATAACCCTCCACTCAAACGCACAATCACATCACTATGGAAGTCTCAAGCGCAGTACAGCAGCGTATTTCGACAGCGCTCGCTTAATTCAAAACTCAGATGCGCACCTCCAACCAACGACAAATATCAAGACTCGTCACCGAAGCAAACGCCTTTCCAGCAAATCAGCGCATGCACAAATTCGCCGAGTCCATCATCTTCAACGGGAACTTCCCTCGTCCTTCCGCACTCATCTCCAACCCACCGCCAGCTGCACAGTGGAAGATATAACATGATGGGACATGGACTGTGAAACCCGAAGATGAAAGGTACTTGGGGAGATTGATAGAGAAGACCCATGAGAATTTCGATCAGCATGGTGGAGAGGGTGAGGATTTGCATATTCTAGAGGAGTATGGTGCGTTGTTGAAGGGGTGGGGTGACGTTTGGGTATTGACTTTAGGCGGAGTGGGGCAGTGGGGATTGAGGGGACGAATTGTCTAGGTCGGAGTGGGATTTCTTCTGAGTAGATTTTCTGAGATTCTTGAGGACGAACTGACAAGAGATGGTAGTGGGGAAGAATGAGCCATTTCAACGGATTGATAAGTCTGAAGAGCGAGACTGTAGCTGGGATATAGCGACTGGTTAGTGCTTGGATAGGAAATGAGACAGTTTCGCATTATCACTTCCACGAACAGCCAAGTTGGATCAATTCAGGAGAATGAACGAGGATGGGGGTGGAAGCTATTCTTTGGAGATCTAGATTCGCTAGAGGATGTGGCTTTTTTTGTTTTTCACAATATCCCGGAGTCCTTGAGACAGTTTAAGAGTTGGTATGCAAGGGATATTGAGGGAGATGGAGGACATCCTGGGACTATGCCACCGGCGTCGTTATTCAAGATCCTCTATATGAAGAGGGGAACAATCCGGAGGAGGATGAAGATGATGAAGATGCTGAGGCAATGGCGACCCTACCTCGAGAAAGCAGCCAGGCGGGATCAATGAGTTAACCGATGAAAACAAACCCCTTGTACGAAGCATGGATTTTCGACTCGCCTCACCTCACCTGTGTGAGAATGGAACCACTTTTCGAGGGGTCTTCCTGCATTGCCGTGGTTATCTTGATCTGGCACCTCTCCTCTCCCCTCGGCGTACAGTATGCATGTGAAATCCCATCCACTTCCTCGGCCCCCACTTCCCCGGATTTCCCTTGCGGCTCTTTCAGCATTCAGCTCTCAGCTTGTCAGCCTCGGCCAGCGTCAGGATCACGACCACATGTCCTCTCCACGAGTTCATTACTCCTCAGCGGCCACAAGAATGAGCACGTAACATTTCTGTATCTGCTGCTAGTCTATACTTCATTGTGCGACCTTCAATTGATTCCGCAAACTGGGGGAAAGCCAATACATCTGACCCCCAACCACCATGACGAAAGATCCCAACAATGTCGTCGATGCCGTTCGACAATCTCCTCCCCTCGATATGGGTCCCTACGATCCGTCTGGCGTGTCAGGAAAGACAATTATCATAACAGGAGGAGCATCTGGGTTCGGGGCGGGATTCTCGAGGCATTGGGCAGCGCATGGAGCGAATATCGTCATCGCAGATATCAGCAACGGACAACCACTTGTGGAGGAGATACGCAAGGCAGGGGGGACAGCGCACTATGTTCGCTGCGACGTTACGAACTGGCAATCGCAGGTTGATTTGTTCCGAGAGGCTGTAAAGCTCAGTCCGCGGGGTACGATTGACGCGGTGGTCTGCAATGCTGGAATCACGGATAGTGGGAACCCCTTTATGGATCCTGTCGGTATGGACAAGGAGGAACCGCCAAAACCTAGCTTCAAGACAATTGATGTCAATTTGACTGGGGTTATGTATTCGGCACATTTGGCAATGCATTGGTTGCCGTTGAACGAGAAGCCGAAGAATAATCCTGGGGGATATTCACCTGATAGGCATATTTTGTTGATTGGATCTGTTGCGTCGCTTTTGCCCATTCCACTTCTGGTTCAATACGGGGCATCGAAGCATGCGGTCCTTGGTCTATTCGTGAGTTGAGTGCCTCATTGGAACGACACGGCGGTTGACATTGTGCAGAGATCGTTACGCTCTACTTCTTTCGTCAAGGGCATTCGGATCAACAGTAAGCACGACTCTGCTCGTTCATATTCATTCTGACGTTCTAGTGCTTTGCCCGTACTTCATCGATACACCCCTTATCCCTTCTGCGGGTCGTTCGCTACTTCTCGGTGGGGCAATGGGAAAGCCAGATGATGTGGTTGATGCTGGAACGAGATTGATGGCGGATTCTACAATTCATGGGAGGGCGTTGGTCATTGGACCCAGTGTAAAGATTGACGACGAATGGAAGCTGCTTCCTGAAGATACACCGACTGTTGAGAATGTGGCGGTCTGGGAGGTGCTAGGGAGTGATTTCATTGAAGTTGGTGAGTACAGAGCTCTCTTTCCTAGCCCTGCTGACATTTGTAGATGCTTTTACAAGGAGATTTGTGTCCGTTCTCAATGCTGTTGAGCGAGTAAGAGGTTGGGCTGGTTGGGGATATGATTTGGCAAAGATGTTGGCATATCCTGTGACTTCGAGGTTGAGGAGATGATTGTTTTCTTGGTTCTATAGACTTAGATATAGAGGTTTGAGGCTGCACCAGATTTTCTTCTCTTCTTCTATCATTCTTAGTCATTATCAAAACATAGAATTCGAGTATTTACTTTCTTTACTCATCGGTTTCCCCCCTCCCTCTTTCCATCCCTGTTGGCCATCCCTGTTGGTCATCCCCTCTTCAGCATCAGTTCGCCCCCGGCTAGTTACAAGTTCAAGGTTCTACTTCCTTTGCGTACCCTTCGTATCCCTTGTTCGCCCGGAACACTTCACTCCTGGCCAAGCGTAATGTTTGAGAATTCGCTTCATCTCCGCACCAACTTTCTTATCCCCATTTCTTCGTCCCTAGCATCACACAGGTTTGACGATCTACCTTCTCTGCGCACTCGCCCTCTTGTTGGGCAACTCGTCCCCGACAGGTAGGTAGCACAGGTATGAGATGTCCTCTGCGCAGTAACCTTATCACTGTCCTCTTTTCTGCTTTAAGTCTTCGTCTCCAGCAGACGGCAAAATTTGAGGACATACTTTCTCCGCCCATCAACTTGCTACTCTCTTCATTTAGTGGTATGCAAATAGGTTCCTTCCAGAGGAGGATATATGATAAAGCAGTGCCATTGCATACCAAGAATTAAAAGTGTCCCATCTGCAGTTCATACAAGAAGGGGGTAGCATCCTCTCATTCTCGTCAGCATACCGCATAATTTGTGTATGTAACTTACTTCCTCCGCGCATCTTCATAGAGCCTCTTATTCTGCATCTCTTTCTAACTTCTCAATTGGTCGAGATGTTTGAGCATGTACTCTGTGCGCACTAACCTGCTTACAGCACTCAAAAAGAGGATTCAACTCCATGGAGAGAAAGCTATTTGAGGCGAGAAAGCCTCCTATGTAGGATTTCGCTCAAAGGATTCACGCTACCTTGACTATTGCAGGCCTCACCCGAGCTTCTAGGACAGCCAGATAAATTCCCTAGATCGGCTTTTCCCTTGTCGTCGAGGCCAAGGTACCCGAGCCCTTCTCAATACCAGAACTTCGTCCTTTCTCACTCACCAACATTCTTCTGTCCTCTTTGTTCTTCTTCATACCTTTGTACCGCAGAGACTGATGATATACTTCCGCTACAGGCGGGTGACTTTAGATCAAGCTTCTTTAGATTGCTCCTGCTGCCGTTCTTACCACTACTGCTAGGAGCAGGCGGCATCTCTTTTCTCTCCAGCATCATCTTCTCTTTTGCAGACCCTCCTTCCTGCATATCGTAATATCGTAAATTTCGGAGGACACTCCGGCGTCAGTATCGATCCTTCGCCGTAGAGTGATGATACGCTGTGCTTTCCTTGCTGCGCTTCTGCCCCTTCTGATTTCACTCACTACCAAGTCTAAGTCGCACCTTCTTCATGTCCAACACTCTTCATCTACGCAATGATCTGCTCTTCCCTCTTCTTCCCTTTCCATCTCCTTTCCATCAACATCCCCCCCGACCTCAATTCATCTCCACAACCTGTAATCTGTAATTCATGATCACGAACCTCAGTTCATCCGCCAAAACCTCAGCCCTCCATTCGCCATCACAAACCTCAATTAATCCCTCCAACCCCCAATTTATCGCCGCAAATCTCAGTTCAACATCACATACCTCGGTCCCTCCCAAGTCTCAATACGTCGGCCCAAACTTCGAATAATCAGCTTCCCAGATCTCGATTCAACCACCACAAGATGTGGCAGCAGTACGATGACCCCTTCATCACCCCTCCTTCTCCAAGTCCACCGCCTGACCGGTTGCGCTGGGCCAGACCGCGGCGAATGTTCCGACCTTACAAGATCATCGTCGTCCTTGTCCTGATTGCCATCTTAGGCATGATCCGCCTTCCCGCATCCAAGCCGGAAATCCAGATATACAACAGTACCATCCCATTTGCTGCCTTCCAACCTCCTGAAGATGGTCGGTACCGCGCGCCTGACATCGTCGATACCTTTGAGTCCTACAAGTTCCGAAACACCTGCAATCTCTCCTCCCTCGATCTGCATACGCCTTTCAGTCCTCTCTGCAGCGACCGGGATTCATTGTTGACTGCGATGTCTTCTGGTGGACGGATTGGTTACGATGCTCCATACATGCCTCGAGGTTGTGATATGAGGTGGTTTACGACGGAAGAGGTTTGCGAGATACTTGGGCGGTTCGATAAGGTTGTCTTAGTAGGGGATTCGATGATCCGTCATATCATGGGGAGTTTGAATATTTTACTACGGAAGGATTTGGGGTACGGGGCTGTGACAGATTGGAACTTCTCTTTACAAGAAAGGTGGGTTCGATCCTCGTGGTTTCAACGCTGACTTGAGTAGGAGGGAATGTTTCTGCAACGAGCAATTTGATGTCAAGGCTTGTTCTGTTCAGGGCATCTATAAGACGGATGATGTTATCGCGAATGATCCTGAGAGTTTGGCATGTCGGGTGAACATTATCAGTGAGTTTGTTTATCCTTGGAGGTGTCTCTAACCTTTGTAGTGGAAGAGATTGTAAAGTACCCGATACCGAAGGACGAAATGGATCGACTGAAGGAGCATCGAGGCAATGTACATATCTTGGGGCATGGTCTTTGGAGTGATCTTGATTTACAGAAGTCGGTGGAATGGCTGGATGCGGTATTAAGGGGGATCAAAGGGGTTGTGTTGTTTGTGACTCCGAATGCAGCTGGGAAGGAGAAACCCGATGATTGGATTGTGACGCAGGGGAATAAGGCATTGATGTTGTACGAGGAAGGTATGAGTGAAGTTGTACGTGACCGAGGCATTGAGCATTTGGGGACTTGGAATATGAGTATTCAGAGCAGGAAGTATGATGGGGTACATCTTGATATGCGGGGTAACTTGGTGAAGGCGATGATGGTGGTCAATTGGTTAAATTATGTTATGTAAGATTTATTCCTTAGCTTCTAATAGACCCATTGCAAAGGAAGCTGTTTGTCAATGTAAGCCTCAGACAGACTTTTCATCTGGTCGTCGGCGGTTGTTTGTTTATCATCTGTGCACATGAAGCAAAAAGATCGGGTTTTTTGAGGAATTCCATTCAAATGATGAAGATTTTGTGGAAAATGGCCAGCAGTGGAAATAATTATGTTTAATGTGTAGGTTACTGGACTTAGCAGTCTGATACCAAAAATGCTGTAATCTGGCAGTGACAAAATTGCAATATACAGCATCGTCCCAGAGAATCACAGGCTTGAAGATTAGAAGAACCTCATCATCCTACCAGAAGTTGTAAAAACTCAGTTTGAAGACATCAATAAAGACAGAGTGTAGGGTAAATCATGTTGAATTCCACGAACACCCCCGCCCCCCCCCCCCCCACCACACACATGGATGCTGATAGACTATGCCAGTTTCCTCCCAGAGCGAGGAAACTCTCTGCTAAACCAAAGACGCCTTAAAAAAAGAAGAAAAAATAGGAAAAACTGCGCCGACGCCGCATCGCGGGTCCAAACCAGCCATTCTAGTTGACCCACCATTCGCATCCAAATGGAACGAGACAGTATCTTGTCATTTTCCACAAAGCCTCATCTACGTTTTGGTTGTTCTCGTCGGGATAGTAGCAGTGGTATGCCCATGGACCATCTTCGTCTCTACCATTGAAGTGTCTGCCTGCATAGTCAAGGAAAGGAGGAATGTCCCAGCGCCAGGTGCCAACTTGAGCCATGACGATGTATCGAAGATCTGAGTGGAGAGCAAAAAGACCACGAGGGGGGACGAACGTAGCATAACCTGGAGTGAAAGGGTCAGTCTATGACTATGAAGAGGAAAAAGAGGAAAAAGAGGAAAAAGATCGGGAATCGGTGGGAGCTGACATGTCAGAGAATGTCCTAAACTTACCAATTTTGTTGCAATTATGATTCCACACAGAGAGATCCACAACCACATGATCATCGCGTTTATTAGCCTGATAGCCAAGATAGCAGATGTGCTTGTCGGTTGCTGCTGGTCGAAGGGGTGGACAATCGATCTCGCTCATGCCACGACGAATGAGCTGAGCAGACGCTGTACGCCCATGGACAAGGCTTGAGAACTCGAAGTTGGCTGAATCAGCATCTGCAAAGGGGTAGATGAGAAAAAGAAGGGTGGCGATGAGAAGTGAGCTCATGTTTGACAGGGCAGGAAACATGTTGATGATGATTTTGGTTGCGGGTTGAGGTCTTGTAAATTTCAAGTAGGTCTTTTGGGTTGCTTTTTGCGTGGAGACTTATGTGAATATTGTAATATAGGTAAAATGGGTGGCAAGACGACCAACTATAGCGTCCAAGAACGTAGTCTTGTTCTTTGATAAATGTCAATCACGTGACTCAATAGGATGATTGTAATTCAAGATGGCGTGTTCGCAGAAGTAGCATTGGAGACTTCCATGCAAGTTCTCCCGAGTTGTGAATAATTTCAAAATATGCACCGCCAAATTTAGTGAGGGGGGATTCGGCATGGGAATTATAGATGTGGTCATTGTTCTAGCAGAAGAGGAACATAGAAATATTCCCTGGTACAGGCGCTTCCCAGACTTTGTGTGCATTTCCGTCAATACATGCAGCAGAATGCAGGAGTGGAACTGACACCAAGCACCAAGTACAAGGCAAGATTGCAACCCATAAACGAAAGGATGAAGACCAATTTTTTTAATTGGGCGAGGAAATGACATGGATACAATGCAAATTTCGGCACGCGGAGGAAACGCTTAGGAAGTGATTCGGAAAAGGAAGAGACTAGACCAGAGACTAGAAATGAGCCTTAGAGCAGTATTATGAGTTTCGTGGAACTCACTGGAGGCACACTAAACTCGTACTGAACAAGATAGCTTTGGGTATATAGCTATTTGAGCTGGAATAGAACCACCCACCAGTATGTGCTTTGCATGATGAAGTTCCCGCGGACATGTCAATTTGCATCGGAAAGCAAGGACTTTACGAGTCCATGACCCCATGTATCTCGACTGGGGAATACCCGATGGCTATGTCAATTTAAATCAGAACCCCAGCAGGGTCGGGAGGGGGAGTACTTCTGAGCATTGGCAGGATTCTGACAGGGGGACAAGTCGCCTTGCTTCTTGCTTGCAACTGCTCCATCTAGACCGCCAACGTCCAGCGCTACCCTCCAGTCTATTACAGGACCGTAGATATGTACTTGAGGATCGGACGGAGAGAATGTATGTTTTCTGCCATGGTGCCGCTAAATGCTTCTTGGATCTCTTGCCTTTCAACACCTTGCGCCGGCGCTTGTTAGTGCCTTCAAGGCCGAGAGGTCCAGACACCTTTAAATGCCAGTCTGGTGCTGGAATAGGAGTTCACATATGTTACCATCTATCATTGATCTTCATTTGGTGTTGTACGTCCCAAAAGAGACTCTCTCGTCCCATTGATCGTCATCGTCGTCTGGTGCGAGTGTTGAGGCCTGAGGCTCCAAGATTGTGCCACCACATTCTCTTCAAGTCCCATATCCAACTTCAACATCTTAGACTTGGTATCCTTGCAAGTGTACACAAACTTGATTCAAAGTCATAAGCCTATTGAAGCTCATGTAGGCTCCTGGTTCACGGTATAGGTAGCTAGGTAAGCTTAATTCTTGCCAATAAAGCCTCATCGGAGTCTTGGATGATATGACCTGTCGTTCTTCCTCAAAACCAGCAAACATAGTCAGCTGATAAGTTCAATATTCCCCTCCGTCTAATCACTTCTTTTTCTGTCTATTTCCTGTGCTATGCTATATTCTAGCCTGATCTCTGGTGACAAGACCTCGTTCAAGTGAGGTTCAGAGAGATCTTGAAAGCTGAACTGGTCACCTCTGAGCTGTCGCTTGAAAAGTACAGCAACGTCAATACAAACACGCGCTGAACTTTCTTTCTCGACTCCTCCTTTCAACCTACAACCTTAAAATCGTCGATCTAGCTACCGCCAGTTCCAGCGAGCACCACGCAGTGTCAAGGAGACTAACCGCAAAAGTCGACATGGCAGCAGCAAACTTACAGACAATCGACCCCGACCCCAGTGAGGGGCGAATTCGATCTCCCGAGGAACTTGCCTTGCGCAAAGCTGAGAAGAAGAAGCGCAAGAGTGAACGAAAGTTGAAACGGAAAGCGAGGAAAGCTGCTGCCGACCTTGCTGAACAGGCTCCGAGACCTGCCAGAGAAGATGCCCCAGCTCCATCTCCTGCCCCAGCCCCAGCCCCAGGTGTTCGAACTCCTGTCCGTCCAGTCCCTATCAGCAACGAAGGTCTCAAGTCTGCTCGATCTCACTACAGCTCGATTCCTACCAAAGTCAGCACACAGCAGTCCGCAGATGACGAATCTGAAGGCGTTGAAGAGATACTCGACCGAAGGATTACCACTCGCAGTCCTGACCCCCTTACCAAAGAAAGTCTCCAATCTGGTCGAGCTCAATATTCTTCCCTTCGTATCGTCACCAATCAATCACCTATCCTCTCATCCTTATCCATGTCTTCCCCCGAGTATGACAGCAATGTTATCATGACTGACTGCCCTGAGCCCGAGAGCCTGGATCCGAACAACCGAATAATATCAACAGCCATTTCGGACTCGGATGAAGATGGAAGCATCGAAGAGACAATCATTACGCAAGGCGCACAAGCTACGCTCTCTCGGTCCTCTCGAACCTTGGTACCCAAGCCTCACCTCCAAGCCCTCGATCTGTCAGTTGATCCGGGTGATTCGGATGACGAAGAGCTCAGCACTCTTGGCGACTCAGATCTTCGTGGTCGGGAGCCTGAGCAGATCAAACCCAAGAGACACGCTGGATTTCCACCATCAGAAGATCTTCCTGGATGGTTTCCATCACATATCAAGGAAATCTATCGAGTAGATCGGCATGGTGGCGCTCTTTCATTCAAGGTCAGTACCTGACATCATTTGTGTACACACCGACTAACAAAATTGACGACAGGAACTCAATGAGATCACACAATATCGAACAGCCCTTGAGATAATTCGACGACAAAAGTGGACCACGTACATCGAAGCGGGAGAAGCTAGATGGAAGCTTCAGAAGATACTCCGCCGACTGCGAATCCGCCCGCTAACCAAAGCCTTCTACCAGTACCGAAACAAGCAGTACAAAGTGTGGAAGGAGAAGGCCTTGAAGTCTTGGAAGCGGCTCGAGAAGACACATCTTGGCGTTTGTATCTTGGACGAAACGATCAATATCAACTTTCGACAGGAACGAATCATCTACGAGAAAAAGCTTGGTGGCCGGTTGTAGCTACTGCTTGCTTTACTAGTTTGATACAAGACATCTAGATCGCCGTATCTTCCATGGTGAGTTTGAGGGAGCACAACGATGATCAATCTAGATGACATCAAGGACTCCTTGATGTGGAATCACACCTGCCATCTGAATCTCGGATTATTGATACTGTGGATATATAGTGGGGCGGCGCATTCAGGGGTCATCGGATGAAGATGTAAGGGAGGAGGGAAGGGTATTCTCCCACGATACTTGCAGCTTTGTGGATTGGAAAACAGTGATTTCTCCGCTGCCCAGCGGAGGGTCTAGCCGTCGGCTGGACGCCACCAAGTTGAAGCTTTTCGTTCATGTTCATCTTGCTCTGTTTTCACCTCTTTACCTGGGGGTTTGCATGCATAGCTTCTGCACTTGCAAGGATCTGCCGTCCGCCACAATAGAAGCTTACTTTTTCACCCTGAATCAGCTAGTAATTCCAAACTCTCCGCGGTGAGCCTCAGACAACGCTAGCATCGACTTGGATAACTGACAGCTCTCAGATTGGGCATAGGCAGTGCACGGTAGCGGCGTCGTTCATGCTCTGAAAACTAACCTCCGGCTCACAAGCCTATTCTGTGAGATGCTCGGGTGGCTGGTCCGAAGTTGTGACTTGTGAGACGCTTTATGTGTGGGGAGGGGTGAAGGCACCTTCAAAGCGCCCTAAGCGAGGGACGTTTCTTTGGATGGCAGCCCACAGCGCTCAGGGGGCATCCTGGACGTTTACAAATTTTACCGAGCAGGCCAAGCATTTCAGACGATTCATCGACATCCACAGGGAGTGCTCGAAGGTTTCGAGACAAGTTCAACCGGGCCTGCTCCTAACTTGCGAAGTGAATTCCGCTGCTGGCCTCTTTGGAACATCCTGCGCGGCGCGAGGTGATCAGATGTGTGGGAAGCTGTAGCCGCGAGCTGATGGAATCAAGAGATGATGGGCAACAGGATCCACGACTGATTGCATCTTTAGGTTCTGTCTGTAGCAGAGAGAACAGCGAGCAGAAACATGCATACCAAGACGAAGTTATCATGGAGCTGTGTACTGGCGTGGTATCGTCAATGAAGCGTCTTGCATTTAGTGCATATCGAACAATCTCCCGTCCAGTCCATTTCATGTGTTGGGTGTTGATTCGGCAAAGTTGTCCGAGGGACAACGCGCGCCACCAGGCGCTGTGTGGGAGCCTGTAAGCGCAGTTCGCCGGAGCGTTCCTCCCCAGCTGAGTGAGTTTCGTAGCGTTACCCTCGGTTTGCCGACTTCCAGCATCCCTCACAATGCCACAACCAACATCTTTCGCTCTTTTCTCTGCGACTGCAACTTGGAGATCTTGAGGAAAATTCTCGCTGCCGAAAGTGACAGGTCAGGAGAGTACGGAACGACCAACATTCCGGATCCATGAGGGGCAATCCGACCCATAGCGTCATACAAACAGTGCCTGCTGGAGAGCGAGAGAGCTATAGAACCACTACTCTACGAGTACAACAATCCTTTTCGCCGATTCCATATCGATGTGTCTATCAATCGCGGTACATGAAAGTCATGTTTGGGCATCTGTTTAGTTTGTTTGGATTCCAAGCGGCTGGGTGCACACTTCCCATCCTTCGTCTCGTGGCCAGCGGGCTTTCATTTATCCAAACGCTAGAACTTGTATTGCTGGGGTAATACACCGGACTCGGTAATCCTGATTGCGATGCGATGTGGAATCTTCTCTTCTTCTTTCGGTCAGTTGGTGGATGTGTTTGTGCAACTCTATCTGTTATTTATGCTCTCCTTCATAACTCCATACCACATCTGGCGACGCCAGGTCTTACCCCCGTTAAAAGTTGGCGCCTGATACACGGATCTGCTCTTTTTCAGCGAGAGTCTCTAATCTTCTACTCGAGTATTAGGTATAGAACGTAATATAATTGGGTGAAATGGCTGCTCGATCCGATGATGAGATGGTGCCCGCTGTCTGTCGCTGTCTCTGTTCCTGTCGCTTCCTCGCTCGTGTATCTCCTGTTTTGAGACGAAACCGCCCATAAGCGACTCTTGAAGCATTGATGTCGCAGCTTGGCTCGGGAAGCCCCTGACCATGGGGTTTGGATGCACAACAGCGGGGCCAAACGCCCCAAACGGCTTTGACCAGGGGCTTCAAGAAGTCAAGATAGTTGAAATGACCCTCCTCGCAGTGGGGAATCAATTTCAGCAGGGCTGTGTAGTCCCCGTATTCCTCGAACGCTCGGTCGGAAGCCCTGGGCTGTCCTGGCCCCTGGTGTGCCAAGCATGGCCAGGATCGAGCGTATTTCAGACGAAGGAGATCGTATATAACAGTCGACCCTCCTCCTGCTTGGCAACTCTTCATTCTTCACTATTGTTTGGTATCTTGCTGTACGCTCTCCCGTCACTCTTTTTTAATTGCTGTTTTCCCAGGACTGGCGCCATCTACGTTCATCACTCTCTTTCGATTCTACAACATATCCTTCTTGACTCGACTTCCTCGATTGTAGATCAACGAGAAACGATCTTTTCCTGCTAGCTAGACTTCCCGGATTCCAGACATTTGAATTCTCGTCTTCAGACCTTCACATCGGATTTAAATTCGCCATGTTATTTCAACAAGTATCAATCGCCATTCTTGGCCTCGCTGTTGCGACTGAAGCTGCTATCATTCCCGAGTTCGATGGACTACGACAGGCTGGTCTAGTCCGAAGACAAAACAACCGCGGTGGAAACAATGGAGGAAACAACAATGGCAATAACGGTGGTGCTGCTGCGAACGGAGCCACATGTCTCGACGCCTCTGTGATTCAAGATGGTTCAAACAACGTCGGTTGAATTCAGTTCAAACTTCAAAAACCTTCCAGCTGACAACCCCTCAGGATGGTCAAGATGTCCCTACCGCTGGACAAACTGCCTCTTTGACGTAAGAAGCCCAATCGATCCTGGGGATAAGTAACGCTGACTAAGAATTTAGTGACGCCGCCAACTTCATCAACTTCTGCAAAGGCACAACCATCACCAACGGGCTCCAGATCAAGGCTGGATCCTGTAACGGAATTGGTGAGTGATTTCTAGCTGTTCAAAGCGCGCTCTTTAACGCTCCATAGTCATGGGTAAAATCCCCTCAACCGCCAACATGATCGCCGGTATCATCACTTCGCCCAAGCCCATGGAGGATCTCGAAGAGAACAAGACCTTCACTGTCTCAATCCAAACCAAGGGATTGGCTGCTGGAACTTTCACCAATGCCCAACAGAACTACTACAGCGCTCCTCAAAACCTTGATGGATCAGGAAAGATTATCGGACACACCCATCTGACTGTCCAAGATCTCGGAAATTCTCTGGAACCAACCTCGCCCCCTGACCCAGTCTCATTCGTCTTCTTCAAGGGTGTCAACGATGCTGGAGATGGAAAGGGTCTCCTCTCTGCAACAGTCACTGGTGGTCTCCCCGCTGGTTTCTACCGGGTGTGCTCTATGACTGCGGCCGCCAACCATCAACCTGTCCTCATGCCAGTCGCCCAGAGAGGTGCTCAAGATGATTGCCAGAAGTTCACTGTTGGCAAGGGTAACGGTTAGTCCTTTCTACTAGCTTCGGGTGAAACTACATGTACGGAGCATATTCTGATTGACTATCTAGGCAATGCTGGAGGTAACAACAATGCTGGAGGCAACAACAACGCTGGAGGCAACAACAATGCTGGCGGGAACAACAACGCTGGAGGAAATAACAATGCTGGAGGTAACAATGCTGCCACAGGAGGAGGCAACAATGGAGCCACAGGAGGCAAGAACAATGCCGCCACAGGAGGAGCCAACAACGGAGCAACTGGTGGCAATGGTAACAATGGAGGCGGACAAGCGGCAGCCAGTAAGTTTTGAACGAGCTACATGTCCTTCCAGGTGGTGATAAATGACTTATCCTGAGGATGCCACAAACATCACAGAGCAGCTCATCTCCCCAACCCTTCAGAAACCTCAAGATTCCCTTACTGACTCTTCTCAAGGCTCCGCTGCTGCAACTGCCACAAAGGCCGCATCCAACCAAGGTGGAGCAAACGGAGGCAACGGAGGCAAAGGATCAGCTGCCACATCCTCCGCCGCAGCAGCCCAGACGTCCGCCAAAGCCTCCACAGGAGGAGCAACTGGAGGAGCAACCGGAGGTGGCAAAAACATCGGAGGAGCCGCTCCAGCAGTCACGAACTCAGGCGACAAGGCGCGTCCCTTCGCGGTCAATGGGAACACGTTCGTCAACGAGAGTGCGGCCAAGCAGAGAGCTTGCGACATCCAGAATAACGCGTGTTCTGATGCAGTCAATGGCGGAAAGGCGAAGGGCTCTACCCTCGCAGACTGTACGGCGCAGCAAACTGCTTGCAATGCTGCTTAGGATGTACGATGGTCTTGCTTAATGGCTCGGTGTGACGACATGATGTTATGTAATAGTTATGTACGGCGGTGGGTGATAAGGTCGAGCATTGCAATCAGAGATGATCAGTCAGTTGGATGGAAGAGGAAGGGGCGTCTGTTGGGTTGACCCCATGGGTGTTTTCTTGTTGTAGATGGTTGCCAAATTTATTTCATTACGGGAGTTCTGTAGATTTTCCTACGACGGGGGTTTGTATGTACGCATTTGTTCAATGAAGATCCTACAATCAATTCTGTTGAAGACGGGATGGAAGTGTTGTGAATAATAAGGTCTAGAAATAGACAGCGATGAATTTCCAAAGGTGGAGTTTAGATATCGAGAGAGTAGAGGTTGGAGTCAGATCAGATGGCATTGGCACCCATCAGATCCAGATGTCAGAGTTGACCTGACTTCAGTCCCACTCACTGCCAGTGTCAAAGTTGACTCTCCAGTCAAACCTCCATCAGGACCCCAAAGCCCGCGCCTCAACACAAAAATACAATCGACACCAGTTCCTGCCATCCAATCCCCCTCATTGTCGCAAAATTAGCAAAACAATGCCTTTCATTCCTGACGTCGTCCAATGTTTCCATCTTGTTTGACCTGGCCCGAAAAAGCGGCCTAGTCGGTTTTGGGATCCCCGTCGGTTGTTTCACCAAGAACGTCTATCGGAACATCGGGATTAAGGACAGGGAAGAAATTAAAGGGAGGGTCCTGTAACGAGGAGGATTTCTGAGTGGATTTTGATGGTTTGAAAGGGAGAAGAAATAGAAACACTACTTTGGTGGGGAGTGGAAGAGGAGAAACAAGACGGATGCTTAACTGTCTGCACCATGTAATTAATCGAACTTCGCTTTTGCGATTTGTTCAAACAATGTGGATAGGAGATGACCCTCATCCCTTCGGCGCTCATATTAGAATGTTTATTTGTGTCTCCAGGCATGCCTGATGACTAGTAGTATCTGAGGTATTCATGGACAGGACATATATTGATTCTCGCTAACCTCATCCGCAGCGCATCGAAGCCCTTTTCAGCCCCACGGGGATTGGATTTGGCATAATAGTCGGTCCTCCTCCTGTTTAGCTCGGGGCTCGCTAACAGTCGGGGAAAGCAAGTGTCACAGGAAAGCAAGTGTCACAGCTCATTTTTGCCCGCAAAAATTAACCGATTTTCCATTTATTTAAACTTTCACGACGCATAACTTTATTAATTAAATAAATATAATAATAAAAAGTGGATGCATCGAAGAGGATAATTAGAAACTATTAGAATATCAACTTTTATTTTTCTAATTTATAATAATATATACTTAACATTTCAAAAAATAGGGCTTTTACGTCTTAATCTTAGTATAAAGGTTTTGCGCGGGGCATTTTAGTAAGGCTCCTTCACCAAAAAACGAGCTGTGACACTTGCTTTCCTGTGACACTTGCTTTCCTGTGACACTTGCTTTCCTGTGACACTTGCTTTCCCCGACTGTTAGCGAGCCCCGAGCTAAACAGGAGGAGGACCGACTATTATCCCTTTCAGCTGGCTGGGAACGGACTCAGATGTGAAAAGTTCATGGCAAAAATCCAAATTTACAGTTGAATGGAAGGTATCGCTATAACAATCTGCCGGTCCCGAGACCTGAGTCCTCGTAGTATTTCACCCACCATCCAAATCAGCACTACGGTTGAAGATTCCTCGAATATCCAGAGTTGAAATCCAAATCCAACCAATTGCAGTACTCTCTAATCTACATCTTCTAGGTGCAACATCCATCTACGTCTCAATCGTAGGAACCAATCGTCGAAATTTGCTACTGCGCGTATGCATCCCCGAAAATACCTGGCTCTGAACCTGTCCAGCCACCTGCGCGGGGACAGCTCTCGTCTGTCTCACGACCTCCTGCACATACCTCGCACTCTACGAGTCAAGTTGAAGGCGTGGCATATTGGTGTTCTGCTTCTTGACCGCGTCGACCATTTCTTTCTCACGCGCAGCTTTGAGTTTCTGCGCGTTGTCGACTGGGCCTGTCGGAGGGTCGCTGGCGAGTTGAGTCACTGAGCCAGAGGCACGAAGCAATGCGATGTTGGGGGCGAAGGTAGTAGCGGCATTGTCAAAGAATTGTTGCGTTCTCCTTCTCAAGTTACGTTCTCGTAGCTTGTTGGCTTCGTCTTGTTCATCCTTGATATATGTACCACTTCGCGCCCTGGATGGTTCTCCATCATCACGGTCTTCATGCACCATGTCTTCCTGTCTCCGGTTTCCGCGCATGATTTGGACTTCTTTCCCGACCGCTTCTCGTTGGGCACTCTTGCGAGTGATGGCATTTGCAATATCATCTTCTTCCTTGCGTTCCTCGATGACCTTTGAGTCTTTGTTGAGCCTCTCTGGTGTCTGAATGGTCGTGGCGCTTCGAGCCTCGACTTTCACGGCATCGAAGCACGTGCGCTTGCGATCACTCTCTTCCTGGCTATCTGAATTGGCTGCAAGCAGAGAGGGATCGTTCTCGAGCCGCTGGATGTCCGCTTGACGCATACCAATGTCCATTTCTCGATGTATACTTCCTTCCTCTAGAACATTTGTCTCTCCAAACCGTCCCTTTCCTAACAGCCCCATCTCATCGCTCGCTGTGGCTGCTCTCCAAGCTTCCACTATATCAATGGTCTTCGGGCTCGCTCGCTTATCATTTTCCATCAGAGCATCAACATCAATCGGCTTCGAGCGGAACCAAGCAACATATCTCGTAGCATTCGCCTGCTCTCGCTCAGCAGAGCCCAGTCTCCGCCATGCGGTATTTGCTCTCGCGTCTCGTGGCCTACCATACTCACTCTTGACTTCGTTGCCGTCTCGAGAGCCAGAGCTTGCTAGGCTATCCGCAATTGATTGAGTTCGACCTCGTTGAACTTGATCGTTCGTTCCACCCCTCGTCTTCCTCGACCTTGGGGCTTGATGAGGCTTCTCTCCCGCGAAGTTTTGTGCTTCGACTCGTGCGGTGTCTCTCAATTGCTCCAGCATGTCCACTTCCTCTTCTCTCCCAGCCGATCGAGCAGCATCCAGATCCGCACCCTGCACAGCACGCATCTCAGCGATCAGATCCGGGCAGAAACAGTCCGTAGACGGAGTCCAAGTCCGCTCCACATATCCCATCCAGCGGATCCAGTATTCATGTGTACCAGGCGCAAGCCTCTCGCCATCAATTCCTTCCACATCATACTCCTTCTCCTCTGCCGGTCCAGCTGCCACACTATCCTCCTCTGACTCCTCATCCGAATCGTCCATGCTATCGTCGGAATCCACGTAATGCCTCAATCTTGCGTTCCTGGTTTCTCGCGAACGAAGACGTTTAGGTGACCATTTCTCGTATGGTTCTTCCGCCCTGCTCTCGTCCGGTTGGCTCTTATGTGTACGGGGTGGAGGTAAGTTCTGGACCTGTTGGACGCGAGGAGGTGGATCAAGAGATCTTGTCTGCCGCTTCGGATTTGAGTATTTCGGAGAAACGGGTATGATCCTGCTCAGTCGAACTATTTCCTTCCGCCCACTACGCAAGTAAGAGACTGTGGTGTTCAGCGGTTGACATGCTGGACGTACCTCCGATTCACAAGCTCAATTGTTTCCCTTGGTCTCTTCAATGACTTTTGGGCCTCCTGCATGTAACTTCCTTTCTTACAGGATGGTGTGGGAGGGAGGATGGGCCGTGGATCTCGAGCTGGAGAGTGCGATATGCCATTGGTATGTCGCTGTGCTAAAGGGTTTGACTTGGCCGTTGTGCTTGTGCCTGCCATTGTGTAGTTGTTCGATTAAGAGGTTTGATATCAACAGCATCACGGTACAGTTCAACTACAATTGAAGCTCGAAATCAGAGATATACGCGTCATGAAAAAGAAACCGTACAACACAGACAGGGAAGAAGACAAGACCCCTACCTACCTCGTACCTCATCCATCGGAATGACTACTCACATCAAGCCTACCCTGTGTGAGTGACTAGAGTGGCACAGTGATAACAAGGGGATTGTCCTGATCCGACCTGCTGGAGCCCCAAACCAATATTTCATTGTGCAGGAACGCCTCCATACTACCCTAGTCCAAGGAGGAGACGATCAGATTTGGCAGCCGCATGCATTGTTTTCCTTCAGTACTGTACTGCAATGTTCCAGCTGGGCATCTCGATACCTGCTAATAGCCAACTCGCCGGATCATGCGATCTGCATACCGGCATATCTCTGTATAAAGACACACACCGAACAAACAATGAAAGTGGAGGTTTGCGAAAATCTTGTTCGATTGTGAAATATTGACAAGTCACAAATCCCATGGCCCGGGCCAAGCCACCAAACTCAGGAGTCCGAGCCCACTCAAACCCCAACCCAACTAGCCATCGACGCGCTTAGAAGCGCGATTTTCGCGATGAGACGTCAGACCATGGCACATTCCTATCAGTTTACTCCTGCTTCAGTTTGAAGTCGGGGAGAGTGTAGGTGAAGTTTGGAATGGGTCATGGTATGGGAAACGATGGAACATCCAGTTCGTCAAGCGAACACCTTCATTCGTTTGGAGCCTCGGTCACCCACGCCTGGACCACTTCGCGTTCTGCCGCATGATTGAAGCTGTCATAACGCCCCAGAAAGGGAGGAAGCTGTATCAAACCACAAGTGATGACATTTCTGCAGGATCTCGAAGGTCAAGTAAGCCTAGCTACTGTATCCCACCGACCTACGCAACATCCCAAGCAAATCAAACATCATTTATTAATATCCCACAATTCAACCTTCATATCTGTATTCGCAGCAAGCAACATCGTCATATCCCCATATCAGTACACATTATAAGGCTGGACTCCTAAGAGGTTTTGAACTCCATGCCATTGATGCTGAAGGTCAAGCGGTCCAAGTCGATCGTGATATCCATAGGATCGGCCTCCTTCGAGGTACCACCTTCCGCCAACTCCTCATGTCCACACTTCATGTATGGAATAGCACACCTGTTGTGCAGCTTGTGGGCTTCACCAGGTCCATGAGTATGGAAATGGCAGGGGCACAATGCCTTCCGATTCAATGGCGAGAACCCCTTACGAGGATTGCGGACATCGTAACCCTCATTGGCCCGGCGAGCGATCAATGCGAAGTTGCGTGAAGTCCAGGTCAACATGGCATTCAAGAAATCAGGAGCAGCAAATGAGGCAAGCGCCAACTCTTGTCTCAACTTGCAGCAACCGCGATCGGTATGGATGACATTGGCAGCGATGCAGAGTTCTCGAAGTTGGGAGCCGTGCTTGGTGACTTCGAAGATCTTGACCAACAGAGCGGGACCAAAGACCGTACCATACTCAAGGAAGCCATCTTGAATCGTATCAATTGCGCAGTTCATCAAGTCCTTCATGTCCCATTTCTCTGCGAGAGCATAGACATCGACGAGCTTGGTCTCAGCAGCATCAAATCGGGCGCGAAGACCTTCCTCGAGACGCTTCATCTCTGCTGTGGATGGTGGGTGTCGGACGGAGAACTTGGTTGGTGGCTTTGGAAGTTCACCCTGGACTGTGTTAGCTGGCATTGTTTCTCCTACAGGAGGCACTGCAGAGGCAGGTTTGGGGTTCGAATGCTGGAATGATGCAGGTGCTTACGGTATAAAACCAATCACTAACCATGCGAAAGACATCGGGGTCCTCCTCGTTCAAGAAGATGAAGCCACTCTTTCCGGTCTCGCTGGCCAGGCTGGTATCGAAATGCTTCGTATGCTTCCGGAGGAGGGCCCTGTGGACGTTGAAGTTTTGACGCTTGTTCCAGTCAGCAAATATATATGAAGAGCGCGAGTCTTGTGTACCTTCTCGCCGACGCCAACTCCGATCTGTACAGTCTCTGTACCAATTTCGCTGCGTATGTCAGCATGTGTCGTGGTATAGGTGTGTTCGGGGACTGGCTCACGCGCCGAGACTGGGCTTCTTGAGGCTCTTGCAGGACATGTTGAGGAGAGACGACTGTTGTCATGGCATAAGTAAGCAAAGTAAAGGCAAGAGGAGAGCAGACGGGAGATGATAAGCAGTGGCAAGGAGAAAATTGGAGGGGGGATTACTTACAGTTAGGGCAGCTAACCGACTTGCGTTTAAGAGGCTTCGTGGTTCTGTCGGCCACGAGCAGGGCGTTGGCAGAGGAGGAGGATGATGAGGGAAATGAAGAGGAGGAGTGAGTAGAGAGTGAGGAAGTGAGAGTGAGGAAGTGAGGAAGAAATAAAGAGAGGAAGAGCACAGCGAGAATGAGCAAGACTGAAGCGAGGCTGTTGTTGGAAAGCGCGCTTCGGGAGACGCGTTTGCACCCAGATCGGGAAAGAGGCATGCACCTGACCCTCGCGATATCACATGATCAGAAACGAATTCCTAGTTCGAACCCCACGGCCAGGTACTTGACTAATAGAGCCATGCCTACCTAGGTACCTTACGGAAGTGAGAAATTTGAAGACCATTTCTGGCCAGGTATTAACACATGGGCACAGTGGTCTCATTGTTGATAGTTGGCTGTATCTTGCAATGCAGCCAACAGGCGGCGGTTGAAGCAGCCAAGGTCAATTAGATGCAACAACTCAGTTCTCTAGTCCTAAACATTTGATTTCCCTGCAACAATAACCCTTCTACATGGCCGAATTTTCCAATCAATGGCTGTATGACACCAAATAATAGCTTTCCAGGCAATAGGTATGCTGAAATAGTACGAGGAACACAAGTTGAGCTCCAAGCGACCCAGGAAACTGGAGAGCATAGAGTTCGTGTCCATTTAACCAGGTTCGAGTCCTTGGAACTCATCATCTTTTTGAGGTACCTTTTCCCTATTCCTTCTTTCAATGTGCCGAAATACTTTTGTTGTTTTGTTTATCTTGTATTTCGGTTCCTCGCTTATGTTTACGACCATCTTCAATCCCCACTGGCTCCCAGCCGAAATGGACAAAGAGCTCGCCCTCCTGGCGCTCAAGAGAGAATGATCCATCATCTCCTCGGCAGCCATGCAGCCTATCCTCATCGACGACAAGTACACTCCGGGGCAGTCAGTTCAGACAGACGAACAGCTGAACGAGTACATGCGCAACAACCCCCCCCCCCCATTAAGTTGGCATGCTGCGTGCACTTGCAGGATTGGGGAAGGGGATGATACCATGGCTTCGTTGATTCAAAGCGAAGGTTATTGGGGCCGATGGTTTGAGAGTGGTGGGTGCCTCTGCTTTTGCTCTGCTTCCTCCGGGACACCCTGTTTCAACTGTTTCTAATCTAGCAGAGAAGTTCGCCGCAGAAATTATCGCCGCACGATGAGCTGAGCTCCTGGATCTTGATGGCGTCTAGCTGTGAGGTAAGAGATGTGCTCAGGGCCATGTCTACGGAGAGCGATCTCCGGGGTTTCACCAAGAAGATATGCAGGTGCGGTGGAAAATAGGTCTTGCAAATGTAAGAGAGCGTTGTCATGATATAATCAAACGAGCGTAGTGTTTCGAACCTATCTACAGTCTTGTGTTTTCGGTTGTTTTCGGCCATATTTACATTCGACCCAACGGCTAGCCGTTGACATCGAGCATTGAAAGGGCATGAATGAATGAATGAATGAATGAAATTTTGAAAGGGGCATCAACTGCACAACAACTCGACACTCAAATCCTATGTACAAAGGATATCTCATGCGGGCCCTTTTATGTGCCTGAAAGCACTCGTGACATCGTTTCGGTCTAAGTGGCTGTAAATGTCGAGCCAATAGGTCCGAACTTGATGTTCGAGTAGGTGACTGAAGCACCTGGAGACTTAGCTTCTACATCAGCTGGAACACCAGAGGTAACTGCGCACCCGCCGCGCGCTGAACCAGGGGTAGTAGAGTCGATGGGGTATGTGGAATCCAACCACAACATGTTGGAATAATGATCGTCCCAAACAGACATGACGAGAACCATGCCGGCCTTCAAGGCCTTGCCCATGCCCTCGAGACCTCCAAGAGTCTTGAACTTGTAGTTGTCTCCAAAGGCAGCCTTTTGGGCATCGCAGAACTCGGTTGTGATCGAATTGCCGGTGACATTGGCGATGACTGACTGGGAATTGGGGATGAGCTTGTTGTCTTGGATGTAGAATCGCTTGATCTCCGTGAGTGGGTCGCCGATGAATTGGGTTACAACGGTCATTTTCTTCTTGGTGTCGACTTTCATACCTGGACCGAAGAAGCCGGTGTCTCCCATGCGATACGAGTTGAAATCGCATCCATCGGGATCACATACTCCAGCGTATCGGTCCGCTGAGTAGGTACCTCCACAATTGTCGCCATTGCACATGGTTTGGCCGATAGGATTACAGGTATGAGGTGTGTAGGCAGTGGCCATGGAGTTTGCTTCCCAGATGTCCATTTCTGCGCAGCAGGAGCCATGATCTCCTACACCAGCATTGGGATCATTGCTTGATGGTTTCCAGCCAGCAACATTAGCCTATTACTATCAGTTGTGAGGTTGCAGGATGGTACGATCGAGACTGACCTCTCCGTTAATAAACTTCAGATCACGGGGACATTGAGCATCGCAGTACCCGGTTCCTAAATGACCGAACAGTCAGTAAAAAAACCATGTCTTACACATTATTTGAGTGACCTGAGGGCGAAAGACTTTGTGGTGCAAGGATATCTTTCAGATTGGGAAACAAGAAATGATCAGTCCCTGATCGCTCACTTACCATACTTCGCTCCGGCCTTGTTGCTCGAGTATTTGGCCATTCCACCATCCTTGTCCATAGACACAAAGTACAAGGCACCGTTGAGACCGCAAGGAAGATTCGAGACATCGACATCGAATGTAAACTCCTTATTCAACAAGCTGAACATCTGATACGAGGTGTCCGTCTCCATGAGATATAAGCGAGATCCGATGTTGGTAGCGTAAGTTCCCTTGGTGGTGAAAGTAAGCTTCAGAGAGTTACCGCTGGTTGTGGCACCGTATGTAGCGGCGTAGTCGGCACCCTCGAGAGCACAGTTGGCTGTGCATGCTTTGTTGTCTGGGCACAAAGTCGCGCTCCATGTGTTTCCATCGTAACAGTTGGTGTAACTCCCGCTCTTCTTGTCGTGGACCCATCTCCAGTTGGAATCAATGACCACCTTTCCAGTCTTGGATGTGCAGCTCCCTTTCGCAGTACAGGTCTGCCATGTCATACTTGGGTGTGTCTCCGACTGTTGTGTGCCAACCTGTTGGCCACGCACTACTGCGGCCACCAGTGAAGTAGCAAGTGCAAAGCTGCGATACATAATGTCGTAGAATGAGGGTAGAATGGCGTAAGGTTAAGGATGGAGAGACAACTCGAGGGCATGGGACGCGGCTTATATACCTCGTATCTAACCCAACAGAGACCTAGGGGTAGGGTACTGATATACTAGACCTGGGAACGAGGCGGGTCTACGGTAGAGCTGTCCTTATAGCCGTCGATCTCCTCAAATTTGGAAGCATATTGACTTCCTCCGGCTTAGCAGTGACATGGTGATGCACAGCGTCCGTAGCTGTGATGACCTCGCTTGATCCGCCATGTATGAGAATCTACCGGAAACTTGATCTGCGTGATTCGTTGCATATTGCCTGAGAGATTACAGGAAGACAACAGCGCGGAGACGAAGGGGTTCAATGGCTCTGTACAAGAGCCAGGTGACTTGTAGAAGTAGCCAAGTGATATAATAGTGAAAGTTTTCCCGGACAGAGTGTGTGTAACTCAGGAAGAAAGAAACCCCACCGAATCATGTCATCGAACTAAGATGGGAACAACTGAATGGGAGAAAGTTGATCAAAGGATGACAAGCATTCAAATGAACTGTAAGGGCAAAGCGGACCGAAGATGAGATCGAGGGGTATTCTGCTCGTTCCCCGCAGTTCCGACTATTGGATGCTGGCTATGCAGAGATTCCTTGTACACCGCTTCACTCTCATTGACCATAGAAGTGGTCGCTTAAACCTAGAGATGAGAGGTTGATCATCGTTTTTGGACGGTGGGACTCGCTGTAGTGAAAAGCCCGGGACAAGTAAGGTCTTTGAATGCATCCGCATTGGTGAACGCTACAACAGCAAAAGACTCGATCGAACCTTTTGTTTAGACAAAAAATCGATACCGTAGACATACTTAGTTGGGCTGAAAATGGCCTGTAACATGGTTCGGCATCCTTTGATATATGGGTGTCGGAATCTTGGGTTCGGGATGAGGCTTGGAGGTTGACCCTCAACACTTGCCAATAGCTGTTAATCCACCACGGAATAGTGGGTTCTCGAAGCAATCTGGACAGTCCGAAAAGCCAGTCTAAAAGAATTTTACTGCGATCAATCTATATCAGAAGAATAATTGATGGCTTACACACCAGTAGATCCACCATACGAGTGACTTCCAAGAGAGAGTATCCGATATCATGATGAGTCTAGGCAGATGCACAAAGCACAATTTCGGCTAAAAAGAAGTACCAAATATCAAGCACATCAATAGTGACGCGGAGGAAGTTCGAAGCAACGCGACGGCAGTCAGTCAAGGCAATCGAAGACATTTGACTAATGATGTGAGGTTCCATCTGAAAGATGATTGCAATATTACCAGACAATTTTAATAGCCTCAAGACATACTTACGGCGGATCAACCTGCTATACCAATCACTGATGGACTTGTTCCTGAGCCTTACTCACGATGGTGGTCACTGATGATGATGTGTGGTTGTGATATCGTTGGCATGCGGGGGTCAGCATATTGACTGCATGATGTAGTACCATCGGCAGATTTAAAGTTTTGTGGAGAAAAGCTGCCAGATTGAGTTAATCAACGGAGAATTAAAAGGCTAGGTACGCCACCTACTAAGGTTACTCTGTAGATATCTGAGTGCAGCGCGTAATGAGGACTTCTGTTCACAATTTAAATAGATCTTCTAACTACATTCGCATTCGCATCTGGTCCATTCCGAAGCTCGCTCCACAAGACACATTGATTTACATTCAGAATCTCATGTTGTAGGTGCAAGTTCAATGATACTGAGTCCTAGGCGTTCGACTTTTTGAAGAAACAATTGGCAATAGCTTAATCGAATGTTGCACTATATACCCTGGACGTTAGCTGAGCAATTCTATAAACTACGGGCAGATCTGCATGAGCTCCGACACTAGCAGTTGAATAGTATAAGCTGATTCGGCGGTAGTGGGATTCTGCATGAATGCAATGAAATGCACAACTCACCAGATGACTCCAGCCGAAGCAAAAGTTTCATTGTTGAAGTCAGACCATTCAAGAATCGTATTTCCTTGGACGATATCCCGACTGTTGCACGGGCCAATTTATTCGTGCATGCCGGGTAATACTCCACTCGAATATGAGCAGACACCACGGCTGAACCTTAGACTCGGAAGATTCTAACGGCGTACTCAACGGAAGCACTCTCGCCGATATTGTATAAAGCGGGTCATGTGCTTGTCCCTTTCTGTATTGTACTGTTCCTGATGCAGCGAAGAATATTCTGACAGCACCCGGAGACTTTGTGTTTATTGGCGCCTGACGTATACTTCCTCACACTAGCAACTCGGCCCCGAGGGAGTAGTTTATGACTTCCAAGCTCCCTGTCTAGTAACATGTTCAAAGCTCTCGCTGCTGCCTTCACGATAGTGCGTGGAGAGAAAGCTCGTGGTTATGTTAAGCTTTCCGTCAAACTGAGGAGACGACATTGCCCAAACGTACCTCCCGGCAGTAGAAAGTGCTGGAGACCCGCTGCGTCCCAGCCGTCGTGATTTAATAAATATGGGACGATGATAACGGGAAGTAAGTGCGTATCACGAGCAGCGGCCGTATCCGTATGGGAAGTAGTAAGCGACAATGCTCATAACTCAGCCTGGGCGTGGAGTGAGTTTTCTTAGCCCACTCCAAGACCTGCTCGACATGCTCCGTTCGAAATACGTTAAGTCTTGCACCTGGAAATACCCCAAGCACTGAGGTCTTTCAAGGGTTATGATAGTGGCGAGGTGCCCCCTCTTCGCCTGTAATATATGAGGTGTCGCTACCCCGCTTGGGCAATATACACATTCAGCCGGATTAATGAAACTTGCGAGTATAACAGAATACTCGGTAGAGTACTGTATCAAATGTGGGGAGAAAACAATGGAGCCGTATCGGGAATCCGCCAAGGAGAGTGTTCTTGGGTGGAGAAAGGTTTTGTTGGACGTCGTACCTTGGCGGAAGGAATCCGCTTTCGTGAAATACAGTCAAGAAAAGAGAGATGTAGAAGGAAACAAGTTATTAAGAACAAAATTATCCTGATACATGATGAGAATGGTGATGACATGAAAAGTTAAGCAGTTAATAATATCTTGGAAAGTGGTTTGGTGAGGTACTCCCTGGGCGAAATGACACACGTACCAGAATGGGAGCGTCCCAGGTATCGGTCTCGAAGTGCCAAAGATCCAACACTGTACTCATTACCAGAGGTCGGCCCTACGACCCGTCGATAATCTTATGGGCCAAGCTGGGACACGACTCCTAGAAATTCAATCAAGCTGGGGTTTCAACTATCAGAGATCTGACGTGGCAAGTCGATCGATCTCCAAACGCAAATCAGGTACGATCTCGTCGTGATCTCGACTCGGGAATAAGGAAATATTGGTAGTGAAGCACCAAATACGACGGGCTTCCTTGCCCACCTTCGGCGGCAGCCAGGTCTGACAAAAGAGTTACTCCTATGGCAAGCACGCAGTAGTACAAACGATGAAGACTAACCTTACGGTGAAGTTCTACTTGTGAATTTCAACATGTGTTATTTGTCAACGACTCAGCTTTTCAAAACGTATTGTCGGAAGGATCAGGATCCCAATGCTTCGGTTGTGCGTTGAGGATCCACGGAAGAGCGTCTTTCCTCGATGAAGTTAGACCACGCACCGGAAAACACACGTAGTAGCTGTAAGACCTATCATGCTAATCCGAGATATATCTTTGACTTCGAATTGTCGAGGATAGCCTCCCACAAAACCTCCTACCTCTATCTGGTGCCGCTGCTTCGACGTATACTGCGTGGTTCGTTGCCTTGCGAACAGAAGTATAAAGTCGTATATAGAGTAATGAGGTGGTTATCGTAGCCCTGTTCACCTTAGCGTCCCGAGTTGCAGGACAGAGAATGCACCGACTGTCCTTGGTCGGTTACCCAGTCACCATTGTTTACTTTCGCTTACAGCATCCGCACCTCAAAGTCTTATACCTGGTATAGACCATTGCGGCCCGATCCCATCATATAATTGACTCCTCGAGCAACGTTGCAGAGAAAAAGGTACCACTAGACTTAACCGTGAACCATATACCATGGCACCAGCTGTTTACCCCCCTTCACGTGACCCTCAACAGCCACATCGCGATCTGGTGACACCACAGGGCCCTCATGGTGATTGGCAGGCCAAACAAATATCCTGCAGGTGACCGCGGTGGGCCCTCCTTCACCAACATCATGGGATTCATGTCTGCTGAGCTTCTCTTCTAGAGATTTGTAAGACATGTACGTGGGAAGATGTTTGAAACGACGCTTGGCTACGCGCGCCAATTGTTAGCCTCGGTATGAAAATGGCCGAGCTTTTCGTGGTCAGGCGCCCAGAAAAGGCTCGAGTACTTCTAATCATATACACACTTTCCTTTTCATATTGTTCGAACTTCATTAAACACTTTTATTCTCACTTCCAATATGCATTTTCCGACTTTGATTGCCCTGGCGGTGCTCCCTGGAGGATATAGCTTGATACTCAGAGACAATGTGGTAAGAATACCTGTCCGCGTGCCTTCACGTACATGTATATTGATGAACACCACAGGGAAGACTTCCAGCTCTTGGGTGGAACTCATGGAACGCCTATCATTGCGACATCGATGAGAGCAAGATTTTGTCAGCCGCTGACCAAGTTGTGAAGCTGGGCCTCAAAGATGTAGGATATGAATACATCAACAGTACATCTCCTTCCCCACACAACCCCACTGTCAAAACCCCCTCTCTAAATTCCATCTAGTTGACGATTGCTGGTCCGTGAAATCAGGACGCAGCAGCACCACCAATGAAATCATGCCAGATCCCAACAAATTCCCTAAAGGTATCTCCGGCACTGCTCAGAAAATCCACGATCTGGGTCTCAAAATCGGCATCTACAGCAGCGCCGGAACAGGTACATGCGCTGGGTACCCCGCATCAATTGGCTACGAGAAACTCGACGCCGCAACCTGGGCTGCCTGGGGAATCGACTATTTGAAGTACGATAACTGCTTCGTGCCCAGGGAATGGTACGATCCGTACGCAGCCTGTGTGCCTGAGTTGTCCGGAGGGCCGTATCCCAACGGTACGTGTCCGAATCTGTCGAATCCGGCGCCGAAGGGATATGATTGGAGCCAGTCGAACTCGACAAAGAGATACAACATTATGCGTGATGCGTTGCTGGCACAAAATAGGACTATTCTATATGCTGTGTGTAATTGGGGGTTGGCGGAGGTAAATTCGTGGGGAAATGGGACGGGGAGTTCGTGGCGCAGCACGGGGGATATCGAGCAGAACTGGGGACGAACTGTGGAGATCTTGAATATGAACAGTTTTGCTTTGAACAGCGTCGATTTCTGGGGTCATAACGATGCTGATATGCTGGAGGTGGGGAATGGTCAGCTGACGGATGCGGAATCAAGGAGTCATTTTGCGTTCTGGGCTGCGATGAAGAGTCCGTTGATCATTGGGACTGATCTGTCGATTTTAAAGAAGAGCTTGGTGGATGTGTTGAAGAATAAGTTTCTGTTGGCTTTCAATCAGGACGATATTTTTGGAAAGCCGGCAACGCCCTACAAGTGGGGAACGAACCCGGACTGGACATTCAATGCCACAAATCCGGCCGAGTACTGGAGTGGGAGGAGCAAGGCTGGAACACTTGTCTTGGCTTTCAACAGCCTAGGTACGAATGCTACGCGGGAAATAAAGTGGAGTGAGGTTCCAGAATTGAAGGGAGGCGACAACTGGATGGTGACGGACATCTGGAATGGTTCGAGTCTGGGATGTGTCAAGGGAGGCATCAAGGAGCTCGTCCAGAGCCATGATACGATCGGATACATGGTGGGGGAGCAATGTGGCAAGGGCTTCATGAGACTTTTCAACAAGCCGAACTAGAAAAGAAAGCGGCCTCTCAATCCACACGAAGATGGTCATATAGGTAGTACGGTGGCATTTCCAACGCTGCGACGGTCTTGTTATAGCTTGGACAGTAGACATCCTGTGATGGGCGGATGCAAGAGCCGTCGGGTAGAGAGGACTATTTGCTCCGGGCCTGCGACGAAACTGTGTCAAAATGATCCAAATTTTCACCTTTATGTGGTATAACATAGTGATACAAGAAGAAATGAGCCTTCAATATGGTCCAGATGCCCTCTGAGATATCGATAAATCACAATATCTCATATCTCCCGACTCCAAACCTCACCACGCATCAACCCATACACATATCATTCACCAACCAGGCGTAACTTTCCTTCAGACTCGCTCCCGTCCTCAGCCCCTCAAGACAAAAAGCGTTCTAGCACCTGAAATGATACCGATCTGATCACCAACTTCCGTCGCAAGCGGAACAAACGCCAACCTCCCGTTCCTTATAGCCACTAATTTCTCCTGGGCCATGACTCTACAGCAGCTGCATAGAACTTCAAAGCCTTCTTAAAATGTTCATCAGCGGTTTCGTGAAACGGCCTTAAGTGTCCCCACTCGCTCAGTTGCAGCCGGTTGAATTCATCAAGATGGGTCATGTATTCGTGAAAGCTGTCTGAGGCTATGCTCTAATCTGGGCCTACCTCCTCAAATACATAATCGAAGTTTCGAGAGCGACCAATTAGTAGCGTATTCCAGAGTGGTTCTTTTGAGATTTCAGTTTCCTGTTCGGTGGAAGCGTTGTAGGTCGAGGGAAGGAGCTAGGCTGCTTCATACCAGACACGGATATCGACGGCGGTGGATTTAACTCTTTGGGGTATATTATGTGCATATGTGAGGACTAATTACATTATCTAGAATGGGACTATTGGTAGTAAGATATGGTTTGTGGTGCCTTATCTTGTTTCAGGAGAGCTAGCTCTTGATGTTGTGTATAATGTGGTCCCTAACCGGGATGACTCGGGCGGTACAGTGAACAATAAGTGAGAATTGAATTCAGAAAAACAGCCAGAGAAAATGGCTTCTTCGAACGTCTATTGCTAGGCAAGGGCTGGCCAGGGTATGAGCGTTTGGCAGACCAACATATCGTTGTAGTTTGGCACCTACGAAGGTACGTCTAGTGGAAAGGGCATATATACCAGCATCAGACAGTAACACGAGCGGAGCGGCTTGTTTCTGCATATAAGGTGCACGGTAGTCTTCAGATAGAGATCTTCTACCAGGGCTCCATATGCGGGCTTCATTTCTTCGCCAGTATCGTTGGTGACGATCCTGAAACACCGTGAATGTGATCCCGCGGATTAGTCGCCGAGCGGAAATTGGAGAACAATATGGCTTCCTCAAGATGGATGAAATCGACTTCTTCTGTGCCCTTAGACTCGACCAAGTACTACAAGCCGACAATCAACCCCAGTTGTTGAAATGTGCGTGGAGTCATTTGTGTGTGAAAGGGCTTTTGGCACCCTGTAAGTAACAGCCCAATAAAGACCCTCTGCAGCTGATCAAACATATCCTATATATCGACAAATGGGAGCTTTCGATTTCCACAGTGAAAAATCAAATTTTTTGGTGGCTGTTAGCTTCTTGGATAGTCTATATGCGGTAGAACCATAGTCTATAGCAAAGTCGTACGACAGCTGCCCACTGAGCATCTTGCAATCAGTCGTCCATCTTCATTACTTTGGACATGAAAGTATCTGCTTCATCAAGAGAGCAGAAGCTTGATACGAGTACGATCGTGTATGATCCGGTCCTCGACTTCAGCGCTTAGACCATGGAAGGAACCATATTGACCAAGCTATAGAGAGAACACACCCTTTCATCTCCATGTGAGTTTTAAATTATTGTGGGAGCACGTCTAGGTCAGGTTTCGATCTTCCGAGGTGTGACAACTCCAAACGCAGCTTGCTCAAAAATTCCATCACAGCAATACTACCATCTGCCTCAATTCCCAACCATACATGAAGAAGCCGATATATCTGGCCCATGCATCATTATCATCTTGATTGATACTGATAGCACTGATCCAGATCCAACCGATGGACGTCGAAAGCAAGGCGTTTAGTAAGTCGTAAACGCTTTCTGTGACTTTGTGATGCTTCCCATTGAGTAAGATGACACTTTCGCAGTAGGATCTCCTCAGCAGTATGAGATGTGAGTGCACCGTGACACTCTGAGGTGCCGATGATGAGGCTTTAACTCGCTTCCATATACTTGGATGGCATGCCACGGTGAATCTTGAGTAGTCTGGTCTGACCAGCTTTGAAGGGGGGATGCTGAAATTCGTTCATAACGGAGTGCGTGCCCCTAAGGCTCGGCTTGCTCACGGAGGAATCTCGCAACTCAGCTATGATGAATGGCGATCTTTATAGACGGTACGATACCACAGCCAGGTGGAGGCTGTAAGGGCGAGGAGGGGAAAGGTCTAACCAGATAAGAAAAGGATTATTCTTGACGACAAGCAGACGAGGCTGGCGAACGAGGTATGCAGGCAAGGGCAAGCCACGCCGCCTAAGAGTCTTCTGCAACATGCCGAAATAGAAAACTTCTTCGAAAGGTTTGAACGTCAAGAAAGCAGCCCCAAGCAGCACATCATCTGAACAAGTTCAAAAACTAATCCTACAAAACAACGGTAGGGCTCTCTTGAAAAATGAAATTGAGAACAAATTGAAACCAAAGCCAATTCCACGAACACTCGCACTTGCGAAACCGGACTCAAAGACAGCGCCACATAGGCTTCAAATATCAAGACTTTCCATTTTTGTTTGTGCTCTGTCTATATGTGATACCCAGCCCTCACAACGATCTATAAAATGCGCAACGCAACGCTCCTATCATGACAGCGCTCTAAGCTCCAAAGCCCAGCCAAGCGCAACGAAAGTCGTGAGTCTTTCTCGGACAAATGCACTCAACTCTCATTCCAAGACATAAGATTACGGCGCAATGTTTCCACGAACTCCTCCTTTCCCGCCGACTTCTCTACATGTGACCGTGACTGCCGCATCGCCCGCGACATTGATCATGACCTCAACCTTGCCGCCTTTCTTGACGCCCTTGATGGCTGCTTCGGCTAGCACATTGCCGACTTTCCAGACCTTCTCGCGGACATCCTCTGGCTCTTCGTCGCTGTCGTCGTCGTCGCTGTCATCGCTGTCGTCGTTATCTCCATTAGTCTTTGGCTTTGGTTGAGCCTTCGAGATCTTGATGGATGATCCTCCCTCAACAATCTTGATGAGAACGTCACCACCCTCCTTTGGTGCTGCAATGTGAATGGTGCGACGAGCGGGCATAGCGGTCTCAGCGGAGATGATTGGGGTGAAGACTCCCTTACTCTCGTCGCCGGTGATAGCTAGGACACCAATGGCGTGGCTGAGATGCTTAACAGTTGTGACAGCTGGGTGCGTAGATTGCTCGATGTCCTCCTTGTCGAACTCCTGAATCAAGCTGGCCTGAAGAGCAGCTCCTCGGGCTTGTAATTCGGCTGGGTTGATCGCAGTAGGGGTAGTGGACGGGGCAAGGATGGTTGTGGTAGAAGGGAAGATGTTGGCCATGTTAGAAGCAATCTTGGGAGTGTGCGAGGTTCCTCCAGATAGAATAACCTCATCGATGTCCAAAACATCAAGACCAGCCTTTTTCACTACACCCTCGATGAGGCGGTTGAAACCGTCAAAGACCTTGCGGGCAATTGTCTCATATCTCAGTCGGTTGATGGTGGATGCGAAATCAATACCCTCTGCTAAACTTTCAACACTAAAGTTGGAGTTGGTGCCGATACTGAGAGCTCTCTTGGTAGCTTCGGCTTCTTGCTTTAGCTTAGCTAGACTGCGGGGGTTCTCTCGGGGGTCGGTAGTATTCCACTTGATGAACTCCTTCGAGAAATGGTCCTGTAGTACGCTATCGAGGTTTACACCAGCAGTATCGTAGTCGTGTGCGGTAGCCAGAATGGTGTACATCCCCCCCCTCGAAGCAATGACAGCTACATCTGATCTGGTTCCACCAAGGTCTGCAACAACCACGATCTTGTCCGCTACCTTCGATTCGGGGCGGGCATCGTATGCGAGAAGAGCTGCAACTGGCTCGTGGATGAGTTGAAGCACTTCGAGACCAGCATCTGTGGCAGCCTTTGTAAGGGCGGCTTTTTGCTTGTCACTAAAGTTGGTAGGGATAGTAATGACGGCTGAGTTAACTGTCTTGCCAGTATAATCGGAAGCAGACTGCGCAAGACGACGGAAATGACGAGTAGCAATCTCGGAAACTGTGACTGTTGACTCCTCATCGCCTTCCTTGTCGTGGATTTTAAATGCGATTGTGTCTCCGTAGGCGATTGGGTGGGCAGAGGCGTGGCTGTGCGTGGGGTCTATTGACTTGAAGCTATTCCCAGATATCAGCACCAATTCGTAGAAGTGTGGTGGAAGACTGTGATTCCATACTCTTGTCCCAAGTAGTCTCTGAAGTATGCGACAGTGTTCTTGCTATTGCGGATCAGTTGTGCCTTGGCTTGCTGGCCATTATATTCTTCTCCGTCGACATAGGATAGGATCGAAGGGATTTGACGATCTGCCAGGCACATTAGCAACTATTCAGACCCCTCTCATCACCCAAACATCAACATACCTCCGTCCTCGTTGGCGATAACCTCAGCCTTGTCCTCAGAAGTGGTAAAGGCAATCGAACTGTTAGAGTTTCCGAACGAGATTCCAATGGCATGTCGCTCAGCCGGCGTAGTGCCATTCGTTGAAGCCCCTTCAGCAGCCATATCTGCAATATCGATTCTGTGTATTCGAGAGTTGTGGGGGGTAATTGCGAGGGTGGTTGGGTCTGAGGCATGTGAGGTTATCTCCAACTTTTTTCTCGCCCACAAAATCGAGAAATTTCACGCTAGCCAATTGGAAGCTTTTTGCCCCACTTCCCGCAAGGCTGAGAACCTTGACCTCATCGCCGGGCTTTGGGAATAGCTTCAACTTCTCCAGAAGAGGCTGCACACACAGTCAACAATGGCGACGCAACTATTTGTGCTTCCGGGCCAGCATCTGGACCCTGAAACCCTTCCTTCGCACCCAAAATTACCCCTCAAACTCGGTCCTGGGCTACGCCTCATCCCACCAAGCACAATTACTCCCACAGTGGCAGGACAGCTATGCACAGACAAGAGGAAGAATGCGGTCTGGGTAGAGTACAATGGCAGTCGCGTAGGCTCAAACTATTCCCTCCTCCAGTATCCAGCTGACAGCTCTCCAGTACATTCCTACTGCGGGTGATCTTGTAATAGCAACTATCCAGAAATCCTCCGTCGACGTCTACTTTGCCAGTCTAAGTGACTACACCCCCAACGCCTCCCTCCCTCAACTCTCCTTCGAAGGTGCAACCAAGAAGACACGGCCACAGCTTACTTTTGGGTCATTGGTGTATGCGAGGGTTACGCTGGCGAATAAACACATGGATCCGGAGCTGGAATGTGTCTCCTCTTCTACTGGCAAATCGGAAGGATTGGGACCATTGACCGGAGGGATGCTGTTTCCAATTTCTCTAGGCATGGCAAGGAGATTGATGCTGTCGAAACCAGTCGAGCAAGGGAACTTGGTGGTATTGGAAGAGCTTGGGGGAGCAGGAGTTGCATTTGAGATTGCAGTGGGAAGGAATGGGAAGCTCTGGGTGGACAGCAAGAACATCAAGACTACGTTGGCGATCGGCAAGGCAATACAGGAGTCTGATGAAAAAGGTTTGGATATTGATGATCAGAGGAAGCTGGCTAAGAAGCTAGTGAGGGAGCTATGAACTGCTCCGGGAGCGGAGCAGACTTGCGCTTCATTGGCGTTGGGCAAATACCATGGCTCGGAACTGGGAATGGACGGAAATGGTTCTATGGAATACAATTCTTCCTTGGATTGGCATCATCTGAATGGCCAATTCAGATCTTGCCATCTTTTGCTCTTTGGGCACTTCTACCTTTTCAAGGCCCTTGTGGAGACACGGCGTTCTCAAATTGGCTTGTAGAACACGGCCTACATTTTGATGTCCTCCAGTGTTCCTTTTTCGTGATCTGCCTAAGATTTGGTTTCAGGTGAAGTTCATGATCTGCCAACAGCGGGCGAAAGGATAAATCCATGCCCTCTGAGGAACCTAAAGTCAGAAAATTCGAATTATAAGGCAAGGGTCTTTTTCATGTCAAAAGTCAAAACAGGACTTATAGTATTCCCTCAGGTGCTTGCTGTACTTCGTTCTGGCAGAGCAACTCCTGTCATCTAGAAAACCATTGAGTAAATAAAGCTTTCCCTAAGAGTGTTTTAAGATGGGGGTAACAAGTTGTACTCCCAATTATTTCTGCTTTGAAAACATCTGTGAATGTATCTCCTCCATTAGAGAATTCTGCTTATTCAAAGTAACAACAGTTGCAGAACTCAGCATTCTTTGTTTGGCCAATCAACGCATGTCGTGTTCAGCCTCGGTTCTCATGTGAGCGATCTTGTGGCTTGAGAGAAACACGCAATTGCGAGTAACCGAAATCCAGGCACAACAGATCAACTCAAAAGTGTTTAAGCATTCATTCAACTTTCCAAAAATTGCTGAGCAAGTTCATATAAAGTAACTCCCACTTACCGTGACTTACGAAGTGTCTGAGAGCATCTATCAAGCCCCAGCCAATCTTGAAGGTGTGATATTCGTACGCAAATGGCGGATTCTTCTCGCAAGCCAGCAGCTTTTGTGAGCTGCCGCTCCCAAAGCCTTGCGATGGATCAATTTAAACCACTTTTTCATAGGCCATGGGAGAGTGGAATAGAGCGTGAAGTCAACTTCGAACACTTGGAAAGCGATAACAATACGCATGCACTCTCGGCTGCGCAGCAAGTCCAGTTCGGGCTTCAGCAGCCCAGCATAAACGTGGCTTCCAATATGACGAAGCCTCGTCTAGGGCAAGATGAAGTCGAGATTCTGGAGCGAGCATACTTGACAAATCCCAAGCCATTAACGCAAACTAAGCGCCAGTTAGCCGACAGCATGGGTGTTGACCTGGCCCGAATTAATGTAAAGTACCTCGAGCACTTCCGTGATTTCCTTCTTCTGACAAAAGCTAGAACTGGTTCCAGAACAGGCGAGCAAAAGAAAGGCTTGAGAAGAAGCAAGTCGTATATGAAGAGCAGCAATCACGAGGCCGTAGAGGGTTTGGCCTTGGAGCAGGACTTGGAGATATCATCGCCAGATCATTTTTACGGTAGCAACCAGAACCATACAGATAACGACGATTCCTCCATCACCATGAGGCAAGATAACACCGCACTGCCTCATGGATCAGTTTACAGCCCTCAATTCTGTGATCCCACGGCTTCGACACTAGAATCACTATTTCGAACATTAGCGACGATTAAGACCGAGCAAATCAAGGCCTATCAAGGCAGCACAGACCAGGTTCAGTACACTCTAGATACCCAAGTAGCTGAGGCCAATGAGATGTTACACAATGAAGATGATTGTACTTCGGTATACATCACCCCGCAGAGAGCCACGTTCAAAAGCTAATACGCAGATGCAGGTAATACGAAATTCAAAGGGGTTGCTCAATCGTGTTGATGTACCTAGACAGCAGGTGAACGTTTTACCAGATGTTAAATCTCAAGCTGGCCCATCCTCTGTCATTGATGTCGTAAGTCGTGACAAACACATGTCACCCACGACCAACTGCACATTTGACGATACCCCAACTTCCGGCAGTTCTACACCCTCTTCGTCGGGATCTTGGGAACTCTTATCACGATGCGGATCTTTCAGACACGAAGACTTTGCCCTGGCGAAACTGCAGGTACTGGATCCAATGCGTCAAGCTCTAGTCGAGCGTATCATAGAGGAATTTTCGATTACGTATGACCAGAATTGGATGTGTCAGACCACTCAATGTGGTGGAGGCCATCCGCCTACCACAAAGCAGTTAGCGGATTGTGGTAGCACGGGAGATATCAGACTATCACCAAACTCTCAAAATTCCTGCTTTAAGCGTCAAAGAAACCAAGATGAAGATTCGGCTGATGAGGATGAAAATAGAAGGCAGCGGAAGCAGGGCCGTCGACCCGCCAACGAGCTGAGTGACTCACGTCGATTCTCTTGTCCATTCCGGAAACATAATCCGCAAAAGTATAGCATCCACAGCCATAGAGTATGTGCACTGACTGGTTGGGACACCATCGCCCGTGTGAAGTATGCGCTCTGCCTTTTCGAAGGAAAACTCAACCACACATCATATGCTAATAACTTGACTTTTATAGAGAGCATCTATACAGAAACCACAAGGCGGCACATTATTGCAAACGATGCTGGAATGTGTTCGATACCGATGACCTGAAAGACCAACATACCACTGTTCCCGCTGACCTCATTTGTGAGGCAGTGCCTGGTGAGCCTCCCGAAGGCGTAACTCCGAAGCAAGTGTCAGAATTGAGATCCCGGGCAAAACCATACTCGAAACCGAGCGAATCAGAAAGATGGAATGAGATATTCAGACTGCTCTTTCCAGGAGTCAACATACCATCTCCATGTAAGCGATGTTAAATTTTTCACATGGAGAGAGGACTGACAGTGTACAGACTGGGAGCCAGTCCAAGATCATGTTATTGCTCCTTGTAGCTCCCCAAATCTGATGCTCTACAATGATTACATATATCGCGAACTCCCTCGCCTTGTTAGATCAAGAGTGGAGGAAATTGTTTGCCGAGAAATGCAGCCAATTGAGGCAACTATATTTGCCAGTCTAGAGCATCTTGTTCGAGAATGCCAAACACAATTGTCGTCTACTTATCGAGAGAAACTACCAATCGGGCACGATATCTCATCAAATTCAGAACTTGCACCAAATTTAGATACAGACGAGCTGATAAATGCTGCCGAAGGACCAGGCATTGTGCAAGACTCTCCTGTTGACTGCTTCGCATCCGTACACCAGCCTCCATCGAGTTTGGAAGATGGTTATGTGGATGACTTCGCGGCATCCGAGTTACAGCTTTTTGCCAGTACATTTCCTTTCGACATCCAGTCAGACTCGGAAGATGTCAGTATCTCTCAGTGTCCTGGCAAGACGAATGCATATGTCTCACAGCAACGATCTGTAGGGGAGATCCAATTGCCGACGTTGCTGGACCAAAATTTAATGGTTTACATGGGGAATCAGAGCCGCGAGGCAATCTCGATTTGTGGCACGGCTGGATTTCTGACGGTTTCGAGTCACATGAATCAGGTCATCCTCGAGATAGCGCGCAGGAATAAATTGATATTTGGAGTTTGAGGCGAAAAGTGGAATTTGAGTAATTTTAGAATCCTCAGGTTCTATCGCTTTTTTCATATTTTCTTCTATAAATAGTTTTTTTCTTCTTCTTTTGAGGAATTGATTACACCACTAGCAGATTCTTCAGCTGACGAGCTGGCAAACCCACATACATTTTCCTTGGTACTGTAAAATTAGGATTCATAGCTCATTCAGCCTCCAAAGTATAGCACAATCTTCTTTAAAGGCTAGCTTTATTTGGCGGCTGAGCTTCATGACACAGCTTGGAGATCCTCGCTGCAGTGTCAATGTAAACAAACAGAATCTACTAAGCGAGCATTCACAACTGTACTCCACAACCTGGAAGAAAATAAAATTTTCCTGTTGCTCCCGTTCCAAGGTAACCTTTTTGTTAGCAATTCGACAATAGCAGTTCCTTTACCAGACCGCCAACGAATTTCGGAACAGTGACGCAGATCCTCCGGCTACCTGCAGGTGTGGACAAACAGAGCATGACAAGCCGTCTTATGCAAAGGATCATGTTCACGTAACGGTTCACACAAATGCCATGAAATATATGGTCGCAAATATTTCAAGTAAATACGAGTTCTTTAATATAATTACCAGTCTGCGTTGATCGACAGTACCAGTGTTCAATCGGATTGGTACCGAAAACGCAATTCGCTATTGCGTTTGTAAACATCACGTTTGCAGTCCTCCAACGGCAGACCGCCTCAGTGACTTACCCCGCCCATCCATCGGTGAAGGCTAGCAGTTTGAAATTCCCGGCAGAGATTCAAAATCGGTGGTCTTCCTCCTACCTTCTTTCAATTTCTTTTCCCTCGCCCATTAACTTCTCTCATTTTTTCTCCATTCCACTCGTATCATGGAGCTTTGTGTCTGCTGAGAAAATCAGTTTCATAAACTACTCCGGTTTCTCTTCTTCAAATTCTCCTCATACGCAGAAGAGATCTCGTCCTTGTATTGATCTGCTCGAACGAATACCAGCCAACTCCTGCCTGAGGATGAGCGGTGTGTGTAGTGTTGGGTTTCCGTCTCGCCCTCCTGGCTTCAAAGAATTCATCATTCATTCTGTTATTCAAGCAAATTATCCTCTCTGGACGAAATTCCTGATGTTCACCGAGAACGCTTTGTAGGAGACTCATCGGTCTACATGCTCAAGCCTGCAGACAGAAGCTCAACTGCCAGGTCACACTATTCTACCAAACTATGCTTCTTCTCTCGCAAGATAAGTCCATTCCAAGCACGTTTCTCCTCCAATCCCACTCATTCAGCTTTCCGTGATGAGCAAAACTCAAACTTCTATTGCAGTGCTTCAGCACGATGAAACCCAAATATCTATTTTTCTGACCACAGGCAAACCTTTTCCATACTCCCCACCCTTACATCGATTCGCACTTGAGCATTACTGACATTCATCCTGGCAGGTTTCGAATCGATATAATGCGGCTTCAACAATCTCAAAATTGAAGTGAATTGAATGTCATACTAAGCGTTTCACATTCCCGACATTTCGAAATTGAGATCACTGACCTCGTAATAGTCTTACCAGGCTCTCAGCACCCGTCTTCTCTCAATACCATATTCTCTACAAGTTCTCCTACATCATGGCTCTATCTCTCCGCAACGAAACGATTTTTAAGTGTTCGCCAACTTGCAGATCTCAGCAACATCCACTACATTGACCTCAATGACAATACCAATGCTTTCGGAATTTCAGATGTCGCCGTTTGCTTCAACACATTCTCGACGATCCAAAAGGCGACCGCGGAGAACACATTCTCAAACACCCTCCAACAACTCCATATCCATGGGACGACCTTGAACACACTTTACTGTCTCGATACATGTTCAGTGCTTTATCGATTTTCCATTCGTTATCCCTCCTTTCCCTCCCAACATTGTCCATGGTGATGATTTTGGTTCAATTGAACTGAAGCTTGCTTCAAGTTCTGAAATGGTAGCGACATTTATTTATTCATTTCCTGGTGGACCATCGAACCTCATCTCTCATCCCCAGCATTCTCAATTCAATATGAGCTAGCTAAACATCATGGTAGAGACACCTCTCGTTTCAACCAAATTGATCGATATTACAATTTCAACACCCAACCACTTTCAACTTCTATTCTATCATCTCAAATATTACTAGTGACAAAAGTAAGCTCCTCTTCTCTGTTCAACATCTTCCACAAAAATGGTCTACGATGAGCCCAAATGTTTTTCTTAACGCTGCATGCCCGGCCGTGGAAGTAAACAGTAGTATTTTCTGGAAGGCTGCCAACATCGTGTCCCCTTCCCCTCTCACCCAACTCCCAAGAACACCATTTACTAACGCTGGTGCATTCCAGAGATATCAATCGGAAGCCGCCGTATCATCGTCTCAACGTCCACTCTCAAGCCCATCAAACCGTTTTCAGCACAAACAACGAGGAATCTCGCTGAACTAACCCTTACACGGACACGGAGCTCAGAGAGAGAACATAAGTTTACATTTTTGTACATCTTCACTTTTCAATAGTACTTCAACTTTCTTTACAAGTTCCGCAATCCAAGATTCATACATGATGATCAACACTAGAGGTTTTGAAGCAGCACTTGGCTGTTGACAAGCTGTGCTTACTGCATGAAGATAAACCATTAATTACCCGATTTGAAACTCGTTTTTTTCTTCTCCCTCACCTCTTTGTGCTGTTGACGCATGTTACTGGGGAACTTGCTGACATCCACTACACTCAATTATATCGCCGATACTCTAGATGCTGTCGAGACCGGAGTATATCCCAGGTCTCCGATTTCGCATGAGCTATGGCCCGCGTGCTTGGATTTTCTCAGAGGTGAGCTGGACCGCCGTACATTGCCAAGTTCTTTTCGTTCAAGTTTTCGAGGCTCATATAATGCCATTCCACCCGAATCTTCCTTTTCCTATGCTCTGCGCACAGGGGAAGACACTCACCCGCTCATTTGACGCAAATCTCCCTCCTTCCTCGTTCTTTCCAGTCCCTCCTCCAAAAAGGTACTGATGGACGAAATTCCCAAGCTGGTCACTAACACGGAACCCCATAGATCCCAAATCTCGGTAGAGCATCAAGCCAAGTGCGAACTTCTCATCGTAGGTCGACATCGACGAGGACGGAGGATATTCTCAGAGAGAGATCACGTGAACACTGCATTAGCGCCGCGACTGGCTGGCACTTCGCTTCCCCTCTTTCGAGACGGTGAGGCACTCAACCTCAATTCAACTTTCCCATTGTCACAACTCAGACCCAGACTCGGCTTCGAGAGCTCATCTTTCCTACGTCCTCTGGGAACCGGCAATGGTAACATGAGGCGACCGTCTGTCTCCCTCTCCTACGTGGCCTTCACCAAGAGCAGACACCTCGCCATGTCGAGACAGTCTGTCGGTCTGTCTACCTACCTACCTGACCTTCATGACCAAGGTAGCTAGGGAGTCGGAAACCTCTCTAGGTACACAGGTAGGTACAACCAGGATGGCATCTCCTTCCATCCACGCGCATCACATCACTCATACGAGTCAAAGCCAAACATTTCCATGTACGATCCCCCTGTTGTAAGCCCCCCCCCCCATCTCCTCCTCCCTCTCGATCATCCACACTTCACAATTCCTGCCGCGGCAGCAGCCAACATGATGACGAAAAAAACGCAAATCTACCGACCCTTCTGTGTAAAGCAGCGGGTATGCGGAGAGATATAAATTTGACGATTCTGAATGGCTTTTCCTTGTTGATACTTAACTTTTATTATATGTTGTTTGTTTGGTTTGAGACATGTTGAGGGAATTTGTGTGCTGACATTAGGCAAGTCAAGTAGGTAGATTCACTAGCCTAGGTCTGAGGGGATCAAGGGGTTGAGGTACGAGATGGGCGAGACAGGGGAATTAGAATAAAGAGGGTGCTTGTGTTGACCTCCCTGGTTGAAGGATGGGTTTCCGAGGAGAGTTGTCGTGGCATGCTATATGGTAAGATAGATTATGTATGGATACGTCAGCAGAGAAGAATAGGTGTTGTTTTATGCACCAACGCTTTGCCAGAATAACCACATGTCCAATGAGTTGTAGAAAGTTATTGGCAATTTAATATTGATGATATGCTGCATGGAATTGGAAGGGGGAGAGAGAGGGGGATGGGTGATGGCTAGGAGAACATGCATGATACCTTCGTCAGACATGGAAATGCCCATCATCTGCGGAATGTACGTAGCAATCCACCAGGACGAACAAAATGGCCGGCATACCCAGACTAAGCCCGTATTCATAGCCAGCGAGGCCAGTACCGATGTAAGACACAACTCCATGTCCTCCCAAACCTATCAACCCACTTCACAGCACCAGCATTAAGAACGTAGATCTCATCAACGCAGTGCATTCACATATGATACAATCTCCGTCATTCCCTCACTCCCTTCTATGCCTGCTCAATGTCTATCGTCCATCCTTCCATCCCCATCCATCCGTCTTCAACCATCATCTAGTGCTTCGCATCAACCTTTCCGGCGTTTGGGTTGCGAGGATCGTTCTTGAACTCGGCGCCTACAACATCGTATCAGCAAACTACTTCTCAAATCCACAACCTGTACTGTGGTGGGCTCGAGAAAACGTACTGCCCATCATAGCGTTCTGAGCGGCGTTGACTCCGTATAGGATGACAAGACCTGCAGCATACCGCATTAGTATTCCATCACCACAATATCCTATCTCTCATCTTGCACGCATCATCAAACACTCCAGATCTCATCCAGCATTGCAATTGATATCATCCCAGGCTCATAGAAAGGAGGAGATCGTACCAGCAGCGAAGAAAGGAGCCATTGGGCGTGCTGTTAAATTCTTCCATTAGCAGTCGCTCCATCATCTGCGGAAAGCCAGGGATGCCATTGAACGTACCGACAGGCGCAGGGAACTTCTTTCCGAGGAGACCAGGCATTTTGGGTGTTTTTGAAAGCTGTAGTGGGGGATGGTAGTGGTGGGTTGAGGTGGTGGTGATCGTGCAGGCGATTTTGGTGATGAATGTTGCAGCCGAGCTTGCGCGCTGCAGAGCCGCATTGAGGAGCTAGACTGGATTTGTGATGGTTCTGAGATCATGTGACCATGAGCTCCAAGATGGAAAGAGTTTAGCTTCAATGCGGGAGCCATTCCTATTTGAAATCTAGCTTGACCTGAATCAACAAAAGCTACCCCCTGCAGCTTTCAACCCAGTCATCCAGTCATCCAGTCATCCAGTCATCCAGTCATCCAGTCATCCACATCGACACCCACACCCACTCACACCAATTGGATTGAATTGAGTTGTTCCGCAGAATCCCCCCAAACGCTGCATCCTCAGCAAAGTGCGGGGTGAACAAAGAGAACTACATCAGTCGTCCAATAGATTGACAGCATTTGATTGACTGCTCCCTTGGCCCCCTCTCGTGCTTCTTCTCTTCTCACCTCACCAGTTTCCCCTCCTCTTCCTTCTCCTCTCTGTTCTGCTTTGCTTTCGATCGATCGATATACTCGACCTTACGATTGCGACCACTGGAATTCGGTTCGATACGATATATTGTGCACGGCTGCTTTGAGACATCAATATCCACATCCCCAGACCCCCCCGGCTCGCTACGTCAGGCAGACCATTCAAGGTTTCATCGCATCGCATCATACCGTAAACAGGTGCACACGCATACAGCACAGTACGCACAAGCACAGCCAGCCGATACAGCTATTCCCGTGCATCGCCCAAAGCAAGGTCGAACATACAACAAAGCTCACTTCAACTCCACCTCAACCCGAGCTGACTCGAGCTGAATACAACACCATACTATCTATACCCGGCAAACTCGACAAACACAACCAAAATGTTCGCCCGCCGCCTAGTCAAGAGTTCCAACATCACTGCACCAAGCAGCTTCCTCCGTACATTCACTTCCACCACTCCCCTCTCCCGATCGCCCGCCCTCTCAGACATCAATTCCGAGGGCGCCGCCTCCTTCGACGCAAAGCAGAAGCAGTTCCGAGAGAAGGTGGCCGAGTTGAGCAAGAAGAAGGAGCCAAGTCAGTTTTCTGAAGTTTACCCCCTTGACCCGTCGCGTTACCGCATTGCTGTCCCCGACGCATTCCCTACCGATGCTCCGCGAGTGAGCAATGCGGAGCCTGTATACTCTCCTTTCAAGATTAATTTCAAAGATAATACTTCGTCATCCAGAGAGAACTCACGCTCACATTCAGGTGTTGCTTCTACAGGTAGTGCGCAAGATGAACAAGAGACCACTAAGAAGGGCAAGCTGAGTAGCTTGATCTACGGCACCAAGGAGGGGAGGGAGATGGATCGCGAGATTGAGCATTCGTTCAGTCAGGTTCTGGCAAGAGGGAAGTATGTCCATTCGATTGTCTTTCATCAGGTCAAGCCGGACAAGGTAGATGAGTATGTGGAGTTGGTGGGGAATTGGTATCCCAAGATGGCGGGGATGGAAGAGAACAAGGTGCATTTGGTTGGAAGCTGGAGAACTGAGGTGGGGGATTGTGATACCTTTGGTAGATCTCCATTCTCAATTGCACTTATCACAGCTCATTGACTGTCCTAGTCCATATCTGGGAATATCAACGATACCACGGATACCACGACTCCCTCCACTCCATCGCCAATCACCCCGACTTCCCCAACTTCGACAAGAAACTCAAATCGCTCATCACATCCAAGAAGACCTCTCTGATGCAAGAATTTTCCTTTTGGCCTACAACCGCTCCCCGAGCTCTAGGCGGCGTCTTTGAATTACGATCCTATACACTACACCCAGGTAATCTTCTCGAGTGGGAGACACACTGGCGACGAGGATTGAAGGCACGCCGTGAAGTGATGGAGGGCGTTGGAGCTTGGTTCGTGCAGATTGGGGAGCTGAATACGGTGCATCACCTTTGGCAGTTCGCGGATCTGGAGGAGAGGAAGGTGCGGAGAGAGCAGAGCTGGAATGTTGAGGGGTGGGGGGATACCGTTCATAAGACTGTGCCGTTGATTCAGAGCATGAAGAGCAGGATTTTGATTCCGATGCCATGGAGTCCTGTTGCTTGATTATTTTTCGGGAGTCTTGAGAGGATGGGGGATTGGATCAGAGATCAGATGGATACAGAAAGAGCGATAGCCGAGAGAATTGAGACTGGGAGGAGAGGAGAGATGTATACTGTACATTCTGAGTGGATGGACTGCTAGAGTAGCCAACTGCTGGGCATGATATTATAGCCAACCAGCCATTTCCTTTGTTACTCGAACAAGTAATAGGCGTTTTTTTTTTCTGGAAGTGCAATACCTATGCCATGTTGTCAAGTTCTGCTGGGAGGAGGAAAGGAAGGGAGAGAAGAGGGGCGGAAGAAATAGGGAAATGAAAACTCAGACAAGATTCAACCCCAGACACGGTTGAAAGCACGAGTTCTTTTCTAGCTCCATATCGCTACGTATGAATCCGCGCTATTTTGGATCATCTCTCTAGATATCCAGAGGGGAGGCACGATAAAAAGGGGCAAGTATCAGCATTTATACAAAAAGACCTTGAGAGTCAGCGTCTAGGAATATCATCCTTTCTTTTGAACTAGAGCGATTTAAACGATTTTGGATTTTGGATTTGTAAACTGGTTCTGATACTTTTGGTTGGATGATATGTGAGTACGTAAGTAGATATTGGCATGAATCTCGACCTCTGAGATAGATTGTCAAGATTAATCTACCTAGGTCCCATGTAATCATTGCCTGGCTGCCTGGTACAAGAGTTCCAACCAAGCCGCCAGAACCGCATCTTCTCTTACATACCGTAGGTCCGTAGAACCGGCGTATGTTGGTGTTTTTCACCTGATGTTAGGATAGAATTTCCGTTTATATGTGATTCGGTGCTTGCGTTAATCATCTCACTAAAGGGCAGGTACCCAGCTAATTGAGCAGCGATGATTTTGAGATTCCTCAACACAATGGCTTCAGCAATTCTACGGCTTGCTTTCTCCATTGCTGGTAACTGTCGTGTCTGAGACTAAGCTGGAAATTGCGGTTGCGCTTCTAATTAGTCTTTGTATAATTTTTGTATGTACCGTATTCATAACGAAATTTACATGTAACCCTAAGTTGCTTAGCTTTAGGGATAGTCTCGCTAGTCGTCACAGTTTGGGGTGTGATGTTGGTTTCAACGTGAAGAGGGTGGACACTGAAAAGCGAACCTCGGAATAGGGGCAAGCCAAAAATGAAATACGTCAATAAACAAAGTGTTTGGAATTCCACTATGCAGAAGCTCAAGCTGCTGACCTTTTGCCTTCAAGTGACAAGCACAAAGGATCTAACATGAAACGTTGAAGATGGTGGGTAGTACCCGAGGGACGCTGTAGCCAGAATCGGTCATCAAGTCCTTTCGACTCCCTTAGCAACAAGAAGTAACAAAATGTTGTCCGATTCTAAATTTACTTCCACGCTCTTCATATCTCAAACTCCCTTCCCCAGCCCAGCTTATTCTCGGCTGATTGCAAGTCAATTGCCTCCCTGTGGCACTCTGCACTATGATGTGACATTGAATAGAGTCTCTATTTGTCAGCCTCTGCCAACCTCAACCCTTCCTCTTGCGCAAGCTGGTCTTGCGTCACATTACTATTCAACTCGGACAGATAAATATCAAACTGCCCAGAGATTTTAATGATATCCTGCAATTCAGCAAAATTCAACTTCATCTTCTTCCACTGCGTATACTGTCTCGCGAGCGTGATAGCATTTCGGATCTCTCGCCCATTCATTTTATTCTCAGCAAGTCTCAGGACATTATCCCTCAAGTCGCTGAAGTCGATATTCTCTTCCTTGAGGTCGTGGAGCCGCGCGATGAAGTTCTCCCACACTTTAGCGCGCTTGTCCCGGTCGAGCTTGGGGTAGTGGAGAGCGAGTTGGATCCGGGACTTGAATGCCTCGTCGAATGTCCCAACACGATTGCTCGTTAGCACGAGGATTCCGTCGTAGTACTCCAAGACCCTCAGGAAGATCGAGACTAATGCATTGCGCCGCAAGTCGCCAAGGCTCCGCTGCTCGAGAAAGACATCAGCCTCGTCTAGGAGGACGACCCCTTTCCAGATTTTGCCTAGGTGCAGAACGGACTCAAGATATGGTTCGACCTCATCTGGTTCCGTGCCGATATCTCCACAAGTAACACGGTAGAGCGGCTTCTCCGCAATCTCGGCGACGCTCTCAGCAGTCAAGGTTTTACCAGTCCCGGGCCCGCCATGAAGGAGTAGGATCAAGCCGTTTCCCTTGCCATGGATCAGGTCTGTAGATTTCTCCGAGTCCAGCTGATTCCTGATCAAGGCTTCAAGAAGATCTTTGGTCTTTTCCTCCAGCACAAGGCTTTTAAAGGCCTTCTTGTTCCAGACAACATCATACATCCTGTCGACTTCGAGATCAACCCAGCGTTTTCGCTGCAAGTTGAAACCCTTCATGGACAGCGGGAGCAGGTAGACGAATTTCTCATCCGGGGGATTTTCCTGCTTCATTGCCTGTGAACCCAGATCGTCCGTGAACGGTTCCGGCACCTGGCCTTTCTTTTCCTCGGCGTGAGCCTTGTGGAGTTCTCGGTAGGTCATCAAGTCGATCATGAACCGTTCGTCAGCTGAGCGGTCCAAGGCGGAATTATCCTCATCGCGGTACGAGACCAAGTGTTTGAATCGACATTTCCAGAACATCTCGCCCCGCTTCTGCAGTAGTGCTTTGGTGGCCTCATCCGCGAAGGATAGAGGGAAGAGATTGAGACTGTCTATATCAACTTCAGACTGTTCCTGTTTATCGCGGACCTCGAGGGTCAATTCGTGAGATGTTTTGACGCGAGAGAACGCGCCATCGAACTTCCACGACCAAGCCGAGAGCTTCCAGGTGTGGATAGAGCAACTGGAATTTTTCTTTTTCGGCTTCTCCCACTGTTCCGCCCTGCTCAACATAGAGCCGAGAATGCTGGAATACTCCGCTAGGAGGTCATCATCCTCGTTCCAAGTCTTTCGAACATTGCTGTTGGAGATCTCGGAACTGCTGCATATCCCTCTGATGGAATTATCTTTCCGCTCAATAACCACCTCGCCCATCCGGAACAGGTACTGTATATACTGGACCCGAATTTTCCTCCGTTGTAACAGTGCGTCGACTTCTTGATATTCATCTCGGCACGTTGAATGAACGTACTTTAGCAAACAACTCATTCTGTTTCGCCGTTGGTCGGGTATCAAGCCCAGGTAGTGGTGGACAACGTTCCGAGAGTGGTAGATAAAGAGATATGGCGATGGGATCTCCTGGTACTGGCTGATCGCATGAGCGATTTCCGTGAAGCCGCCAATGGTCTTGAGGAATTCGGATAGAGCCAATACCAAGTCTTGGGAGATGATTGATATAGACTCTTTGGTATGTTGGACTTCTGGAGCAATACCCGCATCACCTTTCTGGACATCCCCGTCACTTTCGGGCGCGGTTGTCATTTGACTCTTGTCGTAATGGCGATAGACAATAAAGGCAACGCTTGGATGCTGTTCTAAATATGCCTCCACGTCCCACAAAGGTAAGCTGCTCTTTAACACCTTGGAGTTCTTCTGGCCATTGACCCATTGTGGCGCATCCAGATAAACGCTCGTGCTGTCATCAAATCCCAGTCGGTGCAAGATCTTGTATTCAGGCGGTTCACGTTCTCTCTTTGCGATTTTCATAGCTTCTGATGTTTTTTGGAGAACTTCAATGTGGGCGAGAAGATTTTCCAAATCCTCGCTAGACGACTTTACATTCCTCGGGGAGGGATGATATCCAGGATTGCTTTGTGTCGTGGAACCGTCAAGGAAGTTCGCCGTCTCAGCCTCCATATCCAAACCGAAACCAAGCACATCATTGGGATAAGCCCTACCATCTGATTTAGGATGATTGGGCCCTGTATTTGGACCGGATGTGTACATCCAGTCGACGAATTGCTGCTCCACATGCATGGGTGTGATAGCGGATGTTCGAGATAGATCCCTAGTTGCTGGAAATCCTCGTTCTTGGTACTCTTGTCTCGGATCACTAGTTGCGTTGGCGTTTGCGATTTGACCTTGGGGCCTCGTATACCCAATGGGGCGTGAAGAACCAGACGTTGGGGCTGTGGCCATCGATGGCGACAAGCCCATCATGCTGTCCTTCTTTTGGCGCGCCATCATAAGTCTTTTCTTGTTCTGTTGCTCTAAGAGCATCGATTGCATTTGGTAGTCTTGTAGTGCGTAGTTTTGCGCTGCATACTCCGGGGATTGAGGCGGCAAGACGGCTCCATCTGATGAGGGAAGTGGAGGTTGTGGTGAATTTTCGTTTCGACTTCGAAGCGCAAGCAAGAAGCGAGCTTTGATATCGCTATCTTCGCTGCGGTCGTCAGATATAGTTGCGCGTGTATGGAGATTGCGAGAACGCGCAGCGACTGTTGAAGCAGGTTCGTCAAGGGGGCTTAGGTGCTCGAGACCAGGGAGAAGATTGTTTGGCGCAAAATCGATCCTTGGACTTGACTTGCCGATGTTGAGATCTAGAGGGTTGTAGTAATTGGCTATTGCTTCACTATTAAACGGCTCCTGGTAGCTGGGTTTTGGGCTTTCGCCTTCGCTGTTAGACTGAGGCTCGGGATGATCTTCGTCGTGTTGAGTACTGGCAGCGTCTTCTTCTTTATACTTGTATACCTCACCGGACCACTCGTCCAGCTCGTTTGTATCCTCGCCACTGGCAACGAACTGGGCTTCGTTATCAATATCGTCGCTGATACCCTTGTCGCCTTCATCGATTGCTTGAAGCCGAGCAAATTTGAGAGAAAATCGGGATCCTTGAGCCTTCTCAGCCTTACGAGCGATGCGTGAGGAAGCCGAGGCTCTAGACCAGCGAGGTAACATAAGGAAGTTATGGGACCCAGCCTGTTCGAGAGACGACGGGGACTACTCGCAGAACTGCGAGTTGGACACAGTAATGTTGTTTTTGGCGAGTGTGGTGTGCGAGAAGTGTACGGACAGATAAGAAGTGCAGTTGTTGGCGGCTAAGCCAAAGTATGTCAACTCCTAGGTAGCCACATTCTCGACAGCCTTGTTTCGCTGGTGACACCCGAGATGCACGAGCAGGGCGCAGCCACACAGCCCGATGCCACAAGCATCTTCGAACTGTGGGCTTCTTGTCGCCTTTATTCTCCAAAACTGGTGATTTTCTCGCACATTTATACTTCATGGTCAACATTCTACCTTGACTAGACTCGAGAGTCATCTGGTTGTTAGGCGACAATCGTAGAAAACAAAAGCCATACGTTGCATGGGAAGCATACTTAAAGAAAGAAGATGGATGCTTCAGAGCCTGGCCAAGTTTCAATGTTAGGTGGCGAATCTTTCAAAGTGTGGTATACAGCAGTAGAAGACAACCAGAGGTGCGCATCTTCTTTCAAAATATACTAGTCGATTTTATGCGTTGCTAATTCAAGAAAAGCGACTGCACAAATGATCCTGCGAGGCAGGCGTTCGTTGATGCCTTTGAGATCTTCAAATCGGAACTCTCCAAGGACAAAACCAAAGCCAAGTGGCTGGAAGAGTCGAACTTCGACAGTGTGCAAGGAGTTCTTGAGGCAACAATTCGGGAGCGCACATCGTACGAACTGCGAATAGAGGACTCGCCGATACGCCAGTCCCTCGGTCGTCTGTCTGAGAGGCTGCTCTTCTACGGCAATATCATGGATGTTCTGATTCAACAGCACCCCGAGTATGTGGCATTGGTATGGGGCGCTATTAGGTTTCTTGTTGTGGTTGGTCATCCCCATTCGCCTCAATTTACACTTGTAATGCAAGGCCAATTTCCAATTACTCAAGTAGCTAATGTTCCCATAGGGAGTTGCCAATCAACAGAAGCCGATATCTCGATTATCCAATGGACTTTGCCAGATCGCTGAAGTCCTACCCAGCGCGGAGCTCAGACTTCGATTGTATCCGATTCCCGCAGTCTAAGATCTCATTTCAAGAATGTACGCAAAGATTCTAAGATTTCTGGTCCGTTCTCTGCGCTGGTACCAAGAGTCTAGATTCTTACATCTCGTCCATGCCATCACGAGACCAGCCGAGCTTCGCTTCAACGACTTGATCGAGGACATACGACTCCTATCGCATAGCTTGATGGATCTTGCTCTTGCAAGTAGTCATGCAGAGCAGCGCGATATGCACACTGAGCAAAACCGGGCATCGAGTTCGCAGCGGGAGTTGCTGGACGAGGTGTGTCGCTTGACAAGATTAGTGGAACAGCTTTGTGAGGCCATCGTTGCCAATCAGGCGATAAATACTTCAGCTCAGATAGAACTGCGTCAAGACTTATCCAGCATTCAGCTTGGACAGGTGTTGAGTCTCTTCTCAAATAGCATTCTGCTTGAACCTATGAAAAGTCTGCAATCAGCGCTCTTCATGCGAGATAGGCGCCGGCGAAGAGGGAAGAGCAGCGGGCCGTCATTCCTAAACAGCAGGAAACTCATTGACTGGAACACAATTGACAAGTCAGAATTGGTCATCCTGCAAGCTACGCGGAGACTTCGATTCGAGGTCAAGGATTTCTGCTGCGGGTCTGTCTTACTGCTCCAGCAGAAGCAAACACCTGTCATCTGGGCCGTGAAAGCAATCGAATCTTACGAAAGCACCGATAACATGACATCGACGATTGATCTGCTGAAATACTTGGTTTCTCAGGCCGTGAATCTGAATAAGACAATCCATACCGACGCAGCAATGACTCCTCGGCTAAAGACTTACTGGGGAGCCCAGACAGAGTGCGATTGGTTTAACGTGCTTGCATCTTTTATCCAGGGCATCCCTCTGCTTTACATCATTGTCGATGTTGAGCTTTTGCATCCGTCTCTTCCAATAATAACGCCTGGGTTCAGTTGGCCGGCTGCGTTTCGCTCGTTGTTTGCCGGGTTGATCGAACGCAATAGCAAGACTATCCTGAAAGTTGCGTTGGTCAGCTATGGCTCCCCTGTCATGGCTCTTATGGACCAAGAACTTCGAAACTCGACGGTATTGGTGGGTACTTCGAGTCGGTCACGAGCAGGTCAAGAAAAGTCTGGGAGAAAAGCTCTGTCCAAGAGAGGAAACAGTGGTCGTGGAAGCAGAACAAAGATGTTTTTTCGATGAAACGCCGATGAGGTTGGCGATGGATACCGTAGGGGATGAAGCTCGGGCGATGACGCTGCTCGAATACTGCCTTTTGGCTCTAAAAGAAACAGGACTAGATCAGTTCAGTCCTGTTACCAACAACTGGAGGAAGTCCAATTCGAATGGTGGCACACCTCTGACTTCGAACGGAAGTTGCAGTACCCGCAAGCTTCTCGGTTGAACCGGACAGGGCCGGAGAGGGTGAAGGGGTGGGTGTCGCAGGAGGATGTAAAGGAGGACTGACAATAAGCGAAGAGTTCAAAATAACCAATGTTGGATATTCGGGGTCCATCATCTTAGGAGCCAGGCTAGATACAGGATCTAGGCTTAGCTCTATATTAGGTCTGTGGGAAACCTCGTTCCATCACAAACAATTCTCTAGCTTTAAGCACCAAATTCTCGCCCTAACCCACGCACACCTCAAATTCATTCCTCACCCTCCCCCATAACTGCCCTTAAACATCCCCTCATCCCACCCACCCCCCTCTCCAAAGCCCCAAGTTTCGCACCTAGACTCAACAGAGTCGGATCCGCACTACTCTCTACGACAACCTTCTCCTTAACCCTAACCTCCTCGCCCCTAAACATGTACACACCATCCATCTCATCGTGTTCGAGCCTCCGCTGCGCGCCTATAGCGTGTGCGAAGCGTGACCCAAGATGCGAGGCATTAATGGAGGGTTCGAGGACGCGGAGAGTGAGGAGGAGGGAGGTGGAGGAAGGGGTTAGAGTGAGGCTTAGAGATGGGGGCAGGGGAGGGTTGAAGTGGAGGGGGGAGGTGGGGTTGTGTGCCCAGTCGAGGGTGTTTGGATTCGTCGCTGCTCCAGAGGCAGACCCAGGACCAGGACTAGAAGACTGAGAGGACCCCGAGGTCGGAATCACTGTCCCGAACTCAGGATCTGGCGCCTCGAGGACGGCGACTCGTATTATAGCTAATGCTTCGCGGATGATGGAGTGTAAGAGGCGGAGTTGGGAGGATATAAAGGAGGCGGAGTGGCGGTCGCCTGTCCAGCGGGTTATGTCAATACAGTCGAGGGATTGATTTAAGAGGGTTCGAAGGTGGGAGAGTGTTGGTAGAGGGAAGGGGTTGGTGGGTTGGAGCGTGAGGTCGATGTGTGGTAGGGTTTTGAGGCGGAGATGGATTGTCTGTTTGAGGATTCGTTAGCTGGGCAGCTTTTCGATAGTATCGATACTGAGATATGCAATAAAATAGAGAACCAGATACGAAGTACGACTGTCAAAAGAGGCTTTATAATAGAAAAGAGTCAACATACGCCCCTAACAACAGCATCCCCAACCCTCGTAACATGCCCCTTGACATTCTCACTCCTAGGACTCGACATGACGAGCGTAGAACCCGGTTCTATAGGCGCGAGGAGGGCATAACACTCTTCCAGACCTGATTTAAGTGATACAAGGGTTTCTTGGAGGGAGTCGAGGAGCCATGAGAGTTCGCGGGCCTGGGTTGGGGAGTTAGTCTTGCTTCTTGTGCCCTTAAGGGATAGGGGAGAGGGGAGGCATACAGTTGAGGCTTCTTCTTCTATTTTCAATTCCGCCGCAGGAAGGGAGGGCCAGACTGCTGTTGACATTGTGTTCTTTGTGTAGTGTTAGGTTGGAATGAGGTTTTGGTATGTGAGTGCTGGTTGTGGGGGATGAAGCTCATGATAGCTAGGATTTTGCCGCTGTACACCGCTCTCGATGTCCCAAGAAGTCTCGAAGCTTCAACTGCAACTCTTACGTCAGTGCATTTCAGTGCATGTCAGTGCATGTCAGTCGAAAACAGCAACCCTCCTTCTTCTTCCTACGAACGAGCAAGCTTCTGTCTATAGATCTGATATACACTACAATGGCGAAAGAACCACCAGCAAAAGCCCTATTAGCAGACTCAACCACCGAGAACAAGAAACCACACACCAAACTACCCCTCCTCACGAAACGTACATTTCCCCCTCCAACCTCCCTCCCCTCCAACTCCAAGATACCTTACTAACACCCCCTTGCAGATCAGAAAATATCCAAACGCCCCCTCCTCCACGCCCCCATCGCCTCTCCCCGAACCTCCTCTTCCACACAAAAGATAATCTACGTCTCGGCCTCCTCGCCCTTCATCAGCGTCGTGAAGCGCGTGCGTACATATCTCGATGCAATTGAGTCACGATCTGCAGGGAAGCTGAGTCTGGACGGAGGGGATCAGAAATTGTTGAAGGGCATTGAGAGGGGTGTTAATGGGGCAGGAGGGAATACTGGAGGGGGAAAGAGAGATGAGGAGGTGGTGATTAAGGGGACAGGGAGGGCTATCGAGAAGGTTGTTAGGCTTGCAGCCTGGTGGGATGGGCAGAGCGATGTTAGGGTCGTTGTTCGTACAGGGAGTGTGGGTGCTGTGGATGATATTATACAGGAGGATGGGGAGGGAGGCGGGGAAGTGGAGGAGAGTAGGGTGAGAAGGGTTAGTTGTTTGGAGGTTGGGATTCGGTTGAGGTGAAGGAGGGAGGATGACGAGATGACACAACAATTTTTGGGGTATCAAGGGTGTGGGATATACCTGTATGGGAAGGGAATGGGCTGTAGATTGAAGGAGAAAGGAACAACGAAGCCCATGGATGTGTTCAGCAGAGAGCAGTCCTGCGTTGGAGGAAGAAAAGCATACCAGAATTCGAGGTTAGGACTCGACGCTCAATAGCAACCGAAAATGGAAGGGGAAGCAACAAATTGGAGCTTTTGACAGTGGACGAAGAGCATGTTCCGGACGAAGAGCCAGGGAGAAGAAGCGCAGTCCTTCATGACAGTTAAAAAACGTTCAATGGCTTGGTAGAGCCCAAGTTTTACGAGCAATACTTACGTCTCTCGCTTTGCCGTTGTCTTTTGCCAGTCCAGCTCGGAGAGAACCACGACTTGAAGATAGTGAAATATCCGACCTCTTCCCTCGATGCCCACTTCAAAAGACATAGGAAGAGTCGTACTATCAGCTGTGTACTCATCGCCTGTTTATAGAACTCCAAGCCCACCTCTCATCATTATTGATGTTCAAAGACATAGTGGTCGGGTAGAGCACCGTCAGGTTATATCACGGCTAGTCTCACATTTTTAAGAGGGGTGTACATTCATCATTGATTGTGTTGCTGGCATTGCATCTTGTTCGATGAAGCAACTATCTCTCACGCAACCTTCTTCCCTCCCATTCTATCATACATTGGCTGCAACACTCGGATTGAAAAGCAAACGAAAACAAGACTGTCAGTGTAGCGCGCGTGAGCCCAATGGTTCTCTTCTGCAATCAGTTGTCTTCCAAGCTTGTTCTTCAGGTTCGAAGTGAATTATCTCTAAGGAGCTGGTCGAAGCCCATACTTGTATGACTTGCCATCCGGGCAGTACTTTGTCAGATGGTCCGGCTTGCGACAAACCTGACAAACTCGAGGCTTGCGGTTCTGGAGGTACACTCGATGCAGTTCGGGGTGTAACTTCCAGCATGCATCGGCCATATGTCCATCCCGTCCACAGTAGCTGCAACTGTCCTCCTGCTCCTCCTCCGGGTGAGTCCAGCGACAGTACTCCTCAACATGACCGGGCTTATTGCATGTTGTACAGAATTTTGACTTGCCTCGATCGACACCTTGTCCGCGGCTGGCCAGGTATGCATACTTACCTTCATCGTTCAAGCCACTCTCCTCCACTATGTCAACCTTGGGGCAATCTCGATCAACATGACCTTCCTGCTTGCAGGTGAAGCATATTGGGACGAAAGGCTTATTGAGTATCAAGGTACCAAGCGCCATAACCTCCTTCACCTCAACCTCCTCAATTGTCTTCTGAACACGACGCTCCTCTTCCTCTTCCTCCTTCACTGCCTGCCAGAACTTCTTGACGAACCATTCTAACATCTTTCCGTAGGTTTGAGACATTGGGAGTTTGGTGTACAGAAACTCGTCAGAATCACAGTCCCAGTCCGAGAGTTCAACACTGGTCATCTTGGCCTCAACAGCAAACTCGGACATGTCCATCCGTAGCATCTTGTCGATCGTCGCCTCGAAGTTGATATTGTCCATGATTTCGCTGACCTTCGCTTTCTCAGCTTTGATGACTATCCAACTTGTCAGCGTAAATTGTCCAAATCGTACTGCACAGTACTCCACATACTAGCATCAAGATCGGCAATGTGCGAGGTGTCCCGACCCTCGTCGTCGTCAGAGTCATACTCCCAGCTGCCGTATTGGTCGTCGGGTGGGAGCATGCCTCCTTGCTGGACAATGATGACCTTGGTTGCAACCTTGGTGCGCTCCATGTCCTTGATTGTGATTTCTGACTCTTCGGCCTCGCTAGTCAGACTCTGAACACGGTCGTGGATTTGACTTCGGAAATTGCGGACTTCATCTAACAAGTTGCTGGTTTTCATCATAGCTTCGGCCATAGCATTAGATGGTTGGCCTGAAGGCGACTAGAGATGTCAGCAGATGCCACGAGAAGACGGAGGAAGTACACACCTCGGATTTCAGGAGCTGAACTCTGTGGCTTTGCATGGCAGCAATTTTCTTCGTAAGAGCGCCGACCTGGGACCATCTTGGGAACAGTGTTTCGGACAGTCTCACGATCTTCTCCCTGAATGCAGTAGTGGTAGGGCCATTTATGCGTCCGCTGTTTTTGACTTGGGCTGACATGGTGCCTGTTGTTGGTACCGTAAACACACCGAAGAGTGGCCTGTACGAGCAAGGACCGTCAGCAGGAAGAGTAGACCGGGGAGATCAGAGGATAATGGGCACGCGTCTCGACGGCAGTGCAGAGGGATGGCGCTGGCGATTGATGGGAGTGCCGGACCGTGACCGACGCAATGTCAACAACGAGTGTGACCGGTGTTGACAACAACAAACGCGGCGAGGTGAGATGACGGTGATGATTGTGATGGGATGGCAACTGACCTTTCCAATAATAAACGAAGGCTCCCAATGGAAGGCTCGTGGAACGGCGGTTATAGAACTCCACAAAGTTATGTTAAGGGGAAAAGAAGAAGAAGAAGAAGATCGTGAGGGAGGTGGAGGTGGAAATATATGGGTGGTGCGGGCGGTAGTCGTTCCTTCCTCGCTTATGAGGCGCTAGCGCGGTTGCGAAATAGCTACGCGTCAACCTGGTCCAAGGCTCTCCGATCAGGCAGGGAGGGTAGGAGTTCAGTCTCTCTGAGGTGAGTGAAAGGTTTGATGGCCAATTCGAGGTCCATGAAGGGAAACAGCAGCTTGCAGGATCTAGGCTCATCACGTGGAGGTACATATATGCCCGGTGGACGAATTTGTTTGTTTACTTTGCTGCTTCAACCTCATCCCCTCACATACCCACAGGAACCCGATCAGACAGGAACTCATCCACGTCAAGTATCAGTCGAACGAGACCATCTGCTTCTGCGCGCGTGATAATGAAAGTCTTCGCCCTCTCTAGATCTATGCTCTTAACAAGAGATAGATCTTCCTCGACGTCCAGTGCCTTCGAGAGGAATTCTGCAAACTTTGGAAAATTGGCAACAGCTCCATGTACTGGCGTGACCTTTACAGTGTATCCGCGGCTTTTGCCCTTTGGTCCAACTCCTGCAGCTTCAATGTTCTGCTGATCTAACTCCTCGGCTTGCTTCCTAATGATAGCTTTGAGTCCCTCAATCTCTATGTCTCGGGCTCGGGTTTCACTCTCAAGCGTATCAATGATTCGATGGGCCTTCTTGAGTTCGAGGGGTAGATTTTTGAGATTTCCGGACAGTCCTCTCTGTGGTGTGGCCATAACGGCTTCATCGAATAGGCTTGCATCTTCAGATGTATCGGCGGTTCCCTCAGTGGTAGGCCTTGAGACCCGTTGAGCATCCCCAGAGAGCATTTGTCTATATGTATTAGAAATGAGTGATGAGGGAGGGATGAAGGAGAGACTCGCTCGGTAGATATAACGGCTTGGGGAGACGGAGAATTGTTTTTCTGTACGGAGTCAAATCGAACGAGCAATTGCGGTACCAAAAACCTTAAGGCGGAAGCAAGAGGCTAGCATAGAGACTGGGCAGGAGTTGAAGATATTCGTCTCGCTGGTCGGTGGTGTGGTTAGTTGAGATGTTTCGAGGGGAGTCGATGATGATTTCGGGTTGGAGGGTATTTGATTCGACGACAACATCAAGCAGCAACAAATCAAAGAGTATATATACCAATCACTAAGGCGACTAAGGATACCTATGCGACAGAGCTAGTCTCGAGTGGGAAGATGCTAAGCGAGACGAGAATGCAGAATGCTTTCGTCAAACTTGAATATGAGAATTAATTGATTACCTTCTTATTGAATATATCCATGTTACGAGTTGAATCCAGATCATTCATTACGACCACAATTCGGCATTAGCTCTTTTTCTAAGTGGTGAATGGCATGCCTAGTAGTCATGATAGAGGCTCAGGCTCACTTTAGAACCACAAATAATTCATAGCAAAGTACCCCAGAAACGGTGTTTGTTTCCTTCGATTCCGTCATACTACACGAGTGAAGAACCCTGCTCAGCAAAGTCCAGTTCTCAAGTCCTAACGCATGTGCCGTACCCAACCCAGGAGTCACTCAAGAACAAAACTGCAATCCCACAACTACAACGACAATATTGCGCTCTAGGCCTCCCAGTGACTCAACAATTGACCGCCGAATGAAGTTCAAGCTCAGTACCAGAATACAGCAAGACGTATCACCTCAGAAAAATCGCATTTGACACGTCGGGATGTTTTGCTCTTCTTCATAGAACTCTTGGGTTTCTTTTGGTCTTCCAGGTAGACGTTTAGCATATTTTTGCATTGAGGTGTAATTATCGACTCGTCAGACTGGACCACATTGACTGTGACATGCACTGTGAGAGCGAAAGGCTCTGCCCGAGATGGGTCCAGGAGTTCCAGCTTCTTGTATGCCTCCAACTCCATAGGCGTTTGTTCGACTTTCTCCTCCAACTCATCCAATCGAGACCTTTTCACAGCTATCTCGAGCATAAACTTGCGAATCGTTGCCTCTGACTCGGTTATAAGCTGATTGATTTCGTTGTCCTTTCGAGCGATGATTTCGAGAAACGTTTGGCTCATCTTGAGGGCTTTGGCGGCGGTGGAGTCTCCGGGACTGTTAACCCAGGCGGTTTCTTGGTATAAGCTGTAGATAAAAATGGGCGTCGCTATGGTGGTATTGGATGCTGTAAAGGCGTCATCGGGTTGAATCGACATCATTGTGTTTCTGTTAAGGGGGAGGTCGGCTTTGACTCGATCAGCAACTTGTTGAGTCGGAAGTCGAACGAGCGATGGAAGAAAATCAAAGTACTGTGATAGTATTCCAATACTTTTGAGATAGGATGCGGGTAGAAGTCGAGAGGCTTCTCTGGGTCTACGTTGAAAAGAGGCGGGGGTTCCATGCGTGGGGGCGATCATAGCAGAGATTCAGGAATATCGCGAATATCGCTGGAAGCACATATTCAATACAAATAGACGAGGCTGAAGATGTTAATCGAAGAACCAGAACTAGTCTATAATGAGCTTAAAATAAACAAGTAACCCAAAAAGTAACAGAATAACGGGCAATTAACAATCCTTTTCCTTCACATAGTCGTCCTTGCAATCTATTTTACTGGCAAGTCTCTCCCCTAAGTGAAGATTTTTGGCTGTTACTTGATCAGATCTTCAAAGAAAACATGTTTAAGATTGCTTGAAAAGGTGTGCTGTGCACGTAACACTTCAAACCTCAGTGTGACGGAGTTTGGCACTCGCGCATGACTTGATGTTTGCTGCTAGACGAGGATGATGTTAAATCACAGTCACTTCGGTAGGGAGACCTATCCGACCGGCAAACTCAAGATCATTGCAAGGGAATCTCTGCAGAAAGGTAGATACATTGGACTACTGGTGCCACGATGTTTGCCCTATGTACCTCACCATACATCCCATCCATTCCATACGCATTTCCCCAATCGCGCCACTCCGATTCATCGCCATCAGTCCAATCCATCGCAATCATGCTTCAATAATCACGGCAAAGCACCAAATACACCAATGCAAATGGCAAAGGCAATTCCGTAAAACACAACGGTCGCCCCAGAAAACGAGATCTAGAAAGTTCTCTTGAATCCATCCTCATATCTTCCACCTTGCATTTTCTGCATTTTCTGCATTTGTTGCCTTCGAAGGTTGTCTCTGAAAATGGCTAGGCTCACCTTTGCTTCCTCTTCGACCACCTTCTGCTTCTTCTGTGGGCGGTTTGGAGTTGATGAGTGTCGTTGACCCTGCATTCTTGCACCTTGGGGGCTTTGTTGGCTCGCTGATCGTTGTCGCCGATTTGGAGTGGAGGGGTTGTGCTGGTCTTGCATACTATGGAATAGCTGAGGGCTTTGCTGAGCGTGTATAGCTTGAAGGACGGACGCATCTTGCTGGCGGGGCGTGACGAAAGGGTCCTCCATGCCTTGGAGATTTCTCATCTTTTGACTGACGAAGCCTAGTTGGCCCTCGATTCCTTGTTGAAGCAATATGCCATGTTGACCACCGAAGCTCTGCGGACTGGCCATACCTTGTTGACTTCCCATGACTTGTTGTCCTCTGAGACCTTGCTGCTGCTCCTGCTCGTTTTGAGGCAAGCCTCGGAAGTAGTTCAAGTTCTGAGTAAAGACCTGGTCTAGATCGGGATACTGGCTGAACTCTGAAGTTTGACCGAAGGTCTGAACATTTGCATCAAAGTCTTGATTCAGGTCGAAATTCTGAAGATCGCCTTGGGCGAAGTTCTGAGGTTGACCGTGACCATGTCCCTCGTTCTGATCGTAGCACATAATTTGATCGTGTCCTTGGTCGCGGCCGTATCCTTCGTTATGACCATAGCTCTGATGACCATCTCCTGGACTCTGATCGTAGCTCTGAGCCTGGTTATGGTCTTGATCATGACCGTGTTGTACCACGTGACCGTATCCTTCATGTTGACAATGTCCTTCATCTTGATCCTGCGCCAGAAACTGATTATAGCCTTCACCTTGATCGAAATCTATGTTCTGCGGGCTGCTGCGTCGGGCCTGTTCAAGTTGGTCCTGAGCCAAGTCCCGAGAAGTCTCCAAGCGCAAGATTCTCTCCGCTTGGTCCTTGATGAACTCCTCCAATGCCAAGATCCTATCATCTCTCTCCTTCAATTCCGCAGCTTGTTCCTCTGTAGGCTTCGGCAATGGACGAACAGTATCTCGCATAGTATCTCTGACAGCAGCATCAACAGCCTCCTTGATAGCCTGGTTGTGCGAGTCTTGTATCTCAACCTGCGAGGCATGTAGTTGTCTGATATAAGCATCGCGATCGTCAATCTGATCGGCCAGCTCTTCGTTGAACTCTGCTAGGTTCTTGATGACTTTGACGCTGTTGATCATGGGGTTACCAGCCATGACACCTGCCAATCGAGTGTCGATGCTGGGCATGCAAACTGTATCGGCGACGATATTGAGGGTGTTTCGGACATGAGAGACGGGAGACAAGCGGTTGCTGCGAACTTTGTTTCTTGCAGCGGCTTTCCTGAGCTCGTTGGAGTAGGCAATGTAACCAGCGGTAGATCGTTCTGCTTCGGAGGCGCGGAGAGCTTGGTGGGAGATTGTTGGTGCCATGGGTGCTGGGGTGAGAGATCGAGTTTGGTTGTAGGTTGAGGGGATGTTTCGGGAGTAGTTGGGAGCTGCAGCCATGGCTTGATTACCGCCGAGTGGTGTAACAGGAGCTTTGTGGGAGTATGGACTCTTGTATTGAGGAGATGGTGGTTGATTTGGCCCGCTGGCTGGGCGATCAGGGGCAGTAAAGCTTTGCGGGAGCGCAGGAGTAGTAAGGCAGGAGTAATTCGGGGCGCGAGGAGGTTCGAGACTGGAATGAGGCATTGGCATGCCGTAGGGGGAAGCTTGGTTGCTTTGCGCGCTCATCGCTATATTGCGGTGGTGGTGATGGTATGTAGTACTAGTGTTGTAATACGCGCTGAAAGTTCTTTGTGCAGCGAACGCGTTGTGGAAAGGGGAGGGAGGTGCTGGGCGCTTCAGCGAACGTTCTTGTGTCTGCTGGCTGCTGTCCTATGGTCAGCATGTTGTTTTTTGGGGACTGGAACATGCAAATCATACCCGTTTGACATGATGTGATTATAGATAACTGACTCGAGGGGGGGGGGGAGGGGGATTGATATTCGACGCTGTGTTGAGAATAAATTTATGTGGGAGGAAGAAGCATCGAGACATGGAGGATATCCATACTTGGGGTTTGACCCACCATTTGAAGAACGAAGATTCACCTGAGCAGTTTCTGTCTCAAGTGCGAACCAAATTGTGAAGAATTGAAATTCACTTCAGCCAAGTCACTTCACCAAGCAGCAACTTCAAAGACTCTGCCGTGAATGCAAACCTGCTTTCAATTGAACGCGGTTACGGTAGCGTTCTAGAAATTCTCTTTTTGTGCAAGAGTGCCTATTCTATTGGAGAAAATCAAATACCTAGAATCGACTTTGAAATTCTCTGAAGTGGTGTCTCGTGGACCCTGCATTTAACCGAGCTATTGTTGACTTTGACATCTAAGCCAGCAAAAACGCACCTTTGGTCCTGTCAGAATTTGGGTTCAAAAATACACAAGAGGAGAATGATGCAAACTTCACAGTCTTTATATTATATTATATATGTACTCTGCAGGATTTAGATGAGTGACATGAACTCCTGGCCATGGAAGCAGTCGGTTGCCAAGGAGAGCCTGAAGTCACAACACACTAGCTGGTGACAGCATCTCTCATGCATGTAAGTCCATATTGCTCATTACCACCTATTATTTTAGGAAGGTGGTATTGGACCCACTTGGAGAGGTAGGAGCTCACACAGTTGTATCCTCTAGAATACGTTTGGTTAAGCTATGCAGCATCAACCAAATTTGGGTTGCGGTACAACAGGAACCAACAAACACAAATTCACGCAGACACACAATCGCAATCAACTCACAAAACAAATGAAAAGCACACCGCTTTGAAGAAAACCTTCATAAAAAGCCAACTTACCAAACGAGACTCCATTCGGGCGGATGCTCGGCATCAATTCGACTGCTAGCAAAAGTGGGGTTCCCTTACATCCCGCCAGCAAGCCGCGCCAAGTCTAGACTGCAGCGCCCCCCGGATTACTTGTAATAAATACCCCGCATGGCATGACATGACGGGAGACAACCCGCTGTGCCGCACACTTACTAATACCCATCCATATTTTAACTTTACCATACTGTTGGAATCTTGATCAGTAATATCTCCACGTTGCAGACAAAAAGGAAGCCGAGATTTGAAGGGAAAATACCATGGAATTTGATCTCGAAGCTTTTACGGCTGATGTCGAAGCTGCGTTGAGGTATCAGTCGCCGATTTTGCAGATCGGGACGGCGAAGACGAGAGAGGGTGGCGATGATAATGATCACGAGGAAAGACGGCAGAAAGATAGAGGTCAAAAGGATGACAGAGATATATCTGGGAGATATAAACGACGACGATTGGATACGAGCGGAGAACGGGGGAGGAATAGTTCGGTTCTAAGTGGCAACGAGACTGGGCCGATTATAACTTTGGACTCCAAGACTCGGAATCAGTCAGTCGATATCGATATAAGCAACGACGATTCTGATAGCGAAGAAGATGGAGTGTCGTTATTCCTTCATCCTGGTATGTCACAACACTCCCATTTCTCCACCCACAAGCACACCAGCTCAAGACCAAACCAGATATGGACATGTCTACCGCCATATCCTCCACCTTTGCCCATCCTCCTCACCAACCCAAATTCCAGCTCTCCTCTCTAATCTCCTCCGAACCCCTCTCATCAGTCCCAAATTTCTACGCCTACATCGTCAAAGCCACCATCTCCACATCCAGCTACCAAGAGCAATTGATAACAGAAGACGATTTCGGACTCGAAGCGAAATTCCCCTCCTACCTCGACCGAGAATCCAAACACGTCTCCATGCTCTCCTTCATCTGGTTCTGTAAGCTCAGCAAGATCATGGCTCGGATCGCGGTCGCGAAGGGGAGGCAGAAATTCGAGCGCGATTGGAATGGTGGAGAAGATGAGGAGGGGGTGGAAGAGGGACTAAGGAAGTTGGATGGGTTTGAAAGGGAGTTGAGGGGGTGGGTAGAGGGGTTCGAGGGCGTTGTGGAAGAGGTCCTAGGATTGAGTAAGAGTAGTGAGGTTGTGGGTGGAGGGGATGGAGGGGTACCTGTTGCGGTTTCGACGTTGAGGATTATGGTACAGTAAGCCATGTCACCATTTCCTGTCTTGCCGCCCGCCTTGATCTTTGGTTGGAGGCTTAGAGAGTAAGTTGACTGATTGGAAAACATAGCTCTCTCCGCGCAAGTCTCTACCAGCCATACCTTCACCTCCCACCCGATCATCCCGCTTTAGTAGAAGCTGGCATCGACCCATTACAACGCATGAAAGACGGTGCGAGAGAAGTAGCCATCACATGCCGCGAAGTTATGGGCAGTAAGAAATGCGATGCGATTCCCACTTGGCTGTACGTCCTCCCCAATTTCCCAATTCCTTCCCAGCTCCACAACTCCCCATATTCCTTCCCCATAATCTAAAGAGCAGCGCTAACTAATAACACAGCGTATCATGGGTCACCCTCCCCGTAGCAGTCTACCACGTCAACCAACTAATCCGACAAAACTCCACCCCAGATCAAGTCCTCATGCCGTTCTTGGCCCAACTCGTCCGTAGGACATCGGGTGCTTTGATGCTGCTGCGGACCGTGAGGGCAGCAACGAGGGATCACATTGAAAGGATCACTGAGGCGGAGAATGCGGGGGATAATGCAACCTTAACGGATGGTGGTCAGAAGAGGGCAGATACGGTGAGATTGAAGTTCGTGTATGAAGGCTTTGACAGAGCAGGAGAGAATAGGATTGCGGAGGCGAAGTTATTGGCTTGTGTTACGAAGGTTGTGGATGAGGCGCTGGAGTTGAATGGGAGTAGGCAGGAAGCGTGAGATCCATACATCAATCATCCCGGTTTCCAGCTCAGTGCTATAGATTCCTGAAGCCTTAGCTACCCACATATTGATGAGCAGGAAGAACGCTTCTCATGCATACAGAGCCTGCTGCCACCACGAACATCTTTTGAGCGGCAAATCATCAGGTATCATCGTCGTCCTATTCAAATACAGGTCCATCACCACCCCGCTCCCAGCCGCGGTCTGCTGATCATACCTATCAAAAGCTGGAAGGCCATCGCCATTCGGATTTCCACCCATGACGAAGTTCGTGAAATAGCCTTGCATAATTAGAGCTAATGTGTCATTCTTGACCGCCGGTGTTGGACCTTCGTAGAATGTGTAGTAAATATCATTGCCGTGCAATGCGGGTGGTACGCTGAAGAGATATCCCCAGGTGTCTTGGTTTCCGGTTTGGTCTTTGTTTGTATTGTTGTTTAGACCGAAGGCTCGGGAGATATATTGTGCGTTGCAGGAGAATACTGATTCGGAAACGATGTATGCTCCTCGCGCGATAGAGTTGTTGTAGCCGTATCTCCCGTCGAGGATGTTGGGGTAAAGTGTATCGAGGATGAAAGAGGTGACGTTATTCTTGTCGGCGTTGGGGAAGGAGACGTCGATGATATTTTGTTTGAAAGTGTCATCTGTGAGAATGAAGGGAGATGTGAAGTAGAGTCCTTCGTCTGCGTTGTGTCCCACTAGCACGCGAAGAGACTTGTCAAACTTGCCTTCCAGGAGAAGCTTGCCTGGTAGATCTGTAGCGAAGGTACCATCAACGGCGGGATCTGCAACATGTAAGAATTCGAACACTGAGAATAAGAAGAAAGGATGGGCAAGAGAGCACTTACTGAAAGTAAAATCCCCATAAGCAGATTCTCCCACCAGCTTAGCATTCACAAACTGCAACTGCTCACTCGACAGGTCCCTCGCCTGATCGAGCGTCTGCACCCCCGCAACCTTGAGAAACTTCTTGTAGATACTCTCCTGTCTTTCCAATCCAGGCACAGGGAGAAACGCTCCGCTCTGTATGATGGCCTGTTGGAATGGAGCTTTCTTGCCTCCGTACGCGGTGATCTGATGCATAATACTTCCACCGCCAGCTGACTCACCCATGACAGTCACGCGCTTGGGATCACCACCGAACTTGGAGATGTGTTTTTGCACCCACTCGAGAGCTAATCTTTGGTCCAGGAGTCCCGCGTTGGGTGTACCTTGTTGTTGGCGGAAGTTATCGCCGGAGAGGAAGCCCTAGGGAGTTAGCGAGGGAACGGAAAGAGGGGGTCAGAACGTACGAAAAGCCCGAGGCGGTAGTTGATGGCTACGTAGATTATTCCTTCTTTGTTGTTCCGCCGGCTCGAGTTGATGAGTCCAACGCCGCTGCCATATTGCGATTTCCATCCAAGGGTATAGCCACCACCATGGATCCAGACGACGCTGTATTTTTCATCAGTTGGGAGATTGGTGGGGGTGCACTTGAGGGCACATACACAGGTGCACCCTTCTCTTTCATATCATCATCAAAGACAGTTTTCGGTACCAAGACATCCAGAAAAAGACAATCTTCACTTGTCCCAGGCATGACAGGTGGAGCAGAGGTGATATTCGGGATCGAGTACCCAGCTGTGATGTTGATGGACCCAATACCTTCCGTCAACCATTTATTAGCAACAGAGCTCCACGCAGGCATGGCATTTGGACAGATTGCAAATTTGGATCCATTATTGAAGACTTTGTGCTTTGTTGATGGAGCAGTGGGAGGTGCGAATCTCAGCTCTCCAACAGGTGGAGCCGCATAACGGATGTTTGAGAAGTTGTAGTATTGGCCGCTGGACTGCTTGGGATGAGCGTTTGAGTGAGGGAGAGGGGGGATATGGGAGAGGTAAGAGGTGAGCTCACGTTGAATCGCCCTTGATGAATCTCATACCCGAGATCGATTTGGAGTCGATCTGATGAAGATGCAGGATGGCCAAGTACGATAACGATGAGAGCCGCCACGAGACTTAAGAAACCTGTGCGGGGATACATGATGACGCGGGTTCCAGCGTTCCCAATATGTCGAAAACTCGGTGAAGCTCAGACAGATGAGCAGAGGGTTTTCGATTCAACCGAAAGTGAAGTCCAACTTGAGCAGCACCTCAAAAAGCAGGTCTACAGCGGGAGTAAACTTAAGCTTATATCCACGGCCCTATTCCGGCAATACCACCCTTGAGAGCAACGCATTCATTCAGCTTGTCCATCGTCACAATAAACTTCCGAGGGTATAGATGATGTTGCATCATTCGTAAAACCACATACGGGGATGCCCCGTGCATAAAAGTCTCGCAACCCCGTCATCGGAACGAGTCAGGCCGGATCTGCCTCATAATTTCCGCAAATGGAGGAGGGTAGGACAATTCACTATGATGATTCTTGCGGTCAGAGATACGAATGTGAATACAAAACGCCTTGCATCAGTATTGGGAATCATAATAGAGCGTGGTATGGAACGATCCCCCCGGTCGGGATCAAAACATTGTCGGCAAGGCACATGACTTCCCAATTGGGATGATGCCGAGGGCTTTCGGATTGCTCGGTTCTCGCCCCTGAATTGCTTAGCGAGCCGAAGATGCAGCCAAGCCGACGGTGCTGATTGTCGATACCACCTTGCTGCAGACCAATGAGTACATCAAATCAATGTTTGCTAGCACATCTCTAGATTCATCTCAGGGACTACAACTCGATGGTCGGTTCGGATGTAAGAAGTGATCTAGTTACAGGTTCGGCTGACCTCCAAATGGCGGGCTGGACTAGAGACGGGGAAGCTCCTTCCCCCGTCAACATGGAGAGCATATAACCTTCGTTATTTCCCCACGAAGTGATCTTCATCACATCCTACTCTGGTACCTCTATCTACTCTGACAGTTGTGTCACCGTTTACTTGCCGCGGAAACCTCAAAAGACCAAATCAGCAAACATGACAGACAAGTTTTCCGACGTCGAGAAACCCGTGCTCGATGAGCGAGAACTCGATGCTTCCGAGCAGGCAGGGTATGCACTTGCTCAAGATCCTCGAATCACTGCTTTCACATTGAAAGAGCAACGATTGATCGTGTGGAAAATCGATCGTCGACTTGTTCTCACTCTGGGCTTTCTTTACATGATCAGTTTGGTTGACAGGACGAATCTGGGTGCTGCTTCTGTTGCTGGGTATGTTCTTTGACGGTTAGTGAAGCTAGAGCTGAAGTTGATAACCATACAGGATGCAGAAAGAGCTGGAAATGAATGCAAAGAACAATGCTTACACCATCGTCTCGGTTGTCTTCTTTCTCCCATACGCCATCTTCCAGCCTCCAGCAACGGTCCTGATCAGGAACATTGGACCCCGAATCTTCCTCGCTACAATCGTGTTCTTCTGGGGGGCTGTCATGATAGTGTGTTCTCCTCCTTGAATCTCTCTATAAATCACTAACAAGTATAAAGGGTTTCGGATTCGTCCAAACCTGGGAAGTCATGGCTGTCCTTCGCGTCCTCCTTGGTGTCCTTGAAGCCGGCTTCTATCCCGGTTGTGTGTACCTCCTCAGCACATGGTATCCTCGCTACGATCTCCAGAAGCGCAACGCGGTCTTTTACTTGATCGGCAGTATGGCTTCTGCGTTCGGAGGGATCCTAGCATATGGTCTCATGCAGCTAGATGGCCGATCTGGATTGACTGGGTGTAGGTGGATCTTCATCGTGAGTTCATTCTTCCATCTCTAATCTCCCGTGACTATCCTTCTCCGAATACAACTGACTGTCACAGATCGAAGGAGTAATAACATGCTTCTTCGGCATCCTCTCCTACATCATAATCGTCGATTTCCCCGAACTCTCACCAAAATCTTGGCACTTCTTGGACAAGAAAGAAGCCGCCTTCATAGTCGCTCGAATCGAACATGATCGCAACGACATCGAGGTTGAGCCTTTCGTCCTCGGCGCGTATCTCCGCAATGCGCTTGACAGCAAAGTATGGGCGTTCTCTCTACTATACATGTTTACCACGACGAACTCATACGCGATTGCATATTTTCTGCCGATCATCTTAAGAGATGGGATGGGCTTCTCAGTGGCAAAGGCGCAGTGCTTGGTTGCGCCGCCGTATGTCCTTGCTGCGATTGTGATGTTCGTGCAGGCTTATTATGGGGATAAATGGCATTTGAGAGGGCCGATCATTGCTGGAAATGCTCTGCTAGGTAAAAAACGTCTTACAAAACTGTCTCACTTGGACTTGACTAAATCATTCTTCAGGGATCCTCGGTCTAGGTCTCCTAGGCTACTCACACAACAACGCCGTCCGCTACTTTGGCGTTTTCCTCGCGACCACAGCCGCCAACGCAAACTGTCCCGCTCTGTTGACCTACCAAGCGAACAACATCCGCGGCCAGTGGAAGCGAGCCCTCACATCCGCGACGCTAATCGGCGGTGGTGCCATCGGAGGTATCATCGGGACGACGGCTTTTCGTGCGAAAGATGCGCCGAATTACACGCCTGGGATTCTGGCTTGCTTGATCGCGAATGTGTTGATCGTTATTGTTGTAGGACTGTTGAGCTTTAAGTTCTGGAGGGCGAATAGGAGGGTTGATGCTGGTGGGAAGAAAATCGAGGGGTTAGCTGGGTTCAAGTATACTTACTAGGTGGAGGGCAGTCTCCTTGATGTGGCTGATTGAGATACATCACCTTCACAGACACAAGTAGAGATTTGGAACTCAAATGCAAAGTGTTCATAAATCCATAGTTCCATTAAGATTTACCTGCCAGCATGCAATCAACTCAACTCAGCTCCTTTCCATGCAATCCTTATCCTCCACTGTTTGACATTGCCCCTCTTCCACCTCTTGTCGCCATTCCTCCCTCCCCAAATCTTCAGGACCTGGCTGGCCATGATACACCCCCCTTCTCCTTGCCTCACTTCCGGCTCTGATCAATTTTTGCCGTTCAGGCACATCGACAAATTACTTCCATCATTCACTTGCTCGCTCACAGAGCAGACCCCCATCTCCTGTCTCTCCTCACCAACTACCAGATAAAGAAGAAAGGCTACAGAGAAACAAAAACAACAAAAGGTATATCTCAAGCAAAGTAACACAAGACGACACATCAAAGGAAAAGAAAAAAGAGCCATTGAGCTGGCGAGGGCAGTTATATACAAGTCAGAGCCCCATCTACTCCGACACTCATGGTTTCTTTCTTCCTGCCATTCAATTCTTCCTCGCAAGCAAATCTAAACAGAATACGAGCCACAAAGCCACCAAAAGAGAGGTATCTTAAAAGAGCGGCCATCAATATAATCATTAAACTCATCCGAGATCCACGACGCTGTAGTTGTATCCAACGATTAATGTCAATCACCGCACAGCGAAAAGAGGAACGCTCCTGCTCCTGAACCTCCTCTGATTGATCTCTCGTTTCGCTTTCGACGGGAGACTGGTGTTCTTGGCTCCCACTGTACCATTTCCCACTACAACCTGGAAAGCCAGGAGATTAATTGCGTTCCCATGACCAATACTGATGTTCATAGCAGCTTGGTTCGTGTAACTCTGACCCTTGAACCAGGTCTGTAGGGTACTTTGTGCGGTAATGGCATTCTCGAGAGCGTCTTGTTGTAAGACGTAGAGGACTGCAATACGTGCGAAATCGAGGACCTCTTCGGTGATGCTGAAAGTGGCGTTGGGGTCTGTGATTGAGGAGGGAATTGAGCTTGTGGCTGCGGGAGCGGAGCTAGCGGCTGCTGTCGAGGCGTCGTAGACAATTCCGTTGGCTGTGGCGACCGCCATAGCGGAGCTTGTGGTGCTCACGCTTGTATCTTGTCGTCGAGCATTCTGGGCTGTGGCGGTGGGAGTGGATGCAGAGCTGGTTACAGAAAAGACCAGATCGCTAGCGGCTCCGATGCCTTCTGAGCGGCCTTGGAATGTTACTAATGCGTTTTCGGTTGCGCAGGAGAGGTTGGCGGAGTTGAAACGTGCAAGAATTGTGCTTTCTGAGAGAGGGACGGAGTAGTTTGTTTGGGCTCCTGTAATTAGGCGAGAGATGGATTGGCCGACAGTGACGTTTGTAAAGGATGAGCCGGACATCGTGACTGTCGCGCAACCGGTGGCATTGGCGGAGGTACATGTTGAACCAGTGAAGCCATTGGTACATATGCACGCGCAGGAGCCGCTGTCGACCAAAGCTGTACCTCCATTCTGGCAGGCTGTTGCTGCGTTCGCTTGACAGGTTTCTGCGGTTACTGCTGTGCTTGTGCTTTTTGGCTTGTTGAGAACGAGGAGTTCTAGAGGGACAACGACAGCTGCAGCAATAATTATTAGGAGAATTAGGAGCACAAGGAGGAATCCCCAGCAAGGTAGTCCACAGCAACGACGGGGCTTCTTCTGCTTCTTTCCGTTCTGTTCGTCACCAGCTTGTCCGTCAAATCCTGATGGCCATGCTGACATAGGACGGGTAGGTGTCTGGTCGCGGGGTGTTTGGATACCAGGAGGGGGAAATGAGGCAAGCATTCCCGAGAAACCAGATTGATGTTTGGCGTCGGGGTTCACTGCGAATGTTAGCTGAATGTATACCGGCGGCTGAATATACGTACTGCCCATCTCTTTCTCCCTCGCAAAGTCGTCCTCGCTCGGAAAGTCGTCCAAAGCCAAGCGACTACCTGGTCTTTTCCCTCTATCCATCATGGCTGCCAATCTTGTCGCTCGTCTGATGAGATCTGGCAGACTCGTCAAACTGCCTCTGGCCTCTGCATCTCTGACAGCATCTATATCGAGCCGTGGTGGACGTCGGACGGCGGATAACCTGCTGAATCCATTGCCAGGACTAGGTGTACGGGTAGGTTGCGTTCCAGGAGGTTGAAGCGAGCTTGCAGCGTTGTAAGCACCAAGCATCGCATTTGCATTTGGATCTGAGAAATTTGCAGCATACGCAGGAGCGGCATCGTCTGTTGTTATCGCCCTCGCTAGTGTGGGAACTGTCTCTTCGGACGATGAGCTAGACTTGTCGATGAAGCCCGTCCCTGTCGCGAGTGGCGAATTGGCATCCCCAATTATAGGCCACGCTGTGTTCCGCTGTGACTCCTTCCTTTCTAGACCATTACCGTTACTTGCTGTAGCACCAGAATCCTCATTTCCTGGCATAGGAACGATCCCCATTTTCTCCAACTTTGTCATCTGTATTGGCCTCTGCTGTGGCATAGGTGCGGGCCGGGGTTCTATCCTTTCCGAACTCTTTGTATTGATCATGGAAGGCTTCGCTCTCCTCCCAAAACTCGCACTTCGAATCAATCCTCTATCATCATTATCATTCGACCCCCTCGACTCTCGACCTTCGTCAATTGTAGGCGACTTATCAAATCCTCCGTCATAAACGCTTTCGTCTTCGTAGTCGTCCTCGTCGTATGGATATCGCGGAGAGTTAGAACCCCAGCTTGTCGGTATAGCAGCACTCGAGGCATATGATAGATGGGTCGTTCTCGATCGCGGACTCTCCTCGGGAATTGGAGAGACAAAGGATGCTTGTGAGTAATATGAAGATGCGCCACGTCTCGCGCTGGGTGGTGGTCCAAGGTTGGCGCTTCTTCGTGGAGGACCAGGAGCCACAGGAACTGGAAAGTCAGGTATTGATCCAACAGACGATAATGTTGACGGACGAGAAGACATTGTCATTGGCGATGTCATCATGGGTGAGATCATGTCCTCTTCCTCCCGCCTCTCCCTCTCATACTGTTGGTCCATCTGTTCTTGGTTTCGCTGCGCATAGTGGGACGTTGGCAAACCCTCTTGCAGCTGCGAGATCTCCAGTATTGAGGGAACCTGACTGGGGCGAGGTGGTCGCTGTGGTGGCGGCCCTCGACCTGCAGGTGGTTGGTATTGCTGGCCTGGTTCAGCAGCCCCAGCCAGTGGCCATTGCGGTATTTGTGTTGGTCTGGATATTGCGACCCCAATTGGAGCCTGTCCGCTCTTAGGTCCAGAGAGAGCCACCGGTATTGGAGGTCGAACCCGACTTGAAGGCTGACTCGGTGCAGTCATCCGCGGTGGCTCATAAAGTCTGCCCTGTGGAAGTTGTGGTTCTGGCATGCCCGGTGGTAACCCAGCGGCCATCCTCTCTCTTGCTCTCCTCACTGATCCTCCTGCTCCAGGGGCACCAGGATTCCTGGAAGGCGGTTGCCATTGCTGATTCATTTCAACAACGACGATTGAAGCGTGGAATGCGGGATCGCGAGAGTTCCGGCTATATGAGGTGGCTTCGAATAAGTAACCCGGTTACCAACCCACTACTCGGATCCTTCCTTCTATCGCGTTTGCATATGCATGAAGCCGTAAGACAAGGGATTACTACATGCACGGAGCCGTATGTCGTTGAAATGAATTGGTTTGGAGTCTTCCTGCCACGAAAATAGCAAAACCTGCGGCCAATAGAAGGTCGGGGTTGGGAGAGCTGATTGGTATCCTCTTTTCAGCTAGGACAAATTGTAAATGGGAACTTGGTGTAAAGATATGGAAGTTGTTAAACTTCGATGTAAGAATGTTAAGTGCTAAAGAGCGTGGTCGGTCGCTAGGAGCCGAAGTGAATAAACAAAGATCGTGGTCTATAATTGAATAGAAGCGGTGGTTGAATCAATCAAAAATCGTGGTGTTGCATTTCAACCGGCGTATGCACTGAATTGAATCGAAACGGTTGACCGGGTGTGACGAAACCGTGATCGTTTACTTGAACTCCCCAACTTCAACGATCCTGCGCGAATAGTATTAGCGATAGTGACGACCTCATCCAGCGCCAGCGAGGATCACAGAACGAAGAAGAGAATTTAGGATGATGATGACGACGAGGAAGAAGGAATTTCATCCACGGCCGATGAGATCCACCAGGTGGAAGACGTGGAAGATTCGAAACCCAACTCTGGGAACGGCACTGAATGGTCAATTGGATCACCAGTATGATGTGCAGGTCTACCGTCGACGACCGTCGGCAACTTGGCCCGATGGTGTGCCGCCTCCTAGGAGGCCCGAAACTAAAGAGCTAAAGCAAGCGATGGACGACGACAGAAGGATGGTGTTGTTACATTTGACGTTTCGGACGCTGGTGACAATCCCTCATGCGGAACCCACCTGTTTCCTATCCCACACTACTTTCTGTGCTCGCGCAACGTACCTGGGCAACAGATCCGTACAGAAGAGTACAACTGTCCAACCTCTTTAGACGCGGGATGAAGACTCCGTCAGTTACTGCTCGTCCTGGGATATCGTCTCAACAACCTCTCGTTTCCGGAGAAGAAGAAGTTTGGGAGCTGTCGAAGCCGCCTGCCGGCGAGAAAGGAAGGGAAAGGGTGAAGGGGAGGTTGTGTCTGTTCGTCGTCGTTGCCGTTGCCGTTTCAGATCCTGAGTCAAGTCTCTTGTACCGTACCTCCGTACGTAGTCGCACTGCACCAGGAATAAGGTATCGGAGCTTCGAGCTCTCAAGGCGATCAAGCAGTGATGAAGCGCAAGGTCGAGTCGAAGAAAGTAAGTCGAGATCGTCCCAGAGTGCAGCCGATGGTAAGTCAACAAGTCCCTCGGGCTGAGTCTCTCGCGCAGGCAAGAGAGAAGAGTAAAGAGCAAAGAGGAGAGAAGTCGCTCACGAGCCTCGAGGGGCAAAAGTTTACGGATATCGCAAGATCAACGCAGGCAGTCTAACAAGGAAAGGAGAAAGAGCAGGGGAAATGAGCTGTTGGGTTCAGTGATTGGGTGTACGGCGGTAAGGTGACCTTGGTGATGATGCACTGCGAGAATCCCGTTCATCGAGTGGCCAGTCAGTGTTGAGGGCTCTGTTCGTATTGCTGCGAAACCCTGAAGGAAAGGATGAAAAGCTGCGATGCCATGCCCTCCGTCAAATCTGGGTCATCGCACAGGACTGCAGACTGGGCTGGGCCTGATCGAACCCTTGTCGCCGGCGTTGAAGGGCTCAAGCAGAAACACGCCAACGCTATCACTCATCTGAGGGTTGAGGCTTCACAGGCCGCACAGGCCTGTCAAGGGGCGAAGCGATACCAACCACAGCCTTCCAGTGGAGGTTTCGATCCCGGGAGGCGTCGACAGTGAGGGGGTCGGGCATTTTCAAGGTTGGATAGTGGTGGAGTGAAGTGTGTAAAGCAGCATGGGTGACATCCTCTCCCACTATCGCACAGCGTCTCACCCATCCACTGTAACCTCATCCAGCGCTCCCACCTACCGCTCTGGACCTCACATCTATCGGCTGCTTTAAAAGAGCATCAAGCTTTCAATCAAATCCTTCCGAATCCTCGCCTTGGCGTTGAGGAGGATTTGGCCCGCCCGCCAGTGCGCTGGATGAAAGTCCACAGCTGGCAGCCAAGGAGAAACACACAGACAAGACCAGCTGATGATGAGCTATTTGGGTCCGAGTGGCAATACCAGAGGCAACAACAAATTCAAGAGAAGCACCTCCACCAATGCTCTACTGTCGAGAGCCTCGAGATGCTGTTGGGGATGTCAACATGACATCCTCACAACCATCCTCTGGCAGCAGCTCATCGCAAATGCACCCTTCCGATCTCAAGGGGGCAGGCAGATTGCTTGCAAGCTTCACTGGTCCAGTGTTTCAGGTTGATCGCTCCTTGCCGAGCCCGCTGCGAAGTCAGGATCCGATTCTATGGTCGGAGCCAATAATAGTTTAACGGCCTAGGGACCCCCAGCCATTGAACATCTGAGCACGCACAACTTTCGCGATGAGAAAGAGATGAAGATGTAAAAACATTCCAACTCATGTATCTCTTGCGACGCTCCAATATCGAGATGTTTTGATTTGTGATCCGAAGATTGGGTTCAACCTTTTAAACCAACGCATTGCATCTAGTGAGCTTCGTCTGAAGTTCGTCCTGTCCTACCCGTTCATGTTGATCGTCAGACCCGAGCTTATCGAGGTTCGGGACGATATCTCAAACGCAAACAAAATCCCCCAGACCCAGACCACATTTTCTTCCTTTCTTCTGAATTTCTTGCGCTGCTTTCTTCTAGTTCGATGAGAGCAGTTGTTCTTCATCTCGCTCATCTCCCCAGCCTTTCTAGTCTTCAAGCCTCTCCAATCCGGTCCATTTCCTAGCTCCGCGCCGTCAGAAAAACAAATTCAACATCCTCGCTTGGAAGGAGAGATACCCGCAAAAATATATTACTAGCCCCTCTCCCATACCTATTCTTCATATGTTTTCCTTCCATAGCGTCTCTCTTGTCCCGGCTGTCAAGCGGATATTTATATGACGCTGTGGAGTCCGACTACAGAAAATATATGAATTGACAGACTAGGATCATCGGAGAATGCGGGATTGTGTATCGGGGATCATGGATTCGACATGGCATCGATGATGATCAACTCGCGGCTGGACGGGTGGCGCGATTGATCTCCTGAGTCGCTGGGTTGGGTTGGGTTGAATTCTCGTGTGGACTTGGCTTGCGGCTTCATCTCATTTCGTTTTCTTTCGCGGCGATGGCACATGTTGAAGCCTCCAAGGAACCGTTCGCTCGGGACGCGGCGACATATTGAGCCGATCATCTCATTTCGAGCCGTCCCTTGTGGTTGCTGAGCCGCATAGTGTTCGAGACCAAACGAGATGTTTCGGAACAGCCACTCTGTTTGTCGTCGGAAAATTTCTTTGGACTTTCATCCCGTCTTGGATGAACAAAATCCGAGGCAATCTTATCATAGGGTATCCGAGCCGGATACTGATCCAAGTGTTGTGAATGGAGAGATGATTGTGGAGACCCGTCAAGATTGAATGCCCCTTGATATTCCATGTTGTCCTTGGCATTGCGAATTATGATCGCCATGACAGTCATGGACTAATACATAGTCATGGACTGGGTATTTGCCAGCTGGGCGCTTCGACTTGTCGACGTTGTGCAGTGTTGTCAGGAATGGAAATTTCAACTTCATCTCCGACGCGTCGAATTTGGGTTTGCCAACATGTCCATGTTCCTTGCCAACGGAGCAAGCAATCGAAGTAAGTGTCCTGGTTGAAATGAAAGGATCCAAAGTTGTAGTGGCTTGTTATTGCAATTGAGTAGTACGAATTTGCTCGCTTACTAGGAAGGGCTGTAGAATTGACGAATGTTAATTTATCACGTGAAGTCACCCGCACCTTTATTACTATCATTTAATCTTCATATGAAGCGTCACTAATACTCAGAATCGTTTGCGTAATACTGTAGTCTACACCACTGGCTATAACATCATATATCTGAGCTTATGGCTTGCAACTACTTAGCCACTCCATTTTTGCTTCTCAATGAAGGCAAATCGATGCATCAGTGATCCTTCTGCGTTATCCGTAGCCAATCTTTCAAAATATAGCATCCACTTGATTTCCTGCAATATCTTGAAATTATCAAACTGTTCAGATCACCAGCTTTTCTCTTTCCGCTCTTGTTGATATTCAATTGTGCCTCAGCATGTATATTTTAGTGGGCAATAAATAGCACCCACCAATTCCTTTTGAGCATCCACAACAGTTCTGTTGAAGTCTTTGTACTTTTCTGCAGTGAAGCCTTCAAAAAGAATCGTCCCTTCTGTTTTCCAAGAGTTGTGCGTATGAAAAACAAACTGAGGTTGAAAATTCGACCAATCGCGGTAGTTTATGTTAGCCTGAATTGTGGAGTGCGGCGCAGCACATGTCAACCTCAAATCCCATCCAAAAGTCTGGACTTATTAGTTCTAAGTCTCGGATAACTCTTGTTGATGGTGCACAGTTGTTACAAAGGTTGACTGTCCTTGATCGACTGGCAGCAATTGAAGCTTTGGTCAATGGCCAGTTTTTTGGGCGATAGGAAGAGGTATCAAAATCAGCCTTTGCGTGGAATTGGCGATGGGTAGAGGACCACTCATCCTCAGCTGCTGGAATCTTATTGCAGTCATGGCATCTTCGCAGACTGGTAAGCCATACATCAAATAATTAGATTTGAACAGAAAGTAACAAGCGTTCTCAGCAAATCCCCTTCAGCGCCTTTCACAGCAGCCTAGCCCAACTCCATTACACGCTGAATACAAACGCAATGTTTTCATTTCAGAAGCAATACCATCATCCTCCTCTGTAGAAAGTCCAACCTTTGAGGGTTCTCTGGCTTTCACTACCATATCATCCTCCCCCACGCTACCCAACCTAACTCTCGCCTCTCAAATCTTCTCTTCTGCACCCGCAGAAACTGTATTCATCTTCTCGGGCGATATTCTCGCAGAATCTCACCCCATAACCCTCCTCTTAACAAGCAAAACATGTACCCAGAATCCCATCGTCTCAATTACCGCTTCAATCACCACACTCCCTGTATCATGGGTTGACCACGATGGCGTCACGAGCTCATACACCGATGTGCGCTGCATGGTGTTCGGCAGTGGGGGTCGGTCCTCAACGTATTCTGCTGAGGGGACAGGTGGGTGGGGGAGTGTTAGAGGTAGGCCGGGACTGGTGTGGACGTTTACAGATTCGTATACCCGCTTGGGCCCGACGACGCAGAATCCGTGGGGTAGTGGCACCGCGATGTGGATTAATCCTATTCCGACGACGCTGCCGCGGTTTGTAGTTGAGGGGAATCGGACGGTGCAGTTTGGCGGCTCGGTGAACTTCGGGAATGAGATGGCTAGTGTAACGACTGATGAGAGAGGTGGGGGATGGTTGGCTGTGGGTGAAACGTCGGCTACTGTTCCTGGTTGGCCTATGATCACGAAGGGGCCGGTGGTGGGAAGTGATCTAGGGGGTGCGTATCCGCTTGATGGCATGGTGGCTGGAGGTGCGGCGTTGATTGAGACGCAATGCTGTTCGATCTGCCAGAATGCTTCTCAAGCCGTCACTGCTTCAACGAAGGCGGGTACTGCGAGCTTGGGCGTAAATGGAAGTCAAAGATGGTATCTTTGGTTGTCTTGCTGGGCTGTGATCTTTCTGAATCTTTTCCAATGATGGGGGCACATCAAGAGCCAGCACTTGGGAGTAGATTTGCGATCTCGAGAGTTGGATTTTAGATTGAAAGCAAGTCAAAGTTGCTTTCAACATCTTCATCATGAGAATGTACCACAGGCAATATGCTTCAAAGAGACAAATCTCTAAGATTTCTCAAATCAATGTAGTTTCTATCGATCTGAAGAAGGCATTTTAGCGTAAGTCGCTTTTGTGTGAAGCGCTGCATGGATAGTCTTGTCATTGAACACATAAGAGGTGCTACAGAATGCATCTAGGCAGGCAAAACCTGTCCGGCATCGCTTCATGCAGTCAAAAAATTCACTGCAACTCTCTTATCATCATCACAGAGCTCATGTCTGCCATCATCTTCATAGATCTAATCCCAACGGAAATAGAATTGTAACTTGAGATTATAGGAATTATACATCCGAACTTCCGCCACTCGTAGCCTTAATCTGCCCACTGGTGCCCAGAAGCCAAGATCGAATATATGCGGCAATATCTAGTCAAGAATCTTGAGTATCGGCAGTTACACTCCGACCGATAGGCGGCAGGGCTCCCACTGGTAATTATTACCCCAACCTGTTCCTCGGCTAATCATGTTTTGCCAAAACAATCGCTAACGGGGTGATGCTGCACAATTTGCAACCCCACATGGAGGTCTGAGGCTAATGGTTATCAAGAATCAATGCAGAGATTCGATTCAAGATGTGTATATGGCGAAGGCCCGTCTTTTCACGGTAGTGTTATGCACTTTTCTTGAGTCAAGTCAATGCCCATCGAGTTTTTCACATCAACATCGGGTCACGGCGATCAAATTCGTCTCTTCAGAATTCTCGGACAGAATCCTTAACCTTTGCGAAATGAAGTGGACTTCTCTTGTAATCCAAGCTGGGTTCTCCCAAGCAGCTCTGCGATTCGCCTGCTCAACAGTGTCCATCCAACGACTCGATCCTCTCGTAGAACCCGGCCAGATCCCCTCCGCACATGTCCATCAAATTGTCGGCGGAAATGCATTCAACGCAACTATGCAAGGCGATATTGGCGAGCAAGCCACTTGCACAACCTGCGCTTATACAGAAGATTCTTCGAACTACTGGACGGCGGCTATGTATTTCAGACATGAAAATGGCTCGTATAAACGTGTCCCGCAGTATCCGAATGCGCAATTGGGGTACGAGGGTCAAGATGCGCCGGATATCAAGGGTGGTATGACTGTGTATTATACGCAGAAGAACTTTACGTCGAATGGCGACCAGTATATCACTGCTTTCCCACCTGTACGTGGATATCTTCTCCGCATCACTGAATTCTTGAGCAACAGAAGAAGTATCGACTAATTTATAATAGGGATTTCGGATGACAGTCGGCAACCCCACCACTAATTCTCTCGCCAGTCCAAAGTCGAATGTAGGCCTAGCATACACCTGTCTCGAGACAATCCTCACCCGCGGATTTGAGACCCCCGACTTCCCCAAAAAGCCATGTGCTGCGGGCATTATGGCAATCCACCACTTCCCCAGCTGCTGGGATGGCAAGAACGTTGACAGTCCTGACCATCAAGCACACATGTTCTCGAATCAACGAGGTGGTTTTCGCGAAGGTGATCCATGCCCAGCCTCACATCCAGTCCGCACGGCACAAGTCGCGTACGAAACGATGTGGAATACCACAGCCTTTGCAGACATGTGGCCCAAAGATGGATCTCAACCATTCGTATGGTCGTATAGCGATACGAAGGGCTATGGCACGCATGCAGACTACCTGTTTGGTTGGAAGGGAGATAGTTTGCAGAGGGCGATGAATGACTCTTGTATGTTCCATAAGTGTGGGAGCCCTGGAATGCAGGGGATTTTGAAGACGCAGACGGTGGAGGAAATGAATAAGTGTGCTGTGGATCCGACGGTCATTGAGGATACGGAGGGGTGGGTTAGCGAGCTGCCGGGACAGAAGATTGCTCCTATGCAGTTCAGAGCTTGAGGAATTGGGCTGACCGATAAATAATAACGGAAATGAGAAGATCAGGAGGCCACATCCGTTACGGTCGAAGCTCCGAGTTTGCATGTGACTATAGACTCGTTTATCTAATGTCTCTTGACTGTTGTTTTCTTCTCTCCAGAGTCGCCCAGCTCGCTAAATTCAGCACTCCTTATACACAATTCCTCGCTCTCAGGTCAACGATATGTGCATAAAAGAGATTCGGTTTGAGGGACATCCTGATATCTAAGTAGACTGCTGTCTAACGAACAGTCACACTGGTCCATTCATCAGGTAGGTACCTGCTTGGTTTGCAGATCACGTGGATCGATCGTCAGCTTACCAACGCCAAGATCACGTCAATTTTAGTAGCTGGGCTCTTTCTTCCGCAGCTCTATCAACTCTTCAGCTCATGGGGTGAGCAGTGTATCTCCTCTAGAACAACATACCAATCATTCATTGTCGTTCAGTCTCAAAGAAAACGACGTAAAGGGACGTCTTTGGCCTCATTGAGGTTGGTCATTCACAAGAGTCTTCCTGTTTCAGCTCCACTGAACCTCGGCAAATGTCAGCAAACACCTCGTCATCCTCGACTTCACCGTCAGTCGGAGTTGTATTAGCGGAGAGGCCAGCTACGATAGCAAATACATCCAAGACAAGGAAATCAAAACCTAAAGTCAGGACGGGATGCCTCACCTGCAAGTTCGTATTAGCCCGTAGCCGAGAGGTACTCGATGGCACGCTAACGCTACATTAGAATACGGCGAGTCAAATGCGATGAAGCAAAGCCTCATTGCAATAGGTGCTTCAAAGCAGGTTTGACTTGCGATGGATATAAGAAGCCTTCAAAGTTGGCATCCAGGATACAACAGCGCCAAATTATTCTTCCGAAGAAGGTGGCTATACCGCGAGCCTCAAATACAGTCGCTCCGATACGCAGAATATACAGCGGAGTTGGGTTTGATGATCCCTTAGACGGACAATGTTTCCATATATTTCTGGAAGAGACTGCTAGAGAAGTGTCTGGGACATTTCCGAGCACAATATGGGGACGACTGATCCCGCAAATCAGCGAAGTAGAACCATTTGTTCGACATGCCATCATCGCAATCGGAGCTCTGGGCAAAGAGAGCAGATACAGTCGCCAGACCAAGAACCAAGGTTCCTTGACTCAAGGTTCTGACTACCAGTTCGCTCTGCAGCAGTACGACAAATCTCTCCGGGGCATGAGAGAAGCCATTGCTGCTGGGCAACATGATCTCCGGAAAGCGTTGATCGCATGTCTCCTGGTTTTCTGTTTCGAAGGAATGCTTGGAAACCAAGCAGCGGCAGCAATACATGCCCAGAGAGGATTGATGCTCCTTCACCAGTGGACAACTGGGAACAACCCGTTTGGGAAGCCTTTCCAGACCCAAAAGGATTGGCAAGATCAGATATTCGAAGAAGACCTGCTCGAGGCATTCAACGCACTGGACTCTCAAGTCCTACTTTTCATAGACACAAGAGACAATGCAGTCCACAGCCAGATCAAGACGAGCCAGAATAGCATAATTCAAAGCATGCCAAGAGAATTCACGAGTTTATCACAATCGAGACAATTCTGGCAGCTCATCATGAATCGAAATTACCATTTCTGCAAATCCATTCAGCAGACCGATATGGCAAAGCTGAAAGAGGAGAGGGAAGACACGGAATGGCAAAGCTCAGTCGATATGAAGCATACCGAATTACTGCTGAGCGATACTCAGTCTGGAGGAGCATGGCCACTGAGGGAAGAGCATCTGCGTTATCGAGGGGACATCTTCCGCTGGATGACAGCCTTTGGGAATCTCTATGAAAGGATCATCGCGAGTGACAACGAGCGGGAGAAAGTCTGCGCCAGAATCCTACAGGTGCAAGCTCGCATCAGCAATATCATGCTTGCCGGAACGTTCTTCAATACGGAATGCGAATACGACATCTTCCTCCCAGAGTTCAACGATGTGGTAACCTTTTCCGAATCCATCCTGCCGTACATTCAGTCTACATACAACGGTACTGCGCCTCGCTTTAACGTCGATGTTGGAATCGTAGCAGCACTCTTTCTCGTTGGTTCTCGCTGCAGAGACGATCCCATTAGGCAACGTGCCATCGACATGTTGTTCGCTGCCAACTATCGGGAAGGAATATGGGATGCACTTGCAGTTGCCCATGTTGCTCGTTGGTTACGAAGCTTGGAAATCAAGGACGTAGAGCCGGGTGATTGGATACCTGAAGAGAAGCGGGCCGTCTTGAGCGCGATTAATATCGATTTATATCGCAGGAGAGAGGCTTTAGGCGCTGTGCAGAAGACAGCAGACGGAGTAATGGAGAGCAGGACAGTCATCGTGTGGTAGAAGTCAGCGGAGCAAGCTGATAGATTCTATCTACGTCCTCGCATGTCCCCAGAATGATATCTAAAGCCGCTTTCTGTGTGACCTGTTGATGTGCACTATCGATATCTATTTCAGTAGAATACACGTACGCAACTGGCAAAGAACTGTTATGCTGCAGGATGCTGAATTCGCTTTGATTACAAACCCATAATATTCCCGAAGACTGCGTGTCTCGGCTCCAAGTTCTAAGTGCAAGTTTGACAGTCGAAGACTCTTCCCATTTGAGGAATGAAGTGCATTTGCGGCGCATGTCTACATCTGAACGCTTGCAACTTCAAGTCGGCCGAGACTATAATTTCGAGTACAAAGGGTGATTAGGTTGGACTCAATCACTGTCTGCAAATTGCTTCGAGGTATGGGGCCATTTCAGCCGCTTGACCTGCAGCATCTCCAACCGCCCCCATTCAACATGTCAATACGACCGCCCCCATTTTCCTCATTATCCCTCATCCGGGCCAACATCTGCGGGTCATCCCGCTGCATACCATGCAAGCACTTTGCCACTGATGTATGTTATCAATATTCATTGACAAAGGCTGCGCCATTTAGATGGCGATGCAGCACAAGATGAATCCGGACCGCTGACAGTCTTTCTCAAAACTTCTCACATTACAACCCGGAAACACGAAAGTATGTTTCCTACGTGAAGGCGTGCATACTCTTGTTTGTGGGATCTGAGTACAGTCACGTTGTTCGCTTGGACATCCGAGACAACGAATCACCATCCTCATCAACGCCAAGGCTGGGGTCCAAAAGGTGGGTGAGCAACCAAACGAAGCGAGAAGGATCGTCACCAAATCAGGGGCCATATGTGACCCTGACAACGCGGGTCACACTGCAGCCCTGGACAACCTATCATGACCCCGCCATGCTGTGATTGAGATTCGCTATGTGAGATCGCTGCGAGGAAATCCATTCGTGGAGTGAGGGCAGTCACATTGTGAATTGCGTTGGGGCCACAATCACAATCCAACATGTAGCCGCCGAAGTAGGAGAGTTTACAGTCATGAGTAGTGCTTCGATATGGTGCAAGGTGAAAGGGTGAACCTGGGAATTCTTTCAAGAAGAGAGTTATATAAATACGGCTTGGCCTGCTCTGAGGTATTCATCGAAACACAAGTCAAATAACTTCCAGCACATAGAAGTTGAGTATCTGGCTGGACCTCCTCAGATCCCACTTTAAATTTCTTCAAGCAAACATGCGTCTCACCCTTTCGGCTCTCCCACTGGCCCTCATCGGCGTCCTCTTATTCTTCAGCACCTCGGTTGCTGCAAACCCAGCCCGACCCAAGACGACCAAGAAAACCACTACCACAGCGGCGAAGACAACCTCAACTGCAGTCGCCACACCATCTCCAAAGCCTCTTCATGGCTGCGGAGTAGTCGTTCAGAGATGGGGTCTAGACTCCTACGAAACATTCGACTCATACTAGTTCGTATCATTCATCCCTTTACTTACTCCCAACTAACGAGATGCCATCAGCGAGAGCAACGGCAAGGAGTTCTTCCACCAAGCTACCATCGGCAGCACCACGCCCGGCGAAGAACTCGTGCCTATTCAAGTCGGCTCCAACATCTTGCACATCTACAACACTGAGAATCCAGTCTATACTGGTCTTTCACCCGGAGCTCATGATCCGGGAAAGTTGAGCTTTGTGTGGGGGAGTCAGAAATTCGATTCGTTTTCGGCCGGCACGCCGTGCATGAATAATGCTTTTCCGGCTGTCAACTTTACTTGCAGCTTTCAGTGCGATCGGTAGTCAAGTAGCATGGGGTTAAAGACAGGTAAGAGTAAGCATGGAAGGCTAGGACTAGTCGTTGGGGCTTTTGGAGAGGTTGGCGAGGTTGGTGACATTTGGGAAGTTAGAGGCATGATCTAGTTATATTTCCTAACGTGCTGTTCCTAGCAGAAATACATGACTTTTTACATTGCTTCACTATCATTTTGTTAATCCATATTTAGTCGTTCGGTGCTCTGCTCTGTGCTTATGGGAATCGAGTTGTCAGAATTTAGCATTCTAGGAAGGTACTCGAATTTGATATGTAGAGCTCTCGACTGCTTCCCCTATGCTAGCTGAATGTCTGTAAAAGTGCGACCTCAGAACTAGAAATAGAATCTAATCCCAATTCACAAACTTTGAAAGCGACAGCGTGAGTCCTATGTATTGTGGGGACAGGAAAGCAACCCGCCGAAGTTCGATCGAAGGGTAATTCTCAAGAAAGCATTTCGAACTCTCAAATGAATATTCTGTTTGATGGAATGGCAAACTCGCCAGACAAGTCAATTCTGCCTCTTGTCCTTTCAGAGTCTTCTTCTAGAAATCGTCAAGAGTATCGTAAGTTTGAGCACCCAAAACAATGAGAACTGCCGAGGCGAGTAGACTAAGGGGAGAAGTTCGATGACTCAGCGATCACTGCCCGCTTCAAACCCCCCAAAGATTATTTCTTGCTAGAACTTAACCAGCTTCATTAACAAGGCATCTACGAGAAAATTTACCAATGGCAACGAAACACCTGGGATCGTGGGTGTGTGACCTCGAATACTCAAACATACCGACAAATGTCATCCAAGCCGCAGTTCGCAGTTTCTACAACTGGGCTGGCTGCTCCATCGGCGGAAGCAAACATCCGGGGACAACCATTGCTGCATATTCCCTATTCTTTGGAAAGCTGAAAACCCTTGCTGAATTTCAAAGTACAACTCATTATCACCTTTCTTCGGTCCTCCAACTTCATCGATTCTTGGGAGTCAAGGCAATGTGAGGATCGATGCCCAGCATGCAGCGTTGCTGAACGGCATTGCGTCTCACGTACATGATTATGACGACACACATCTAGATACTATCATCCACCCAACTGGACCTGTAGCCAGTGCGTTGCTGGCCGTTGCCGAATGGAGAGGTCCGTTTTCGGGAAAAGAGTTTCTGGTTGCTCTGATCGCTGGGATTGAAGCTGAGTGTAAACTGGGGCTCGCGGTGTGGCCGGAGCATTATGATGTTGGATGGTAAGACTCCGGAGTATCTTGATTACTTCAAGTCCTCACTCATGCCTTTCTACGATCACTGAAATATCCAGGCATATAACATCAACAACCGGATCCATTGGCGCAGCAGTTGCTGTGTCCAAACTACTTTCTTTATCACTTGACCAGACAACACACGCCATTGGAATTGCAGCAACACAAGTGACCGGACTCCGAGAAATGTTTGGATCGCACACAAAGTCCTTTCATGCCGGCCGTGCTGCGCAGAATGGTCTGATGGCTGCAATTCTCGCTGAAGGAGGCTATACGAGCAGCGAACAAGCACTCGAAGCAAAACGGGGTTGGGCGAATGTCGTCGGTGTTACGAAGGAGAACAATGGTCAGGATCTCGAAAGGTGGTTAGGGATAGGGGACGCAGCTAACATCTACGGTTTGGGTTTGGCAATTCCTGAGTTGGGGAGGTGGGAGACTTTGCGCAACAGCTTCAAGCCATTTCCTTGTAGTATTGTCATTCATCCTATCATTGACGCTTGCTGTCAGCTTCACGATAAAATTTTGGAGCGGAAGCTGGACATAAATGATATTCAGGCCGTACATGCGCAAGTTCATCCTTTGGTCTTGGAACTTACTGGGAAGCGGCTCCCGAGAGATGGACTGGAAGCCAAGTTCAGTGTATATCATGGTGCAGCGATTGGGCTGCTATTTGGCAAGGCAAGTCTATCAGAATATGAAGATGTTGTTGTTCAAGACATGGAGGTCATCACGGTCCGCGATAAAGTTGATGCTGAAGCGCGTCCCGGCGTTCGACCACACGAGGCAACTGTCAAAGTCACGATGAATAACGGAACAGTTTTAGAGAGGAAAATCAACCACGCGGTAGGAAGCCTGGAAGCTCCGATGGACGACGAGATGCTGAAGCGAAAATTTGAAGACCAATGTCGCCCGATATTGGGAAATGGGGTTAAAGCTGCCAGCGAAGCTTGTTGGAACATCGAGACAGCGACTGATGTTGCCCAAGTTGTTGTTCTTTTATGACGAATGTAGTCAAAAATAGGAACATCTACAGACATTTAGATTTTTGGACCTCAAAAAGACTTGAAATTCTGTGCCAAGAATGTGAGGATGAGCTGACATCTTGGCCGAATCGTCCTTGTGTTATCACGGCGCAGCGTCAGTCCAGATGCGGAGTATCCACTCCTGGCGATCTCCAAATTTGGGATTCAGCCTTATGCAAGATTGATACGCGTTGAGGAAACCATTGGCTGTTGCTGACTCAAACTGCGAGTCTACAAGTGCCATGGCTTACGTCAGGTATAAGTGAGTGGCACAGAAAGCTTACACTTGTATAACTTAAATCTCAAGCACGCTGCACCTGTACAGTTTCATTTATTCGATTCTGCCTCACGAACCTTGAACTTCATAATGACAGATGTGACAGATCAACAAATCCGCGACGAGCTCTTCAGCGGCGACCAAAACATCGATCGTCAAAAATGCAAGCGTGTTGTTCCTCTACGAGTCCTAAATCTTTCCATGCCTCGGACAGGAACAATGTGTAAGTACCTCGGACACATTAAATCTTAGATCCGTAGCTTAGAATCGGTATAATTCTGACGAATCACAGCAATGAAAATGGCACTCGAAATGCTCGGTTATCATGAAGTCTACCACTTCTTTAACACCTTTAACAATCTTCAAGATCACGATATGTGGATCCCTCTCCTGAAAGCGAAATACTCCCCCAGGGCACCCACTGTAGACTGGCGGACTGAGTTCGACAAACTCCTCGGCCACTGCGAAGCTGTCAGCGACACACCCGCTATTTTCTTCGCTCCTGAGCTCATTGCTGCTTACCCCGACGCGAAAGTCATTCTCGTAGAGCGAGATGTCGATGCGTGGTGCAAGAGTATGGAGATCGTCAGTAGTGGCGTATTCAACCCCTTCGTTAGAGCATTCGCTATCCTGGATCCGCAATTTATGGGGAGGCTTGTAGGAACGAGTGGACAATGGGTTGTGGGCGAATTTCACGCGAGTACGGAGCAGGAGTTCTCGGCGAATGCGAAAGGTACCTATCTGAGGCATTATGAGCTTGTAAGGAGTCTGGTGCCGAAAGAGAGGCTGTTGGAATATAGGCTTGGGAGCGGCTGGGAACCGTTGTGTGGGTTTCTGGGGAAGGAGGTTCCAAAGATAGAGTTCCCGAGACTGAATGAGGGGAAGGTTATGCAGAGGAGGGTTGATCTGTTGATTAGGAGGAGTGGGTTTAGGGCGTTGCAGAATTTGGTAACGGGGTTGGTTCCAATTGTTGCAGTTGTCTGGTATTGGTTGAGACGATAACTTTAACCCCTGCACCACATCTTGCAATCTTCATTGCGTCTTCTGATATTCAACGGAGAGGGAAGTGTAGCAAAATGTCAAAGCGTAGAAGAAAAGGCAGACGACATTGAAGTGTCTCTCTTTGACATCCCAATCGCACACGACTCGAGCTTCAGAAATTGGGAAAGCTTTCGGTGTAGTCCCCAGCGAGCTTGTGATTTGTAAAAAGAACGATTTACTTTCTCTCTAATAAAACTTTCGGGAATTTTTGAGGGGCTTTCGGTACAGTCCTCCGCAGCCTTGTGAAGGGCGAGAATATTGAAAGAACCCACCGACCCTTGCTTTTCTCTTCTCGCAACGATGTCTTCCACTTCAAGCGACAAAATGATCTCTACGTCCACATACCAACACCGAGGACAGCTCAGATATCTTGTTCCTGGACTATATTTCACACCAAAGCGGAATTGCAAGGGGCTTGAGCATTGATGAAGGGACTCCACAACCCCTGAGTCTGGAGTCTGGTCGGCTCAAAGAAACTGCCAGGACGCGAAAGCTTCTCCGCTTGGTGTCTTGAATGAGGCAAGTGAGGGAGGTCAGCTCCGTCCACTTTCAAAATCCGTCCATGTGGAGAGTTGGTGGTGGACGGAAAGATTTATAATTCGTCAACATGGGAAGAGAGATAAATATCGGGGTGAGAGGCAGCTGTCTAGCGGCGGCGATGAGGCCAATCATATTGATGTTTCGCCGCAATGACTCGCCACTGGCACTTGCCAGTTCCCGAACAGATTCCCGAGCAGACTCCCGACTATCAAAGATTCTGTTTGCTCGTTGTTCATTGCACCGAGAAGCAGCGGTCTTTACCCCGAATGAATGGGCTGGAGAGTATGGGGTAGATTCTGAGAGATGTTTGGGGTCTGTAGCTTCAAGCATAAAGATGTTGGTCTTCCCCAGCTTTTTTTTGTTTGGACATCTCCGCATCAACATTTCGCGGATCTATCGCGGGGTACTCCTGAAGTTTCCCATTGCAGTCTCTCCAGAACATCCCGGAACATAAATCGTTATGGGAAAAGCTGCGACTATCGGCTCTGCCGTCTTTCTGGCCATTGGAGGTATATTCCGCGATTCTGTTCTTGACAATAGACTTCAGCTCACGTCGCAATAGGTTTCCTCTTCGGCTACGACTCTGGCATCATCACTTCAACAATTGCCCAACCTCGCTTCGTCGACTACTTCAACGACCCAAGCGACGATGTCCAAGGGGGTATCGTGTCCTCCTTCCAAGGCGGTGCCATTCTAGGTACGATCATCAACTTCTTCATCGCCGATAAACTGGGTCGGAAGAAATCCATTGCTCTCGGAGCTTTGATTGCTGCTTTTGGATGCGCCCTTCAAGCTGGTGCAGTCAACATGGTCATGCTTATCATTGGACGATTTATCGCTGGTGTCGCCGTGGGAATTCTTTCCTCGACCGTCCCGATGTATGCGGGTGAGATCGCGGAGGCAAAACATCGTGGCGTGCTTTCCGGGCTACTGCAGTGGATGTTGAGCTGGGGGTTCTTTGTTGCTCAGTGGCTTGGATATGGATGCTCTTTCTCTGATACAGACCTTCAATGTAAGCCAACCCTCTCTCTTGAATACCATCCTATGCTAATCAACATCAGGGAGATTTCCACTTGCCTTCCAGTGTGTGCCGGCACTTATCCTCCTCGGTGGAATATGGTTTCTCCAAGAATCACCTAGATGGTTGATGGAGCAAGACCGACATGAAGAAGCACTCGCCACTCTTCACGCCCTTCACGATGATTCAACGGGAAGTAATAGCGAGTACGTGGAGCTCGAATTCCGTGAAATCCGGGATGTCATCCAAGCAGACCGAAGTGCCAATACTATCACCTGGTCCTCCATCTTCAAGAAAGCATCGTGGCGCCGCCGTCTCTTTCTCGGCTGTGGAGTTCAAGCTTTTGGTCCCCTTTCTGGAATCAATGTCATCAATTACTACGGACCTCGAATCTACGAGACTCTCGGAATCAATACACAGCAGTCTTTGATGATCATTGGGATCAGTGGGGCTTTATCGATTGTCTACTGTACCATTGGACTCTGGCTTCTGGATCGTGTTGGTCGAGTCAAACCACTCATTATCAGCGCTGCTGGATGTGCATTAGCTCTCGTCGTTAACGCCGCCTTGTCTCAACACCTCGAAAGCGCCTCTTCAAACCAGCTCCGGGCCATGGTAGCCATGAACTTCGTATTCAGCTTCTTCTACACTCCCACCGGAATCATCTCCTGGGTATACCCCGCCGAGATCTTCCCCGTCGACATTCGCGCAAAAGGGAACTCTTTGTCGACATTTACGAACTGGACGCTCAATTTAGTATTTGCTCAGATATCACCAACGGCGCTGACGAATATCGGATTCAAGTACTTCTATGTGTTTTTTATCTTTGGTGTTATTGCGACGGTTTGCTATATTTTCTTTTACCCCGAGACGAAGGGGAAGACGCTTGAGCAGATGGATGAGCTGTTTGGTGACCAATTGGTGCCACATGCGTTGCAGGATCCGCTTGCAGCGGAAGCTGCTACTGGAAAGGGGGAAATGGTGGAGCATGTCGAAGATGGGACGAAAGTGTAACTGAATATGGGGATTGGAAGAATAGCTTTATGAGTGTAGTGGTAAATAATTATTATGATTTGAGGCTGCTAATTCGTATGAAAACTCCTCTATGCCCTGAGCAAGATTACAGCGTCTTTCTGGGAAACATTTCTATGCTGAACTGACTCAAAGGTACGCGACAAAAGAACCTGCAACAGCTAAACCTAACAGGTTGAAAGGATGCGATGTAGCCGCCGCGTTTTTCGAAGACGAAGTTGATGTTCCTCCGGCTGCATTTGCTGGCGAAATTGCAGTCGAAATTGCTGTTGGTGTGGCATTTGGTGTCGATGCTGTTGTCGAAATTGCCGTTGGTGTGACACTTGGTGTTGATGCTGCTGTCGAATTTGCTGTTGGTGTGACACTTGGTGTCAATGCTGCTGTCGAAGCTGGCGAATTAGCCGTCGACGTCAACGAGACAGATGCAGAGCTGACTGTCACGTCCACACTGCTAGAAGGCGTTGGAATCGCCGAAACCGTCAAACTAGTAGCTGACAAGCTGGTAGATGAAGGTACCAAAATACTTGCGCTAGAAATCACAGTCGTTGCCTCCGCCACCGAATCAAGTTGGCTCCTCACCCATTTAGCGGCATCGTCTGAGTAGAGGTCGAAATAGTTCAGATGGCTAGGCCCGTCTTTACCACCGGCACAGATGGGATCAGTTGAGACGCAGTAGTCGTGAAGGACCGATGTCCATTGGGTCATGGCTGCGAGCTGGGCTGCTGGGCGCGGGAAAAGACCGTTGTTGCCCGCGCCGGTATATACGTTATACGGCTGCGAAGCAGTATGTCGGGTTGACGCCCAGATCAGAGCTGCGGAGACTGATTTGTAGAATTAGCATAGTACTTAAGTCAATACTAAGCCTGGCAAACTCACTCTTCTTCGCTGCCGGAGAAGTGACATCCAGCCCAGCATTAGGGCCTTGGACACATTCTTGAAAGAAAACACCACCACCTCCCCCGAGGATATCGCCGACGATATGAGCACCCTGCGAGTACCCACTGATGACAAGATTAGTGTTTGGGCATCGCTTGTTGTACGCCGTTATCTGAGAAATGCCGTTCGCTGCGCCTTCGAATACCGAGTCGCAGTACGGCGAGTCGACCGGGTTGTAGAAGAGGATGTCCTCGTAGTCACAGCTTGAGAGGCCGGAACAGATCGCGTTGACGAGTTTGCCTTGTCGTCCTGGGTACGGCTCGTTGTTGCCTTTGGCGAGGAAGATGTGTGTTGAAGTGCAGTCCGAGTCTGCACGTGAGGAGAGCGTGTTGATTTGAGATGCCAGTGCGATGGGAACCAATGCGAGAGTGGAAGTCAGGAAATACATGATGAAACTTTGGAACGAGCGATATTCCCCCCCTTCCCGTGCAAGATTATGGAGGTCGGTTTATTAAAAAAATTATTATATATGTATACCACCGCCACGAAAATGACAAATATACAGGCTAAAACAAACACTACAAGTCAAGAGTTTGTTCAACGAAGCAAGGTTGAAATCCGTAGCGAGGTGTCCACAAGATGTACAGTGCTTCCCAAACCTTGGTGCAAACGTGACCTCCTTTCTTTCTCGTATTCTTCTGGATTATTTCGAGCCAGACCCGCCCCCGATCGCCCGTTGTGGAATGTGGATAGCATTATCTTGGATTTTTGCATGGCGTTCGCCCACTTTTACCCACCTTATCTTTTGCGCAAGGATATTCCACCGAAGTGGCCACGGTCTCAGATTGCGTGAGGCGCGGGGCGCAGGGGCTTCCATCATGAACCGACCGAGCTTTGAAAAGCTTAGGCCGAGATGTTTGGACAAGAGAAAAACGTCATCGTATATGTGGTATCTGTGTTTGGTTCTGTCTGAAAGATTTCTGACTTGAGATTGTTTTGGGGGGATCACTTTTCAGTATTAGAATTTGGAATTTCATCGTGGTCTATCCCCAAAAGCCCCTTTTATTAGGCGAGAGATGCCCTCAGCATGTACGAAAGGGGGTTTTCAGTGGTTCTCGCCCACCTCAGGTATTTTGCCTTGACATTTAAGGAAATTTGTGGAGAATATTCTAGAATTTCACACTTTTGATTGGAAGAACAGCCTTGCTGCCTTACAAGGGTGGGCGAGAACCACTGAAAACCCCCTTTCGTACAGTACCATAGAACGGAGGTAGGGACTTTCACTTTTCTGTATTGAGGGTTATGGCTGAAACAAGCGAGTATTAGGAGGACCAAAACAAAACCAACCAGGCTAAAACAAAGCAAAGTCTCTGCGGCTCAACTTTACTTTCAAAGATCATTTATCCATCACGTATATGAAGACACCACTCAGTCAAAGGAATTATCTCAGAAATGAACACTGCTTATTCAACACTCGGAAAAGGAAAATGAACCTCTCGAGACTTGAGATTGGAGGAGTAAAGTTGTCAACTCATTCACATGTCGGTCAGAAAGACAGCTCTCGTCAAATGAATGTGAGCTGCTCAATCTCAATAATGCCTATCCAATCTTAAAGGAAAAACTGTTCAAGCCAACTCCAAAATCTCAGCCTCATTGTCCTGCCAAACCTCAACAATCCTCTTCCCATCTTTCCACCCCAACCTGACCATAATCTCCAATCCATCAGCCACCAAATCCACCGACTTACCCTCCTCGTACACAAAAGCCGGTATAGCAGCAGTTACTAAAGCAACGGCAGGAAAAGAACCGCATTTCAACGAAAACCCATTCCCATTCTCATCCGCAGCGAGAATCCATTTTCCCTTTCCCCATTTCCCATACCACTCACTGGCTCGTTCATCAATAGATGCTTCACGATCCATGAAAGGTAGGGCCGGCTGAGTGTACAACACAGGCCAACCTTTCAGGTACGAAATAGCGTGTACGATCCTCCTCCTCAGTGGTCCCCCAAGAGCCGAGCACGTCATCACAGCAACACCGCAATATTTCGGAACTTCAATCCCATCTTTCGCGCCCAAGGGTTCGAAATCCGCAAATCCAGCAACATAACACGCATATCCTGGCTCATTGTTCCCAATATGCGCAAGGATTCCGGTTCCCTTCTTTGTCATCCATCCGAGCGCCATACCGTTATTTTCTACTTCAGCCAACATCTTCTTCGTCCATTCCGCCTCCAGGATATCGCCTAATTGTAAGGAGCGCTGAATGGCGTGGATAGCTTTCAGGAGATCCGAGGGCGTGGTCCAGAGGCCTGCTGCTGCGGACTCGGCCATGAGATAGAAGTCCGGTTCTGCTCTCACCTTGCCTGATAGATGGGCGGGCGCGTAGTTCTTCTCAGTTGAGGGGATAAAGGCGTATGTACTCCTGGTCATTTCAAGCGGGCCTAGGACGAGCTCTTGCATGATATCATGGAAAGGTTTCTGAAGCATCGTCTCGAGAATCAATTGGACGACTTGAAAACCACCGCCCGAGTAGAAGAATTTCTGGCCTGGGAAGAGGGCAAGTGTGATGGGCTCGTTGTTGGCTGGTGGGTCGCCTCGAAGCATTTGCTCAAGTGATGGGACGGGTTCTTTATTGTATCCGCGGAAGCCATGGCATGAGAGACCTGCGGTGTGGGAGAGGAGGAGACGGAGAGTAATCTGTGAGACGAGGGGAAGAGTTTTTGGGGTTGAGATCCAGGATAGGCTTTCTGCGCTCAGGTACTGCGAGATTGGAGTGTCGAGATCTAGAGTCCCTTCTTGACACAGCTTTATGACTGCTAAAGCGGTGATCGGTTTGGAGATGCTGCATGCTTGGAAGAGCGTGTCTTTGTTGAACTTCTTCTGCGATTCCGTTGACTCAGAATTTCCATCTGGCTGCGTGGTTCCGATGACCTTGGTTGTTATCTCGCCGCTATCAAGGACTCCAATAGACACAACAGGCGCGCCGAGATCAGTAGCGATTTGTTCGATTGAGTTTGCATCTTCGGATTGAGACCTGATCAAAGCCTCCAGCCGGTCAAAGAACTCTGATTCATCACCAGCCATGTTGGAGGTCATCGCAGGTATGGTGATTACAGTATCTCTTTTTAACCGAGCCAGGACATGGTGTAAGAGAAAATTCCAGTAGTAAGCTCCGTAAAACTGTTATAAATCTACCCATAACGCTGCTGCCTATTCATAAGTCGAGGTTGACACGAAGCGGACAAATATTAAGTCGAGTCTCCTCAAGCGTGGATGTTGCTTACGCTCGGCATGAATACGTCATGCATGAGGTCCCCTTGAGTTGTTACCCCTCAAACGATAAGTGTTATGCAAATAATATCAGCGGTGACGAGTCCTATTCACGTGAGGCGTCAAAGTAGAAAAGCACCTTTCCTCTTCTAGTCATTACTCGAATGAAGCACTAATAAAACCCTCGTTTGACTCGCTTGCAGCCACGCTACGATGGCATCCAAACTTCACTTGCTCCCAGATATAGTCTCAGGTCGGTACGTAAAGTGCCGTCTCACTTCTGCACGATCCTGATGCTTCGGGGTGAACTTCAAATTGCAACGAATCTGAAGTAGTTCTTGTACAATTATGGAGTCATTTCTCCGCCAACGTCGAAGCTAAGTCAACAATGCCCCACTCAGTGAAGGGGGGAAACCCAAGCGAAATCCGGGCCACTGGCTTCCGACTCATTGTCTGCCGAACTTGTGACTGGCTGGACAATATCGTGGCCACAAAATATTTTCGCCGCGTCTCCTATCCCACCTTTAACTTGAGAATCATCTCTTCCTTCAGCATGAGCAAAATAATTTATCTAGTGCGCCATGCACAGGGTGGCCATAACATCGCAGCAAGTAACTTTCTCACTTAAAAGCAAAGCAAATTTCTGACTCCTGGTTCAGAATGACTTTTCCATCAGAGATGCAACTCTCACTCCACACGGAAAAGAGCAATGCAAAGCACTGAGCGCTGCATTTCCATTTCACAACGATGTCGATATTGTTATGGCGTCTCCGTTGCGCAGAACAATTCAGACCGCAATCGAAGGGTTTGCGCCTGCGCTGCTCAGACCAGGCGTGCAACTTCTACTCTTACCGCAAGCTCAGGAAATTAGCAACAAGCCATGCGACACTGGCTTTGAAAAAGCGGAACTCGAGACTGAGATGAAGAAGATCCTCGGTGATGAGGCATCTGAGGGAGGCTTTGATCCGAAGAGAATTGATTACAGCGTATTGGAGCCCGGATGGAGCACAAAGGTATCTTTGACCAACATTAGATTTCTCACGATCCGGGATAGAAAATGGTCCTGATTTACTCACAGAGTGGCAAATTTGAAGCAAGTCTCCCAGCAGTCAATGCACGAGCAGCTGAGCTTAGAAAATGGCTGTGGCAACGGCCTGAGAAAACAATTGTTCTCGTAACTCACGGCGCATTCCTGCACTACTTTACGGATGATTGGGAGCCGTTTGATCCAGATCATGGTAAGCTTCCACTCTACGCGATTTTAAATCTCGGCAGACTTTTCTGACTTGAGTAGGAACTGCATACAAGAATTGCGAGTTTCGCAGCTTCGTGTTTACTGAGGAGTCGAATGAGAAGGAGGCTCATCTCGTCCAAGTCGGCAGGAGTGGACCCAGAAGGATGAGACCTCCTGGATCTCACAAAAAGGATATTTCTGGTGCGGAGAATTGAGGTTTGCAATTTGTGTCAGAGAAAGCAACTTAAATCACCTAGACGATAGATCATACAGACGAGACTCAAACCTTCCAATCGTTTCATTTGATTTGGACCGAGTCACGTGCCCAACACTCCTGCCATCTACTAATTGTTTTCAGTGTAGTTTCGTGCTTATCGCCGACAGTTTCTGGTGCAGATGAGTGGCTGGCTGGTACCGATTCTCGCATTTGGTGTCATCATGTGGTGCATGCAGATGGGCTACCAATAGGACGTCGACAACAATTCGTATCGGCTGAGCACCTTCTTTCCTGACCTCATCTGAGCAGCAACACAAGCGCATGTCTGACGGCACAATCACGATCTTTTGGTAAGCTGAGACAAACATATCTCAGAGAACTCATACCACAATCCAGTAGCTTATTCATATCTGGACGATGTCGGCGCCCCTGGAAGAAGAACAGGTGGTGGAGTTAGGCCAAACAGAAGAGGACTTGCCACCAGCCGCAGCATCGAAGCAGGTCTGGAAGCTGCCAAATCAAGGGTATAACTCAGTCATTCAATTTAAAATTGAGGAGTGCTAAGGCTGACGAGATTCAAGTATTTAATATATGCTCCGTGGTGAAAGATAAGCATATCTGACGCTTCGTAGATTTAGCCCATCGAAACCGACCTGAAGGCATCGTGAGCTCCATGATGGCCCACCAAAAAGACCTTTTGACCCGAGGCGAAAATGTTTCTCTTATCTACTGCGATGGAAATATAACTCTGGATTCGTCGGTGCTCAAGAGCGGATCTCATGCGATATATGTTTCATCACAGGGAAGCCTCACTGTCTCGGGTCCAAGCAGCTCAGCGCCAATGAAGACAATACAAGCATCTCCAGATACTGATTTCAAGCATTATTCTTGTGGCGATTGTTCAAGCGAGTTTGGTTCCCGAAATGAGTTGAAGGATCATGTCGACATGGCCCATCCTAGGTGCAATCTGTGCCATGGAAGATTCTCAAACCTTCTTGATCATATCGCATCAACCCATCCGACCTGTTTATGGTGCCACCAAAGCTTTCTGTCACAAATAACATTGGACGATCATATTAAGGAAGCTCATCCGAAATGTGCGTGGTGTGGAGAACAATTCTCTAGCAAAAGTCAACTCAACCACCACTCAGATGCCGCCCATCCATCATGTCGGCGTTGCCACTCAAGATTCGCTACCTCATCCGAGCGGGACAATCATTGCAAGGACGCACATCCGAATTGTGAGTTATGTCCATTCGAGGCGGTCACCTTCCAGCAACAAGACGAGCACATGATATCCAACCATCCTCGATGCTCTCTCTGCACCACAGCCCGCTTCAACTCCCTCGACGACTACAACAAACACTACAAAACCAGCCATATTTACTGCAAAATCTGTCTCACATATCACAAGTCGAAAGACCACTATCTCGATCTCCACGCAAAATGCACAACGTGCAACATACGCTTCGACTCGCTTGATGACATGAGTTCCCACATGACTGTCATGCATCCTATTTGCACGTACTGCCCTTCCCACGAAACGTTCACATCTTACGACCTCTACAACACGCACATGGAAACAGAGCATCCGCAGTGCGCATTCTGCTCGAAACGCTATCAGACACATGACAGGCTCAGAATTCACATCCATAATTCTCATCCTTCATGTACGCAATGTGCATCAGTCTTCACATCTCGACCGTCCTTACGGAAGCATCGAGCGAAACATCATCCAAAGTGCTCACTCTGTCCTCCCACCGCGGGGAACTTCTCCACTGTCGCTGCCTTGAATCAACATACTCAGGAGACGCATTTCCCATGCAGGAGTTGTTTTGTGTTCTTCGCTTCTGATGGGCAGAGAGCTGAGCATGCGAGGAGAGATCATCCTACTTGTGATGTCTGCTTCAAACCTTGCATATCGAGAGCATCTTTGAGGAGTCATCGGGCGAGGCGGCACCCTGAGTACGATGATTGAGGAGATTCTGATACTACCGCTCTCATGTTGAGAAAGCCAACAGCATGCTGTCTTCAGCTGTATTTTTTTTTTAATTATCAAGTGAGCTGACGACCATTTCTGCTTCCCCATGTGTTTATCTATGGAACACATCGATGACTGATGACTTCATTTCTCAGAAGTTGCATACAGTACGAATAGTGTGCCACTAGGTCGAACCTTTCGTTTGAAGTCTCATTTCAGGGTGGATGAGGTCATCTGGGGATGCTGCAGGGCAATTTCGAAGGGACTTGGAGAGTGTAGCTTCGAGAGAATTGTGATTACGCATATTGCTGCCAGACGCGGCAGTATACAGGAGCAAGGTTTGTTTGTGAAAGCCATGTCTACATTATAGTCCTCGTAATACATTTAGCCCATTAGTAGTCCCCTTACTCTCCATTCTGGTCAAGATTTTTATCAACACTTGCTTGCTTTAGCACTTTCCTGTAGCCAGTTTCTTGTCCACTAAAGAGCCACATGCATTAGAGACTATCAACCCGCATCGTACGGTGTCTCATTGGGAATCTTCACCTATTCCCAACAGTGATCAGCATAATAAGAGACCATAAGAAATGCACTCACCTTCCAAATGGAGGTATATAAGGGCCTGGCGTTGGCAACGCAACAAGCCTATGTCCACAATACGGACATTTCATCCCTATCTTCATTTGGTATTCCTTCCAGTGACACCCCCTGCCGGGACAGTATCCCATGCTGATCTCCTCCGACATGCCCAGTTTGAATTCGGGATACGACACTTATTTTGTGGGTATTGTGAGCTCTGGTGATGGAGAGTGGGGTTGAGTGGTGAGACTTATAAGACGGACCCTGTTTCTTGTTGGAAGACAGTAAGATATCGCCTGGAAACGAGGTTTTATACCCGCTGGCTTGAATGTGAATCAATAACGGGGTTTCTATTCTGTTATTGAAAGTCGATACAGTGCGTGGGAAGTGATTCGAAATCGAAAATATGCTATGATTCTTGCAGTCATATGAGGCAAACCTCCAGAAGCACCTAAGTTACACAGATTTCTTTCATCACCTCAGCATACTGATTATCTCTCCTTCTCTATTGTAAAAATATCTTTGGCTGCCCTCAACGGAGCCCTAGGACAACAATCGACCTCGTGCTGCAGTTCGCTATATTCACAGAATGCTTCAGAGACATCCACTACCAAGTTTCGAGGAGATTCGCACTTCACACCTGTAACCAAAGAAATGGGGTTTTTTCACGTTGTAAAACTCGCTATGTACCTGCAGTCCAACGAAATATCCTTCATGTCAAGGTCTCTTCATACAGAGAATCCTACGGGCAGATGCTCGGCCCCCTTTCTCTAGCATACATATATCGAGAACTGGACGCATCTACAGCATATATTCAAGCCTCTATCGGAGTCCATCCTTGGTCATTTCTCTACCCTCAGGCCCACCCAACCTCCGCAACCGCCCACAGCCGCTCCCAGGAGCTCATATCCTCTCCAATCCTTAACGCCCTTTCCCAGGAGGCAGCTCACAAGGTGTAAGACCACGACATGATTGTCTTGGGGCTACAGTTTTGGCAGTTTCCAAGCTCCGTCATGTCTTCGGCGCGGACAGTGAGGCCTTTCCAGAAGCATCGTGGGCACTATGCATACCATCCTTAACCACTGCTCCTTTGGGTAGTTTGAGGGTTTTCATTTTCGAGGGGGAGAAGATTTGCAGTTGAATTGATATGATGGTTGGTTGACGTTCGAGAGATGGATGTGATACTATTTGCTTGGTTATTGAAAAAAGAAAAGGAAATTGATGAGTTCCAACGTTCCTCTGATATCTTACTTGACCCTTACACTATTTCTGGCAGTGAAGATTGGATTTGAGCGAATGTCTTGATTATTAAAGATGAGATGGGTGTATCTATGGCGCTTGAGTATCTCTTTGGACTTGAAGCACACTCTATTGAGTCGACAAGCACTCTAATACTAGAGCCTGAAACGTGTATGCAGCACCAGTCTCTTTAGTGAATAGCTTGATCGAATGGAGGAAAACTTGACGGTATTCATAGGACTGCTTGGAAACATGAAGAATAAAACTGTAAGTATGTATCCAGCGACAAGAATGGAAAGAGGAATATGCTTTTGATGTGCGTATGTTGAAGAGGCCATATATACATTGGGAGTACACATTACATAGAGGAAGCCAGATATGTGTAATTATCGTGGGTGAGTGGTGCCAGGCTTGAACGCAACTCAAGACAGAGGTACAAACCATGCTTTTGTTCCACCACATACCGCTGTCCAAGGTTCTCGAAAGCTGCAAGGAGGTGGCTTGTGTTGCCAGATATACGAATGATGCTTAGTGTTCAGCACCTACGGCTCCCGCACCAGTTTCTCCGCGGTCAAGATCCTTCGTAAAGGAGTCGCTCCGGGTACATGACTGCGGACTTTGTGGCACCTTTCGGAGTGGCAGCATACCGGTATCTGCGACAAGCCGAAAATCAGTACCACTCTTTGGACTTCGAGGTAACTCATCCTCACCTATATATTCAATCGTATTTCTTTCGCAGCCAATAGATCCCCCCACCAAGAACGAACACGCAGACCATAACTAACGAGAAAGTTCAAAATCAGTATAGTCAAGATAATGAAGAGATAAGAGACACTAAGAGAGGCAACTCACTAACAACAACTGCTTCAATAACAGTATGATCCACTGCCCTCTTCGCCAAGACACCATGAACCTCCCTCACGAGAAGGGGAGCAAGAGCAGGCATGCTAAATCTATCCAAGCAACGAAGACGAAAAGACACACACGAGAAACCGAGCAACGAATCGATCAAAGTAGCTTCAACTTTAGAGCTTAAGGGAATTAAGGTCAAGAATAAACACAGAAAAGAATATATTTGAAAGACTGTTCGGACGACCACCAGGATCAACACCCTTCAAAAGCGAACACCTTCAACTTCGCGGGTTAAGACTCAGTATATATCACCCCCACACATCTCGCTCTCCCTCCTCCCCCGATCCCTCTCAGTTAGAACAAGCCCGACTAAACGTGCTGTACTCGTCACCCACCCCTTGCAAACCAATGCAAGCCAACCAATGTAACCCAATCAACCCAACCAAATCATCCGATACCGAGCACCGCAAGACAAAACAAGACAAATACAAGCCCTTTAAACTCCACAGCCACGTGTTTGGCGGTGTTGGACGGTGCAAGCGGACGCGAAATATGATCTGATGTTGAGGCTCTTGAAACCGAAACGGGGGGTCTTGGAATGGCGTGATGTTGTGGGATTCAGGACTTGGGATGAGGAGGATGGGGGTCCTGGATCGTAATGGACTAGAACGGTCTGGACTCTGGAGTCCGGGCTGGAATCTGAGGAGAGTTGAGGTGGTGAATTGGTGTTTGGGGGGTCGTGAAACAAGGAGGATCTGCGGCGGTTGGTACGTAGGAGGGGGCCTTGGCTTGGCTCGGCTTGTTGCGCAGGAAGCGAACAAGCCCCTGAAATCGATCTCGCTTAGGACTTTCGGACTGCGGTGTTTTGAATACTGTCCGTATCGTACGGGTTATGATGGTCTTAGCTCTTGCGTTACACTCGCGTCTGTTTGATTTAAATTGCTTTATCCAGCACTAGCCTCCATCTACGTGTGGTGTGTTATCATCTGAGGGTTCTCACTTGTTTATCGTCACTACCAGGTCATTTGCGATACTTGTATTCGAGGCCAACAGTGATTGAATCAGAATTATACAACATTAGCTGTGTGATAATTCAAATCAGTTTACGGAAGTCCCAACTCGGCAGCTCGGATAATATCTGCACAATTGAAACGTTTGACAGCGAAAGCATGGAAAGCAATCTCGACAATGGAACGAAGAGAACGATCAGACAGAACGACAAAGTGACACCCCAAAAAAAATACCAGGATGTCTTTCTCTAATTTACTACCTTCCTCGGGGCTGCTGGATATTGCTCTCGCATCCCTTACTCAAGAGATGTAGGAGAGGTTGATCAAGTCAAATTCAGGACCTGCTCCTGTGAGTAACATGTGAACCAATTTGTATACTGTCCACAGCTTCCAGGTGCCTACAACAAGTAGGACAACAACCACAACGACAGCGTTCAATCGACAGTGGACAGCATTTGTGAATCACACCCACGCCCACATCCACACCCACCACCCTCCCAAGCATCTCCATCTCCAACTCCAACTGCATAGCGATCATCATCATCGACAACAGCAACACTAGCTATAGAACCGAAACCCATATCTATCTCCTACCTATCCATCCACCTCCGTTCGCCAACCCATAAAAACAGAGTTCCCTACTCGACTCAACCTCTACCCGATCAGCATCCGCAAGTCTATCGTCCATAAAGCCATAGAGAATCTACTCTCATAGTGCCTTCTTCTCCTTCTCCTTCTCCTTCCCAATCCTTACACGGAGCGTAGAAAGAAGAAGGAGAAGAAGGAGAAGAAGAAAAAGTGTCCCTTATCATAACTACATACCTCCCACAGTCAACACGCGAGAATCCAATCACGACAGGCGTTACGAAGAGGCGCCACTAACACAAATCACGGAGCGAGGAGGTGGACGCAGATACGTCCAAGGGTACGGGTATATCGGGTCGGGTTTCCACCCGGCGGTAAGAATCCTCAGGAGGAGTTACTACCCTACCCTACCGTAGCCTCGGGTACCCGTACCCGTGATGAATTTCACATGTAGGTAAGGAGGGAGGGGACTAGCCTGTCAAAGCCTCTGGGCCGACCCCTCTGGGTATACTGCCCCTGAGAGAAGAGTTCTGAGGGGATGTGTGGATGTGTGAAAGAAACAGAACGGATGTTGAAAAAGTGAGATTTTTTTGGGGAAAGGAAGAGTAAAAAGTGATGTAGAATATGCTACGGAGCATGTAGACGGGGATATTGTTGAAGGTGGTGGATAGGACGAGGGTTCAAGTTTACGAGCGAAGAGAGAAACAAAAAAAAGGGGGGGGGAGACGATTCGAGAAGAATAAAAAGCCGTGTCGATTTCCTTTGCGGTGGTAGGTAATGAGGGGGGTACGGGAGAGGTCATCATGAAATGAATGTGCGATACGGTATAGTAGATGGAGGCAAGGAAGTTGATGTTGAGAAATGGACATGTCATTCATTCATGGGAGATCTTCGATCAATCCAACCATAGAAACAACACCTGCTTGCCCGCCTTCCCAAGCTGCCTACCTACAGAAATCCACCGTACGATACATTCTTCCAATCGTACAACAATCTGTATTACATATCACCCACCTCACTCGATCCCTCCACAAGAAACATCAGGCTACAAATTCTTCGGCACGGTCGCATCAGCCCCCGGATCCACAACCCTCAGCGCCAACCGACTCTGCCGCGCCGACATCTCCTCCTCGCTCTCGCCCGGTAGCGCCATAGCAAGCGCACTCTCACACTGCTCGCCATCCTTAATCACACCCGCCTTCTTCAGCTCATGACGCCGCTTCTTCTCAACCTTCTTGATCGCATCCGCAGTCATCTCCTGCCGAAGCATCTTCTCGCGCACGTCCTTCTTGCGCGTCTTGTGATCTCCGACTGTGATGAGTATGCCGGCTGTGATGTTTACTGTTATACTGCAGCAGAGGATGACGGTTGTGAGGGCGAAGGGGCGGACGTGGTAGGATATAGCCCATGTACATGTGCCGAGGGCTATTTGGAGTAAACTGTGACAATCCAACAAAACGACAATAGCGACTAGCAAGCGTAATGGGAAGGCATAATGCGTAGCCGTCTCGTGCGGTTTGTAGAAACTGTGACTCCGCGCGAATTTCTTCTGGTGGTGCTGCAATTTCTTGACTTGTTCCGGGGAGAGAACCGAGAATTCTTGTTTCTCAACGTCGGCTACTTCTTCTGGTTGGACGGCAGGGAGATCGGAGTTGTTGGCTAGTTTTGGGAGGGCTTTCTCGCGACGTAGACGCCAGGTTAGGTGGTGGTAGTGTGCGATGAAACACATGTGGTAGGTATCGATGCAGCGGAAGGGGGCGAGGCCATCTCCCATTACGGCGAAGAGAGCGACGAGAACGTTGTCGATGATGTTAACCAAGTAGTCTTCGCGGGAGCCACCGACGTTGATCCAACCTGTTTTGTCAGTGTGCGATGATAGTGCGTGAAATCGGGGGACTTACCGATCAAGAATAGAACCCAAGCAAGACCAAAAGCAGTGATAGATACAGCGTAGAAAGTAACGAAAAATCCCAGAGCTGTGATTGTTAGATTTTGATCTGAGAGATTTTCGGAGGGACATACGTTTCGAGACATATTGCTTGAAGCCCTTCATACTCCTCTTGAATTTCGAGCGTCGAGAATGTAGCATGTGCCGGACATGATCATTAAGTTCCAACTTCTCCTCCTCACTCCAATTAGGTATCCGCACTCCATGTGGTAACACGGCGTAGTATTTATCATTCACATTCGATGAGATGGTATTAAGCGTTGCTCCCGTATTCACACGATGTGCCATTGGACGAGTGTCATCCTTAGGAGGCACATCTGGTACCGTATCATCATCACTCCCGGATGTACTGCTCTCCGGGATCAGTGTAGCTCGTTTCGTCAAATTATATGTCGGTCGTCGATTAAGATATTTCCCTAGATCGGGGACGAACAGAGAATTCTGGACATTCGTGAGGGTTTGGAGGGTTGAGATTTCGGGATCTAGAGAAAATTAGCTTCTGCCCTTCGATATCTCCCCGAGTGACATACCAACGAGATCCAATAGGTCCACCAGATCCTCTTCATACTCGCTCTCATTCGGACCTCTCGACTGAATTTCCTTCCCTTTCTCAGGATCAGATCCGATATTCGTCCTCGCCCTCCTCAACGTCCTCCATCTTGAAGTCGACTCCGGTGCAGTCTCTGGTCTCGGTGGTTCTGGCGCATGGTCCACACGATCAACCTGTTCCATTATCGGCGGGAACTGTTCAGTTGCTCTCCCAGTTGTGGGCGAGACATTCTCCTCCTGCACTTCTGGCATATAACTGTCTCTCGCCCCAAACCTGGGTACGCCTCCAAGTCCTCTCTGCGGATCGCTCGTACTTCGATTCCTTCTCACAGATCCAGATCCAGCCCCAGACGCAGATGCCGACCCTTCTCCATTTTGATCACTGGCAAATGTGCCCGGTGTCACCGGCTGCGCAGTGGTCGACAGCCGTCTAATTCGAATACTGGGCCGCCGCGTATAATCCCTCTCTGCCATGGGTGACTCGAGATCCCCCGAAGGTGTCTGCAGACCTATTCCTGAGCGCTGCGACCTCTGCGAGCGCGCTGAATTCGAGCGTGCTCTCCCTGTAACGGCATCTTGGAAGTAAGGCGATGGGTCTGGAACGAGGAGGTTGTTGTTGTTGTTGTTGTTATTAGTACTTGTATGAATGGGGAGATCGTTGTTTTCAGCCATGGCTGCTTCCTTGCCTGCCGCTTGCCTGCCGCTCGTCCGACAGTTATTCCTGCCCTGTTGCTGCGATAGGATGAGGTTTTGTGCAGATATCTGCAGCCCACGTAAGGCAGTGACAGAATGGGAGGGAGAGGGAGAGAGAGATTGGTGTTAGTGCCGGGTGTTGTGTTGTTTTGTATGTATATGGAGTAACGTAGGTTGATTCTGCCCGTCGCCGTGGATCTGGATTCTGGATGCAGTTCTCTCCTCGCTCTCCTCTTCTGGCTCTGGCTCTGGCTCTTCCCGTCGCTGGTCTCTACTTTTCACCAAATCCCTTTGGGTTCCTTTCCCTGCGCTTGCGCTGCCCTATCCTGGGTGGGTTTTGGGTTCCCGTCGCGTTCTTTTTGCAGCGCCCGGGCAGCTCAGATTCAGATTAGTACGTCATCCGGCTGCTTTAAGCCGGGATGCGAATACCTATTGAATACCCGCTGTGCTGACTCTGCTGCTGCTGATTGCCGATGATCAATCTCTTGTCGAATTGAAACGGAGTGTCTGATACGGTGCTCGCAATAATGGCATAGATTCAAGCAAGGCAATTGGGGGTAATCAAGCTGGGCAAAATGATTTGGTGTTGATATCCGGTTCTGGAACGTGATATCCGAGTCTAAAACTCAACAAATCAATTCGCTTCTTCTGCTTCATGTGTCAGGAAAATGCATAGAAGGATAAAGCCCGTCCACGTATCTATTCATCGGATTTAAGTTCGGCTCAGCTCAGTTGCGTCGTTTCGTTTCGTTTTATCTGATCAAGCCAAAACTAAACTCAACTCCACCCAAAGAAGAGAAAAAAAAGGTAAAGCAGCGAGACGTAAATAATCAAGCTCTGCCAGGCAATTGGCCAGCAACCACCGGATTTGCATGGGCAAAGCTTATTAATGCCCGCCCCCCCTTGAAAAGGTGTGTGGGACTTCCGGATAATCCGGCAAGTTCACAGATGTCTTGGAAAGGAAACTCTTCATTGCCACTCAGAACTCAGATGTGTCTGTGTCTGAGCGTGATGAGTGATAAGTACCTGTGATCGTCGTGTGACAAATGCTGAGAGTTATCAGCTTGTTCAAATCCCAGTTTTGTTGCTTCTATCCCTCGTAGTTAATCAACAAAGCAAATGGCCAACTACCGAGTTTTGGGCGGCAGTCAGACCGAACATCTTGCAACTGCCCAGCATTCTGGACTCTTTATAATATTTTGTCTTTCCTACAATGCACACGCTTTTCTCTTTCTTTTTTGTTTCTTACTTGCAACTTACTCAGAAGTCTTGAATGAAGCTGCTTTAAGGTAGCATCTCGCTGGTTGGTTTGCGCTGGGCTTCGCCTTCCCCAAGAAGGCGGGGTGAGATCTGACTTTCCGCCAGCATCCGGACCCCGCTCACGATCAAGCTGAGATATCCTTCGCCGACGTCGTGTTTTCGTGTTTTTCTCGAAGTGCCCAGCTAGACTCGTGTTAGATGGTACATTGCACGCAGCGATAGATTCGTTGCTGTCTCGGGTTGTGTTTTCTTACTTCTAAGAATATGCCGCTAGTTCTTCAAGTAGACAGTTGAGCAGTCGTTCACTCGCCTTCTACATGTGTTCTTGAACAGTATCGCGGGTGCATAACCTTTCAGAATTTGTCTCTGGAACCCAAAGAAGCATCTATCCTTCGCTCATGATGGCCTCGCCACAAGATTTGAGGAGTGCTGAAGTTTGAGACCGAAAGCAACGGAGTTTCTACACCCCCACCTGCTCACATCCAACCCTTTCCGCTCACGTTCAAAGTTCTCCCCCAGATTCAGTAACTGAACTTCCACGACCTCTCCCGACGTCTTCTTCATCTTCTTTTTCGTCCACTTCTAGTTCACCTCGCTAACCCAAACGAGGTTTTGTACTCACCAATCCCCATCTCTCCCTTCTCGCTTACACCTCCACCCCAACCAATCAACATCTCAAAATACCTTACTCATCACACCGCATCCCTTTTGTCATCTCATTTCATTGCTTGAAAACGCTTGGTCAACAAACCTGGCGAGGAAGACAAGGCTGGAGCCTCATCGCATCATACCTCTCTCTCTCTCTCTCCGCTCCTCATAAACAAACCCCATTCACCTCATTCATATTTAAAACTTCACTTCGTCTGTGAAGTTCATGAATCGTTTATCCCTCATCGAGAATCACATCAATCCACACCATTCAACATCTTTCCCTCTCACCCTTCACAACACCATCTCCCCGTCTTCATCCCCCCCTCTTCACCTACTCCCAGAAATGGCAACAATGCAAGCCCTCCAGCTCAACCGCCCAGATCCCTCCCAGCATCCCCTTCTCACCCTAGAATCCCTCCCAAAACCAGACATCAAAGCAGGACACATCCTCATCTCCCTCCACGCCTCAGCAATCCACCCCTCCGACCTACTAAATAGCACCGGTTCCTTCCCCCTCACCACCTACCCCCGCATCCCCGGTCGTGATTTCTCCGGCCTCGTCATCTCACCCCCCTCTCATCCCCTCTACAACAAGCCCGTCTTCGGGACCTCAGGGAACACACTCGGCTTCACCGTCTCAGGCGCACACGCACAGTTCATCCTCGTTCCTGAAGGGGCTGTTGTGGAGAAACCGGAAGCGCTGAGTTGGGTGCAAGCTGCTACATTAGGCGTACCATTCAGTACGGCGGCATTAGTGTTGAAGCGTGCGGGATTAGTGGAGGGCAGTGGAGAGAGCGTGTTAGTACTCGGAGCGAATGGCGCTGTAGGCTCTGCTGTCGTGCAACTTGCGGAGGCGAGAGGTGCGAGGGTATTGAAGGGGATGAGGAGTGATAGCGGAGATGTAAACACTGCTTCCGATCCCGAGTTGACGAAACTGGATGAGTTGACGAAAGGGGCGGGTGTCGATATCGTGATTGATACGGTGGGACAACCTGCTCTCACAGCTGCTGCGTGTAGAAAAATTGCGAAAGGTGGGAGGGTGGTGTTTATTGCTGCGCCGAGGGGTGGGGAGGCGACGCTGGGTGTTGAGATGACGGGGTTTTATAGGAAGGAGGGGAGTTTGTTGGGTGTTAATAGTTTGCTTTATGGGGTTGAGGAGATGGCGGGTTTACTTGAGGGCATGGTGGGGTTGTTTGAGGAGGGGAAGTTGAAAGGTGCAGAGGAGGGGACGTGGAATGAGGTTCCGTTTGAGGATTCGATTGGGGCTTATAAGATGGCGGCGGAGAAGGGGAAGGGGAAGTTCGTGTTGGTTATGCAGTAAGTTACTCGAGATAGGTCTTTGTGGGGGCCGATGGGCGTTTGTATTTGCATTTGCATAGGACGCACAGCTCTTGAGCTGCTTGGGAAGTGTATTTGGAATGATTAGCCAAAACCATCATCGTTTATCCTCCGTCTCTACGAGGTTCTCAACCTTTTGGGTCTATTCAGGTCAGCTCTTTCCAACTACATTCATTACCAAGTGGAGTGAAGGAAAGAATGACTATTGAAATACCAAGTAAACTCGTCGGTATCTCTGCACAAACCCTAGTTTCTCTCCTTTGCCGAGCCTCTCGCGTTCTATTCTTGAATACATCCCCTCTCTTGCAGCCCTTTACCTTTCTCAACTCCCCCACCATGTTGTTGTTGCTCGGCTAGCTCTTCTGGCTGACTTTCCACCTCACCTACATATCTAGATAGCCTCAAGGGTCAATGAACAGACTCGTCAAATTACCTATTTGCATCATCCAGTCATGCCTCAATAACTGTAGCATTACTTCCACAGACAACATCTGGTAAAGGGCGAAGTTACACGTGATCTACCCATATTTCTTGCATGTGATCGAACTCGAATTCCACAATCCAATCCGCCGCCACGAAGCTCATCTCACTCCATCTCACCACACATTCGCCTCAAGCATACACAAAAGTACAAACACATCTTTGAATTCCCTTATCAAGATTCCAAATCCTCAGCCACGCGTTATCTCGTTCAAATCTCACTTCAGTCTTGGCTGAGGTAGCATGAACGGAAGCGAGGTGAACCACGGTCCGCCGAGCCCACGCCCCTCATTCGCTCGGCTCGAACCTTCAATTGCGCCTCGGTTGGCGTTGAAGGCCGTCAGCCGTCAGCCGTCTTAGGCCGTGAATTATATTGGCAAGGGAGAGGAGAGGAGAGGAGAGAGGAGAGGAGAGGGGAGGAGGAGAAGCTACCCCACACTTTGTAAGTATGTATTCCCTATGTATGAATCTGGAGAAACGAAAGCGAGCTAGCTGTGCCTCTTTTGGAGTGATCTGCTGTGGGGGAAATAATTTATGTTCCTAACCTGCTTTTTTGAATCCTTTCCTTTTTTTCCTTTTTATCGTTTGCTGTGGCTTGATCTTCACACGAGTAGAGTTGAAGACTCCCGTTCTATCATTCTTCTAGATACCGGATCAGTCTAAACACCAAAGCTGAGAGCTGAAGAGACGCTCGTGCTTTGGATTGCATTATCGCGCTAGTCACTTCCTCGCATTCTGCATTGTAGGATAGATCAGATAGACAGAGATCCCTCGTCCTGGTCCTCGTCCTGGTCCTGGTCCTGATACTGCCCGCCATTCTCACATAACCATTCACAACACCCCAACACCATCACCAGTCATCACCACCCTTCAAAATGCCAATCCACTCCCGCTGGACTCTCTCCATCCCCACCATCTCCCTCCCGCAATTCCTCTTCACCTCCCCCACCGCCCCCCTCCCCCACAGCTCCAAACCATCCTTCATATCCGTCGACGACCCTTCCCTGTACCTAACCCAATCCACCTTCCGCCTCACAGCTCAGCGCCTCGCCGCCGGCCTCGTGCGCGCCGGCTTACAACCCGGCGACCGCGTCCTCCTCTTCTCGGGAAACAACCTCTTCTTCCCGGTGGTATTCATGGGCATTCTCATGGCGGGCGGTGTATTCACCGGTGCGAACCCGGGGTACGTCGCCAGAGAGCTGGCGTACCAGCTTAAAGATTCCGAGGCGAGGTTTCTGATCTGTGCGGATGCGGCGCTGGAGCTGGGGATTGAGGCGGCGGAGAGTGTGGGGATGGGGAAGGAGAGGGTGTTTGTGTTTGATGAGGATCTGGTTAGTGGCAAGGGGAAGGATAGATTGGGGGTGAGGAATTGGAAGACGTTGGTTGTGAGTGAGGAGGTTGGGAGGGGGTTCGAGTGGGTGCATCCCAGGGATCCGAAGAATGATGTTTGTTGTTTGAATTATAGCTCTGGGACGACTGGAGTACCGAAGGTGAGTTTGTTCGCTTGATTGACTCTTGTTTGATTTCGATGCTTTGGTTGAGAAGGGATCCAAGGGGGATTTGGATGGAGAAGGTTCAACTTGCTGATGTATTCCAGGGTGTCATGATAACACACCATTCCTACATCGCCAACGCCATACAGTATAACCACATGCCAAGTCTCAATCCAGACTACGAAGAACGGACCAGAAAAGCGTACGTCCATCTCATCCCTTCCTCCCCATCATCTAACCCCCCTCACCACTATTCCGAATATTCCGAACTAATCCATCCTCAGAAACTGGCTCTGTTTTCTCCCCATGTACCACGCCATGGCCCAGACCATCTTCATTACCTGCGGTCCCAAACGCGGCATCCCGGTATACATGATGAAGAAATTCGATTTCGTAAAGATGCTCGAGGCGGTTCAGAAGTTCAAGATCTCGAATCTGATTATGGTTCCTCCGATTGTTGTTGTACGTCTTTACCACCTTCACTTTCCGCCTTTCCCCTCCTTTCTTTTTCATTACAGCCAGGCTACTCGGAGTCATATATGAAAAAGATGTAGAAAAAGCTGACAGCCCTCGTCGACCGTAGGCCCTTGCGAAATCTCCAATCACCAAGAACTACGATCTCAGCAGCGTGACAGATGTCGGATCAGGAGCTGCTCCTCTCGGAGGCGACGTGATACGAGAAGCCGAAGCACTCTGGCCTGAAGGAGACAGGAAGTTGAAGGTTCGTCTGTCGTTTCCCAATAGCCGAGACGTGGTAAATAAAAGGCAACCCCTTCTAACGAATGTCAAAATAAACAGCAAGGCTGGGGCATGACAGAAGTCACCTGCTCCATGCTAGGCTGGGACCCCCGCCTCGAAGCCCACCCCTCCTCAGTCGGCGAACTCAATCCCAACTGCTCCGCGAAAATCATGTCCCCTGACGGAACCACCGAGGTTCCCCCCGGCCAACGCGGCGAGATCTGGGTCCAAGGGCCTAACGTCATGAAAGGCTACTGGCGCAACCCGCGCGCCACATCCGAGATCTTCGTCGACGGCCCAGACGGCCGCTGGATGCGCACGGGTGACATCGCGTACGTCGATGAAGCTGGACGTTTCTTTGTCGTGGATAGAATGAAGGAGCTTATTAAGGTCAAGGGCAATCAGGTCGCGCCGGCGGAGTTGGAGGGTTTGTTGCTTGAGCATCCGGCGTTGGTGGATGCGTGCGTGGTTGGTGTTACGAAGGGGGGCGAGGAGTGTCCGAGGGCGTATGTGGTTCGAAAGGAGGGAGAGAAGGTGAGTGAGGAGGAGGTGAAGAGGTGGTTGGGTGAGAGGGTTAGTAAGATGAAGAGGTTGACTGGGGGTGTGGTTTTCGTGGATGTTGTGCCGAAGAATCCTGTGAGTTTCCCTTCATTCGTTTCGTTTGTGGTTTAGTAAGATGAGAGGGGGACGAGGAGGTTGTTTACTGACTTCTCTTTCTAGTCTGGCAAGATCCTTAGAAAAGTACTGAGGGAGCGCGCGAAGGAAGAGGTCGGCGATAAAGAAGTTAGGGCTAAACTGTAGATACATTACATTGTTCGCATTACACGGCACTCGGGATGATATCACATTACATAGTATATAGGAGAGATACGATACAATACACAATTGCATGCCTTCAAATTCAAGAATTTACATCTACTATGTGAGTCGTACCTGTGTGACACATTTGAATCAGCAGAGATTGTCGCGTGGTTGTGTGATGTTTCACGGATCTTTCGTCTGATACTGAGTTGTAATTTCGATACTTCTGGCGATTTGGACAGTCAGGGGTTAGAGTAGCAGCTGGTAGATGAGCACAACTGTAGAACAGCTACGGATGATCTTCCCTCCATCGCCAGGCTGAGTTTTTAACAATGACGATGTATCAATAATAAAGTCTGTCTGTAGGCTGCCGAATCCTCAAACCTTCCATCAGCGCGAACTCTCAAAACAACAACTTCTTTCTCAGCCAAATCCCTCTTTGCAGCAGCATTTCGAATCGAGTTGCAACTCCGAATCGCGTCTTTGTGAGCACCCAACAAAGAGAGTGCTACTCACTTTTTGTAGAGTACAGAGCGTCAAAAGCACAAAGAACGCTTCCTCCTTCCTTGACGCGTACTTGGGAAATATACCGATCGGCACCGAACCGTACGTCCCCCTCCCTTCATTTGCATCTGAGGAAACTCTCATACCAAAAAAAAAAAATCTAACACTCATTTCAATACGCTTCTCTCCCTAGCACTCCTTCTCTCTACCATCCTCGCAAACCTAACTCCGCCATCAACAAGTCTACCAATAATTACCCTCATCTCCCTACCTATGGCTACGGAGGAACCAACAAGCCTCCTCGCCTGCCGCAACATCAGTCAAACAAACACTTGTCTCGGCACGCTAAATCTCTTTGTATCTGTACTGTGGGTGGGAAAGTTACATGTGTGAGATTAGAGGGAGGTGATAAGGCGTGTGTGGGGTGTTGTAGATTTGTTTGTCGGGGGGACGCTTTATGGGTTCGGTCCTTAGAATGGGGATGTGGTAGTGCCAAGGGGAATGGGAAAGAGATTGAGAGGAATTGTGAGGGAATGGGAAAGGGGGGGTATGAGAATGGGAGGTGGCCTGGTAAACACAGTAGATAAAGGATGGTGATCGAAATCGAATCGTAATCAAGACCCCGAAAACACCCATGCAATTACCTCAAGATTGTAAGCAGTAGAAGCTTGGCTGCTTAAAAAGATTCGACCTGTTCTCAGGGGTTTCCATCTGATGTTTGACTTCTGCGCAGGATCGCGGGCACGACCTGTCATCCGACCTGGTTGGTTTAATGTTTCCGAGCTTTCCGGTAGACTTGGTGAAGACACGTCGGGACTTAAAGAAACCACGAAAAAAACGAGACAAGCACGAAAGACGAGACTACTTTCTGAAAGCTGTAGACATTTGCAGCTGCATAGTAGAAATTGATAGGCAGTACTCGATACCCCTAAAACGACGGAATGTGATTTCCTCTAGATTTCTCGCTACTCAGCATCGAGATAAACTATCAGATTAAAGGACAAAGAATAGAGAAAAAAAGATACCTCGAACTTTTTCAAACAAGGAATAAGGCCAAGGAAAGAAGAGGTGTTTAAAAATCCAGGGCACGAATAGGAAGAGCAGGAGCCAGGAGCACCAAGTTGAGTTCTCATCACAACGTCAACAATGTCAGCGTCAGGACCCCTGGAGACCTCAGGAACAGCTTCTCTCGCCTCTCACCACCACCAAGAACAACAACACCAAGCCACGCTCAAGTTCCCGCCAATACGACCCCTGATGATCACTTCCCTGCAGGGCATCACTCGAAGCTCCACAGCGTCTCCACGTATCGCAGGGGTAAATACCTACGCCATCAAGCCCCCGCTATGTAGAACTACCGTACCGGATGAAGGATTTGAGGTGGTGCGTCAGTCTTGGTGGGCGGGCGAAAGAAAAGTAACGCCCTCTTGAACCCAGCCGGAGTGTGTGTGCTAGAAGGAAAAGGTGTCTGGATGTCCGGAGAGATATTTATCCAATGATTAAGTAGATGACAGAGGGACGATATCCCTGTCTTTTCCAGGCACAGCCGCCCGCCCGCTCTGCGCACAGCTCTTAAACTCAACACTGAAATGACGACTGACAAGAAAAAGAGGAACTCCATACTTCGTAGACGGATACTCGGCCCCCAAACTACCCGGTACTGTAAATCCACAAGGACAAGGGCAAGGACAAGCAAGGCTGGGCACGAAATACCGTATTCCTTCCTTCCCATGATCCCCCGTGTTGCCCAGCCATACGGAGTCCCATAGCCGTTTGACTTTCTCCGCTCCCTCCCTCAATCAGCACGTCAAACCGAAAGCCATCCTGTGGTCTGTCCTGCAGTCAGCAGCAACGATAGTTCGTGTACACACCGGGCCCCGATGCACTTCTTTCCCTAAAAGGGTCTGCATCGCGCAGGATGACGCGTGTGCCAGTGGCCGGCTATGAGTGAAGGGTTTGTCTAGTGGATGAGCTACTGTACAGTATTCCTGGTGGGTGGTGGTAGTGCATACGAAATGGTGTGGGTGTGGGTGCGTATCGGCCGATACGAGATCGAAAGGTAAGATATATACGTATATATGTATACCACCCTCCCTCAGAACCCTTGGTGGTCATTTTCTGTCCTTTTGGTCAATGGTTGCAGATTTGAGGGAACGCAGTCACCGTTGGTTCATTCATCGTTTGTATCCCCAAAGAGAAGCTCGTTATTGTTACATCTCGGGTTCCGGGTTCGAGACATCGTTCAATTAGCCTGTCGTTACATCATTCACAGCTACCTGCTTTACCACACTACACATACGCTACACGGCCTCCATACCGACGGACGAACGCCCGACTCCAAGTTTTCACACTTATTCTCACTCCTCACTCCTCACTTCTTATTTCCTACTTCTCAAAACCTCCCCAGCAGGCAATCTTTTCTCGATCCTGCTTCCTAAACAACATTAGCAACCAGCAACAAAATTCCAGTAATCAGCAATCATGCTCGAAACCCTCCCCATCGTCCTCATCTCCCTCTGCGGCGTCATCCTCGCCATCGGCTTCGCTGCACTGATGGGCATTGCGTTGAAGAAGAAGAATACAAGGACCATTGCTGTTTGAGTCTGCGTTCGCATTTGGGTCCGATCATATATTTACGACGCTACGACGATTGATTCCTGCTTGGAGGAGTTTTTGGCATTGTATTGCGATACTGTATTCGGTAGGAGGGGTACGGATTGGATGGGATGGGACGGAATGGGATGGGATGGGATAGAAGGGATCGAATTTGCGATGATATTGATTGAGTTTTGGATGATGCAAGGAGGATCGATGGACAACTCACTGGAGACCGATGCGATGCGATGCGATGCGATGCGAACCCACACGAATTCCCACCACCACCACCAACCAACCTACCTGATATCTACATCTACCCCTGTTGTTCGCAACAGCACCTCGAGCCCTCAACCTTGAAGCTGCGATCCTCTGATGCAAATCTGTGCGAATGCATCCCATGTCGATACCTACCCCACCATTCTTCAAGACCGAACCCCGCCATTTCCAATTTCCGAACCCAAGTACCCCGCTATGGAGCTCCTCCCACGAAAGCATGTCTCTGCCATCGATTCTCGTGTATATCAAAAGACCCATCCGAGGTCTGCGAATGCGAGGATTTGTAGATCTCTGCCAGTGCCTGGGCAGGATTGGCAGTGTAGCAGATTTATCGCATTTGTTTTCTGCCTCACGAAAGATCCTCGGGCATCTCAGCAGTGCCGAACCTCTGCAGAGCGGGAGTAAGTGTGCCACGACCGCCCTTGGATAGGAGACAACTCGGATGCGAGGCTGGAATACATGATGGGGGGAGATTACTCCATTACTAGCTGGAGATGCGTCGAGAAAATTAAATTGCTCGCAGGATTCTACTGATCTTGGTTGTATGCTGGGCTGGGGAATGGATGTATATAGGACGGGCATTTGAGATGAGATAAGATGGATACCTACGTTGGATTTTCATCGCATGCATATAGACACTGCAATTTAACATGGTTCGCTACTCTACAAATCTCACACTTCTAATGCCATTCCACCTTTGAGGTCTTGCTTCACTCTGTCCATCTATCTCTTATCCGAACAAACTTGCCTTCACATTCGTGATTTCCACACCATATCTCTTCCTACAGTAGAGAGCTAACCTCACAGCTTAACCCACCAACCTCTCAAAGCCTATGACCCTCCCTCCCCTTCCCAACATTCATCCTCAAACCCTTCGAGTGTAATATCCTCACCTCCCCTCCCCCTTCATCCCCCCCTCAATCCAAAACACCACACAACAACCCCCCCACCACCCCCAGCAAAGGCGCATACCCCCAATGTCCCCACTCCCCCTCCCCAACCACAACCTTACAAACAACCCATCCGCAAAAGCAACCACCCCGCCGCACCAACCAACATGCCCAACACCCTCCTGCCGTACCCATTCGCGCCCGTGCTGGCTTTGGAATAGTACGCTGCGATGGAGATGGCTACGCCCATGAAGATGTTGCGGATGCCGTAGATGGCTAGGAGGGCTGTTAGGAGTTTGGCGTCGTGGGTGGTGGGTGTGGTGGAGGAGGGGTAGAGCTCGAAGAAGGAGAGGGCGTGGAGGGGCCGGATGAGGGCGTTTAGGCCGAAGGAGATGAAGATTGTGGCGATGAGGGTGGAGAGGAAGGGGAGGGTTGGGGAGTGGGAGATGGGCATTTTTTGCGTGTTTTTGTTTGTTGGTTTGGTTTGACGTTGTGGCTTGTAGGTGGGCGTTGGAAGTGGTTTGATGGTGGGGAGCTGGAGAATGGAATGGAGGTTAGTGTTGGCTTTCTCGAATACATGTGTCTGAGTTTGTAGGGACGATTAATAGTGAACTTACCACAGTTTACCACTCGGCTCAGTTCTCACAGATAAGTGTGTTTGATTTTCAACACAACAAAATGGAAGTCCGTATGTGTGTGCAGATGTGGTCTGGCTGTTGGTCTTGAAGTGGGATATCGATTCTGATATTCGACAGTCGAGGAGAAGTAAGCTGTGGAATTATCCTTTGAGAGGATGAGCGCTTCTTCTATACACCTGCCAATCCACAGGCACATTCCGGACTTTCTCAGCGTTCCATTTTCCGTCCGAAGTGAAAGCGGGCTGAGAGGAAGAAACCAATGTGAGGTTGCTGTGCCAGACGCCATTGTCCACCGCCAAGATCCACGGACGCGATATCAGCTGAGCGCGCGTTGCTGTGCCGTGTCAGATGGGAGCGGAAATGCCCGATCCCTGCTTCGTGTGGAGGACATGGAGGTTGCGTCGCTCTGAGGAGACTCTGATCGGTTTTGCCGTGATCGTTGTTTTGGGGGGTTTTTTTCTCTTGCTTAAGAAGAGGATGAGTTTGAATGTGGACATTTGTTAGTGTTGGATCTTGGGGGTTAGAGAGTACAGTACAGTCCAGGGTGCGGGGAGGGTGCCTGGACCTGTGAGCATGGGGCTGTATGCTGGCATTAGCGAGTTGCTATGCATGAGAGATTGACGTGAAGCAATGACGGAAATTTCCGCAAGGGCTTCTATCTATATGGATGGAGTGAATTATATTTGATCGCTTACAAATTATTGATGAAGTGGCTCCTGGCGACATCTGCACTCTCCTTGGAGCCTGGAGTTGAACGACAAGGTCTTCCGTACGGGAAAGTAGTTGAATTTACAAGGATTAATTGTTCAATAATCATTAGAAACTTTGACACTCGACTTGATTCGAAGATGTTAAGTTCAGTTGTAAACTGTGTTCGTGTCAATCAGAGGTAACAATTGAAATGGCATTTCCATCTTCCTTGTGCTGTAAGTGAGTTCATTCAATTACAAACTCTCTCCGTTTCTTGGAAAAGAAAAACGAAAGTATACGAAAGCAAGTTACACTTACACGTGCCACTGAATAACTCCTTCCCAAAGCAGACGTATGTCCCGGCAGTGAATCATCATCATCCAACATCCACTTCTAGATTACTCGCTCAAATCAAGCCTCGTTTTGAGGAAGAAGCTCGGAATCAAACCGAGTCTCGATACTCCAGCCGCCACGACACTGCTTAGGACCAAAATGCAGCTGCGTTTCAATTGGAATAGACGACCAGGAAGAACCTTCTGGCTACCGGTTCGATGGCCGCGCAAAAAAGGGGGCAAGAATCTGTTGACCTTGGCCAGTCACAGACTTGGCAGCCTCGACTTAGGCGAGATGTTGATGTAAACAAGGCTGCGGCTTTCACTTTCTACGACCAAAGATTTCGTGACTGCATTTTGTTGAAAAACAGAGAATGATTTTTTTTCCATCGAATTTTCATCGAGGGCACAATCGGAAAGTTGTCAGATAGCGAGAAAGCTTTTCCGTGCGCGCTTCCCTTCTCTGTGCTGCTCTCTGTTGCCCCCCTTCTTGTATTTGAAGCCCAGATTTGCGCTTTGCGCTGCGACTTGCTTTAGCTATAGCTACCTAGTCATTTAAATGACGCGACTACGCGCCTTTTAGATATCGAAGCCTCCATTTCTTGGAAGTCGGTAAAGACTCGCCGAGTCGCCTTCGAACAACACCTACGACGTATTCACAAAACGAGATCCAGGTATGGAATCCTGCTGGAATTGCTCCATTCACTGACTTTCTCACCTTTATTTTACTTTTGAAGCTACTGGTAATAAACAATTAGCGAACTCGTCTAGCTGTTCCACTTGTCGCGATATCCTCATCCTCCTCGCGACAAATCCAACTTCGACATCACCGATTCGACCCAACCATCAATCCATACACCTCATCCAGATTCAACAACTCCGTGATGGGACCCACAATGGAAATTGAGTATCGCAAGCCCGAACCCATCTTCTATCACGAAGAAAGAGAAGATGCCATCTACCACAGCGAAATCCTCCCCATGACCCTCACCGAGCGCCGCCGCCGTTCGCAAATCGTGCCACTGATCCTCAAGAATCGCCGCCACCTGAGCGCCGCTGAGCTTGCAGCCGCCGATTACATCCAGATGGGAGATAAGCCACATTTCATGGAGACAAAGGTCGGCAACAAGAAGGTTGTCGTACCATTCGCGCGCTACTTTGACCCTGTTCGCATGCAGGAGATTGGTGTTTTTGACAAGCTTGCAGAGATTCAGCGTATTGCTTTCGGTGTAGACTTCCATCCTAAGCTTGCTCGGATTTCGAAGGCTCACAATTCTTCTCATGAGAAATGCAAAGGCACAACGTACGATTTAGGTGTGACGGTCCAACCTGGCCACGGCAACGACGGTATCCAACTCGGCGGACTTGCAAAGAGCCATGACTCCGAGATCAAGAGACTCAGTACCTTAGTATCTCAAGTCGGCTCCCGTATGATCAAGACAGCCTTCACAAGCCCCACGATGGCCGTCCTGGAACGACGATGGATCATCGACGCATCCCTCACCATTGGAAGTGAAGACAACCACGAAGTATCCTCCATCCAAATCAACTTCTCGATGCTCAACCAAGATCTCGTCGACGCCATCAAAGAAGTAGGCAAAGTGCACAACGACGGCAAAGACGACCGCGCTCGCTTCACAGCCCTCCTCTTCCTCCCCTACTTCCCCAAAGACCACTTCCCCAGCCGCTTCCTCATCACCACCGCCCGTCTCACATGCACAGCGTGTCCCTTCTCCGGCGTAGTCTTCACAGGAACACACGCGCACTTCGCAACTGCATCAGGCAAATACGAGTCTGAATACGGCCCCGATTCTCCATTCCGTTATCGTTGTCCATCTGGCATCCAATACCCTCCCCTCCCGCCCGGAACCAAGTACGGACGCGTGGCCATAGTATCCTACCCGAAACGCATCCTCATGCGTCTCAATCCCAGTGCCATGAGACCAGCAGACATGGAAACGGACGCAGCACTAGCACACCACTGCACCGAGCGCAACATGCAGGAGTTCCGCCTGCGCGTCTACGTCAAGACCCATGCTTCCCTCCTGCACGCCGCGAACACCACTCCCGACTCCCTCATCACCACTTTCTCCTGGCTCAACAACGCAGGCGAGCGTGAGTACCCGAGTCGCCAACTTGCGATCGATGCGTTGCGCTATGCGGGGCTTGCAGATGATCCTGAGTGGGAGGAGCTGAATGCCGCGGTGGAGAAGATTGGGTGTGGTGCTAAGTTTCCGAATGAGAAGGGGAAGCCGAAGAAGGGAAGCACGAAGTGTGGCGAGGAGGAGTGGATTGAGGTCGATGCTCCGATGCCTGATGCGAGAGATGGTATTCCTGGATCGGGGATTGCGTCGTATTCTCATGAGCTTTCTGATAGGGTTGTGGGCGTGAAGATGGAGATGAATAATGATGTTGTGATGCAGGGGATGTGAAGTTTGGGACTCGATTGGAGGGATGTTGGTTTCATTTGAAGTTGATGGTTGATATCTCATAAAACAGAAAAAGCAACGCTTTTTAGAACAAGTGTATGATAGGAATGGAAGAACGGGTAAGGGAAAGGTCGGAATCCCCAAGCATGATGCCTTTTATTCTTTTTGATCCATTTGAGGCCTTTCGAAGGGTACGTTGATCTTCAACGGAGAACGACAGTTGCTAGCGCAATAGACATATGAACAAAGAATGAGCACTGAATGCATTTACTCACATTGTAATGATTGTTAAGCTTTTATACACTAAGCTTTGATAAGACAAGTTTGAAGCATCTCCCTTTTGATAGTCAGCCTTCAAAGATGTCATTTCGAGAACCATGAATCGAAACCTCAATAGTATTAATTCAGTGCTATGTCCTGTTATGAGCTTCCATGCGAATGTACAAATGCAGCGTACACGCACGCATCATTCCACAAACAATAAACTCCCAAAATGGTATTCATCTGCCAGTCATCCAGGATTCCCTTAGCCATCAAGTCCTTCCAACAGACCTCTCTCCTTCAACTTCAGCTCCTCGCCAACAAAATCCCAAACCTTCTTCCGGCATCCTGGGTCTTTAGTCTGTGGCATCGGCTTCGCCTTCCATATCCTGTTCGCAAACGTCGCTCCACCTGCTGAACGCTCTAGACTCCATTCCGGCGAGGTCGCCGCATTGATAATAGCAAGACTTCCCTGCTGTGAAGTAATACCAACAATGTGCATCAGTACCGAAGCAACCCTGACAAATACATCTGTGTCAGGACTTCCCCAGATATTCGTGATCGTATAACCTGGATGAACGCCATGGACGACAATGTGGTCATACTTGTCATTCTTTGCCATGCGAGCTTGAAGCTCAGTGAGCCAGGTCTGGAAATACAACTTGTTGTTGGGATAGGACGCTGTTCCGTTATTGGCATTGGTGAGATCGAAGGTCCCGATGTATTGCATGTTGGACGTTGTGCAGATGATCCGGGGTGCCGGGGCTCGTGCCAGAGATGGCAGCAAAATCAATGTCAACAGAACGTGGGATATGAAGTTGACCTGTGATGAAATCAGTACCGGCTCTTATAGGATAGGAAATGTCAAGAAACACTCACCTGATGAAGCATCTCAAACCCATCAGTGGTAAGTCTCGGTTTCCCGCTATTCCCCCCGCCTGTCCCAGCGTTGTTGGCCAAGATATCCAACGGCCGATCCGTCTTGAGCCAACGTTTTCCAAAAGCCTCAACACTAGCAAAGTCGCTCATGTCACACTCCCACCACTCAAACGTCGTATTCTCATGCCCAGCAGCTTTGGCAGCCGTTTGGAGCTCCTGGATGACAGCGTCTGGCTGCGGTTCACGAGGCGGCGGGTTTGGCCGGCAGCCCAGGACAATATTCGCACCCCATTTCGCGAACTGCAATGCGGATTCTCTACCAATTCCGCTATTGCCTCCTGTGATGATGATCCATTTCCCACGCAGATCCGCGTCTGGAACTGATAGCTGTCGATTGTTGATCCCTTGGAAAAATTGCCAGGTGGCCCAAAGCGGGAAAGGTTTTGGGGGCTGGTCACCCATTTTAGGTAATCCTGCAATCTCTTGTGTGGTGATTTTGCGACTGATGAACACAGATTGTTCTTTTCAGGAATAGGATGACACCAGGGAGAACGGGAAGTATAACCCGGGTTTCTGGGGATAACGGGGTCTTTGTGGTCTCTGTACAGTAGCTACTCTATTTATGCAGCGGATGGGGCACGGGTGCGGGGTAATAGAAACGCAACACTTGGCCCTAGCCACGCCCTATCACGGTTCACTGGCGCTGTGCCTGCTGTCTCACTCCTGTAAACTTGATTCAAAGATACTTTCGGCATGAAGCACCCTAAAACAATCGGTGGGTCGGAAGTTAAGGTCAGTAAAACTCTTGCAAACATGGTAGACGAAGACCTTGCGTATGCTTTCGGTAGAGAAACTTCCGTATCAACAATGCCAGACAGCTAAAACCTCCTCGGCTGCTCGGAGTGACTAAGCGTCCGTTTCCTATGCCCGGCGGCGCATGCCTTTAAGGGTTTTCAGATGTCTGCTCGGATTCAAGTACGAGGACTAGGCAGACAAGAAGTCTCCGCAATTCTTTTGCTTCTCACAAGGGATTTACGGTGTTTCCTGCTTCTGGCTTTGACATATTGACCGATGATGGATGTGCAAATGTACGTCTCGGCTGCCTCCGAAGTGACTCAGCTGAATGATCCGAGCATGACAGCTGGCATTCAGCACGAGGGGCTGAAAATAATCAGCTTCATCTAGAGCTTCCAGCTTCCTCTGTAGGAAGCAGAACCAACAACCAACCTGCCACTCAAAATCTAAAGGTATGGCTGTTACTCTCCCGATAGACCTGCTTTATGCGATTGGCGATGCCATAAGGTCGAGGTGCACTCTCGCAGCGCTCTGCAGAGTCTCGAAAGATTTCAATCGTCTCTTCACGCCGATTCTGTACGCGAGCATACGCGTCCAAGACTGCGAGTTCCAGCCTCTCCTTGAAAGAATCTCGGGTCTTTCCTCGGAATCTCACCTCAGATTCACAAAGACTCTGCAAATTGGACGAAATATACCCCGCCTTCCGTTTCTGGCAAGTGGGGTTGACGTCGACACATGTATAGAGAAGATGCCGGACTTGGTATCCTTAAAGTATTTGCATTCAACTTGACGTATCTGAAGGCAAGACACGATGCTGATCAGTTTACAGGGTCACAAATTCCGTTGGAGAACTGGACCTTTCTGGCGAAGGCCGTCATGCCCTTGACACTCTTGCCAAACGAGGTACCTTGCGAGACTTGATCCTCGTAGCATCTAGAAGAGAAAAATTCCCTACTCTCAAGACGGTCTTCACAAATCTGCGCACACTGTCATTGCATGGGCCTGTCACGGAGAGACGCAGATCGTCATATTGACATTGCTGGAGTATTACTCGCGTCTCCTTACCTGAGGCATCTTGGTCTGTCTAATGGTTTCCGGGATGAGGGCAGCCAGATGGATCTCCACCGAGTTATACTAGAATATTCCGACAGGAGAATTGAGCGCAAAATCCCGTTACTTGAAATCGAAGAACTGGATCTGGGAGCCGGATTCTTGCCCACGGATGTTCAGGATTTATTTACAGGCAAACACACTGACTACCTGCCGCAATTGACTGATCTCAGTTATCTAGCATCTCTCCGGCTAAGAAATCGAGCATACAACGAAGAAGAGCATGTTTACGTCTATGTTCCAGTCCTTCACGCTGCAGTAAACTTGAAGCACATCGAAGTGCAGGTACTGAGTCTCGATATCGGCCATCTCCTAAACTACCTCTGTAGTGTTGCCCCTGGAAGCCTAACCTCTCTCGCGTTTGTTGGGTTGAACTACCCATACGACAGATTATTTAAAGAAATTAAATCGCTCGTATCTCCGGCACCTCACCTCGGCCACAGTTGGTGGACTTTATCTTTTACCGAAACGTCGACATTGGAAGGTAATCACTATATGAAGGACTTCATTATGCACTGTCCAGATCTGCAGTATCTCGCATGTCCAATGCATCACTCCAACCTCGAGCTGTTCAAAACACACATGCCACGCTTGATGCGCCTCCACACCCTCATCATCACGAAAGGAAACTTTCCTGACCACGTCCCAACTACAGTGAATGTGAGCGCACAACTCAATGCCCGGGACAAAGCGAAAGAAGCCGGAGAGACGAACTGGCAGCCTTTCTCAGCACATCCTGAGATCAGTCGAGTGAGTGAGGACGGACGAGAGCAGGCCAAAGATCGAGCGCGGGAGAGGGGAGAGAAGATACGGAAAGGGATTGCAGAGGACTTGTTTAAGTTGAGTCGGGAAATCTGGCTTTCGAGGCCGGGGAGGTATAAAGGGGAACCGTTGAAGTATGTAGGGTTGGGGTATCGTGTTTACAGATGGGTCTTGCCTGGGCCGGGAGAAGCAACTGGGGACAACCAGTGGGAAAGGAGAGTTGAGCGGCTTTCCCTTGACGAGGCGCGCACATTCAAGGAAGTTGAGAGAGCTTTGCAGTAAGCGTAACCTCTTTCTTTTTGGGAAGTCATACTCGAAAATGCTAATGTTTTGTCGTTGACAGGGTCTCCCCCGATACACCATGATGGAAGCGGAGCTCCAGCGACTCGATGCCTGGAAGTATTTAGCAAGCGCTGAGCTGAAGTTAAGCGAGCAGCAGTACCTGTCCAAATTGCTCGCTGGCCGGTGCTGGGTACCTATCCGCCTACCTAGACCTGATCAGCTGAGACTTGGTCACGACCAAATGTCTCCCATCTCAAAATGATAGAATAAATTCGCAGCACCAGAAACTCTCAAAGTTCCAATAGATGCGTAGGGCTGACTCCCATGAAGGCCTCTACGTCCACCAATCCAATGCCGCGACGGGATTTAATGCAAGTCATCCAACAACCAACCAATAACAAATCACCACCTTCACCACCACCGTCATGATCATACGTTCCTGCATCTATGGCGTGTTCATGACAAAATTCGCAAACGACGTCTCTAACGTCTCTAACGTCTCCGTGGGATTTGGGTTCGCGAAGTATTCGGAGGCATGCGGCTTAGAAGTCCTGGCCGGGTATCGAACGGGTGTTGGCAAACCCCGCGGTCATCTGGCCTTGGGGAGCAAAGCCCGCCATAGAAACTGCCATGTATATATGGATGAGAATATCTACAATTGAACTATTTATTGGTGCCATACCATCATCGATACTCATCAAGCAACTACAATTCAAGCATAGATTTTCCAGCTTGACATTTTTTTGTCCAAGAAAAATACATTCTCGGCAAATACCTCTAAATCAAAACAATCATGTCCGCCCCCAGAAGCCGCATCCTCACTTCCCTCGCCCGTACACAATTCCGCAGACAGACACCACACATCCAAACTTTCGGACGGAGAGCATACAGCATGTCTGAATTCCAAGCGTTGCCATCGAAGATCATAGAAGGTGCGAGGGGAGACTGGTGGGTTCAGGGAAGGAGGATTGTCAATGGTCTTCAGCTGTGAGTAGCCAGATTGAAATTTTATTTTATGAGTAGTTGGTTTGGAGAAATGCTGACGGGTGATGGTATAGATATGTACCGATTGTGACGTGTCTGATGTTTTGGCCGTATGCGGCGGCGCCGATCATGCAGAAGGTTATGACGGATTTGTGATTGGCGGGGTTGAGATCGAGGAGCAATAATTTGTGTAAATTTGGGAAGGTGCATTACGCGGCGTTGGGTTCTTTTATAGAGAGAGGAAAACGGGATCGCGGGAAGAGGTGGTGGTTTAGGTCGACATTGAACTGCTGGAGAGACAAAATCGGGGGGGGGGAGGGTGGGCTTGGTTTCAATCTTCGACACACTTGTGTTTGTTTCGAAACAGACTCAATCAAGTAGAAAAAAATGGTAGAATACAAGCAGTCATTCAAGCTAAATCACAAGCGCCATCTTGAGAATCGGACATCGGGTTGAGCGCGGCCGCTCAGTCACTGCTATAGGGGTCATTTTCAAACAAAAAATTGCGAGGCTCCTGAACCGACGTGTACTACTACTGGACTTCATTGGCATCACCAAAATCAAGTGTCATGTATACCCAAGCGCCGAAAACCAAAGTTACACTCTATCATATATATATTTACCAAACTTGAAATGAAGCGATTATATCTTGCGCCTCTTGATGGAGATTGTCGCTTTCATCGGCGGCAAAATAGACCCAGCAAGGAAAATGTTAGCAGGTCGGGTGTCGAATGGCTTGACGTCGTAATTCAAAATGATGTACGCCAACAGCAACTTCATTTCCGTGGCAGCGAAGAAACGTCCAGGGCAGGCATGTCTCCCATGGCCAAATGAAAGAAAGGTGTCGGATGTAGTGACTGTTGACAAGTTCTTTGCTTCCAGAACCTTGGCAAGATCCTCCTTATTCAATGCCCCATGAGTTTCTGATGACTTGGCAGCACGTGCTCGGACACGGGAGAATCGAAAGGCATCGTAGGTCGAGGCGTTCTCGTAGACACTGTTGTCGTGGTGGATGGAGTAGGTGGAAGTCCCGATTCTGGTTCCTTGTGAGAGATGCAGACCATCGTTCATGGTGACTCCCTTCGGATCAACTACAACCCGATCCATACCATGACTCATGAACGTGGATATCCGTAAGCTTTCCCTCAAAGCACTATCCGTCTTGATTAGTTTAGCCACAGCGACTTTGTCCCATTTGCCGTTGTTTTCTGCCAGCACAGTCTCAATCTCTTCTCGAAGCTCCTTGACATCCTCAGCAGCTGTTGGAGAAGAGAACAAATCGAACAGAACATTCGTTGCTGTGAACGTCGACGTGTGAATAGCAGCAAAGTTGACAACCATCAACCTCTTGACTATCTTCTCGGGTGCCCGCTCGGCAGGATCGGGATGGTCAGCGACTTGTTTGAGATACCAGCCAGTGAAATCATTCCACTGCACTTTCTCACCAGTGGCCTTGGCAGCATCTAGTTCCGAAATCCGCCCTCGTATGAACGGAAGGAGATATCTAGACGCTTTGTAGAGATGCCACCTGTTGGGGAGAAGTGGGATCCATGATAGGAAAGGTTTGAGGATTCGCGGTATCAATCGAAGAAGTGCTGCACTGATTGGAATGTCTTGGGAAAACCCTCCAGCATTATTCAGATAGTCATCGTTCCGACCTGCCAGAGTCAGTTCTATGTCTTATTTTGTCACAATGAATACATACACAATGGAAGCCCAACGAATACCCTATTGGATGTCCTAGCTACGATCTTCAACATCGTAGAGAACACCACAACTTCCGACCACTTCTCTGTATCTTTTCCCCATAATTCATCAACTCCAACGTTCAGCTCTTCCTCTATGTCTGGTATCAAGACTCCTAGATATCTTGTCAAATCTCTTCGGATAACAAGGTCATGTATTGGGTTTCTGGCTAGCGTCGAATCGAGGAAGGTGTAGTCCGATTGTAGGACTTCACGCTGCATCTCATTCGCATTGAGAATATGGTCTGCCTGGTCGGTAATCCATTTGACCTGCGAGACTGGCACTAGCACCATCGACTGGTCGAAACCAGGAAGTACAAAATTGAGGCCAGATTTGGAGTACTAATGGTTCTATCAGCATTGGGCGAGGTCGTGTGGCTGGCGGCATACCTTGCGATATCCAGATTCAATTGTCTCCAGCATGCTACCCAGACTTGCTAACCTCGTTCGTAGATCGGATAGGAAGCCATGTTGTTGACCAACCCAAGGCAGACCAGATGGGACATCACCAGCGTAATTGAACTTCGAGACTGTAACGAAGCCCGCTGCTATCAAGGCTGCCACTCCAGCAAGAATGATATAAAGCTGTTCCAATGTCATTTCTGTAATCAAGCGCAAAGAAATGAAGCTAGAATGAGCTATTCAAGTGATCGTGGAGTGCAAAGGTTCTGGGGAAGGACAGTTTCATAACGGTCTCGTATATCCAAGCTCCCCGCTTTTCACCCACCGGTTGCCACAGGGGCATTTATCTGGGCGCGATTGCAGCACGGAAGTAACCTTGTCCGAACATGGTGCTGGGGTATGACTGCTGTCGTGATGTAGCGATTGGTGGGTGTAACGTACACATGCTGTTAGGCATGGATGTTTCTTGTGGGTGTACCAATCACAGCCCTGAAATATAGCGAGCGCTGACACTGTAAGCCTCTGGCGATATTATCCAACCGATTGGATGCGAGAATACGAGAATGCGAGAGTGATAATCTGCACTGCTTCTTCTTTCTAGAGTCATAGTCAGTGCGCCTCTTGTAATTCTGCAAGCTTTCGCTTTCAGTCAGGGAATTCAAGTGTCACAGGAAAGTAAGTGCTACAGCCGACTTTCCCCTATATTACTTAATTTATATAATAATTAGGAATTTAGACTGTAAAATATATTAGAATTTTATAAAATTTGTGTTACGAGTTATAGAGTTAATTAAGCTTGTATTAGACTTTATATTAGAGCTATCTAGTGCTTTAAGTATATCTTCTAACTTTACTTCTGGTTTAGGCGAAGACTTTATTAGATTCTTATAATTAATAGCCTCTTTTGCTATAAGTTTTATAAAAAAAAAATCGATCTTATTACTTTTAATTTTATCGATAGTTAGGTAAGCTTAAATTATTACGTAATAAAATTTAAGGTGATTTTAAAGCGTTAATAAAAAAGCTTTTATTACGTTTAAAGTCTTGTCAGATTCTCGCGTAAGTATTAAAACATTAGCCGGTACGAACTCGTTATATGTTTTATAACTTTTTAATAGCTTTTTATTTATTCGATTAGTCTTTTAAGCTAAGACACTTACAACTCGGAAGCTTTTCTTTAATTTATTAATTACTCGAGTAAACTTCCGTTAAGTTCTTTATAAAGCTTTTGTCTTTTTTGTTTCTTTATAAATACGAATTCTCAATTATAAGTTGTCGACGTTTTTTATAATTCTGCTTTGATAAATGTTTCTTTTAGAGGTCTTCTTTCGCTTGCTATTCTCTTTAATCTTTACTTATAGAGTAGCGTGTTTAATAGTTATAAAATAAGCTTTTTATAATTTAATTATAGTATTTTATATTATTTAAGAGAAAATATTATAAGAATTATTTAAAATCTGTGTAAAATTTTTGCTACAAAACGAGTTAATAGTAAATATTATATTTTATAGTTCATAAGGCCTTAATGAAAGTAATAAAAGTAGGTTTAATTCATTTTTGGTAACTTTTATATTTATAATATTACGTTATTTTTATAATAAGATTGTATTTTCTTTAAGCCGGCTTAGATATTTAAAGGTTATATTTTTAACGTAATAAAAGCGTTAATAATTATATATTATTATATAGCTTTCTTTTGTATTCTTATAAGATCTCGGAAGAAGGAGGTAATAATATATTAAAAAATCGAGAGACTGGAGGGCAGCTGTAATAGTTATTAAATAATAATTATTTTATAAACAGAAAATGCTAATATTAAGAGGTTATAAAATATAAGTAAGCTAATTAGGAAAATAAAATAAAAATATCTGATTTTCTGTATACTTAAGTTAAAACGGAAGCTAGTAGTGAGACTCGAGGTCATTTAATAGTAATATCTTTTATAGTTTTAATAGTTTAGTATAAGAATACTTAATTAAATAATCGGTATATAATGTGACGCTTGCTTTATAAAAGGCGGTAATTACGTGCGAATAACGTCTTATATTTTATAACAGGAATATAAAGATAATAAAAGTCTTTTAGAATCTATAACTACGTAAGAAAGAAAGTAAGAAGAAAAGTAGGTTATATATAAAATTAAGCTTTATAAAAACTCGTTTAATCTTAGTAACTTCCTAAATAAGAAATAAGTAACTGAGGCTGGAAATAAAGCTTTAAAAGCTTTAAACTGTTATATTACTTTCTTCTCTAGAAAAAGCTCGGCTTTAAGCGTTAATTTATTTCTTTATTATTATTAAAATAATCGTAATTGTTAATACCGTTTTCTTACACTTTCAATTAATTAAGGAGCTTTATTAACGGCCCAGACAATCTAAGGTTACTTAAATAGAAGTCTCTGACCTTATATAATATATATTTAAAGTCGGAGGTATCGTATTACTATAAGTTAACGTCGTAATTAAGCTAAGTAACGCGGTAAGAAAAATTAAAGTGCTTCTCGCGATAAGTACTTCTTTTAAATCTTATTTATCGTTACTTATAATATTAATTAATAAATTTTGGTTTTGGATTTATGCCGGTAAAAGTACGTTAAAGTCCTTACGTAACTTATTTATTAAGAAAACGTTATAGACTTTTATGCTCGTTAGTAATTTTAAGTAGTATAAGTTACTTATTTTTTTTAAGTATTTTAAATAATTTATTCGTTAGTATATTTAACTTGTTAAACGGACGAAGTATTTTAAAATAACGTATATTTAGTTATATAAAGCTTCTTTCGTTAAAGTCGATTGCGTAGCAAAAGCGGTTATAAGACCGGGCTATCTTAGCTTAGGCTACGGTGAAGTTTAACCGAGCTGTTTTCTATGTATTTGTCACGGTCCGTGTATTTACTCGGTGTAAATACGGTAGGTTATATTAATCTAATGATCGAGAAGTAAGTATATTACGTATAGTAAAATAAATAATAACTAATATAATTGAGATATTATTTTCAGTTAAGTATAAAGCTCTTATTTAATAGCAGACGTGCTAATCTTTTATAAAACTTTTATATTATACGACTGCTAAAATTATTAAGTCCTATCGGTCTTAGACCTCTAAACCTCGGCGGTCTAGCGGTTTATTACGTAAGAAAGTCGCGTAATTTAAAGGCTTATTTACTTTTTAATTATTTATTAATAATAATATTTATATAATATATAACTTATAAAATCTTAAGTATTAAGGTCTTTTAAAAAGATATTTTTAAAAGTAATACTCTTTTAATATATTCTTTTTAAAACTCTTATCTTCTTAAGCTTATAATCCTAAGTATTACGCTATCTCGGGGTTTAGTATTATAAAACGCGGAGTATTTATAATATTATTCCTTTCTTAACTTAACGTAATCCCCACGCTTAAATAACTTAAGGAAATATTATATATATTTTATAGTTATTTTCCTTTTTTATTATAATTAAATAAGTATATATTAAAGAAAAAGATATAATATTTTTTAAAAGAAAAAAAGAATAATTTACTTTATCCTATAGAATCGAAAAGAACAGTTTCGAGACGATGCCTTATACGTTCTATACCTGAAATAATAAAACGTATATAATATCCTCCGAGTCGAGTCGTTATTTAAAATATATTAAAATTAATAAAAGATATAATATCGAAATACTTTTAATTAGGAGTTAAAATACTCTCGAAAAAGCAAAAAAAAAGCTGGACGAGAAAAAGGCGTAAATACGTCGCGCTTTATAAAAAGCCGCGGCTCGCTTAAACCGTTTATCTTATTAATAAAAGTTTTTAAAGAAGCGAGAAGTCGAAATGCTCTGTCGCGATCTTAAGAATATAAATAAATTAAAAGAAGTAAAAGCGCGAGAAGTTACGGAGAAAGAGAAGCAAAAGGCCTTTATTACTTACCCGCTTATCCTGCCGTTCGCCGTTAATTCCGCCGAGTTTCCTTTAATCGAGCAAGTCTTGCTTAACTTCGCGGATTCGGCCTTTTAAATAAATCTAAGTTTCGTAAATAAAACTTTTAAAATTACTTAAAATAATAAAAATTAAATTTAAGTTTTTAAGTATTTTCGGATTATAAATACTTTTTTTATTTAATTAAGTACTTAGCGACGCCGTAGGAATATTAATAATCTAAAATAATTTCGATATTATATTCGACGTTCGGGTTCACCGGTTACACTTTTATAATAAAAGCTAATAATACCCCTGGTAATATTAGTTCGAGGAACGATATATAAAATATTAAGTAAATAATTATAGTTTTTAAAAGTATTAATTAATAATTAATTAGTCTTTTAACTTTCGCAATTTTAAATAATCTTAGCTTTTTATAATTTAATTTATTACTTAATCATTTAATCGCGATATTCTTTTTAAATAAATAAATCTTATTTTTTTCTTTTAGTATTAATTTTATACTATGCTTTTTATTATAATAAATAACTGATTTTTATATAATAAATAAAATATTCGTTAATAGTTCGTTATATAACTTTTTAAGCTTATCTCGCTGTAATATAACTTCATACGCGGTCCCTTAACCCGCAATTAATATATTATATACCGTTGAATTATACTTATAATTCACATAAAACAGCGATATTTTAATAATCTCTTAATTTGCGCTATTATATATAAACTAAGCGGTTAAGAATAATTAAACCTAATCGTCTTATTTATAATTTATATAATATTAAAGATAAATTTTTATTATTTAATTAATTCGTTTTATTTAATCGTCGGTTTAAGAGTAAAATATTATTAATATTTTCTATTTTATTTTTAAAAGTAATATTAATATTTTCCAAAACTTTAAAGTAAAAAGCTTATCTTTATTTAAAATAACCTCGTTTAATATTCCGTAATTTACAAAGATCGTTCAGAAGAATACTTACGTTATCGTAAGCGCGTCTTATATACTTAATATTAATATTATATACGCGTATTTCGTTATTCTATTCGTTATTATATAAATTAAATCGTAAATAATCCTAATAATCGAATCCTTCAAAAGTAATAATTCGACCACAAAGTCTAAGGCAATTGACTTTTATAAGCGTAATAATATCATTAATAACTTTATAAGCTTATATAATATATAATAATTTACTTTATTCTGTATATATATATTATAAGACAAAACTACGTTTTTAATTACTTTCTTTATTCTTAAAAAGTAATATTCCCGGGAAAGCCTCGATAGCGTCTTAATTATCTTTTAATATTTATAAGCCGGTAATTCATATTATTCCTTAACAAAGTCTACTTTATTCCGAGTAAAGATATAAACTCGTCCTTAATATAAAAAAGCTCTAATATTAATAAAAGAGAATCCTTCGCTTAATTACTTTTTTTATTTAATTACTATTAGGTCGTTAGCGTAATTTCTCCAGATTTTCTCGGAGACCTAGCTTATTATTATTAACTACTTATAATTAATTATTAACGAATTATCATCTTTTTTAAATATAATATACGATTTATATATTTTATTTATAAGATATTCTGATTTCTTATTAAAAGTATTAGCTTTAGCGTTTTCCGTTCCTTTAATATATGAAAATCGAAGTTTAATTATAAAAAATATTTTGTATTATCGAACTTATTATTAGTTTAATTCTTTAATAATTATAAAATAAATAAGATTTTTATAATCCGTTAAAATCCGTACCTCGTAAAGTAATCCCTTAAAGTAGACCTTTTATTTACGTATTACGTTTATAGCTCTTAATAGCTCCTTATCGTAAATATCGTAATTAAACTCTATTAATAAGAGTTCCCGCGAATAATATATAACTAATTATTATTTGCCGTTCTTACTTGGTTAACTTAATACGGCCTTAATAATATAATTAAAAGCGTCTGTCTTTATCGTGATTTCCTTATCTAAGTCGAAAGACATAAGGACTAATTCTTTAATAAAAGCTTCTTTAAAGTCTCGAAAAGCTATTTCTACTTTATTGTTCCAGTCGAAGCTTTTATTCTTATATATTAATTTTGTAAATAATACGGCGATCTTCGAGTAATTTCGAATAAATCGTCGGTAAAAATTAACAAATCCTAAGAAGGATTATATTTCCTTAACATTTATGAATTTAATTTATTCGACGATTATCTTAACCTTTTAAAAGTTTATAACCAGTCTCGTAATAATAATTATATATCCTAGGAAAGTAACTTCTTCTTTATAAAAATAATACTTCTTAAGTTTCAAAAGTATTAAAAAAGCTTCCAGCTTTTCTAATATTATTATAATATCTTTTACGTATTATTCTTTTATTTTAAAATAAATTAAAATATCGTTTAAATAATATATACATATTACGTCCAAGTATTACCGCAAAATATTATTAATTAAACGCTAAAATATAATAGGCGCGTTAATTAGTCCGAAAGACATAATTATATACTCATAATAATTAAAACGTATATAAAATACTATTTTCTCTTCTTCTTCTTCAGCTATCCTTATAAGGTTATACGCGCCTTATAAGTCTAATTAAATAAAGATCTTAGCGCCGCTAAGCCTATTACGTAACTCTTTAATTAAAAGTAATATATAATAATTCTTTTTAATAATATTATTCAATTAACGATAATCGATGTATATTCTTTATCCGCCGTCTTTCTTCGCTACGAAAAGGACGTTATTTTTTTTATAAGGATTTAAACTCTTAAATAAATCCCTTCGCTAAGTTTTCATTAATATATTTCTTAATTATTATTAAGTTTATAATTAAATATTCTCGTAATAATTAAAATATTAACTTCGTGCTTTTAATTAACTCGATTCGATAATCGTAATCTTAATATTTAAATAAAGCGCTATTACTTAATTCCTCTTTAAATAATGCCTTAAATCGTTTATATTCTAATAATATATTGACCGTTACGGGGCTCGTTATTTTATTTCTTAATTCTTTTTTAAAAGTTGCGCTTAACCCTCTCGAGCCTCTTATTGCTTTCTTATCTTAAAAACAGTTCTTATAATTACTGAATTTTAACTTTTACGTCTTTTAATCGATCTTCGGGTTATAAAGTTATATTTATAATAATCTTAAGATAATAACGTGCCTTTTGATTTAAGTTATATCGAACTAAATATATTCGGAGTGTCCGCCGATTCCCATATGTAATAACTTTATTTATATATCGATTAAGCCGTTCGCGGCAAGTCCTCCGTCGGTAAGTATTAGTTAATATTCGTCCTTTTTAACTTTAGTAAATAAGAGATATTAAATCGCAATAATAAAAGATATAAAGTTCCTTTGCGCTTTAGAATCTATTATAGCTTATAATTTTACTCCTCGAATATCTACGTCGAAAGTTAAGTAATTGCTTTCCCCAATAACTGCGAGCGTACGCAAGTTTATCCCTTCGACGTAAACTTCCTTAATTAATATATTTTCTTATTACCGATTCTCTAAATCTTTGTAAAAAATATAATATAATTAATTTATACTTAAGAATATAAAAGATTTAAAAAATCTTTTATAATAAGTTTTTAAGTTATCTTATAAATTAATTCATATTCGGTTCCGTAATATCTCTGCGACGACCTCCTATACGTCTCTTACGTTTATTTGTATTATCGTTTACCAGAATAGTATTTCGTTAATTAAAATCTATTAAATATAAATTCAAAAAATACTATTCTCGACGTCCGTTATCCTTTAAGCGATACGTAAATTACTTCGAAAGACTACCTCGTACTCCTTGCCCTATTGCAGCCCTCCGCGTAAGACGACTTTTAGTTCGATATAAGTAATTCTTATATTAATATTTATCTAGTATTTAATATTAAGAGCCTTTTAAATAAGATATTCTTCCCGTTACGTAATCCGCTAGACCTTGCGCTCTTAAGATCCGGATAATATTAATCCTAATAATATAACGTTACTTTAGTACTACAAGTCTTCGCTTCTTTTAATACTAGTTATATCTTTTAAGTTTTACGCCTTATATATAATTTCGGATACTTATTATTAAACGTAACGCTTGTTTTATTAAGTCTAATCGCTAGACTTAAGTCTTATTATATACTAACGGACGTAATTATTATCTGTTTCGCTTTACTTACTGCTTCCTTCACCGCTATCGCCCTCGATTTGATTATCGATATAATTAGCGTTAAGCTCGTTTATTGTTATATATTAATAAATAACGTTAAATTAAACCTCTTTCGGTAAGAAAGGAAGGGGTATACCGGTAATATTGTACGCCCTTCGTCTTATGAAATTAAATTATTTTTTCTTAATACTCTTCTTATAGTACGAGCTTATTATATACTTTAAAAGGCTATATTTATAGCATAACTTCTTTTCGCGTTATTCGTTTATAACTTCTTTTAATAGCCTTTTTTATTATACTTTACTTTTCCTTTTCTTATAAGTAGTATCGCACTCTATAAGATCTAATTATTAATTATTTTTAAGATTACTTTATTATTAGCGTCCCTCGTTTTATCAGTAGTCAAATTACTTTTAGCCTCCTTTTACGTATATTTATTATTTACGTTTAAACTCGTATAAGTAATTATTAATTCGGACAGTTTATTCGATAAGGGTAAAAATATCCTTAACTTAAGGGTCGATCCGAATAAGTTCTAATTAAATATAATTCTTAAGCCTTCGTTAATAATAGCTAATAAGTAATTAAGAGTTTTAGTTAATTTTATTAGCGTGCTTTTAGAATTCTATAACGTAAGCTACTACGCTATTAATTTATTTTAAGCCGTATAAATAAGTTTTTATTATTTTAACTTTATTAATATCGCCGAATATTTACTGAATTTCTTTTTTAAATTCTTTTTAAGTTCTAAATATAATTTATATAATAAATATAGCTTTGTAAATATTTTTATTCTCGAAATAATCCTTAAGGAACGGCTCGATCTATTATATAACTTCGCCCTTAAAGTGCGATACTATTTAAAGAGCGTAGCTTTTATTAATAAAGAATTTATTATTATTAAAATATTAATAAAATTTTACTTAAAAAATAAAAGTCTTTAAGTCCTTTCGATTTCTTTAAAAAGTATTAAAAAGCTTAACTTTTAAAGTTTCTTTAAGTTAATACGTTAAGTAGTTTTAAGTATTAAGTATTTCTTTATCTTCGCTTTCTTTGCGGTCTTTTCTTTTAAAAGCAAGTGCGAATAATATAAGTATACCGATAGTATTGCCTTATAAGCTGAGTATTTGGCTTTTAATTAAAAGAGTTAATATAATATACGTAAGTCGGTACTTCTGACAAGAAGATACTTAAAGTATTACAGTCCGTGTATTTACTTAATATAAATATAATAAATTATATTAATCTTAATAATCGAGAAGTAAGTATATTACGTATAATAAAATAAATAATAATTAATATAATTAAGATATTATTTTTAATTAAGTATAAAGCTCCTATTTAATAATAAACGTATTAATTTTTTATAAAACCTTTATATTATACGACCGCCAGAACCGCTAGGTCTTATCGGTCCTAGACTTCTAGACCTCGGCGATCTAGCGGTTTATTACGTGAAAAGGTCGCGTAATTTAAGAGCTTATTTACCTTTTAATTGTTTATTAATAATAATATTCATATAATATATAACTTATAAAATCTTAAGTATTAAAATCTCTTAAAAAAATATTTCTAAAAGCGATACTCTTTTAATATATTCCTCCTAAAACCTTTACCTTTTTAAGCTTATAATCCTAAGTATTACGCTATCCCGGGGTCTAGTATCACGGGACGCGGGGCGTTCGTAACAGTATTACGAAGTTGCTTTATATAATTAATAGTTTATTAAATATTTAACTTATTAGTAGAAGATATTAAGTTTAATAATATAATTTTCTAATTTTAATTTATACGAAGTACGTATTTATAAATTACTTTAAAAGAAGAAAAGCTTCTTAAAAAATTATATAAGAGTAAAATCTGCGTATACTTTATATTAAGAAGTAACTCGGACTAGTTGTTTTAGTAATACGTAACAAAAGGCCGGAGTCGTTTCTACAAGTATTAATTATATATTTCGGTTTGATTATTTATTTAAAAATAATTAGTAATAAATAATTATCTTTTAGTTCTGACAATATTATAAAAGGCAGTTTAAAAATAAGAAACAAACTGAAAACTTTTATTAAAAGTAATAATAAGGAAAGCGTTAAAAAAACAATAATAAATATATATATATATATATACGAGCTTTCGCGTATCGGTAGGTTTCTGATAAAGTGTACTAAAAGCTTGTTTGCTGAAACGATGAATAAAGATAAAAATATTATTAAAATTATACTTGTTTTTATTAAGCTCGTAATAATTTATTATAATATATTCTTAAAATCGAGATAAAACAAGAAAAAGAAAAAAAAAATACGGGCTTTTTATCTTAAGGCACTTGAATTTATCGGCATATATAACAGTTACGATAGTATTACTTAACTATCGATGTTATTTTATATTATTAATATTAAGAAGAGAGCAAGCTAAATCGTCTTCTGTATATTAAGGTATATTATAGTGACTCGATTAAGTATAGACTTCTTATATTATAAGAATATAAAGATAATCGACGTCGAGAACTAATAGGCGGCTATCACAAAGTAATAGGTCGCTTTTTATATTAAACTTCTTAAGGTTCTTTAATAAAGCTTACTTTCGTAATACTTATAAGAAAAGAACTGTACGATTTGCTTTTAGTATTCAACATACTACAAAGAATACAAGTAAGAGATTAGTAATCTTTACGCTTAATATTAGCGTATTAAAGTTATTTCAAAGACGTAGCTTTACGAATAATAAGCTAAAGTCGACTTGATCTTATCGTAAAAGTAGCTAGAAACGTTACGTTTTTTTTAGTAAAGTTCTGCTGATTTAATTCGTCTGGTTTGTAAAAAAAGAATATCAGCTAAAAGATTATAAATACTAAGTCAGTAAGTAATTACAAAGTTATAATCGGTCAGTAATTTTACTTATTTTATTTATCAGGTATTTAATTACTTAAAAGTTATAAAGTATTTTAATACTTTATAATCCGTAATAACACGAACTTAATAAGAGGCTTCTGTTAACTTAGTTTTTTAATATCTAAAAGATTTAATAATAATAAGTATTTTTTTCCTCGTAAACAGCGTAATTGAATTTAACGGGGAGTATATAAGATTATATTAAGCATACAGCTTAAACTACCGCATTCAGTATAAGATTATATTAAGTATACCTTTCTATAACTCAACTACCTTCGCATAAAGCTCCGGCTTCCGTGCTTTAACCTCGAAAGCTTTAGTTTCCGGTAAAAGGCTATTCAGGGGTTAAAACAGTGGCTTTCCGGCTTCGCATAAAGCTCCGGCTTCCGTGCTTTACACCTCGGAAGTTTTGGTTTCCCGTAAAAGGTTATTTAGGGCTAAAACAATAGCTTTCGGAAGCCTTAGCTTCCGTATTTTAAACTCCGGAAGTCTTAGTTTTCGGAAAGCTCGCAAGCAAATACTCAATTAAGCTATACAAGCGAATATACACGTGATTAGCTAAAGTAGTTATATAGACCTAGAAATCCCTCGTACAATAGAATCGTCATTCATCACTAAATCTCTTCTTTTCATTACGCTTATTATTATTTAGGCTGTAGTACTTGCTTTCTTATGACACTTGAATTCCTTGACTGTAAGCGAGAGCTCGCAGAATTACAGGAGGCGCACTGACTATTATTTAGTGCCCATTTCGCAGGTTAAAGATGCCACAAGTCTTGCTTGATACAAACGTTGATCTTACAGATAATGCCCAAGTGCACATTTGTAAAAGAAGGGGAATCCCATTCAGTACTTCCAATAGCCACATGCACTCGGCACTCGACAGCATTCTGGCAATATTGATCAGCCAGATCATTGATCCATGGAAATGACCGTCTCAAACTCATGAAGCGAGGTCTTCCTCATTCTAATTCCTCTTGGTCATGATGTTTTTGAAGGTGGTGAATCGAGCAAATTACGTGCATGTTAATTTTACCTTCATTTCGATGTTTGATTATGATTTCTTTCGTTGTTAATGGCTTCTGTTTGGCCTGCGGATCGGAGCCATTGATGGTCTGATCTGAGCTCAAGGCGAGCATGCCGAATGCACCCGAGCATCCTCATCACTTAATGCATTTGATTTGCGCCACAAATTGGCTGACTGTCTAGTAGCAAACTGGTGGTGAACAGAACCAGAAATTTTGATTCATGATTGAAAAGTGAGGCTGCATAAAACAACAGGTCATTCCATGCTCCTTTCTCATCAAAAGCATCGGGCGCGGCGCCCGTACAAGGGTGTGCCTAACTTCTGACTGGATGCAACAAAGTGGGTACCAACACGATCTACGACCATCAATGAAAGTCGACCTGCTCCATCTCAATATAAGAAACCCATATTTGCCTTTCATGTAGCCTGCACCCTAGACAAGTTAACTGGAAGCATGATTTCTCTTTTAGATTTTGCTAGTAGGTAAGCTACTGAAAAATCCTCAAATTGCGAACCGAAATGCTAACGATTTGGATAGAGACGAGTGGCAGAGAAATATTTCGGGCTTGTGCGACCTCGCTGACACCGAGATCATAAAACTCGTCTATTTGGCGGTGTCGTCGGTCCTTCTTTTGATATCATTTGCCCGATCAAAGGACCATTCTTATCATCAGCTGAAAGCTGAACGGACCCATCCACGACTGTCAATTCCATACGAGATCTGCTCCCAGATCGCACGAACCGCAACATTTATAGTAGCCACTATCTCAGCAAGTCATCATCATTCGAAATGGCCCACGTCTCTACTTTTTGGATATGTGTTTGCTCTCGGCGTTTTTGGGCTTCTGTTTCGCACAACTTGGAGACGAAAGTTGTTGAGGCATGCCGATGGTCTTCTCATTATGAGCTTTGTGCTCATCCTGATCTCAGACTATCTTCCTAGCGTCCTCCTAGACAGCTCTGCATCGACAGAGCCTCCTAGAGTGCTTCTTATGTCAACTCTTGGACTATGTGTTCTTGTCTCGGCATTCATACCCCAAGAGTGGGCTTCACCGTCTGTTTCGCTAGATCTTATCCATCGTGACCGAAACGACGGACCAAGTCCAGAGGAAACATGTAGCTATTTCTCTTACTATGTGTCGTATGGATGGATCACAAACGTGATATTCAAGGGCTTTTGGGGTAAATTGACGCTTGATGATTTGCCTCCTCTGCCATTCTACGATGAACCGCTGCTCTGGCTCTCGTATATTCAAGTTGCGCGTGCCAAAGGTATTACAACTCTGTGGACTTTGATATTCCTCCTCCGGGCGGAACTATCCAAGATGGTACTTTGCGCAACCTTGTCGGCTATTTCCAACCTCATAGCTCCCTTTGCCATGTATCAGCTCCTAGATTATTTGGCACATCCCGAAGTGGCCATTGTACGTCCCACGCTTTGGGTCTGCCTCTTGTTCGTCGGGCCAATGTCACGTTCCATTGCGTTTCATCAATACATTTTTACGACCACTCGATTGGTTGTCCGAGTCAAAATATCCATGGTCCAAGAGCTTTTCTACAAGGCAATGCGTCGCGATGAGAATGATGCTATGTCTGAAAAGATTGCGGAGCCACAACCTGCAGACAACGCAAATAGAAGCTCACTACAACAATCGTCCCCATTGCTTCTGTCGAAATCAGGCTCCAAAGGTAACCTCAAAGGCGGACAGATAGCGAATCTGATTTCATATGATGTTGATGCCGTCGTTTCATCCCGCGATATTGTTCTTTGTTGCATTACCGGACCAATCGAGCTCACAATCGCAATGTTCTTGTTGTATCGGATGCTGGGATGGTCCTCCATGGTTGGGCTTGCCGTCATGCTTCTATGTTTCCCCCTGCCCACAATTCTAGCGCGAAAAATGTCGATCGTCCACACTCGCGCAATGAAGGCAACAGACACCCGCATATCTCGGATCATTGAGTATCTGCCAGCAATTCGAACCATCAAATACTTTGCATGGGAAGACCCCATTTCAGAGAAGATTGACGAAGCTCGACAGACCGAGCAGCGAATCATGTGGAGACGTGGTTTGTACGCTATCGCGATAACTGCAAGCGGGGACTTCATTCCTCTGTTAACATTGTTCGTTATGTTCTCCTGCTATACCCTCGGGGCTGGGGGTAGGTTGACTAGTGCTACAGCTTTCACATCATTGTCGCTTGTCGAGCTCCTTCGGTCGAAATTTGCGTGGATCTCAAGAACAACCCGGTATGTTGCCCAAGGCAAGGCTTCACTTCGTCGCATCGACCACTACTTTGAAACATTTACTGGCATGCAACGTCATCCAGAAGGACCTCCATCATTGACCGATGCAACTGTTAGTCGGTCGCATGGATCGAACTTCAAACTTCGTAACATTACCCTCCAGTTCGCTCAGCACGAAATGAACGTTATCACGGGACCGTCTGGGAGTGGAAAGACCTCTCTGTTGCTCTCTCTACTGGGCGAAACTATCTTAGAATCGGGAGAAATAACTTGTCCTCGCAATGTTGCTTATGCCTCCCAAAGTGCATGGCTGCAAAACGATACGATTCGAAACAATATCCTTTTCTACAGCGACTTTGAGCAGGCTCGTTACGACCGAGTTACGAATGCGTGTTGCCTAATTGAAGACTTTGTACAGCTTCCTAGAGGTGATCAAACATTGGTTGGTGAGAATGGCACAGTCTTATCTGGAGGCCAACGTCAGCGACTCGCACTTGCACGGGCAATATATTCCAATGCTTCAACCATATTTCTTGACGATGTATTCTCTGCCCTCGACGTTACGACTGCGGTGTATCTGTACAACTATGCTTTCTGTAGTAACCTGCTCCGTGGAAGGACTGTCATATTAGTGACACAGACGCCCTGGATTGCGGAGCAAGCGGATTTTGAGGTTAGGCTTGACGGCGGTTTGGTGAAGTCTGTTGAAGCTCGCAAAGACGTGGTACGCCTTCCTATAAGTGTTTCCCAAGTTCTGGCAGCTACTCCGATATCCCAGCAGGAAGCATCTGGCGATGCCATACATGATCCTGCAGTTGGGAAATTGCCGTCAGATCCACAACCTGGGAAAAGTTCATCTGACGGCGTCGCTAGCCACAAGAGAAATACAAAAGCCCTTTGTAAGTCGTTTTCAAATCGAAGCTGGATGTGGCTTGACTAGATATGCTCATGCTCAGCTAACTATCACTTGCAGTTTATGAGTATATGGTTGTATTTGGCGGCCGTAAATATGCCTTGCTTGCTTTGTGTACTTCCCTCGTCTCCCAACTAGCATTCTTCTCTGTCACCCTTTGGCTTTCGGTTTGGGTTGGCGCCTACTCAAACGAAGATGCCTTCAGTGTGGGATACTATCTCAGCACCTACGCAGCAGTTCTAATGTCATTCAACATCCTCACAGGGATCAACAGTATTGTCTTTCAAAACGGAGCATGGAATGCTGCTCGGAAAATGCATAGCCGTATTGTCCAAGCTGTTTTCCGAGCACCTTTGAGCTGGTACGATAAGGTCTCCACGGGTCACATCACCAACCGATTTTCACGAGACATCAACTCGGTGGACTCGCTTCTCGCCGATATTGCCAAATCTGCTATTTACCTGTTGATGCGTCTGGTCTTGCGAGTGGGTGCCATTGGCTCTATCCTACCAATATTCGCATTACCAACAGCAGTTGTATGCGTGATAGGTTTCATCATTGGAGACATGTACACTAGAGCTGCTGCTTCTGTGAAGCGAATTGCCGCCGAGTCTCAATCACCGGTCTTTGCCCAATTCTCGGAAGCGCTCGCTGGGTTGAGTGTTGTTCGTGCAAGAACCGGAATGATAGATGCCATGGGCCGAGATTTGGCACGAAAGCTACGGGTATACGCTAGAGCGGCTGAAGCTCAATACAACCTGAATCGATGGGTTAGTGTGCGTACTGACTGCGCAGCTGCCGTTGTTGCTCTGGGAGCAGGATCAATTGCGCTTTCTCGATCTGGCAGTGTGTCAGCTGGGATCGTTGGATTCTCTTTGACTAACGCGATAGGTTTGAGTGGGACTATTATTTCGCTTGTCCGCAATGCGAACGAGCTTGAGATCGAACTGGCTTGCTTCCAGCGATTGCAGGAGTATGTTGATCTACCAATAGAAGAAGAGAACTCGGATTCTTCCGTGGTAGCGCCGCCAGCAAGTTGGCCATGTTCAGGGACATTGGAGTTCCGGAATGTCACGGCTCGGTACATTCCTGATGGACCGGATATTCTCAAAAATATATCGTTCACTCTCAAGTCTGGGGAGCGTGTAGCCATTGTTGGGCGGACAGGCAGCGGCAAGAGTACACTTGTGCTATCACTAATCCGTGTCACTCACATCGTATCTGGAACGATCTTGTATGATGGCATAGACATCGGACACATAGGACTCAAACGACTCCGCCAAGGACTAACAATCATACCTCAGGACACCGCTCTCTTCAGTGGAGATGTTGGCGAGAATCTCGACCCTTCCAACACAGTTGATCGTCACGACCTGGAGAATGCACTGAGGGCTTGTAGCGGCATAGATGCGCTTTCAAACCAATCCTCTACATCAAACTACTCCTCTGAGCAGATCACATCCGACCTGTCACTTTCCACGCAGGTAAAGTCAGGAGGTCAAAATTTCTCTCATGGACAAAGACAGATTTTGAGTCTGGCTCGCGCCCTTGTCAAGCGATCGAAATTGATATTGCTAGATGAGGCGACGGCCTCCATGGATTATGAGACCGATTCACAGATTCAGAGTGTTTTGAGAGAAGAGTTGAAAGGGAGTACTCTTGTTACGATTGCTCATCGGTTGAGAACCGTTATTGATTATGACCGGGTTATTGTTATGAGTGGTGGAGAGGTTCTTGAGTAAGTAATAGCCCTTTTTGAGGCTGGACCTCTCACGCCTGAGAAAAGGGCCAATGCTGACTGAAACGCAGAATTGGGGCACCGAAGGAGTTGTTCGAAAAAGGAGGCGTGTTCGCAGATATGGTAGTCCAGAGCCAGGAGGCTGATGAATTGGTCTCGGCATTCACATCAAGTGAGAATGCTTCGAGTAGGGAATAATCTTCTTTCGTGCTGCTGCCGTCTAAGGATTAGTCTGCAACGTAAGCAACCGCTGTATGCTATCTCTAGGTTGTGTAGAGGTGGCAAATTGGTTCGATCTCTTTGTTTCTCCACTCTCAATTATGCTACCAGGTCTCGATTTTTCGCTTAGGGAGAGAATATATAACCACGTTCCGGTAACAGGATCTCAAAAGCTTGCAGGGTGTACCAATGGGACTCTTTCGTAGACTTGGAGCAAGCTAAGGAAGCCGACCGGTTGTTGAAAGACCGTTGTTAAAGGGCAAAAAAGGAGCAGTCCTGGAGTCAACAAATTCAAGCGAGCTAATGCGGGGTAGGTCATGATAAGGAGAGAGGAAACAAATTGATTAACTTCATCAATCTGCTCTCAAAATCGTAGCTAGCATCGATTCCCAACCCTCTTCTGCTCGAAGTTCAGGAGGATCGCACTACAACTTTTGACGAGTCATGCACTCAATCGTAACATGTAGCCCATGGCTTGTACCCTTCCGACATAAACAACTTCTGCAGCGCCCTCCTCCTTATCCCCACATTCCCACCATCAAAAATGGGTAACACCATAGCATCATTCAATAGATCCGTGAATGGAAGCGCGAGATCATACGCAGATCTATTCCTACATCAGCACCAGAAAGAAAGCTAACAAGAAGATGGAGAAAGGCAAGCAGAGGAGGATATTCTCAGCAGTGAGGGGTAAGGGATGGTCAACTTACACTCCGACGAGATTAATCGCATCAACAGCCGACTTGACCGCCGCATCCGAGCAATAAACTTTAGCTTCTAGCGCTAGCTCGCGACAGTTGTCGTAATTTGGTAGGTCGGAATGGAGTTTGGTCGCTGCTTTCCAAGTGAGGTATCTGGAAATATTCAGCCATTTTCACTTCTTTCACCTCATTTCCACGTCTATATCCCCTCTCAAGCCAGGAGTGCTGTGTGAAGGCTAATGAGCTATGTTTACCTTGAAGTCTCAGTACGCATCTTGATATCAATCAACAGATCTGCAACGGACTGGCGATCCCCAATCGGGACGTTGCCTCCTCTAGGAGACTTCGAGAACGCTAGCGCCGCGTCGAAGATGGCGCGTTGGATACCGGTACCCATTGCACCGACTAGACATGCTACTGATAATCAGAGGAACAGTCCGACAGAGAATTGAAGTGGTGTTGACTTACCAGACATCTCAAAACTCATCTGCACGATCGCAGCTCCAGCTCCAGGCGCACAAAGAAGATTCTTAGCTGGGACTCGAAGGTTTGTGTACTATTTTCCCCATTAGCTCGCACATCTTAGCTGTACAGTAAATTTAGGTAGGAAACATCATACCTTAACATGCGGTCCCGAAACAGCAGTCCATCCCGCAACCTGCTGATGCTTTAGCACCTCAAACGCACCATCCCCAGCCGCATCAATATCCGCCCGCCTAACCATGAGGATCATGATCCGAGCAGCGGGCGGTGCATCAGCAGGAATATCAGGATTCGTACAGCGACAAACGACACATTGCAAATCAGCGCCTTTGAAATCCCAGCCCGCGCAATTCGTCGCCCAGGCTTTCTCGCCGTTGAGAACCCAGGTGTCGCCGTCGAGATGGGCGGTGGTTTGGAGACCTGGTGCGCCTTCTTCGAGCCAATTCGCCTATTGAGTCACATCAACATCAATATCAAACATAGACAAGGCAAGATCCCCAAGTCCCCAAACTAACGAGAAGAGATCAATCTGAAAGTAGCAACTCACCACACCCCCCGGCTCAGAAAACACCAAACTCGCCAACGGGCTCCCGTCACCCCTCAAAAACGGCTCCAAGAACTCCCCAAACTGCGGCTGGAACGCCAGACAAAGCGGCGTCAGTCCCAACCCCGTACCGAAGATCGTCAGACTGGCAGCTCGCTCCACGGCGGACATCTCCTCGACGAGAATAGCTGCCTCGATGAGCCCCGCGCTGGTGCCGCCGATGGCAGCGGGGATTTGGCCTTTGATGAGCCCGGCTTTGGTGGCGGCTGCGTAGACGGGTTGGAGGGATTGGAAGCGTTGGGCGTGGGAGGGGATTTGGTCGTATGTTGATTTGGCGGTGGCGAGGTGGGTGGTTGCGAAGGCTCGGGCGGCATCGCGGATGGCGAGCTGGGTTGGGGAGAGGGTGAAGTCGATCATTTGGGAGGTATTGCTGGTGGTGATGGTTTGTGAATAGAGCTTTTGCTTTCGTTTTTGTTTTTTTTTTGGGTTTTTTTATTGTCTGAGGGTATGTATATCAGTTTGTGTTTATATACAGTGAAATTCTGCTTATATTAGTGCTGATCAACTGTCAGCAAGATGAGGCTAATAAAGATGGTATGGTCGCGCGGGTGTGGTGCGCTGTCGGTGCGGCCGCACCCAGAAAGCGGGGATGAGAGGGGCCAAGGAAGAACCTGCAGCAAATGTAAGCTTTACGTCTAATGATTCAAGTACCCGAGTGAGAATTCAAGAAAACACGAGACTTGCACTGTATGCAGGGCATGAACTTGACTACACTACAGTATCTTAACCGTGGGTATTGTTTTGAGTCTTCGCTTAGCAGACGAAGCTACCCGAGCTATCTATCGAATGGTGGAAGGGGTGAAAGGAGAGCCGTGGGGCGTGTAATGGTCAGATACTATGACTGCGGCTACATTTGCATCCTCAAATGCGCTGAATTCTCCACTTTCCCGGCAGCTGCACATGCTCACGTACAGGGCATGTTTGGAATATCTCTTGCACAACGCGGAACCCCGAAGCGTAGAACAGGTCGGATAACGCATTGTGTAATGGAAACATTTCAACTCGAGCAAAACACGCCCTGAGCGGTATCCTCAGGGTGGCTGACTAAGGGAAGAATCTAGCGTGGAGGATTTACGAGCGAAGTTGTTGATGCTGCTCGTTCCTTTGTTTACTAAGCAGCTACTAGCCGAAAAGCAAAAAAGGGGGAAGCACGTCGCCGCATAGTGCCAAATACGGCGAAGCACGTTACAGCATGATTCCGTTCAGACAATGCGAATCTGCTCTTAGTCCAAGGCGTTCATCATGCGTCATATGGAGACAATCAAGATATTTGAATCACATTTGCCTTGCAAAGTAGCTTATGAGAAGCCCATCCGCAGCTCAAAAGAACCACTAGCGCCCCTAAATTACCCACCAAGCCCTCTGAAAACAAGCACGACCTCTTCATGCCTAACTCTTACCCAAACACGCCCCAGCAAGCCTCATAGCATTTGGCGAAGAAACACCCCACCTATTACCCTCACTCACCCGCCCTAACCAGCCCCTCTCCACCTGTCTGGCGATCCCTGCAACACGAAAAGCACACTTCTCCACTGAATGAGGATTATACCTCCCATCCCCAAGAACAGGACACCGTAGAATACCTCCGCCGTTAACAAGTCAAGACCGAGCCATACACGGCGATAGACCCGATGGGGTTTCCACAAGACAAGTCAGCGCTAGCTTCATTCCCTATGTCGGTCGTGAATACAGAAGGCGGGAGATTTGATCTCAGTATCGAGGACTTAGAAATCGGAAAAGAGGTTGAAAGAAAGAATATTGTTGATGGCGATGTCAAAATCACGAGCTACGGGTATGAATAAGAACATTTTCATTACAAGCATACGTGATAGCGAAATTGACACGCATTGAGAGCGCGCCTGTCTTGTACTTCTTAAGTTTGGCGCAGAGTGTGTGAGGAAGTAAGGGATTGGAGGGATGGGCGTCTCGGTGAGGTTGTCAGACTAAACTGCGATGGGCTGGAGCATGTCTTCGTTGATGGTAGTGTTGTCGGGGATGGAGAGGTTGGACCCTACGAGGAATGCCGATGGCGGCGGTGCGGAAGGCGAAGACGATGGGAAAGGAGTAGATTGGTTAGTAGACTGTTCCGTTACGGGGGAAAATGAGATCCAGCTGGACTACTTTCGAAGCAACCACGCAAAGTGCAGGCGTGGGCAGGAAGTAAGCTAGTAGAGTGAGTTAACAGGTGTCGGGGACGGGAGAAGGCATGTCGCAGGTACTTCCGTGTATGAAGAGGGGGGATTTGAGAAAGACGAAGACATTGAGCGAACGTCAGTTAGAGCAGAGGAATTGAAGTGATGGCAGGATCATGGCGCGGAATCGGCACTGATGAAACTAAAGATAAGATTTTGATTTTGACTTGGTACTGCGTCTGCCAATGTTTCTGGATGAATACATCTCTGATTTGGAGGTGCCCATGCGAGCTGTTGGTTCGATGTTTGAGTTTAGATTTTAAGTTCTGATGGGTTGGCAGGATGTCAATTTCGTCGCTTATCGAGCCACCAGGGGTGCCCGGTCTGGCTTTAACAAAGCAACTTCCGTTACTTCCTGTACATTTGATGGGTGCTCGTAGTTGTGGTTGGAATCTAGAGGATTATTTGGAAGAAGATCAAAGGCAATCGCTAACAAGAAGCGCGAAAAGGAGGAAGTTTGCTCCCCTTGAACCATTGCACATTATGACAGTGAGTTGAAGTTCAGGCGTCGACTGGACGTGAAATCTCGCAAATTGGGGAAGAAAGGAAATCTTATGTGCCAGGCCACGTTCGGAGATCCCAGGGTATGTTCGATTTTGACGTAGAAATTTCTCCAAGTTGTAGAAATGAAAGGGAAATTAAGATTGATGTGTACATACAAGATGATTGAGCGGGATGACTAGCTGTACTTCAGCCTCATAGAGAAGACTCGGAGTAACGTGCACCATGGATATAGATGATGTCCTGGGTAGCAATCTGTGAACAGGACATCTAACGGTCTGGCAGCTGAGCGTATGCAACATCATTTCAAGGCCATTCCAGCAACTTATTCACTTGAACATGCATTATTCAATGGCTTGTGCAAGGAGGTAACTAAGGAACATCATAGAAAGAAAGTTCTGCACTTTTGTGCTCGATGATGTTGATAGGAGTAGGAAGACTGCCCATGTCCAATTGTCCGTCTGGGGAAACTCCGGGGTAATATAGCTTATCTGCCTTCCACGCAATCGCTACCAGAAAGGGACAGGATGACAAGCATGTTAAATGGATATCCAGGATCCAGCGACGAAGGAAATGAAGGAGAGAACCAACTCGGGAGCGAGTGTCTTACCTCGCAAAAAGAAGATTGATAGATAATACAGGAAGACAGATTGGTAGGTGGACCCGACTCGCAACTTTGGCTGGATTGAGGCTGACAAGACCTCAAACACGGAAGACTTTCCACATGCGAGCGAATGTTCTATCTTGGTATGGGGGTTTTCGTCGTCGTATGCATGGAAGCATGACCTCGATGGGGAAGTTGGCTTCCGTTCCCGTTTCCCTTCCCCTTCCCCCCGTCCGTTCTGATCTCTGGAGCTGGGACCCGAGGGGGGACCTTGCCAACGCCCCCTTTGCTTGACTGGCATGATGGTGTGCGTGTGGTGAGAGTCTGTGGGCTGTGGGTTGTGGGTTGCGGAATTATCAGATGAATGATTGCATGATGGGGTTGGAGAGGGACAGTACGGAGTAAAGGAGGTTGTAGGGTTCTTGCGAGGTGGAGCGCGGCGCTGGGGTGATGAGGAGGTCATGTGAGACACGTGACTGAGGAGTGGAACCTGGGCATTTTATGGGTACACAAAGATCTAAGACAAATACCTCGGATATCTCAAATATCTCGAATACCTCCAAGTGCAGAAGACGAAACGATGTCAAGATGAAATCACAAGCTTCCTTCCTAAACGAAGCCAGCCTTGCCCGTTGCTCTCCTAGCCGAGAAAAATTGAAAATGTCTCAGATGGCGCCTTCCCCAAATTGGCTGCTCTAACGTCCTGGTTCAGGGCACTTTGGTTGGACTGGGGGGAGGGGAGGGGAGGAGTGTACAGCCCGCTAAGTGGATTTGGATCGTGAAGAATTTTTCGATGTTTGATATGGATCTCTGGAGGTACTTGGTACCGTACCGAAGTAACATACCCAAGTATCCGAAGTTCCGGGGATTTTTCATGAGCATTCTTCTTCTCAAACAGCTTGGCCGTAGATTGAGAAAATGGACGTCATTTTGTACGAATCTTCAAACCGCCAACCGCCAACCGCTTTGAAAGTTGGATCTTTTTACCTAAGCCGCCGCAGACCTGACTTGGACTGACCGCACTGTAGCGTCTAACCTGGGGAGGATGGACCTGGATGGACCCGGGACAGATAGGCCTTGGTGACCTTGGTAGGTACAGTAAGGTTTGGGTTATTTAGGTTGATAGGTTGCGCCATTAATTGGGAGATAACCATATCGTAACGCCCCTCTCTTTCTGGATGGACCCTTACCTTACCATTTTTGCAACATTACTCTGCCCCCTCAGTACCATTGTAGCGTGCCCAGTAAATTCGTCATCTCCGACGGAGAGATGTCCAACCAACAAATCAGGGAGGATTCAATGCATGCTACAGTATACGGAGTAGTAGGGGAGGAGAGGAGAGGGTTTGACCGGTAATAAAAAAAGACTACCATGGATCATAGATTGGTACTTTCGCACTGTACGGAGGTACATGCGATGTCAGGTCTGTCTCCGAGCGACTGACCCCAGCCCTAATTATACTGCGGCCATGCTCTTTTCTTCCCCAACCTGACAAACCTTCTACTGTACTGGAGTACTTCGTACTTGTAATTAAAGTTCTGTCTTATCTGTGGAGGGATGGACCCAGGAAGCGCAGTTCAAGGCAAGGGCAAGCCAAGATCCAAGATGCCCCTCCCTGTCCCCTTGAGCGCATCACCCATCAGCCACCAGCCACCAGCCGGGCCGCTGATGATGGGTGATGGATGATGGATGAGTAGCTGTGGGACGGAACGGCATGCGCCAATCGCAAGCAGCACCACTGACTGGCTGACCACGATGATGAGCACCACCACCACCACCATCACCAGTGCCACCACTGACAGACGGCCCACGCGATGGAGAAAGGATCCTTGGATATCCCAGCAGTCGGCGGGCCCGACAGACTAGACCCGACCTGGCCTGGGTACGTCCAGTCCTGTACTACTGTACAGTACAAAGAAGTACTAGTACAAAGTCAAAGGAGCTGATATCTTCAATGGGCCGAATCACCAATGACAAGCCGCCCCCCTACTGTAGTCTTCGCTCGCTAGCAAATCTTTCTCATTGCTGGCCGCCCAGGATCTTGGCGAGTTTAATCCATGTGCTTTTCGAGGTTCCTTTCCTTTCCGTCCATGGCCTTACCCTGTCTTCCTAGGTCCTACTGGTCCTTGTACTGGTATGGTATTGTACGTTTCGGACTGTATCCATGCATGCGTGTCCTGTTCTGTCAGATAGATCCGATCCGTAAGTAAAGTACTTATCAGATCCCAGCAAGATGTTCCTCCACCATCATCATCCCCCCACCCACTCATACCCATACCCATACCCACATCCATACCCATGCTCACACCCACCCATGCCCTCCCAGCCGGCCATCGCCTCGGCACAGGGATGAACATCCTCGACCGACACTTTACACTACTTTTAAAGTAAAGTTACCAAAGTAGAAACCACGGTTGCAGCTGGTGGCAGTAGCTTATCTTATCCTAGTGAACCACCACTTGCCTTTCCCCTCCCTTCCCTTCCCCCCACCAGTCGCCGACAGGAACCACTGAAAAGTGACTGGACCCAATGAACGCTTCCTCACCCATCCGTACCCTTCCTTACCCAAGCAGGTTCGGCCTTTTTCTGGAAGCCTTCTGGCCGCGACTGGACGGTCATGCAGCCGGACTGGGTTAGGAGCCCTTTCTCTCGTCCCTTCCTCTACCCTTCCATCCATCCTTCCTTCCTGCTTCTACAAAGCCGTGGACAGCTGCTGCTGCTGCTGCTCTTTGACCTCTCTTTCTTTCGTCACTCCGATCCGACGCCGACGACCACAACGACGACGACGTCATTCAAGTATATCTTCAACTTCTCGTCATCCGCCGCATAACTGACAACTTCACCGGCCATGGAAGCGGCATACAAAGACCACGACAAGGAGCTGGTGAATGGCAATGGCAATGGCAATGCAGAGGGCATCCACCACCGTCCTGCCACCCGCGAGAAGGCCCGCAATGCTAGCATCGAACTGGGTGTTGACAACTCGGCCGATGACCTGCTCGAGGCAATGGGATACGCCTCCGAGCTGGTGCGCAACCGATCGACCCTCCAGGTAGCCTTCATGTCCTTCGTCCTGGCATCCATTCCCTACGGTCTCGCAACCACATTCTTCTATCCCCTCGCTGGTGGTGGCCCTACAACCGTTCTCTGGGGCTGGGTCGCTGTCTCGCTTATCATCCTCTGCGTCGCTACCTCCCTGGGAGAGATCACATCCGTATACCCAACCGCCGGTGGTGTCTACTACCAGACTTTCATGCTGTCCCCAATCTGGTGCCGCAAGATCATGTCCTGGATTTGCGGATGGTCATACGTGGTGGGGAATATTACAATTACCCTTGCCGTGAACTTTGGTACAACGCTGTTCTTTATCGCCTGCATCAATGTCTTCGAATCCGAGCCGGGAGTGGGAATCTGGCAAGCCGAGACCTACCAGATCTTCCTGACCTTCGTAGCCATCACAATTCTCTGCAATCTGGTTTCCGCTCTTGGAAACAAGTGGCTGCCATGGTTGGATGTAAGTACAACAAAATTACCACCTATTGGCTGAAAGTGCAAAAAAACTGATTACTGTAGACATTTGCCATTTTCTGGACATTCGCCGGCGTGATTGCTATTGTCATCTGCGTCCTCGCGCTGGCCAAGGAAGGTAGACGATCTGCAAAGTTCGTCTTCACTGATTTCGAGCCATTGTCTGGTTGGACTCCAGGATGGGCTTTCTGTGTTGGTCTTTTGCAAGCCGCATATGCCACTTCGTCCACTGGCATGATTATTTCGTAAGTGCGCTAAAATACACACACTGAATCCAGCTAACAAGAATAAAGCATGTGCGAGGAAGTTCAGAACCCTAGCGTACAGGTTCCAAGAGCTATGGTCGGAACTATCATTCTCAACACCATCTGTGGTCTCGTCTTCATCATCCCTCTCCTCTTCGTCCTTCCAGATCTTGAGCTCCTCTTCGGTCTTGTCTCTGGTCAGCCAACACCAGTCATCATCGCCACGGCAGTTGGAAACAAGGGAGGAGCATTCGCTCTACTCATCCCCCTCATCGTTCTCGCACTTTTCTGCGGTATTGGTTGCACCACTGCCGCATCCCGCGCAACATGGGCCTTCTCACGTGACGGAGCCATCCCAGGTTTCAAGTGGTGGAAGGTTGTCAACACCAAGCTCGATGTCCCTCTCAATGCCATGATGCTCAGTATGGCCGTCCAGATCATCCTAGGTGTCTTGTACTTCGGTTCCTCGGCTGCATTCAACGCCTTCTCCGGTGTTGGTGTTATCTGCTTGACTGTCAGCTACGCCGTTCCCATTGCCGTGTCTCTTATCGGCGGCCGTTCCCACATCAAGTACGGAAAGTTCGACATGGGAATGCTCGGTCTTTTCTGCAACATTGTCTCTCTCGGTAAGATCTATTCCTAATGCTTCTTAAAGAAATATCCCTACTAACACTCTCCAGCATGGTCCGCTCTCGCTGTCCCCCTCTTCTGCATGCCTTCCTACCTACCCGTCGCAGCAGCAACCATGAACTACGCATCCGTTGTATTCGTCGCCTTCTTCCTCGTCGCAGCCCTCTGGTACTTCGCCTGGGGTAAGAAGAACTACGCCGGCCCACCCGTCCAAGAAGATGCCACCATCGAGCGCCGCAGATCCGAGATCTCCACCGCGCATCAGCATCCTTTGTGAATGACTCGTTTCTATTGTGTGCTTGCTTGCCGTGCATTGCAGTTCCGAAGAACATCATTTGCCCCGAGCGATTTCGATTTCTGTTTGCAGCCCCGAGCGAAAAAAAACCCTTTTCGATATGTCGAATACCCGGCTCAGCCCTTGGAGTTTTTCCTTTGATGATGATATGGTCTCACAGATTACATGTTACATAATTTTTTTTCTTTTGCTGGTGTGAGTGAAGATAGATAGCCGACGGATTCCACAGCACCAAACGCCACAGCAGCAGCAGCGGCCGCAACCACGCCAACAAATCAGGCCTCGCGACAGATCGTAACTCCTCGCAACGCAATCCCGAGCGATAGAACGTTCCCGGGCAGGTGACTGGACTGAAGAAAAGGTTGGTATCTTACTACTCTTGCATTGGAGAAATCGTGTACATATGGTGTGTTCTGTTGTACTGAATGGATGGGCGGGATACTGTACAGGACGACGATGGTTCTTTCATTTTTCTGACTACATCGTCGGTCAGTCGGTATTAGCTTATTCGATTATAATAGAATATCACTGTTTACATGCATGCATACCGAGGCAGCTATTGAGCTGGTCGACCCTTTGAGTTTAATTTACGCTGCCGTAACTAGGGATGTTGTACTGTACTGTATAGGTAACGTAACCCTCCCCCAAAAAGTGTTTTACTGAGCTCGAATCATCAATGGTAGATATAGTGTGGGGGGTAAAAGTAAGTGGCAACTGGCGTTTATGAGAGGTACATCTAGGTAGGTAGGTAGGTAGGCAGGTAGGTAGCCTTCATGGCATTTATTAATTCATTTTCATTTCATTCTTAATGGAATAGTTCAATGGAATAGTTCTATAGCGTCGAAGATCTGAGGGGTAGTAGTTAGTATGGTACAGTGCAGTACAGTTCAGTAGGATAACACAGCAACCAGCCAGGCGAACCAGACCAGCACGAGTGCAGAAGACAAAAGGCAGACAGGAACGAAAAGTTCTCAAACTCACGAAATTCGGGCTCAGGAACGCATCGCCGCTGCTCCCGGAGACAACAGCAATGGAGATACTATTCGTCCCCGACACGAGCGTGCCAGCGGGTATAGAGCAATCGTAGACCTCGCCGCGTCCTCTGTACGACCCCCTCGTTACGCCGCGGCTATCGATCAGCGCTGGTGCCGCGGGCGCCGCGCACGCGAAGCTGTTGACCGTTACCTGGGGGCGGCCGCCGGCGAAGGAGAGCGTCGTTGCTATGCGGAGGGTGGCGGGTGTGGTGGGTATCGCGGAGGAGAGGGAGAAGGATATGCTCTGTGGGCTGTTCACTGCTTTGAAGAGGGCCATGGGGAGGGAGGACGCGGGGCTGGTGCCGATTGTGAAGGCGCCGCTGGGGGTCCAGGGGGACATGCGCGTGTCGGACGGGTGCATGCGCTGCTGCTTGTCGGCGTTGAGGAAGCTGGTGGGTGTGCCGTCGTAGTCGCCGAGCTTGAAGATGGTGGTGTGGGGGGTTGTGAGGATGGTGGATGTTGCGGCGATGGATTTTGTGGTGGTGGATCCTGCTGCTACGGTCTGTGTTTTTTTGTTTTTTTTCGTTACTTGGTTTCTTTATGATGGGATCCTTGAGGGGATGGGAAAGGGGAGGGGAGAAGCGAACGAGGTTGAGGGTGGTGGAGGAGGAGGACATACCACGGTTGTAGTCGCAGCTAAGAATTCATTCTGGTATAACGCCATCGTATACGTACCCGCTACGAGTGGCGGTGAAGTGAAAGCTCCAGACGAAGAAGCCTTCACCCAGTTCTGATAATTGGCGTTGAACCAATGGACGACGATCGGTAGAGATGTCGATACTCCTGACGCCGTACCCTTTACTACTCCTCGACCAGACGGACCAACATAACCTGTGAGGCCCAGGTCGGCGAAGAAACTCGTGTCGATTCCAGACGAGCTGGGAATTCCGGAGCGGGTGAAACTCAAGACGTAGGGTCCGTGGAATCCCATGCGGTAGGCTTCCGTTTGGACGTGGTTGGAGTTCATGTAAAATGTGAGGGATTGATAGCTGGGGAGTGAGAAATGTTAGTCTCATGAGCAGTTTGATAACTTTGATTGGTGCTTTTGGGATGGGATGATTCCTTACTCTCCGACGTAGTTCAGATTGATGTCGCGGAAGAATGGACCACCAGAGCTCTTCTCACGAGATAACACATTTGTGACGAAGCATGCGTGGACAGACGAATCTGTTGCCACGGCACAGTAGACGTCGTCGTCAATGAAGCGTTCCGAGGAGTAGAACTACGATTGTCAGTATACCGAAGATTCATCCCAGCTTCCACAATCTGTGGCAAAACACTCACCTTGCTTCGAGTTTTTCCTGACACAAGATATACATCTGACGCTTCAATCGCAGTCCCTCCGCTGATATCAGAGACCTCGCCCTCCTTGTACGCACCAGGGAGATTGGTAAGCCGGTAGATAAATCGTAGTTCCCCAATACTCGGCTCAGACACGGTATATGTCCCCATGTAAATGAGATTTGTTCCATCTTCAAAGATGTAGTACTGAGTCAGATCGAACGAGCCATTGTCAGCAATGCATTTGACTACCACGCGGCTTCCTACTTCATGTCAGATTTGCTTGGCGTGCAGTATACTCTTGTCCATGACATGGGGAGTTGAGATTTACCGACGGTGGTGAAGGACACTGTTGCAGATCCTAAACCGGATGCGATGTGTGAAAACGTGCTTTGGTACTGGTATTGTTTTCCTTGGTAGAGGATCGATGTGATATCGCATGTGCTGCGCGAGATGGCTACAATAAATCCATCAGCGCTGCCGCTGTCAATCGTGTAGCTAGCTGTCGAAGTCGTGACTGAAATCCCAAGAACGGAAGCAGCGAAGCCAAGGACCGCGAGGATAGAAGAATGCATGATATCCCAGAGAAAGGAAATTAGTGGGTAATATAGAATGCATTCTGTAGGTGACTGAGGAGGTTCTCTTTATATCCATATGTTCCGGCGACTGGTGGTCGGGAAATGCTTGACAAGAACCGCAGCTGTTCTCTCCATCGTCTTCCTGGACGAATGTAAACCGAAGTGGAAATTATGTGCTTCGGCATAAAGCTCGCGAGATTGGGAGCTGAATGCTCTCAAATGGCATAAAAAAACTTAGAAAGCCATCAGCATCGGCTCAAGGTGCCTGTAGATTTTAGCTTTGCTAAATGCGGGGAAGGGGAAAGGAAGTAAGATCTTACCAAAACATTGATTATAGACGCGCGCGGGCATGCTTTGATAGAAGACTTGGGTCCCAGAAATGGATTCGATCCAATCAAGGGGCTAAGCGGTAGGATGATAGTCGAGTGAGAGTTCGATCGTGAGTTCCGTCGACAAATTCCACCACTCACAAGCCAGTACCAAATAAAGGATCGTCTTCGTCTCGGCGCATTTCTGAACGAAAGCTTGTTTTTCCGCGATTACTGGCGCCGAGGGGTAAGAGTCTACCGGTACACGTGGAAGTTATAGGGTATACGTAAACTTACGCCAGGGAATGATGTGGAAGAGCTCACGCCTTCGCTTTGAGGATTGTTCATGGGAAGAAGGCTAGGAAGAAGCAAGGCACCGTAACATCCCAATTTCAAGACCTTTATGAGAATCGCTGAATTCCTGACATTCTCTGTGCAGGATACTGCTCACCGCACTCCTTGAAAACAAAAAAAGGAAGTTAAGGTCACCCTTAAATCCGAAGATCAAAGCAGTTCAAACTCCTCAAACTCATCTCCTTCATACTGTATCCACTCGTCCGGAACATTCTTCAACATCCCAATTCTCCGAAAAGTGCCTTCTGTCCCAGGAATCTGTAGTAGCACAAACGCAAGGCTATCAGGAAGTTTACCACCAGCCGCGAAATTCCTCGTCCCGCTCGTCACCTTCGGAGGCGTCACTTGCGTCAGCCGCATCAGATGAACAGCACATCCAACGAGTTCAAGACATTGCTCCCTCCTATCAACTGCAAAAACGCACTCAATGCCATCACGTTCCAGCACGGCAGCATGGATGTCCTGAGAATCATCTATTCCTATCAACACAACTTCAATGACCATTCCTTTCAGGAAGAGGGAGCCGCCGGTCCACTTGGAATAACTAATGGCTGGCATTTTCATCGAATAGTTGCCGTTAGGACCCATTGTCACAGTGACGACTGGTGTTTTTGGTTTGGGCGGCCTCCCCAGAGCAGTCGACAAGGAATTCCACAAACCGTGGTTGTTGTCGGGGATATCTTCGAAACAGCCCTTTATATCGTTACCGGTTACCGCGAAGCAGCGCAGTGTAGTTTCTTTGTCACCCCAGGAAGGCCAGTAGAAGGGAGTATCGATGGATGCCCACGACCAAGATGGATAACTGCACTGGGTCCGATCTCTTGGCCGCACCGCTTCCTTGGACATTGGCATCCACACGATGTAGCTGTCAATATCTCGTTCCCAGAGGCCGGCCATGTACTTGCCGAGATACATGCCATTTCCGCTGGCGAGTCTTGATGCTAAGCCTGCAAGAGCCGGGAGGGTGTCTGTGGCATAACCAAGGCGTTTGCATGAGTATTGCCCAAGAATTTTACTCCAAACTTCTGGGAGGTACCACGGTGTGTGGTCACTACGAATCACGTTCATTCGAGGATCTCCTTGGTCGAAGCGAACCGTATTCATATGTCTCCGAATCGAGTTATTGTCATCCAAAAAGTAGCGCAACATGCCGCACTCGCAATGGGTTGTCTGGACGCATTCCCACACTAGCTCGTTCTTCGTATAATGTAGGGTTCGGCGGGCGAGCAGACGTTCCTGGAAACACCAAGCTCGCTGAAGGACAGGATGATCCACTAGATCCTTCTCGCCCTTCTGTATAGCTGCCTTCTTCATTTCCTCGTTCTTGTCCCATTGGAAGTAAATTGCCCGACTGTGCCCGAAAGCTTGGTGTGGAAGCCTTTCCCGGACGAAAACTTTCGTCTCTGTCCCATCACTGTTGACAGCAGTGATATCCGTTGAGGTGGTCCGTTGAGAGAAACACCCACCCGTTCCGTCAGCCGATAATGTTGCAGAGAGGACAAGGAGTGCGTCTTGGTAAATCTTGGCCATGTTTGCAGCTTCGATTTCCCAGTCTCTCTTGTCGTCTTGAATGATACATAATGTGTCTATCCATAAGTATCTGACGCCAAGCTTTCGCGTGATAAGCACCGCATCTTTAAAAGTCTTTGACAGGTTCGTCCATGGTATATTTTTCTTCCAACGCTTGATCGTCTTCGTTGTTGTCTTGATAGGGAGATGATTCCCCCATGCATGACTGAGGGCCAAATACACGCCGCTAGAGAAATTACTCTCAAACAGCCGGATATTGGAATTGTCACCTTCCTCGCCTATATCAACAACACGCCGTGGTAGCGTGTGTGATGAAGTGATTGGCATCGCCATGAAACTAGTCTGGGAGCCGCAAAGAAAATGATCTCTGCCGCACTCCTGAATCCAAGTCGTAATCTGTGCCCAGCACTCTTCGGATGTCGAGTCTATGGCTATCGTTCTTGCCAGGCCAGCGTCGATCGGGCTGGATCCTTTGCGAGGAGAATGGTAGTCCATTTTTGAGCCTATCTTGTGAGACAAAGTGCCCTCTTCTATTCAATTTAGTCAATAGAATCATTTACTAAAGGATGTCAATTGCGATGCAACACACCTGAATCGGTGTAAAATTCTAGTTCAGTAGACTGCCCTTCCTGGCTTTCGTCATTCTCAACGGTACCGACTCTGAGCCTCAGAACATTACCCGGGGAAAACACAACGACAGCTTCCTCGTCTCGAGACAAGCTCTGGACATAGCTCATGTAACCTTGGACCAAAATCCCACAAGTGGTACAGCCGCTCTCAGCAGCGGCTTTGATTTTATGAGTAGAGGTACAAAGCTCCCATGCTGCAAGGTCTTCTCTTTTCTCACTCGCCCAAAATGGGATCGGAATGTTTTTAGCATCCCAAGGACTCTGTTTGTGGTACCAGATGTCATCTCGCCCGGTCTGCATCAAGCAAAGCGCAGTTTCTGGCTGGAGATCGGCGCAAACAGTGCAAGACGTTGCTGACAATCTGGTACCTGCTGGCTCTAGATCTGAGTCCATGGTCATGGTGCCATAGAGGATGAGCCTCGGGAGTTGATCTATCTGCTCCAGTAATCGGCGATAGGCTTGTGGCAGGTCTGCTTTAGAGCCTCCGAGGAAGATCTGTATTCATGGGATGAACTTACTCACTAATAATTGGATAATAACATTCATACACCATTCATACACTGATGACTGGTGCCACGAATGGAGGGCATTTGATTGGAATGGGAGGAAAGTTTCTAAGAAGCATGCGATTCTAGCTGCGGCTGAGAGGTCAGCTGAGCAGCCCATTTGTGATTCGTGAAGCTGTTCCTATCTTCCTTCTAAGTGCTCTGAGTGTCAATCTTTGATTGACGAGTAGCCAATGTAGAAACTCTAGTAATGCCGATACGTTGTTGTAGGGTGACACTGTCAAAACGAGACATCCAGGCTCAACAAGCATATATCACATCACGTGATTTAGGTAACTTACCTGGGGAATTGGATGGAGAATAGGTAACATTTGGTAGTCTTTCGGGCCAAAGCCGATTGGACAACTGTGAATTATCAATCCTGTTTAACTCTAGCCTCAAGATTGTCCACAGAAGGTGTGAAAACCTGGCTGGGGTAAAGCACATTCATGTGATGGCATGGTGGGGTTAAGAAGACAGGAGCGAGGCTGAAATGGAGCCTTCCCGTCCTCCTCTGACCTCACTCTCACCCTCGAACAACTCACCCTCCAGCACAAGAGCTCACGCCCAACCACAGCTACACTTTCTACAGCCATCAGACGCTTGCACATCTGGATATCCTGCGCGTATAGGACAGCAACTTCACTGTACCCTGCAGCGAATCCTACCCCTCTCGTCGCAACCCGAGCAGGGTCCTATTGACCTGGGCCTCAAGAGAGGCTTCATTCGAGCTGCCAGGGAAACTCCTGCTTGTGAGCAGCTTCGAATATCACCATGAACTCTTCTTCGGATGATTTATCACCCTCGATGGTGCACACGCACCGCCGTATCTCCCAGCCAAAGGGCGCGAGGAAACCTGCGAATGCTTGTGGATCGTTCGCATGCCCAATTCAAGGTCACTCAGCTCTCGAAACTCCAGTCACGAAACGGAAGCGTCCAAACCTCGTGTAAGTCTAGTCGGCAACTCTAGAGTATTGTATCTGTTGACATCCGTAGCGGTCCTCAGACAATCGTCAAAGTAAATGTCCACACCTGCAGCGACGGAACCATCGACAATGACGAGACGCACCACCAATCCTTCCCTATACATAAGAACCACATCTGCCACTATTCCGCCTTCTTCGATGCCGCATTCAACGGCAACTTTGCCGAAGCCGAGAGCCAGGAGGTGCAACTATACGAGGTCATGCCGGAGACCTTCGGGATCTTCGTCAATTGGCTATACACACAAGAGATCATGTCTGAAGATGGTGAAGCTCCAGATATACGAAGCCTGGTACACCTCTGGCTCCTCGCAGATCGAATTCTGGTCCCGAGTCTGCAGAACCAAGCTATCGATCTGATTGAGCAGACTAGACAGCAGAAAGGCAACGACAGACTGCCATCCGAACTGTTTCCCATCATCTACGAAAACACGAATGCCGATAGTGCGTTACGGTTGTACGTGGTTAGAGTCTGCTCGGCGCCATATCTTGCGCAGATCAAGAACGCGAAGAATTACCCTCCACAACTATTGTTGGATATTGTTAATGCTATTCGGGAGAGGGCGACGGGTAAGGATAGGTTGGCTTCTGTTCCGATGACGCCTTATCATGTCACTGAAGAAGAGGGCGAGGGTGATCGTGCTAAGAGGACAAAGATACAATAATTGTCGGAGTGGAGCCTTGAGTGAAAGCTGGGAGGCGTATTTGGCTTTGGTATTTGGACCGGGGTGAGTTTGGAATTTGGCACTGCAGGTTGCAGATGGGGAGTTGGGGATGGGCTCTATCCAGGCTTGGACGCTCTGCTTTCTATGATTTGTAGACCGGTATATGTTTTGTGCTACAAGGCGTTGGTCTATTTTGGTTGGTGGAGTATTCAAAGAGGCCGCATGGCTGTTTTACAGGTCGACACAGCATAGCTTTCAGTGTATGATTCCATGCTATTCAAAAGATCATTAATTCTCGATGCCTCTCATTATTCCTATAATACTATAGGAATTTTGATGCCATGCAATCGGCCATCTCGCGCCAAATCCACTACTGTCTCGCTTTGCACAAGATGTTGGTTTGATGCCGGGCGCTTAAAAGTGGTCACCAACAATCCTTCTTTCAACGACGTATCTCAATTTTAGCGTCTTTGGATGTTGCAAGATGTCACAAGCTGCGTTAAGTTCTCTTCCGAGCAGCGAGTTAAAAAAGTTACTGTTCACGTCTTCTTGCCACTACGACTCCTGGTTTTGCTTTGTACCTATACAAACAGGCTCCTCCGTAACATTCGCTTCCTCTCTCACAGAGCACCCTCGTACTATTTACCTTTTCTCACAGGTCGAAGAAAGATGAGTCATTGCCATCTCCTCTGCAGTTGGGCCATTGATTAATAGCTATGCTGGCTTGCGCCTGTAGGTTTGCTCTGAGCCCGACCCCTTTCCCTGATCTCTTCAAGCTTCATGCAACTTAACCTTCACGCCATTGGCACTGCAACTCGTCATAGTTGAATGATATTTCGCTTCCGGCTCAGGGTCCATATTCTCCATCTTATCGTATCTCTGCAGCAGTCGCAAGATGATGTAACTCGCTTCGATGATAGCATATTGCTGACCAACACAGATCCGTGGCCCACCGTTGAACTTTATCTCGGTCAGTATTAGTCACTCCAAAGTTAGATCTCACTCACTGGTATATACTCCCATCCCAATTTCCTTCCCTCCCACCTCTCAGGCACGAAATCATCCACATCTTCCCCCCAAATGTCCTCCCGACGATGAAGAACATGTATACTATAAAAGACCATCATCCCCTTTGGCACAAAAACCTTACTCTTCCCATCTTCACCTCCGCCTCTCGGTAGCGTCGTATCTTTATTAGCCACGCGAAAGTTATATGGTACGATCGTCTGAAGTCTGAGGGCTTCGTTCAAGCAGTACTGTAGATACTTGCACGCTTTGATTTTGGCGAATGTGATGGATTCAAGATCGCACTCTGCATACGTTCCAAACTCTTCGATGATAGCATCGCGAAGTTTCTTGTACCGCGCTTGATCTCTCACCAATTCGAAGAGTAGCCATCCGATCAGCGATGCAGTCGTATCTCTACCCGCGAGGAGAAGATGCAGAATCTGCGATCTCAACTCTATCGGATCTTGCGTTTCATTCGCGAGTGCCTCGAGGAAAACATACCCCCCTTTCTCCTCACTCTCCGCGGCTTTCTCGATTTTCTTCTGTCTCTTCCGGAGATGCTCGGCCACGATGGTATCCACGTACTGATTACAGGTTTTGATTGCTTTCCTCCACCCCTTGGGGATAAAAAGATGCGGATACGGTTGAAACTTCGCCCTCGCCGCCAACCCCACATTCCCAATATCGAACGCTTCTCCAAAGGCTTGCGCATCTGCCCCTGAGCCCGCACCTTCAGCACTCTTCCCCTCCTTGAGACTCTTCAGGAAGATACTCTGACTGTCAGCTGACTTGCCAAGCAAGAACTCCGTCGCAGCATCAAGAGTCAAGTTGAAAAGCAAAGGCTGTAGATCCAACTCGCTTGTCCATCCGTCACTATCACTACCACCATACCCAATACTTTCAATAGCCTTAATGAGATTGCGAAAATGCCTCTCCTCAAGCTCCAAATCACTAATCTGCGCCCTCGCGAATTGCGGCCTGATCAATGCCCTACTCCTCTCCCACTCTTTGCCATCCTGCAAGAAGATCCCCTTCCCCAGAAACGGATGCGCATTCAACCTTCTCAGCTCGCCGAGGTCGAAGTCCTCGAACTGCGTCGCGAGGAGGGCTTGGATGTTAGGGATGTCGGCTGTGAAGAGGCGAGGGGTGCCGAGGATGGAGGTGCTGAATGTCAGGTGGGGGGTGGAGCGTGAGCGGGCGAGGAGGTAGGAGAGGAAGGTCTTGGTGCGGATTGAGGTCAAGGCGGCGAGGATGTGGTCGAGGCCTAGGGGGAGGGTGTTCGGTTCGATGGGCGTGGGGAGGCAGTTGAGGCGGCTGGCGGCGAGGCGGTTGTGGTGCGTGAGGAGGAGGGAGAGGATGGCTTTGTAGATGATGTAGGTCCCGATTAGGGCGAGGATGAGGGGTCCTGTGGCGAGGGAAAACATCGTGACTGATGGGTGTATCCGAACAAGATGCGAGTTTAAAGCAAGTAGCCCACTGTTGACATTTCTTGAATGTCTTTCGAGAACGAGGCAATCAAAGGAAATAATACAAGCTGTGTCTCAAACACCAAAAAGCTCGTCGGTCATAAAGCATCGTCTAGCAGCGACGGCTCTTCCTCGGCTACAGAGAAGCGACAAAGTCGGCCGATTTAAGAAATGAGGGGAATCATCCAATGGATATACAGACAATCGATCACCCGTACTGTACGTTGTCCCATGTAGCGTTCGGAGTGGGGTACGAACTGATAACGGTACGGTGGTATTTTATGCCTGGTTGCCGGTAGGCTCGGAGGAGGCTCGCTTGGTTGATTCGTTGGATTTCAGACGTGCAGCGAGACGGTTAGGGTGCAGCGTTTGCATGAGTTGTCACGTGGATTGGTTCTCTTTGTAGATGAGTTTTGGAGTTGTCTGGCGAGAGAACAGGACGAGGAGGAAGAGGAGATGAGAATGGAAATTGAAACATGTATGGACGGAGTTAGTGTTGTTGAACGACATCGGGGGTTGGGTGCCGTGTCAACCGAACCGAGGTTGTGGGCATTCTGGGGATGCGACTCCTGCCGGTGGAGGACGAGTCTCTTTTAAATATTTTTTATCACTCCTACTTGTGTGACCCTGGAGGGAGCTAATAGCTGTGATTCATAGGCTAATTCTAGTTTTCGAGTGATATCTGAAGGCTCAAGTTTTTCTATATTCAGCTTCATGCTTAAACAGGTGATTTCACGGCAAAGAATATCCTTGCATCACCCTTTTCAACATCTCAACCAAGACGAAATTTGTAAGTAGCTTTAGATTACAACACCCTCGCCTTGAAGCAACATTCTACTACCCCGTGTAATAAATTTATCACGATATCAAGCTCAAGGACTTCGCCTAGTTCAATTTAAGAGATCAATGATGAGTCTCCCTTAATCGATATCTCACTTCAACAAGCTTAATGTTCTCCTTGCAAATCTTGCTAAGAATCCAATCTACAAATAACTGTAGAAGCTCTCTTGCGGCCTAGTGGAAATTTTCAATCTTCATTTCTATCTTTACGCACCTGCTCACTGTACGCATCCTTGCTCCCGAGAACTTGACAAACTCACCTTATGTACCTATCATAAGTCGTAATCGATTAATTAGTGAACCAAGACCCCCAGCGCCCAGTTGAACAAGTCACACCACCCCAGTCACGTTCTACCCTGTACAGTTATCGTATCTTCTTCTTCCCTGCCCTCTTCGATAGCCAATTTATCCAGAAGTTCCCTATTGACCCTCTCCAAAGCCTCTACCCGTTTTTTGTATGCACGAGACTTTTCGTCAAGTCTTCTTTCCAATCTGCTGACTTGCGCTCGATCTCTCTCCTCACTGTTCGCGAGAACTCTGTTCAGCTCCTCGATCTGATTGCTCTGCTGTTCAGCGATATCTTCGAGTGACTCATTGGCCTTTTGTAGCTCGTCCACCTGTTTCAACAGATTTTCTTCATTCTCCTTAGCTGCTGTCGACAGAACAACTTGTTTCGAAAGCTCGGATTGGAGTTCTTCAACTCTTCTCGACAGCAAGGAGACGGTTTCTTGCGATTCATTCGTCAACATTTTCCGCTTTGTCATCTCGGCCTCAAGCTCCTCAAGCCTTTTAGACATAAGCTCCTCATTTCGAAAGGAATATTGGGCCAGCTCAATTTGCTCTGATAGTTTGACCTTAAGCTCACGGACTTCATCTGCATTTGAGGATGCTCGTGTATCTTGGAGATCGCACCCTTCTTTGAAAGCTTGCAGTTCTGCTAGCTCCCTCTTAAGTCGGGTTTCTCTCTTCTGTGTGACTTCTTGCATCTGCGCGATGGCTTCCACGTGCTCCTGGTTGCGATCTTTCATAACCGTGAGAAGCAAATTGTAGTTTTCGTCGCTTGACTTCCTTGCTGCCTCTATTGACTGCATATGAATGGTATGCATTGTCTTCACAGTCTCCAACTCCATACGGGCTGCAGCGAGCTTGCACTCTCTTTCCTCATTCAGCGTCCTTATTTCCTCTATTGATTGCCTATGCGTTTCTTTCACAGTCTTCAATTCTGTACATGCCGTAGCTGCAGCTGATTTGGCTTGCGCTGCCTCGTCACGAGCCGCGTTCAGTTCGTTTGTCATTCCGGAAACAATTGTGTCACAATGGTGGGTCATAACCTTCTTGACATCCTCCAGACGCTCCTCGAATTGTTTAACACGCTCAACCTCTTCACTGGCGGCCCGTTTTTCGCCCGACCTTTTGGCATCTTCCGCGGCTTTGGTGAGACGCTCATCAAAAATCTTGCTCGCGTTCGTGTAGGTATGTTGGCAGTATTTGAGGACGTCAACCACCATCGTGTGTGGAAGATCTTCTAGTGACACCGCAGGATTGGTGCTGCTCAAGTCATGATGGATGTATGACTCCACCACGAAGCGTCGCATAGCGCTCCCAACATTCGTTTTCTCGTAGATCTCAACGTATGTTGGTAAGGGCCTCGGTGATTCTGTCTGTGAATGCACTTTACGCCTAAGCATGCTGACGATTTGAGTCGACAGCATCGGCAAATCAAACGTTTCGGCCAGGAAGATGATCATAGTAAGTGTAAAAATGTCCGGGGGAGTGCCATCGCGTACGCAAACTGTGCCCGTGTATAGCCAGTTGGCTACGATATCAAAGTGTTCGAACTCAGCGACGACGTTTATTACGCGCAGGTCAGTTCGCGTAAACGCATTGATCCGCGCGTCGAAATATGGGGAGCGGGAGAGTAGATTCGCGGGCAACGAACGAGTGAAGAAGTGATTGTAGTTCGAGGGATCGTGAATTATCACTCTCACGAGAGACTCTGAGGGTATGGATGTGTCTGATGGTAGAGCAAGAGTCGCCGGTTGCGGTGACGAAGAATGCTCCGAGACTGACTGGCACGGGCTTTGCATTGACGTCGTGACGGTAGGACTTCGTACTGTGGGGTCGGTCCGCTTCTGTATTGAGCCTGGGTAGGATGTTAGCAGAAACGACACAAGCAAGAGTCTCGCTGACCATTGATCACTGTGTGCGTTGAATGTTTCTTGGACGGCAATCGTGTATGACTGGGATGTGCTCGGGCTCGGCCCTTGTTTGGCCACCTCGCAGTCAACATGGTTTTAAATCCATACCAACAATCGAAAAATAAATGGGTGCGACGCTCTAGACTATGTACCCACACAACGGTCACATTGTTGAGAGCAAAAACAAGTAAGGGATGGTAATACAGTCACTGTTTGCTTCTCCGCATTCTGTTGCTAATTTCTAGCGATGGCATCGCTGATAGGCTTATTTTGGACCAAGAATCTTAGGCGATGTGACAGTATGTGATCAATAGCTCCTATTGGACGTTGGTTAAGCCATGTTGGGAATATATGTGGTGGCGCCCAATAAGGGCGGGCTCTTAAGCGGGACTGAGCCGCATACCGGCATGAGTCTGGAAGGTGGGAGTCTGCCTGGCTGTTAGGCTGATGCCATTGCGGTAAATTTTATTTATTTGTAAGTTTGCGATTAATACCGTAATTGAGGTCAAATGAATTCGTGAAATCCGATTTTGAAGAAACGTTCTAACAGTGGGGCAAGATATTGATGAAGATTGTCATCTCCTCGGCTGACCGGATCGGGTGTGCAAGTCCACAACAATAAGATATACACCGCGCTGATCTGGTTGCTTTGACCTAACTGGTGTTTGCGACTCGAGGAAAATGAAGGATAAACATCTCTTCCGAGAGATGTAATCCGGTTTATAATAGAAAGATAAAAGCTGAGCGAAATAAGCACTGTCTGGTTTAAGAGGATATTGACTTATAATTAAGCTCAGATTTGACTTACCAGTAGTATCGTCCTTTTTATCCATCTCATTAAAGAATACTGCGGTTCTAAAGCGAAAAGCTGATAAGCTAAAATAGATAAATCGCCTCCAAAAATCTCTTTAGATAGGAGGAATGCAAAGCAGGAATCGGGAAGAAGCTCCTTTACATACTTCGAGGTTTTGAGCCCATCTTCAAGAGACAAGGCACTATAGTCGAAATGACGCTGCAGTACAAGAGTATTTATGTCATATACACTGCCAAGAATATCCACCACACGTCGATCAATTGAAAAGCTCTTTCCGTAGTGGACAACAATTACTTGTGTTTTCACACCGGACTCGTAATGTTCGAGAGCCGTTGTTAGGCTTAGAGGGTCCTGAGTAGGGAGGGGTTGCGGATGGAGACTCTCATTCACGGAGTTAATGATAATCAAATTGGTATTATTCGGATCTCCGCCAGGATGTAGAAAGAAAATTTGCATCCAACGGAACTCAGACTAATTTAGTCCTCGAAATTCAGATCAAAGTAATCCTTATACGAAGAATATGGATGGGCTCGTGGGTGTGCGTACGAGGACTTAGGTCCCAGAGCGAGATTTGTATCTTTATTTCCGCGAGTTAGTGCTGACGATTGCGGCACGAAGGGCACTTGCTGGGCCATACTGTGTCTTGCGAAAGGGCAAAGAAGGACTTGAGTTTCAGCAGGAAGTTCATTATTGATAATGAAGAAGCTCCAGAACAAAGTTTAATATAAAGGGACGCGCATAAATCTAGGGCGATAAAAACGTCCACAATAGCTGTTCTGAGTAGGCAGACTTGTCTGGAGCGAGACGCCAAAAAGAGGCGATGCAAGCCACAAAGCAAAAGCCCCAAAAGCTGTTAGTTGCCAAACAGGGAGGGACTAATGCCTCCTCCTCCTCAGGTGGTGCGTAAATCGGAAAAACAAAAACCTCAAGAGCTCTTGCTTGGTTCATCTTCGACTCGCATTATGGCTAGGTGCGGGTGGTTTCGCTTTAACCAACAATTATCAATTGTTTTGACCTGAAGTTGTCCTCTTCTACTCCACTAATGCTCGTGGTTTGTTAGGTAGATTAATTAACGAAGTAAGTCATATCTTCTTGTTGGCTCGTGCAGGCGCCAAATAGGCGTGCCATGTTATGGAGGCTATTAGACTTATCTCCCATCAGGAATAAACAAAGCTTCTGAGCAGCTGCTATAATGTCTGATCTCCCCTTGGCCGTTTTGAAGAAATCCAAGTACAGAACATCTTTGCCTAACATAACAAAGCTAGTGAAGGGCACTTGTTGCTGTTCCCTCGACTTGCAACCGATCTTATCAACCATATGGTCAGATGGCTGGCTATCGATGGGCGCGCGGTTTTAAGTCTTAAGACTGTGAGGGGTCTGGCCTGCATTATCAAATAAGTTAGGCTTTGCAATCCTCCAGATCAAAAGATAGCAAGGCCTTCTGTTAACTGGCTGGCTTGAAACTGCCGAAGCTTAGCCGAAACTTTGATGCTCTGTTTAGGAAATCAAAGCTTGGCAATTCAGCCTCTATCCACTTCAGCCAAACAGAACGCAGGGAGTTCCGACAACGTGCAGTAATCAATATTGTTGTGACCAGCGCAAGGTATTGGAAATTCTGTTATCAGAAGTGTTCCAGCTAATATTTTGGCCACTTGCCATTTCCATGGTCTCAAAATCCGGGGATCAAACGGAAAACACTCACAACACGACAAATTGGTCTTCTAACGTCAACCAATATTTTGAGCGACGAAGAGATAATTTGATGTTACTTTAAGCTATCTTTGTGCGACATAAATTTCCCTAAGTTTATCGGAAAACTCATGGTGAATTTGACCGTGCAGTCAACCACATCAAGTTTCGCTACCGTCAATCTATGTCTTCAAATCAGGGTTACGTTCCATACGGAACTGATGCTGTGTACACTGGATTCTGGATCAACCAAGACCGAGGGAGAATTCTTGGTGCAACACTGACCCTTCCAGATAAACAAGCTGCTCCTCTCCTCGCAGCTCTCGCCGTTCTTGTTGCGCTAGCTGGTAACCGAAGCTGGCATTTATGTCGACTGATTTGGCATCGGTTTCTTCGCGCCAAAGAAGCACACACGTCTGCAATCAAAATCCGCCGAAGAAAACAGCAGGTTGTTATTAGAAATTGCGAAACAGCTGGAGGTGCGACCCTTGGGTTGTTTGCGGTCTGGTTTAATTTTGGTGTTTTGCGAATTCTGAGAGAGTTTTCACCGAAAGACATTGTGTTGGGGCTTTTCACCTTGGGCCAGTACGTATTTCTTGAAAAATGGTTTTCTGCTCTTTAGTTTCCAGGAAATTGGTGGCAGCTTGAAATATTCAACAATTGTTGAGATCATGGGTACCTTTCTCGCGATAGATGCCGAACCAGGAGTAAAGTTTCGATGTTCGAACTTGACGAATAATCGAAAGAATCTCAAACTTACTTCTGTGGAGGAACACGCTAATTGAGGTTTGTTCTAGCTGGATATCTTTTATCGCCCTTGGAGTTCTTGTGTCTCAGATAGTCGTGGGAAATCTTGTCGTATCTAAAGTACTCCCGACTTGTGGTTTATGGGTCCCGATTGCATCGGACCCTCCAACGACCGAAAGCAATGCCATCTTTAACGAAATGAAGACCAATGAAACAATAAACGCGGAAAACTACGTGCGAAGTTGTTACCCCAAGGGAGGGTCTCAGGGGATTATTGCCTGTGACAAGTTCATCACACGTTCATTTCAACAACAGACAATAGAGGGTCAGGCATGCCCCTTCAAGGGGGTTTGCTTGCCAAACGCAAATTCTGCCGTCACTTTCGATTCCGGAAACATGACCTTCAGCGAGCTTGGTCTGAATACCAGGTATGGAAAGGAGCTGTCTGTGAATAGACGTAGTACTTGCGCTGTCTTGAGTATGTAAGATTTTTGCTTTCGTCCCTTGAATAATCTAGTCTTTTAGAATATCTCACTTTGTTGATTCTCATGAGATCCTTGGTACCTGTCTCACTTCGCCTACCGACCCCGCTAATCAAATGTTCTCAAAGATTCTACAGCGTTTCGGATAAATCCGGTAGGTCTCCTTCACAAGATGGGAAACAAAGTTTAGAAGTGGAAGCATATCCTGATGAAGTTCGTAGCCTCCACCCGGTACGGACAATAACACCCGGGTATATTCATTCTTCAAAGATGATGACACGGGCGAGAACGAAACATTACCTTTCAATAACGCCAACTCGATGAGTTACAACTACCGCCTCCTTTCGGCATATCTCCCTTACCAACTTGAAAAATTTCCTCCGGCCCTTCAAGTCGAAGAAAACAACAATGAGCTCAGCATATTCTATATGCAAGATATGGGTATATTATTTATTGAACCTGAAAAAGACCCAGTAGGTGGATCGCACCCAGTTCTCGCTCTTTCTGTGCCTCACTCATTGATCTTGACATTGGAAACACTGTGCATTACCGAAAGCTTCAATTCTGCCTTGACGACTACGATATAAGCCGCCAAGCTGACAACATTATGATATCAAAGCGTGCTAACGATGCGATTCTGCAGTGGTTCTCCGCCAACATCGCCAATGAGTTTCCACAGCTGACGAAACCCGGCGACCCTGTCTTCACTCGTTACTCTGCAGACAGATGGCTCAACATCGTCTTATGCCATGAGCAATATCGCTTCTGCAGTACCATCACCGAAAATTGCACCGATTTTCGAGGCTTGATCAGCCGCAACAAATCCTCAAATCAGGAAGATTACAACGCTTTACTTGGCTCTGGTACCAAACCCAAGGTCACCACCGGTTCCGACTGGGCATTCAGCATCATTTTGTTCGAAGAATTTATGCAAAAGACACCTCTCGCTTTCAGTATAGCAGGAAGTTCGGATTTGGCACTACAGGCTAATCGATTATTGAACGACGGACACCAAAGCAAACTCTCAGACAGGCAGTGGATTCTTGAGTTCGAATTTTGGTTTACGATGGCTCTTGCACGTCTTCAACTCGGTATTTTCAATACCATCGAACGACCACTGGGCCTGGACGATACTAGAACATTCAACTTCTTCGCTGTAGAAGGAAGAGAAGCAATTTACAATCTTTGTGGTCGCATCAAATTCAACGATCCGAATCATACGTCGTTGAGCACGTTTGGCCTGATTCTGATACTCGTTTTCTCGCTCTTCCTCATGTTTGCAAGTTTGATGGGAACATTGTTACCTTTGATACCGTATGTATATCTTCCAAACTAATTATATCCCGAGGAAAATTTCCCTCCACGGTTTGGAATTTCGGGGTGTTGATGATATTTATTCCTGCTTTGACCTGCTGGAGCCTCAAACTGACTAGCTCTAGATTCGTGAAACGATGGAGACCTTTGGTCGAATGGGAAAGAGACGATGCACTCGCTTTATTGGTAAGAGTTATTCAAAGCTGAACTATGACGCTAAAGTTACTGACACTTCAAGGCCTCTGATTATGAGTGGGTCGAAAGCTTCCATGTCGCATTTGATAGAAAGGCGTCGCCATCACAAAACATTCATAACGACAGTGTCGGTGAAAGGGACCCTTTTCAGATGGATTATTAATAGAAATAGTGTGATGAACCAATGCTAACTTTGAAGACAAAAACTTTTTGTTGTGGTTGGTTTGAAGAGGACATTGTAGAGAAATTTCGCAATCCTCCGATCTTATTAGTGGTTTTTGTGACACCAGGGTTTTCGCCACGCAGGGCCAGACATTAGAATTATGCCTTTACTCGAATACGATGTGATCGGTGTGGAAGATTAGGGGAACAGAAACCCGCCTTAAGAAAGGGCGGGGAACTAGTTCTTTAACATCTTAAGATGTTACTCTTTTCATAAGTTGAAGATTTAAGTAGAAAACTTACTTTTGGCTATCTTTTACGAGGTAACGAGACACTTGCTTTCCAGCTACACTCGCTTTTACCGACTGTTAGCGAGTGCCCGCAGCTTCACATAAGGGAATCGACTATTACAAATTGCTTTTCTTGATAGAAAAAAGTGTATTAACTTACGAGTGTCATTTCACATCCCTCACAAAACCACTTTGTATCCATCCCTTTGTCCGCTGAGACATTGGCCGCACTAGTAGGGGTCAAGCGAAAAGAGAGTCAAATAACGTCCCACCCCACTATTCCGCCCACCCCCCCATTCCGCCCACCTCGCTTAACTCACCGCCATATCTACCCACTAACTTAAATAATTAATTACTCCTTGATTCTTTAATTAATTCTTTTCAAATTTGGAATGCGATTTGTCCTCATTATAAAGCCTTAATATACCGAGTACGACATTATGTGTGCGCTTGTAGAGATCGCAAACGGCAAGTCATTGCGGAAGACATCGCTTGAATGGGGTGTTTTAAGGTCTACCCTTCGTGGCCGTAACACAACGACGTTATCTTATAAGGAAGCCGCTAATTACTTATAAAGGCTACTTACCTTAGTAGAGAGTCGATTGACTAATTAGGTTTTGACTCAGGAGTCTCTTGGTCGTGGAGTTACGCATGTATAGATTAGGGTTTTTAGAGAGCGTCTTTTAGCTCTTTAAGGAAATTATTTATCACTTAGAAAACACTAGATTTCTAGGTTTTTAACACGGAATCCTATTCTAAAGACGAAAAAGTAAATATACGTCGATTCTATACGTGTTAATAGCGCTTGTTCCGATGTTATTAAGCTTTAGTTCTAAAAATTAGAGATTTTAGTTATTAAGGCTATTCCAGCGAGTCAACGATGGAATATGGACGAGACTAATATTATAGAAGGTTATAGTTTAAATAGTTTCATTGTAAGGCACGCTAAAAAGCGTAAAATTTAAGGAAAACAGCCTGGCTCACGTACTTAGACGTTAATCATTAAGTGCATCTCTATTATAGGGGTCTTTACACAACCTCTTATAATTTACAAGGGAAAATCGGTGTAGCAACAGTAGTTTCCGTCTTAATTAGACGTATTTAACGACTGGCACTTTACTATAACCGATAATAAATAAACGACTAATAAGACGGCTTTTGAATGGCTGGTAAAGGTGTTTATCCCTTAGACGGATCCACGTAATTATTTAGTAAGACTTCTTATTTTAGACGGCCACGGGAGCCATAAGACTACGGAATTCCTTTAGAAGTGCCTTGAAAACAATATATTTCTATTATATTTACTCGCATATACGTTACACGTCTTATAACCCTTGAATTTGACGGTTTTTTCTACGTTAAAGCGTGCTTACCAAAAGGAACTATATAAATTAAGTGCTTTAATCGATTACACGCCAATTGGCAAGCGCAATTTCCTTCTTTATTATTAAAAAGCACGCCAAGATATTATTACTTCTTTTAATATTAAATTTAAGTGGAAAGCTAGTAAATTATAGCCGGTATCTCTGGCGAAACCCTTAATGAGCCCGTTATTGCTAGAAAATAGTAATAAATCGACAGCCCCAGCTCTCCAAGAGTCTTAAAGAGTAGTAACACCACCTCCCGAGCCTTTTAGCACTTCTATTTAGTTATAGACTCTTAAAGCTGCGAAAGATTTTCGTTTATAAATACGCACTTTGGTAAGCGAATTACATAATTAGTATCCGACGCAGCGTTTACTCTTTAGGAAGATTATAAAAGGATTTAATGAAAAGGATTATAAATTAAGGAAGGCAAATATAAGAATTAAAGAGTTGGAAGAGCGATTAAAGCAATTGAAGCTAAAGAAAAGGAGGAAAGTCTAAACTAGCTTAAATTCTAAGTTTACGACAATACGTGCTATTCAGGCGGCTTAAATTGCGGCTGGGGATTGTTAAATTACATCTATAGAACCAGAATTAAAAGGAGATTCTGACTTTATAAAATCTTATATAGAAGTTGACGTAGAATAGAATTATTAAGTGTTAAATAAAGAGTGCTAATATTACGCGAGGTGGGCGGAATGGGGGGGTGGGCGGAATGGTGGGGTGGGACGTTAATCCACATACCCAGTGAGCCTCATCATCTCAATAACAGCTTGTCGTTTGACTCCCTGCTAGCGCGGTCAATGTCTCAGCGGACGAAGGGATAGTTAGGCGAACCCTGGAATATACCCGCCTTAATGTGCATGATATATCCATCCGGTCAAGGGAGTCATCGGCTAGGCTGTAGCCTAGAACATCCAAATCGTTAGATAAATTAACACCACTCACGCGCACTACACTACTTCAAAGTGTGCTCTCAAGAAGAAACGGGAGAGCATCTCGCAGACTTTCCATCTGCGCGGTCATATTTCGCCATGGCTCATGTAAGAAATCCAAACCTGCAGTCGATTGATGAGTTGCGACGGTGGCTGCAGCCTACAGAATACCTGTCGCCTGGAAATGAGTATATGAAGCACCTGAAGTCCTACGTTCCTGGAACAGGAGACTGGTTGAGAGATTCTGAAGTGTTCCGGTCATGGGAGGATGAAATGGATAAAGGTTGTCTGTGGGTGAGGGGAGTAGCAGGGAGTGGGAAGAGCGTGTTTGCGGCAGCAACAATCAAGTCGCTCGCAGATACACAAGATAGCAAAGGTTTGAGAGCACCTGTGCTGTTCTTCTTCTTCCGACAGATCGTGGAGAAGAATCACGACCCAAAATACCTTATTCGCGACTGGGTCGCACAATTGCTACCTTACAGCCTTGATCTCCAGCAAAAGGTGAACGGACTATCGGCAGAAAACATCGATGGCATTGGAAGTTCTAGACTGTGGGATGTGTTGGTTGGATCTATGAAGCTGGAGAAAAAAGTATACTGCATAGCGGACGCACTTGACGAGATGGATGACCAACATGTATCGTTCATCATCCAGCTGAAGGAGCTGGGAACCCTCAAACCAGAAAGCATCAAAGTGATGCTCACTTCAAGACCCACCGTCAGCATCGAGAGCCAGCTGAGGCAGCAAGTTGTTCAAGCAGTCAAACTTGAGCCGATAGAAATTTATCCTGACATCGTGATTTACGTGTCATCGCGACTGGCGAGCTTGAAGCCTAGGCTCACCGAAGATAAAGAGATCCAAGTCAAGGAAGCAGTATGTATGCTATCGAAGGGACTCTTCTTATATGCGAGGTTGTTGATGGACTCGATCGCCGATGGATTGCACGATGGAAGCATCACGCCCGAACACCTTCCCACAGCAATCGAACAACTACCCCGCAACTTGACTGAGCTCTACGAACGACTACTGTCAGAACATGCTAGGCGAAGCAAGATGACTGTGGAACAACAGTTGGTGGTTTTGCAATGTGTTACTCAGTCGTCCAGGCCAATGAGGTTGATCGAACTTGGATCTGTCGTTTCATTCTTGATGAAAGACACAAGCCCGGGGTTGATGGAAGGGAAAGAAGCGGTGAAGCAGGCGTGCGGGCGATTTTTGGAACTACTGGACGACGAAACTATTTCCGTCATTCATCACTCTTTCACAGAATTTGCGATGGACCGCAGCCGAAGTACAGAATCCGGTGCGTTCCCAATTCTCTATGAAGAAGCTGCCCATAGGAAGTTATTGGAGTTATGTTTGCAGTATTTGCAGTCTTGTGAGCAGAACTCCTCGTCCTTCGAGGATCAAGGTTCGGCTAAGGACAATAGAAGAACTCAAGACTTCGACAGCGACGATGACGGCGAGCCTTTCAATAGTAGAAATGATCTGTCGCGAAAAGAAGGAGAAGCACTAAAGAGACTTCAAGATCTGCGTTCCCAATATCCCTTGATGGCCTACGCAGCCGGGAACCTGGCATACCACATGGTAAAGACAGGAACAACAACTGACTTCAGCGTTCTGGATCAGTACTTCGTCCCCGGCAAGAATGCTTTCCAGATATGGATGATGACCCATTTCCACGAGGACCGCAAAGTGGGCTCGCAGCCTCTGCACTTTGCTGCATCTCATGGACTTACACGCTACATTGAACATTTGCTCCTCGGTGGCAACAAAGTTGATGCACAGGACGCGGGAGGACAAACGGCGCTGATGCTTGCCGCACAGAAGGGTCATGTAGCAACCACTTCTCTTCTTCTATTACATGGTGCTGACCCAGATCACGACGATATGAGTGGGCTTAAGCCAATGCATTTAGCTGTAACCAGCAACCAAATCGATATTGTGAGGCTTCTGCTAGAATCAGGTGTGAGTTGTAAGACGGAGAAGACAAGATGCTCACCAGAGTTATTGGAAGAACAACTAGGTGATGATACTGGGCAAACTCCGTTGCAATACGCATGCCAGCAAGGAAACGTGGAAATCTTGAATCTGTTTATTCCACAGATGAACGTGGACGATGCCTGCAAAGGTCTCCGGTGGACGGTGGAATCGCGAAAGCGGGATGCAGCAGAAGCGATCATCAAAACCGGCAAAGCGCCCATTGATGTACTCGTGAACGGGGTGTCGCCCCTCGTTGTGGCTGCGGATCTGATGGACGCTTTCATGATTGAAGCTCTCCTTCGAAATGGGGCGGACCCCAGTGTTCGCGCGGAAAAGGAGCGTTGGTACAATATACGCTCAACACAAAGCAAGGTTACTTTGAAGGCAGTATCTCAGGATGGGCCAACCCCCATTCATGCTTTCGCGGGAGTAAATGGGGATAACTCTCTTTGGGGAGACAGAGTCGAGGGAGAACGTTGTTTGAAACTCCTTGTCGAGGCAGGTGGTCATGTGAACGCGAAGATGGTTGGCAACCACACACCTTTACACTACGCAGTCAAGAAGCGACAACTCGACTTCGGAGAATGGGATGCCGAGAAAACGGAGTATATCATCGCAGAACTCCTCCTTCAACATGGTGCAGATCCTAATCTACGGTGTGCATCAGGCGCGACGGCGCTTCACAAAGTTGACCCGGAGCTACCAGAAGTAATCGATCTTTTGGTCAGGCATGGGGCAGATGTCAATGCGAAGGACAACAAAGGAACGACCCCCCTTCTGATGATCCTCGCATCTATAGGAAGGGGTTGGTCCAGCTCGTTCTATGGCGAAAACAAAGCCTCAAAAGAGGCAAGTGTCTTCAAACTCATAGAACATGGTGCTGATGTGACCATCGAGAACGAAGATGGATGGACGGCGCTGCATTATATGTTCTCGAGCATTAAAAGTTTCGGTAATGAGAAGCTTTGGAAAGCAGTGATCGAAGCAGGGGCGGATCTCAACAAACCGAATAAGAAGGGCAGGCCTCCCCTACTGGCAATGAGTGGAAGCCGAGAAGGACCAACCAATGAGCAATTGTTAAGAATATTGGTTGAACAGGGTCTAGAACTTACGTCGATGGATACACCAGACAAGACAATTCTGTTCGAACTCTTCGATAGATACGATGTAGAATGGGAGTCTTTTGAGAAATTGATCCAACTGGGCTGTTCGGCCGAAATAACAGATTCAAGTGGTGCCACGCTCCTGCATCGATGCATCCAGCGAGGCCGCTCGTTGGATATTCTCAAAGGACTGGTCAGAGCTGGCGCAGATCCTCGAGTGGTTGACAATGAGGGAAATACACTGTTCCACGAACTTGCTTTAAGTAACCCTAGTCCTGCAGCGATTGTTTCGGTGATGGGGTGGTTGCTTGAGATGGGAGTGGAAGTTCATGCTCGGAATTTAGCCGGCCGAACACCTCTTCACATTGCTTCTGCAACAGAAGATGAACAGGACAGCTATTCGCGATCGGAATTATTTATGGACTGGCTACTGAACGGAAGACTTTGTCCGCCATTGGAATTCGATGCACTCGACAACCTCGGTGCAAGTGCTATACATTACGCTGCGAGCTTCTCCGAGACTCACGTCGGACGATTACTAAGAGCTGGCGCAGACCCAACACTGACAACTAATGAAAAACTCACGCCGCTACATATCGCAGCTCGGGGAAGGCAAAGCAACGTGATTGCTTTACTGCTTTGGGAATATCAAAAGCGTGGTATACTTGAAAAGATGTTAGATGCCAACGATGACAGCGGCCGTACAGCCCTACATTACGCCTGTCGTTCTGGTCGGCATGAAAGTGTTCACCCGCTTATAGCCGCTGGCTCTAGTCTTACGCTTCGGGACAAACTTGGCCGGACTCCTGTGCACGCGGTGGCGGAGTTTGAGGAGGAAAACCTACATTGGACTGCAAATCAACAAGGGGATTTACCGCCACTATTTCACGCAGCTTGTGTGACTCTTGGAGATTCAGCAAGACCAGGATCTTCAAATAGATACAGAAATGCGCCAGATACTGTGCGGGCGAAAGATATTGTTGAATTTCTCGAAAGTGCTGGCGCAGACTTCGAGGCCACGATCGAAGTGAATAAGGAGGAGTTGACGCTCATGGACCTTGCTGTCGAGGGCAACTGTATAGAGCTAGTCAATGAATTGCGAGATCGGGGATTCTCTGCAAAAAGAACAGAGGCTGAAGCTCTGATCCAGAAGCCCGGCAGCATGAAGGAAGCGAAAGAATTATTGGGAAAGACTGATCCTTCAGGCCGTGGTGGCAGCCAAATTGTGAGTGATGGCCACAATACGACAATCAGTCACGCAAAAAAGTTCGCGGAGATTTTGCAGAGGAGAGATTACAGCCTCTTCGAAGAGTTTGTGAAGATTGGGGGAGATCTCAAAGCTCCTGAGGGTAGGGGACGATTCACAGGACTCCACGAGCTCGTTGAGTGGGGACACGCGAGCCTCTTGGCGAAATATTCCATGGAAGCTATCAGTCTTGACGAACAAGATTGGATGGACGATGAACAGAATCCGGGGTCTCTTCTTTGCCATGCTTGCGAACAATCACTTCCGCGACTGGAGACTATAAAGGTGCTTGTTGAGAAGATCAAGGTTGATGTAAATTACATCTCGGATCGGTATGGCTACACATACAAAGGCTCGAAAGCCACAGCATTACATTGGCTGTCAACCGGAACCTGTTTCTGGAACATAGAGGCTATAGAATACCTTCTGGATCATGGGGCCGACATCGAAGCTAGAAACAAGCATGGGGGAACGCCGCTGATGACAGCAGTGTGTTCAGAACTGCCCAATGGGTTTTGGAAGGAAGAGACAATGGAAATCTTGCTCCAGCGTGGGGCAAATCCTAACCTACTCAATAGCCATGGCAAATCATGTCTTAACATGGCGGATCATGCAAATGCCATACGCTTACTCCTCAAATATGGTGCTGACGTCAAGGTTGGCTCTCCGGCACCCCTTACCTCTACCATTAAAGCCATGGACATCGATGGGGTAGAATTGCTTCTTCAAGCAGGAGCGAACCCAAATCAAGAGTGTGCACTTCATGTAGCAGCAAGACCCTCTGAGAGAGACAGCGATCCATCTTCGCATATTTTCATGACTCAGAAGCAAAGGGCCATGATATCACTTCTCCTCGAGTATGGTGCCGACCCCTTTGCTCTTTCAAGTGATGGTTCTTCTGTCATCCAAATGATCATCGAAGCACATGGTATACTAGATCCTTTCTGGGATGTACCTGATTTTCCCGTCGAGCTGCGCGGATCGGGTGGACGGACACCCCTCATATCAGCATGTTATCCATTGATCACCCCAGCACCAAGAAACTGGAGTGTCCAGAAACCGAAGCCAAAACGCGTGTGCTATCTAACAGCAGCATCCAGGCTCCTTGATAAGGGGGCAAGCGTAGGAGCAGTGGATGATATGGGGAGGACGGCCTTACATTGGATGTGTACATTGTCAGAGGAGCTCGACGAAGCCAACCAAGCTTTGTTTACGGATCTTGTTAGCCGCTCACCTGAAAGTGTTAATCAGCATGATCATGAAGGGTTTACCCCGCTGCAAATCGCCTTTGCGAATTCCCACACGCATAAATGGATCACCGAGGTCTTGATCTCCTGCAGATGTGATCCCATGATAGCAGACCCACGAGGCAACACCGTTCTCCATTATCTCGCACCCCAGCTTTTGGGGAAGAAGGAGAAAGCTTTGCCAGCGGCTCAGCAATTCCGGCATTTCCTGTCCCTAGGTGTTCCCATTAACCACCGGAACAATCTGGGCGAAACTGCTACATTTCCTTTCATGGCGAAATCCTGGAAGGCCACAGTTGGTTGGTGCAATAACCGCAGCATTTCGAATTACGCAAGGGACAACGACATCTCACATGTCAAAGCCCTACCCATTTTCCTAGAGGCGGGCGCAGATCTGCAGGTACGCAACAACCAAGGCAGGAATCTGTTACATGTCACAGCAGAAAGGTGGCGGAAGAAGGAATCATGGCGTGTAGAGAGCGAGCAACGAGAGGATATGCTAGAGATTTTCAAGGAGTTGATGAGAAGGGGTATAGATCCAAGGGCTGAGGATAAGAAATGCAGGACTGCTATTGATGTTGCTGTGAATTGCGGAAAGACATTTCTAGTTGATTTGTTTGGGCCGAAAGAGAGAAGGATGCAGAAGGCTATCGCCGATGACACTGAAGATGATGCCAGCGAGGAGAGCGTGGAAGAGGGTGATTTTATATGAATTGGTAGAACTCTGATCAGGTATGAATGAGAACGAAGTAGATATCACCCGCAGAAATTGTTTTGGTGGCCGGGGGGGGGGGGGGGGTTAGGGTAGTCCAATAAAGCTGCTAAATACCCCGGGCATCAATGGGAACACACAGAACACTCTCGGCGGAGGCTACCCCTTAGAGTCCTTCCATCACTGTCGAGGTCCACCGTCATGCTTTCAAAAGAAAGTTCCGAGTCAGTAGAGGTCACCAGATGTAGACTTGGATAATCTTGAATGCCGGAAATGTGCTCGGTGTACAGTACAACATGGTCACTTTCTCAAGGTCGTAGCAGATTGCTGCTAACTTGGTGCCCTCGTCGGTTAACGGTGGACGGCAAGGGAGCCAGGCACTCCAACTTCTCTTCGTGCCTGACAAGATGGACGAGGATTTCACCAACAGCACCGAGAACATTTCCTTAGCCGTAGTCTCGCCAGTTGCCATCCACGTTGATAGTCAGAAAGTAGGGCATATCGTTGTTATCGCGATGTGGTATGCCCCAACTCCTGCTCAGGTGTAGAGTTGAAATGACCCAGCGTCTGTAGAAGGACTAGAACTTGAAGCCGAGACTAGTGAAGTGAAGTTGATCGTCAAATAATTGACATCAAGTGGGGCACCACGAGCTTGTGTAAACAACAGTCCTCTGAGTCGGGAGCAGGAAAGCCACAGAAATTAGCCGAAGATGCAACCCGCTTCAATCCGGAGGAGTCAAAGAAAAAAAGGAGATGAATAAGAGGAAAACACTTAGCTGCTTATATGGAACGGCTTGTTATTAACCTCAGTGTTGTAGCCCTGAAGTTTGCAAACAAAGACTTGCACAAGGATCTCAGTAATCAAGGTTTGAGAGAATTCGGGACTGCTTCGGCACCATGGCCAGTCATCGATGATCATCATGTGATATCGTTAAAAAACATATTTCTGAGAACTCTAGCACTGATCAGGTGTATCTCTAATAGCGAGCGAAAAGAAAGCACTGCTCAAGACTGCGAATCTAATTTATATGGCGCAACTTTGCAATGATTACCCGCAAACAGTGAGCCAAAGACACAGCCAATGCAACTACAACGAGAGGATGAGTCCCTTGACAGAATAGCTTCAATGCCGATGCCACTGGGAAAGGAATCAGATCGATTACCCTAAAAATCAAGAGCGTGAGGGAATATGGACGCATGCAAACTTTTCTTTGAGGGGACTTGTAACGACAGAACGGAACAGGACATCAGCGATCTGGAAGCAAAGTAGACGATCGATTGTTTTATAGGGGCATCAACATCTAAAATGGTAAATTGCCCAGTCGCCAAGAGTCCCCTAGCTGTAACGAGTCTGAAAGGTCAGACAAAGGGGCCAGAAACACGACCCGCTCAAGTTTCGCACTGTCTGTTCTCTTGAAACATGGTTTCCATGGCAGTTTCAGTCTCTCTGACGTGCCTTCCCCAGCTACCCCGCGCTTCGAAAAAGCATTACTTCTCCTTTTTGGATCGTAAGTTTTGATGTTCGAACTTGGGTACGTAAGTACAAAACTACATCATTACTCGCCTCGGCATCATTTTCGTCACTAATCTTAAACATCATCCTACCATGCATGCATCCAGAATGACTCGCTTAATTCTTGTGCGCTTCCCTAACCTCACTGCCAAGGAATCTAGTACCTTCGCGCCTTTCACTCGCCCAGGCACGTGTTTCAGTCTCACTTCTCAGCAGCCATCAAACTCTCTGCATCTTGGCGACTTCTGCGTTGCTTAAAGAACCCAAGAGTCCTACGGAAAGATTTGAGAAAACGCGATTTCCACACCACAGCAGCCCGCAATGTTGAAGAATTTCATCGACAAGCGCCGCCAGTCATATCAACTACCCCGCCCAACAATCGGAGAGCTCAGGGCAGAGAATGGAAGGAAAAACATATCATCACACTCGGAATTCGAAGCTGTAATCGGCTACAGTCGTGCCGTTGTCACGGGATCATGGATTGAAGTCTCCGGAACCACTGGGTATGCCTTTCCGACCAATTATTTTTGTGAATCAGATACTCACGTGTAATTATATCATCAGTGTCCATTATGACACTGGATTCATCGCTCCTTCTGTAGTCGAGCAGACCGAGCAGGCTTTCATCAATATCGCAGCTGCACTTGAACAGGCAGGAGCTACGCTCAGAGATGTTGTTCGGGTGCGATACATCTTGCCTGACAAAAAGGACTTTTGTTTGATTTGGCCAACGTTGCGGAGTGTATGGGGTAACATTCGGCCGGCCGCTACGATGATGCAGGCAGGATTGATGAATGATGAGATGAAGATTGAGATTGAGGTCACGGCTAGAAAGGCGAGGCCTACACTTGAAGGGACGGTTTGATGATTGGGCTTAGATGAGTGTTAGTAGCGAAGTTTGATTTTGGGCGCTTTGCGTGTGCAGCTATAAATAATGTGGTTGATACCTAGACATAGAAGGTGGACAAGCTATATTGTGACTTGTTTCGGGAATGGACGAAGGCTAGCAAAAAAAACCTAATCCTTCGTATATAGAAGTAAGAAGTGAATAAATCAGAGTTTCCTCTTTCTTCAGCAGAAGATTCCATGGACTCTTGTATACCGAAGATGCTAAATCGACCGTTTTCACCGACTAGCGTCCGTTAATGCTAATTAACGTTAGGGATCGTCATTTGTCGAGTAAGGCTTAAGCATAAGTGTGGATTTAGCATAACGAGTAGTGGAATGATTTCTATATTAGCAAAAATCGTGGCTGCGGGGTGGTGGGCTGGTTTTGGTGTGTGACGCTCATAATTGGTGATACAAGTATTAATTATGAAAGTTAAAATATTAAATATACATTGGCAACTGCTATGACAGTTGAAGGCAGATAGTGCCTACCAATGCTTATCACATATAATTCCTATCAGATTTTTTTATGTTTGCAGTGAGTTGAGCAAAAAATTCTACACCTAGGCTGAACTGACAGACAAATCTAGGGCGCCTGTCTCAAAATCTCAATAACGATACAACGCCACGGACACCGAAGATTATAGAGCAAGGATCAAGATATATGCCTCCCGGAGGTAGTCAGATTTAGCTAATTGCGGCAATTCGACGTATATTTCAAGCCGAATGAAATCTGGAGCTCTCGATAAATGATATCCAGTATCTACAACTTCCCTGGAGCATCTGCGTAATTGACATCTCTGATGGGATACGCACCGAGCTCCAAAGCGAACTCAACCAGCGCACCACTCCAGTACTCTGTGACAAAAGCACGCATAAGATCCGTCCCATTCAACAACGCGCCACTAGTCCACAGCTTATCATCCCTAGCCCAACGCTTCTCAACCCAGTTAACTCCGGGAACTGTTTTGCGGAGAGATTCCACCATTGGTCGAGGTGCAGTGGCAGTCCTACCTTCAAGCAACCCTGCTTGAAGGGCAGACTCCATTCCTCCACAGATAGTGATGAAAGCAGCGCAGTTGTCGTAGCTTTTGCGTATAAATACTTTTTCTGCATCACTGAGAATGTACCCGTTTCCATGTGCACCCATCACAATTATATCTAGTTGTGGGCAGGTCGCGAAGCTGTCCTATTATCATCTGATCAATTGTTGGGCTGAATACTTATATAGTGTCTGAAAATTCTTACTGTTGGAGTCACACGGGTTCCGGCGGTCAAGTGTGCTTCTTTCCCTGTTTCATTGACCCAGTGGAACTCGACGTCAAGGGCTTGGGCTCGCATCTCAGGGGAAACCATACTTTCAGGGAGGTTATCCACAAGTTTCGTAGAGATCGCGTCCAAGATATCAATTGGGGCCACGTCTAGAATTTCGGTCTCTCTATGTTTTCAATTAGTTGCCAGTTCATGGGGGGGTGGGGTTGAGATTGACGAATTGACCAAGATTACACCAGCCCGAATGGTGCGATGAGGTTTAGAAAGGTTGATTGGATCAGACATTGTGGATGGAGAGAAATGCTAGCTTTTTGTAAATAATGCTGGAGCTTGGAAAGCGGCCTGCGGTCGTTATAGTATAGAAACATTCTACACTTTATACTTCAATCTTCTACGGCATATTCGTGCATTATATCCAAAACCGAACTAGGGCATCGGAATCATTGCAATTCATTGTCCCTATGGCGCAGCAGTGCTCGTAGATCCGTGCATACATTGTTCTCATCAAAGGTTCTGTCACTTCGGATGGGGTGTTCTCCGTTTTTTGATATCCGTATATGCGTACATCCTGTTGATTTACGGTATAGGCTTAGTGTCGGAGTTATGGATGGTGCAGGGCTGTACAGCTGGATAGGTGTCGCTAGACTACAAGGCTGTAGGCCCTGTCCAGAGGGCTACAGGGATTGGTAGTAGAGTAGACAGCCTATATGCAGTGTAAATAGCACCGCAGTTCAGGCAGTCACTTCAATATCACTAGAACCAGCACATCCGTCCGTGATCAAACAATTTTGGTGAGCTCCAAGCCGGGATTTTGACCAAATTCAGCTTCTTACTTTGTGCTTCGGATATATCGAGCTAATCTAATTGGTAGTTGAACACAACCTTTTTTTTCTTAGTCCCAAGGTCGGTTAGGAAGCTCGCCGCTTCTACTTGGGCGCTAATCACCCTCGGCTCACCCTCTCGTCACCCGGCTCACCTGAGCCGCCTAAGCTGCCTGAGCAGTCTCTAGGCAGGATTCGAGAGAGCTAGAACGGGTTCCCGGGGATCAGGATAAGCTCCCTGTTACCAAAGTAGCTCAACGCTCCACTTTCGTTGAAAATAGAACTTGGTCTTTTTAATGCATGCTTCGTTCGGCTGTTGCATGACCGGAATCTTGACACCTCCCAACGCAATGACCCACGTGACCCCGCGCTGCCTTTGCTCAGGCAGCTCAGGCCTGGCTCAACTTCGGCTCGAGTCTGCTTAGGTCTGCTTACCCATCTTACCAGAAATCGTCAACTTTTTACCGAGGAGCCCGAAAAGGCCCCTTTTGGTTTGAGCGCTGCTTTCTTAACTAACCTCTCGATACTCCCGCACCCTAACTCTATTACTACACCGCCTAACACCCACGTGCAGCCTTAGGCATTCACTTTCGTGCGGCAGGACTTTCACTATCTTTGGGCCCAATCAGAGCCTAGAATCAAACGGGTAATCGAATATATGGTCTAGAACTGAGAAGGAGCATACGCAGGATACTGAACGATACATACTATAAAATCATTTTTACGATGAAAGCTATGCTGGTAGTATATGCGTTGCTTGGGTGTATTGGGGTCCTATAGAGAATGCAGACACCGCTTCTCAGCTTCTTAATGCAGCTAGTCACAATGATATTTTGTTCCCCCCCTCTTGCTCTTGGTTTTTTCAAGCTTTTGGTTGATTTGGCTAGGCTCGCCATGTGTGCCGTCTGGCATGAGCCCTGAGCAGGCAGCCTGTGGCGAAACACGCAGGGGACTCTCAGGGGCTGTGCTGGAGTAGCCATCGTCTCAGCCCCTTTGCACCTTCCTGATTATCTACTTCTTACTTTCGGCCATTTCTGACGATTTTCATGTACTTTCATATTTGACTCCTGCACCCAGCGTGTGTGTCGACGTCAGTACTATGTCGAGAATTAAGAAGACTAGAATGCTCTCCGAGCAGCCAGCACGTCCGATCATGTGGCCAGGCGACTTCGTTACAGCTGGATCACCAAATGCTGTCAGCATCAATCCCAACAACCCTGCCGTCGATTCAGGAATCATGTGTTCTAAGTGCAGACCGATTTCGAAATGGCTTACAACGAAGTACTGGGAGCACGAACAGCCGGGACATCCACCAGGAGAAGCCTTACGCAGTTCTTACTCAGAAGAAAAGCTCTGGAACGAATTTGAGCATTATGAAACTGGTCTTCAACTTGAAGAATCTTACAAAGAAGGCTGTCACTTGTGCACTCTTATATGGCAGGCTACTGTCGAGAAAGGCAAGGCTAGCTGGCCTGGCGCAAACCGTGCAGATATCCCATCTCCGTCCGAACGCTCAAAATGGAAGAAGACTCGTTTGACTCAGATAAGAAGGAGCAAGAATGTCAAGATCAAGATCAAGATTTGGAGTTACGAAATAGCAGACACCGGTGACGATACAGCCAATAGTCTCGGAACCAAATTCGAGCTAATCGCGAAGGTAACACTTTCTGGGATTTATCAAACTACGAGGACAAGTGCGGCGATCGAGGTCGGGCCGTGGCCGTTGTATTCGAGATCGGTAAAGAAGTTGGACCTGCGCATGTGGAGGGAACCCTCGGTCGAGTTAACGGCATCTGCGGATTTTGTCTCAACGTCGTCCAACTCTGTCATTCAACAAGCAGCAAGATGGCTAGACCAATGTGTGGGCAACCATGTCACTTGCCAACATGCCACAACTCCCACCCTCCCTAGGAGACTTCTCTATCTTGAAACCATCGAAAAGAAAATTCAAATAAAACTTGTCGAACTCGATGAAAACTTCTCCGATTTGAAATACGCCACGCTAAGTTATTGCTGGGGAAAGGGATCCGCGTGCAAGTTGACCCGAGCGAACCTGGAAACGATGAGATCCGGTATCCTGCTCTCAGATCTCCCAAAAACAGTCCAGGACGCTCTGTATGTCACTCAGCAGCTTGGCTTACATTGGTTATGGGTTGACTCGCTCTGCATTATTCAGGACTCTGTGGATGACTGGTCTTCAGAAGCAGCTACTATGGTTGATGTATATCAAAATTGCTTGATCTGCATAGCTGCTACAGGCGCATCCCGCAGTGACGAGGGTCTCTTTGCTCAACGAGATCCCTATGTATACCAACCTTGCCCGATGTCCAATAGCTCCGATGCAACCAAACTGTTTGCCTATCCACACCGAGGTCTGGGGAATGAAGGGGACTTCAATCTGTGCTTCTTCGAATCCCCGCTGCATAAAAGAGGATGGGTGATGCAGGAGCGACTTCTACCCCCAAGAACACTGAGTTTCGGGTCAATAGTTGTATGGGAATGTTGTGAGCATTACCGCGACGAATTCTGCCTATCTCGTGGAATAGAAGGTGGTACACTTAAAGGGGACTTTTCATCATTGGTTCTTCAGCAGGTCGGTCCAAGACAAATCGCACCCGAAGAAGAGACAAGGATTCTTTCCCTATGGCAGACTATTATACGAGCCTATAGCCAAGCGAATTTGACAGTCAAAACCGACAAGTTGGTGGCGCTCTCTGGTATAATCCGCGCCATTGAGAGATCAACTGGCTGGCGGAACATGTATGGAATTTGGGAACCTTTCTTGGTCTACGAATTGCTATGGAGAAAACAGGTGTTTAATAAGCTCGGTACGACGGCCCTTCCTGGAGCTTCTTGGTCGTGGGTTTCCTGGGACGGTGGAGTCCACCAGCCTATTGCATATAGTAGAAGGGTGATGGATAATGCCTTAGCATCATTCCAAGGTTTTGACTTTCAAGTTTGGCCAGGACAGGCTCGGCAGGCCCTAATTCGAATATCTTGCGTACTCTTTGAGCTCCAAAGCTCTAGTTTTGATGGTTTGACTGGACCAAGATATAGCATTCAAACAGGATTTCACGACTACCGGATTGAGGTTACAAAGGACCTAACACGCGGAGAAAAGACTCCGGAGATCTTTCTACCGCTCTTATACGACGTTCCAAGTCCGAATTCATGGATTGATACACTTGACGTTCAAGGACTAGCGTTGACACCTTCTTCTAGTTCTCCCGGAGCGTATGAAAGGGTTGGGTACGCAACACTCAGTTCCGAGAAATTGTTTGTACAGCCGATTTTAGATGGCTCCTCGTTAGTAAAGAGGCAGATTATAACTCTTTTCTAATCTGATCGTAATCGTTAAGATAGCGCTGGGTACACTTCTATCTCTTGAAATTTGGGCAAAACCTAGTCGATCTAAAACCTAAGTTGTTCGTATATCTATTACCTAAAGAAAGTTACAGGTTTAATCGCTCATTTAATAGGCAATTTCACGGGATTGTAATCACGTGACGAGAGCGGATTAGTTACATCAGTTGTAAATACCAGGCTATGAATTGTATATAACTAACTGAATTGACTGCAAATCTCGACTACATTCTAACTTCTACAGTGGGCAAATAGCCCTTATTTATAGGCCCCAGAGGCACTATTACCACTGTAACTCTAGAACCTTCTAGCATATAACCTTTGCCACTATTAGTATTAGGCACCTATAACAAGATCAGGCGGATCAGGAGGATCAGGGAGTGATCGTGCTGATTAGACTAATTGCGCTAGTCCAGCAACTACGAAGGTTCTATATAAGACTAGGCTTCCTCCTAGTAGATAGGAGCTTCGTGCTTAACTTAATACAGTATCTTTATACATACTAGTAACGTGCAACCTTCTAAAGAGAGACGGCTCGTGAGACGGTTCACTTTACCTTTGTTTACTCAACGGCCTACCTTTAGACAACTATTAACTACAAAGACCGCTTCTATCTAGCCTTAGTGCGCTAGGACCAGGACCTTACAATCGGGGAACAAAGGAGTAATTTCGAGGTTGCGATTACCTCGCAGAAAATCTCGGAAAATACAAGGTCGTATATAGCGCATAAAAGTTAGCTTTCAAGTTATTTATAACGTTCTCTTTTACGGTTAGAGACTAGAGGGGAATTCGAAAACAGACGGTTAAATAGAGCAATTATAGAATCTAGAGGAAGATATTACAAATAGTCTAATCTAGCTAGGGAGATCGGTATTACGGCCTAAAGCGTCTACTGGGACGGCTAGACGTTACGTGATTACAGAAGCTGTTCCATCTAGAACAACTATTGGCTAGACCGAGGAGAAGCCGAACTAGCTTTATCTTGCTTCGCTTTTTGTCAGGGTTTAGCTCGCCGTCAGTCTCGTACGAGGTGAATTTGTATTATATTGCAAAGAGGAAAGGTTACTGGGAAGAAGAGTGCAGATGAGCTACTATTTTATCCTCCTATCCTTCGCAGTACTGCATTCTCTTCGCTGCTCGCGGACGTCGTACCGTACGATAGTACATTGCAGCTCGCCGCGTTCCTTTAACGGTAGGAATGTAATACTACCGTTTGCAGTTGTCTGGAATGTTGCCGTACGGATTTGGCTTGGTGGCAAAGTGCCGCTAAGCCCCAAAGGGTCCCCAACCCGTGACATAATAAGTAGTCATATAACAGTTTATTAAATAACAAGTTGTTATACAACAATTTGATATACAAATAGTTGATATAGAAAAGTTTGTTGTACAACAAGAAATGATATAATAGTTTGTTTTCTAACAAGTTAAGTTATTATACAACAGGTAGTTATGTAACGAGTTGGTCGCAAAGGAGCCAAAATAGGATCTGTGCTCAGAGACAAGATAGAAGAAAGAGCTGGAACGAGCCCCTTCAGGAGCTAAAATAGCGTCTCAGTGCATGCTCAGGCTGACTGTGCCGTGTGGTCATGCTACTCAGGCCGAGCTCCGGTCGTGCTCAAGCATGCTCAGGAATGCTCACCCTCCGCTCAGGTTAAAGCGGCAGTTGCTCACGTCCAAACACTAAAACGGAACCAGCGATGAAAAGAGTTGAGTCTGACTTAAGTGGAAGATTGGTTAAGGTTGTGTGTCTAGCTACTGACTTGCTTCTGGCTCAAGCTTTTGCCATTTCTATCGAAGCACGATGCTCACAGATATGTACAGCATCACTAGCGCTCAATTCCTTAAAGATATAGTATTAAATCATTCTCCTCTATGTAAGTTTAGGTTATTCTAGAAACCTTAATAGCTAATGCCAACCCCTCTGCTATTAACTGCCAATGTCGAGTCAGCCGCAAATCTTCCAGATAACCATCCAGTTCGTCGTGTTCTGGCCATGATACTGATGGAAAGCTTTCTCCAGACCAAAGACCACAAATTTGAGAAGAGTATCCAGGAGATTCCCAGCCCTGCCGCGGTTATTCTTGCATGAGTCCCTAAGTAGGGAAAATTTGAGACTTGAGAGTCCTTAATGCTAGAGATAGAATGGCCTGGTACGGGTATGTCGTGTAAGCATAAGAATGCGGACTTGACTAATATTGAGCTTCATTGACGGAAGCCAGTTTTGTACCCGCCTATCTATTAGGATTTGAGTTTTCTATCACCCAACTTGGCGAGCTGGTCTCGTCTACGGTTTCTGGACCTATCAGGTCCCTTGTTTCCAGACGCGAAATATTTTGTTCCGTAGAAATGAAATATTGACAAGAATAAAGCCAAGGATTTGTCGAAGTCCAAGGCTGGGCGCAAACAAGTGGCTGCCGGGTAAGAGGGATGAAATGTTTTAATTAATTAGCAAACCATATATTGACTAAGGAGAGTGGCCAGTATCAAGTAGTAATTGGGAATGAGATATTCTACTATCGTTAATTTAAGCGATGCATCGTTCGTATTAATCCAACATAACCCTCTGTCACGTTTGAACCTCTAATAGTTTAATTTTTAGGACCTTTGTAAGGAAAGGTTTTGTCCCAGTTATAGAAGCTGCCAGAGATGCTGTATCCATGAAGCGGTTGTTCGAGACCATGGAAAGATCATCTCACGTTTTTAATCTCGAGACAAAAGTATTTCAAGCCTAGAGCAACGAAAGATTGGATTCTCGAACTTCGATTTCTAATCAACTATCTATCTAATATTCTACGTCCTCAACAAACCAGCCATATTCCATGATGTTGAATCTGAAATGCATGCCACTGAACACATAAAGGATCTCGATATCTAGCACGGAGCGACTGACAGCGTAGGATATTTGGGTGAAGCTGCTACTTTATGAAAGATCGTTGACTATGAATGCTTGATAGTCTAGTAAAAGGTCTCTGCTCCTCCATCAACCCGGCTACAAGGCATACTACCGAATGCTGCGGTCAAGACGAAGGACTGATCATTTTAGTTTATAACCGGCAAATTGGAAGAGGTAAGATTCAAAAGACCAGATTCTCAATCAGAACTTACCTGCCTTATGTTGATAGCATTGCGAGTGACATCGCCCACGTCGGTGGACCCTTTGGCCACGTTAAAAACAGTCGGTTGGCCTGCCTCGAACACGCATGAGCCGTAGTACCATAGCCCATGCGCATCAGGTGTGTCTGCCTAAACTTCTCACAATGTGTTCTGAGTATAGGCTCCTGATTCGTGCGTCAGCAATGATCATCTATCTACGAAGGCCGCTTTGCCGACTTGAAAGGCACTTGGGACTATCTTATACTTACAGTCACGAATGACAGTGCAATCTGCTACAGTTGAATGGGGTCTTGGGTGGGGATCGAAAGTACTGGCACTGCAGTTATCAGGGCTTAGGCGCTTAACGAGCGCCCGTCCTGCTACCTTCCTAGGATCTAACGATATATCTACCATCAATGCGCCATTGATGTAGATTATCCTGCCTTCCCAGTCAATGGGAACCCAGTCGATTGCTGCAGTTGCACTAGCCAAAGCCTCGACGGCAGGAGTCGGAGCTGGAGCTGCGATGGAGAGATGCAAGAGTGCCGTAATTAAGTGCCACATAGAGGATTTTAGAGTAAACCACCGTAAAGAATATATAAGGATACTTAGATATCTTATGAAGCTGATGCTGTTGATTTGGCCCGTGTAGTTGAAAAATTGGGCGGGAGTACGGCCACTTTTAAAGCAAAGGATGAGGAACAATACTGTCTAGTGTGGCTAGTGTGGCTCTAGAGCCTACCCAATAGACACTCTTTTACGTGAGTCGTAAGGTATCGTCCGTTAGATCTAAAGCAGAGCCAACTTCTCCTTCCAGATGTAATACTATATTTCTCATCATGGCTTGTATCTTTGTAAGTACGTCTAAGCGAGAAGTGAAAGGACATTAGGGCTGTGATGAAGAGTGCAGTTGAAGAAGCATGAAACCTTCCTCATGGCACAAATTAGAGTTCGCATCCATGAGAAGCCACACGGGCCAGATACCCATACTCTCCACGTTCCTCTGAGCGTGCTTGCTTGTACCCTGGTAGTCTTGTAGCCCATCATCCTATAGGATTTCCTAAGACCGGTAATTAAATACCGAAACATTAATTATAGCTTGGGGTTGGTTCGGTCTTCAAAGGCGGTTTACATTGAATCGTTCTTTCTTGGTTCAAGAAGTCTTCTACTCGCTCTAGCATTTACTCCAACTGCGACTCGTTCAAGGTCAGTAGTCCAAGCTAGTCTTTTGTTAGATTATTGCGCTTGCAGTGATATATAGAAATTATATCTCACTATTTCTTCTACGTAAGTATTTCATAGGGACCAGGATTACCGAATATTGAAATGCTGTCAGCGACAGATACGAGACTGGCGATACTTGTGCCAGGGAGTATTCTTATGTAGCATCATCTATTCACGCGATTCAATTGAGCCAATGAGCAACCGAATGGCCTCTCGTATTTCCGTCTCTGAATCCAGCTACCCTGCATTATACCCAGTTTATGTATGTGCGCAGTCTTTGACATTTAAGCTGCTGACTCTTGGCGAACAGGCTGCACACACCGAGTAGGATACTGGGCGCGACCGCAGCCAGTCTGCTTTAAAGTTTCCCTCGTCGCTTGGTCCGGCTTAGGTCACCTTTTCTCTAATGGGCTTCACGCGATTCGTTGTATCGCTGTTCTTATTAAGGCTGCAATCCCAGCAGAAAGGTGGAAGCGAGGACCTTTGATCCCCAAATCACGATAACCTCAAATAGTCCAGTCCCTCATCTTGATATGGCATATCTGTACTGCAACAGGCTACCAGTGGCAGTGCCTGCGATACCCTTCGGCTTCTTCTCTTTTTTTGGCGCCACTTTTATTGATTTTATTCATTCCTTGAGGCAGCAGTTGCCTGCCCCACAAATGATCAGGAGCCCTGTTAGCATTCAAGCCACGCCCCCTTCAACCGTCAGGTAATGACCGATACCACCCAACGGCTAATAATCATCGCGTCTTTGCCGCGGACCTGCGTCGCAAATTTAATCTTAAATTGAAGCTTGTCATAAGTTAAAAAGTCCAGATCTTCCCCCAGTTTTTGAATTGTTCTTTGCGTTATTTTTTTTGGCTTAAGGTTGGCTGTCATAATATATCCCTTGCTCGTTCTCGTCAAATTCACGACAGCCTTCACCATGCATCTTTCGTTAGTGTCTCTTTTTGTTCTGGTGCAGAGCTTATCCGTGCTTGCTCAAACCGCTGGCTTCGATTCCATTATCAGTCCTCCGGCGCAGTCGAGTTATGTTGCGGGATCCATTCTCCCAATTGTTTGGCAGCCAGGAACCCAGACCGGAACCGTCTCGATCGTTTTAACTGGTGGAACCACTCCGGAGACCTTAAGCCGTATCGTGACAGTAGGAAGTATGTTTTCCATGTGCCAGAGACGAAGCGATATTTTGCTGACTTTACCTTAGAGTCTGTCGACAACAAACTTGGCGGGTTGAATTGGACAATCCCGTCCAATGTAGGATCTTTCGCGACCTATGGCCTGAACCTTACACTCGACTCCGATCCCAATAATACTTTCCAGTCATCGTTTGCTTTTCACATCACAGGTGGCTCAAGTGTCTCAAGCACGAGCACCGGCTCTGGCGCCAACCTGGAAACTTCGACATCTACCTCGGCATCAGGTGTGAGAACAGTGTCATCGACGATATCAGGGGCATCCTCTACCATCAACACGTCAACCTCATCCGCCACAAGCCCCAATACATCTGCGACAGGGACGACATCGACCAACTCGGGATCAATGTCTTCCTCAACAACCTCCAGCACATCTTCCGCCTCAACGAGCCCAGCTTCGGGAACAAGTGGAGGTTCAGCGAACATTGCTAGTACATATATGGCTTTGCTTTCTGCTTTTGTCTTTTTGATTCCATTGTAGGATATGTTACGTATACTGAAAGCTGGTTCGGGCGCGAGATTTGCACAGAGAGAAGGGGGAGAAATCTATTGCAAATAATTTGACCACATTTCCTAAATTCTGTCTGTTCTGTGTAGCAACTTCGGCGCAGCGATTCAACGCATCCATCCTCCCAGCCCAGCTGCGATTCCTTGGACGAAATCATCTGACTCATTGAGTGTGTACAACCGTCTTTCTCAGCTACTTGGCTGGACAAATACTTCATGTGATAGACTCTGCGTTCTCATCGTCTGGTGCTAATCCCAAAACCGGCCTTCTGGTTTGGTAAGCGCTTCATAGCAAACACTGCAGCCTTGAAAGTCGGCGGTGCATCTATAAATACAGAGTTTCAGCAGAGGAAGCTTTGATGGTATCTCGCCTGTGAAATTCACATTTGTGTATCGATCGAAACAACAAGGCTCTCGGCGGGATTATGCTCAACTGTCATTCATTTATTCGTACTTGGTTCAGGACTTCTAGGTCGGTATGGTCCAGCTTCGGCGCCAGTTGTTGGTTGAAATGCGCCTTACCGAACTCGGTAATTTTCTTGAGAATTCACCATTGGGGTTCCGGCAGATTAACCACCGACTCCATCGGTGTGGCACAGCATCTGCCTAGGCTGCTATTATCAATTTGCCCCCCACAAAACTGGCACCAAACCTCTCAATCAGCGACCTTTCATGGGCGTGGAATAGTCCAAGATGAAGATCTCACTCCCAATCACACTTTCCTTATATAACTCCAGACTGGATATCGGCCATGCACGCCAAGGAAGCCTGCAGCATCCATTGCGACCTCGGGCAGGAACGATTCCTCTCACACCACAAGATGGCCACTTTAGCCCGGTCATCGGGGTTTGTAACTCTTCCTTTGAGCGCCTGATATCTGATGGTATGTAGGGCTGGAGCAACTTCATGCACACGACTAGTATCTCCCTTGGTACTCCGCCCCAAAACTTCAGCGCTTTGCTGGACCTGGCCAGCTCGGTTCTCCTCGTCCCATCCGTCAAGCACTCGGAGAAGCCGGGCTGTACACTTAATTCTCGGCATCAATACAATTCCACTTCATCATCGACCTTTCGTCCGAACGGTACAGCTGTAACTTCACACTTTATACAGGAGGACGTCTCCGGGTATCTATCCTACGACGATCTTCACATCTCCTCCTTGGCACTCAGCGAGGCTCTCTTCCAAGAGGCGCCGACATGGCAACCGTTTCCCGATTGTGGACTGTGCGACCGTCCGGTGGACACCCTCTTCCCACTAGGACCATACAACGCCAGTGCACCACAGAATTTCATGTCTCCCATCGCCCAGCTCATCAAAGCCGAGATCCTGGACTCGAACATCTTTTCCCTCCGCCTGTCCCAAAACCCCGACGATGGGGAAGGCCAGCTCGTCCTTGGCGGTATCGTCGATGAGGAGTTCTACACTGGTGACTTCAGAACGATTCCCATGACCAGCCATCCAGTTCCCAACTCCCCAAACCTGAATATCTTCGCCGAAGGAGATAAGTGGAAGACGACGATTTCGACACTCAATGTTGGATTGGACAACATTAAACACGCCTTCTTAACCCCAACTGTTGCGATCGTCGATGTTGGATTCCCCTTCATCGGCCTCCCTGTCTCTCTCACCGAGGACATTAACGCTCTCCTTGGAACGGAGAACTGGGGGCCTTTCGCATGGGCTGATTGCGAGAAACGCGATACCTTCCCTAATGTTACGATCATCCTCCATGATGAGGAATTCATCTTGACGCCCTACGATTACCTGCTTGAGCAAAGATTCAAGGAGGACGGAGACCGCTTGTTCTGTCAGAGTGCTTTCTGGACGATGTTTGAGGATGAAGATCGAGACGGTGGAAGGGAGGGGGGTGTAGTGGTTCTGGGAAGTGCATTCGTGAAAGCCTGGGTTAGTGTTTTTGATTTGGAGACAGGCGATATGAGCTGTGAGTCTGAGTTTGTGGGTAAAGTAACTCCGTGACATCGATGCTGATCTTCGCAGTTGCTAGAGCGAAACATGGTCCTCCCCGTCATGATCCGGGACATAGAGTATAATCAACGTACAAGTATACGACTACACTGTGGGAGGCACCCTAGAAAAGCACTCCTCGAGGTAACCTCAAGGAGTAACCTATGTCGAACCTATGTAAAACGATTAAATAAGACTTGCTGATCTGAGTTCGGCGGCGAGGTAAAGTAATATATACTGAGGCGAAAGGAGAGATTATGTATAAGAGTAAAAAAATAAGCCTTTTAATTTTCACTTAAATTATAAAAGAGACTATAAGAAAAGAAAAGGACTACCAGAAGGACTACAAGAAGGACTACGAAGGAGAGACTACGAGGGAAAGATTATAAAGGAGATTATAAAAGAGACTACGAGGGAAACTATAAAAGAATACTAAGTCCTTATTGTAACGGTTTAGAGCTCCCAGAGTCTTATTGCGAGCCTCGGCTACTCACTTTTTAATTGAGAAGTTACCGAGATTAAACGAGCTTTTATAAAGCCTTTCTTTATATATAACTTACTTTTTTTAAATTTTATTTTATATAATTATAAATTTTAAGAAACTCTTATTATTTTTATATATCTTTTAATATAATACGACGATTTTTGTGACGACTGCACCGCATTAGCACCACGTCATATGACCTGTACATATAAAGGGGCTCTCCCGTACCTGTCAATTAGCTCTCTAATTGATTCTTTTAAGTCAGACCGTTATAATTTTAGCCAGCAAATAATACTTAAGGCGTTATTTAAGAAATTAAGTATATAGCCTTTAATAGTTCGTAAAGGAAATCTTTTCCTTATACAAAATTAAAAAATATAAATACTTTTTTGTCTTAAATCTTAATCTTCTAAAGTTAATAAACTCCTTATTTAGTGCTTTATACTATATTACGACGTTTTATTATTGTAGCTTTTATATTAATAACTTACGCAAGAAGAAAATCGTACGGATTCGTTTTTATACGACTTATTATAAAGGCTATAATAACAAAAGGTCGTGGTACGGCGCAAGGGTCTAAGTAAGGAGCCTAATAACTTTTAAGACAATTAAGATTCATCTGCAAAAAAATCGAGAAGCGGACGTCCGCCAACGGCGCCATTCTGGCGCTTTTGGAGCCAAAGTTGCATGTCGAAAATTTTGGGGACAGTTTCTTACTATAGTAAATTAAAAGCGCGCCGAAGGCGTAAAAAGCGTCGAAAGCGCCGAAAGCGCCTAAATAGACTAGCGTATTATAACCCCACTTTTAAAAGTGGGGCTTAATTATTTTATTTTATTTAATATATTAATAAGGTTTATAAAAGTATTAGTAATATTAATAATATATTAATAATAATTATAATATAATAATAATAAATATGCCTCTTATAACGCCCGATTGGGGCTAGGGCCGGCTAGCGTGCGCATATAATTTACCCGAAACGAACGATTTTCTTATTATAATTTTTTTAGCGTGGATATTCATAGCGTGAGAGCTTTAGCGAGACTAGTTTTTAGGACGTGCTCGACGAAATATAAGCGAAAATTAAAAATAACGCTAATCTAACCGGATTCGGTTAGTAAAAAAACGCCAAGATATTTTTTAAAAAATTTATAATATTTTAACGTTTAAATTATATTTATAAAAATTACTTAATTAGGCTTAGCGTATATTAAAATAAACTGGCGCTTTTAACACCAGCGACCGATTAAAATTTAAAAAGGCGGCTTTAGGCGTTAAAGGCGGCCTTTTGGCGAAAATGGCGAAAATGGCGAAAATAGCGGATTTGATTTCTGGGCGTCCGCCAACTTTTTTGCTGATGTTTAAAGTAGAAAAGTATTTAATTCTTTTAATTTTATATAAAAGAAAAACCTCTTATATAAACTATTAAAAGTTATTATAGTAGGGTTGACCTCAGAAGTCCATTTGTTACGTGATTAAGCTGCCTCTTGCTGTATTTAAAATAGCCTTTAAAGTAATATCTTTTAAAGATAATAATAATTTTTATTATTATAAGTTTTCCTTCTTATTTAAATTATACTCTTTAAATACATCATATCTTTAGTACTCGTTAAATAAGTACTTCTTACGTTTACCCTCCGGCACCTGCCTTGCTACCCTTTTGTTATGTGTTTAATATTTTCCCTTCCACATTATATACTTAGTTTCTTAAATAACGCCTTAAATATCATTTCCTAATTAAAATCGCCGTATTATATCCGTCTAAACTTTTCTATTTTAGTCTTTATTTTTATTCTTATATTAAAATAAATAATGTAAGGCGGCGATTCTAGCTAGGAAATGATGCTTAAGGCGTTATTTAAATGAATTAAGTATATAAATTTTAAAAGTTTATATAAAAGACTTTTTTTATATAAAATTAAAAAATCAAATACTTTTTTATTTTCAATCTTAACTTTTTAAAGTTATTAAGCTCTTTGCTTAATGCTTTACGCCGTGCTTCGTTCTTTTATTATTATAGCCTTTATATTAATAACCGACGTAAAAAGAAAATCGTACGAATTCGTTTTTATATAACTTATATAAAAATATCTCGATTCGTAGTTAAGATTATTCTTAAAACCATAAATTTATAATTTTTCATTCCTTAAATTAAGCGCTTTTTCTTTCTTTTAAACTTTTCCTTTTTATTTAAATTATACCTCTCTTCTCCTTTAATAAATTATACTTTTTTAAATATATAATATCTTTAGTATTCGTTAAATAAGTATTTCCTACGTTTACCCTCCGGCACTTGCTTTGCTACCCTCTTGTTGTATGCTTGGTGTTTTCCCTTCTACAGTACTACGTAAGCTAATCGAGACGAATAAGTTTAACGTTAAGTTAATTAAATAAGTAAAGAGAAAAGACAAGCTCTTAAAAGAAGAGTTGCTAATGTGTAAATAATAATATTCACGTAATCAACGGAATTACGTAAATACGGAGGACGAGTGAAAAACAAGAGTTGTATGTCGCAGGATGTAAATAAAGAGCACTGGACGCTAGTCACTTTAGGACTAGCCTATGATAAGAGCCTCTTATATATAAAGCTCTTATCGATACCTTAGAAGTAGCTTTTTAAACTTGAACAAATACATGGAATGCAATTAAAGCTTTGCATTATATAATCGAGTCTCACCACGATTGACTAGTTATTACTTATTACCGGGAGGGATAGGCAACAGAGTGCAATCAACAATTTGTTAAGCGTTTATTTGTTATAATAATTAAATAAAATACGTCGAAAGAACGTGGCGGCTACCCTCGGACATCCCCGGCCAGTAAACCAAGGATTTTGGTGTTCCTGCGCTGGCTCGTGCTGGCGGCGATTAATCAGAGCACTTCACGTGACCTTTTTTTTTTTTTTTTAAAAAAAAAAGGTGATAAATAAATCGTTCAGTATCATATAGAGGAACCTCTGACTCCCTCTATATTAGATTCTACTCCTGATAGCCGGCCGCATACCCCAGGCAATTCAGATAGTCCCCGAACTGCGTGTAGGGTGAACCGTTTTTAACGAAGGGGTACACCCCCAGTCACTATCACTGAACGGTCTCAGTTGGAAGATCAATTGGTCAGGCTTACCCGAGGACGCAAAAAGATAATAGTTCCGCCTCAACTTATAGCTAGTAGACGACGTGGGTAAAACGCAATCCCTCCATGACCAGATATATTACCATATTGACGATATTGAGAGTATTGCTCGCGCATTTAAAGCAGGACTTTCTTCTTCGAGCTCGAGGGGCTGCGTCTCTTTGAGGGGAGGGGGGCGTGGTTTATTGTCGTAGAGGCTTCGTTCTCTTTCACAGTTAGTCTCGATCTCATTTGTAACCTCGCTATTAGTTACACATATGCCCAATTCTTCAACAACGATCTTCCTCTGGGCTTTCTCGGTGCAAGCGACATTTGCACGCTCTGTGGGCGTTTCCAGATGGCTCTCACCTTTTATGTCCGCCACCCCGCCGCTCGAGTAAATTTGCAGCTCGTCTCCAATAGATCATGCTGCCCAAGTATTAGGGGATTCCCGAAGCCTCTAGACTGTTTTGTAGAATGGCAAAAGCTGAATGCAGGTCTTGGCCAGGTAGATCACAAGAGCACGACTGGCAATTACAGGGACCATCACTGTACCTGTAAGCTCTAACTACATCGGGATGTCTTGATTCCAGGGCCGACTACCAAAAAGTGCTCTCTGCCTCTTCAGATGAGGTACGAAAGAAACGGCGTTACTAGCTAGGAGGACTGGGAATTTTCGAGCTACTTTGTGTTCTATTAAATATTTCCTAAATATCAAAGTACAAGTTGATAAACTTTCGGGCATCTAAAGATCGAGGCTTAATCAGCACAATATCTGATTTCCGCTCATCTTCTTGAACCCTGTCTGCCTATTCAAAGTTTCTATTTTCTTGCTTCTGTCATGTAGCTACCATCGAGAAATCGCGCTCCTCGGCATCATGTATACCATTCCGCCGCGTCCTTGGCCAATTGCCAGCCAGCCAGTCACTTCGAAAATGTTCGAGAAGTTACCGCCCCCCCCCCCCCCCCCCCCCCCCCCCCCCCCCCCACAAAAACCAGTTCCAGACTCACAAAACTTTGATCTTACATATTGTTACTCCTAACAACTCCTCTTCACTGCTGTCATGTCCGTTCAATATCCGGCTGGTCAGGATGAGGGTTTATGTGATCAGTTGATGTTGTTCCGTGAAATTTGAGTTCTATGGCGCCCACTTCATCGAAATCGTAAGGGCGTCCAGTGGCGCTGTTGGCATTAAAGTCGATGCCGGTGCCTCCACTTGCGGTTCCGCTTCCTCCGGATCGTTGTAACTTGGGCGCCGTCCCTTTCTCAGAACTCTTTCGGCTGCTGCTGTCGAGGTATTTTCTTGTGAAGGTCCGGCTAACCTCCGGCAAGGCACTGATAATCACGCCCGTCGCAACCTCGATATGGCTAAGTATCGCTAGCAAGGGTAGATTGCCGTGTTGCTTTACAATCAGAATAACCCGGACCGTAGAGACAATGACTATGACCCCTGCCAGAGCGAAGACAAACGAAATGCAAATTCGGGTACGCCTCTGGGTGATAAGTAATAGCGCCGGGAATGGAACAATCATAAGCATGATATCGGTGCCAAGATTAAGCGACACAGTAGTCCAGAAGATCGCCTGCTTTGTTTTATCCAACTGGCCGGTTTTCGGCGGTGAGATGCCAGGGGCCAGATTTGCGACAAAAATCACCACGAAGCTGACACAAGTAACGTAAAGACAGCACTTTGCAAGTGAAGCGGACCGATCAAGTCGCTCCGTCAATCGAACAAGGGAGACGCTTATGGAGAACTTAATCGACCACAGTGTAGTATAGTAGAGTAAGACAGTGGCAATGTACACCTAGCAACGAGTTAGTGCTTCCCTAGAGAAGGCGCAAGGTTATAAAGAGATAAAAATTTAGAGTTACCTTAAAGGAAGTTGGGGAGCCTAAAGCCAACAGGTACAACCCTGCAATGCCGACTGCTGTTAGGCTTGTTTGCAAGACCTATTTGATCCGGTCGTTAGCTTTCAATTCCACGAAATTTCTTACTCCAACGTACAATAGACGTAATAATAATAGTATCTGAAAGATTCCAACGAAACCCACGCTCCGAGCATGATCGCGAATAAAATCGAAGACAAGTTATTATGTATGAGATGACAAGGCTGAGGATGATTGCGGCCTACAGGTTTTGAGTTTAGCAGAAATTCATGACGTGATATGATACGAGAGCCGAGAGCCGCAAAAGGACGAGCAAATAAACAGGCAGGCAATACCTACAATGTAAGGCGCTTTGCTGGACGACATTTCTTTATGGTTGGGTGTGAAAGTCAATCTTTGTGTGCGCAAGTTCTCGGACTAGGTTTCCCCAAATCAGTGGGACTGGACGTTAAATATGGCTCCACCTCTATAAGGAGGGATGAACCACTCAAGACTTGAAACGATCTCCCTATGGCGTTCCGGTAGGGTTAGTGAGTGGGAAAGGGCAGTGAGGGGGAAGTTGCCGTTCGCGGGACTGCTTCCGGCATGGTTTGACCACGGCATACTGAACAGTTGTTGTTTTGATTCGATGGCAAGTTCCCCGCGTGCGGCGCGTTGAAGTTCCAGGTAAGACACGGCTGAGTCGGCGACCGGCTGGCGGAAAGCAATGATCGCTGTATATATTGCTTTTTCAGGGCGGCATAGTTGGAGCGCCAGAACATTGCTGACTGGGGAAGTGAGCCAGGAAAAGGAGCCCATCCGTTCCTCATAGCCCTTCGATCCATCGCTAATGTAGATAGGGAATACGGTGTGTCGCAGCGGTATCCCTTCGTCCGCTGAGACATGGACACGCTAGCAGGGGGGCGACCCACAGGGAGGGACTGCATTCTTTTATGTATAATTCCATAGAAATTTACTGGATCCCAACACTCCCCCTCCTGACACAAAATACCGTACAAAAAATGCATCCTCCAAGCGACGTCTTTAGCGACTCCTGTACTACAATTCCGAATACTTTTTGATACTTTCTGTAGTTTAGTAGGTAGTTTTCCTAGAAGTGTATACGCTATGAATCGGAATTAAAGAGTATCTTACTTCGTATATATGACGATCCACTAGATCACGTGTTAGTCATATAGTAGTCACCTGAGTTAGTCAACCGAGGTTGTAGATGCTAGGCCGCATCGGGACTGGTTTTATTGCAGCACGTCGTAGAGCCTTACGCTAGCCCGCTGGCTTCGCTTAGCTTAGCGCGGCTCTCCGCATTAGCGCCCCTTTTATATATATTTATTGTGACGCTTGCTTTATAGTATCACGGTCCGTGTATTTACTCGGTGTAAATACGGTGGGTTGTATTAATCTTAATGATCGAGAAATAAGTGTATTACGTACAGTAAAATAAATAATAATTAATATAATTAAGATATTATTTTCAGTTAAGCACAAAGCTCTTATTTAATAACAGACGTGCTAGTTTTATATAAAACTTTCGTTTTCTTTAAATCCCTTAAATCCCTCGAGATACTAAATCCTTAAATCCTTAAATCTTTTTTATTATCGAGGGATTTACAGATCTAAGGATTTATTACGTAATACGTAGTCGCAGAAACCCGCGGTTATAATATTACTTTTAAGATTATATTATAAATGAAATGCTTTAAGTATAAATTAATCTTAAGATTCCGTTAATTCCTAAAAGCCGCGCTCTCAGGAATTACTCGGTTCCTGGGATTATAATAACTTTTAGAATATTTCCTCTTAAGACTTAATAATCGTCTAAGAGCGTCCGTAATATTATCCTCCTTTTAACTTAGCGTAATCCTTACGCTTAAATATAACTTAAGAAACGTCGGTAGCTACTAACGGCTATCTTTTTTATTTATTATATTTAAAGTTATAAAGAAACCCGGCGTTATTTAAATAAAAAAAAAGCAACGCATTTAGCTCGCGTTGCGCATTAAAGGCGCCACGCGCCGTGCGAAGCCTTATTCTTTCTGTCGCAGCTTTTCCCGTACTTATTTCCTAGACTTGTTTATTTCGAAGAGATGCTCTAAATATATTTATTTTAAACGCAGCGACTGCGATTCCTCGGGGTATATAATAAAGTTCTCTTAGTCCAATCGGCCGGTATATTTTTTTAAACTTAATAAGACGGTAGCTTTCGCTCGTCCTTTAACGCCTTTTTCTAAGCCCGTTAAGGACGTCCTCAGTCTTTAATTCCTTGCTTTTAAGCCCGACGCTTATTTAGCGTCTTTCTTTAAAGTAGAGGTCGACGTGCTTAACTTTGGCTTTCTTTTTTTTTAAGTAGCTCTAGATTTCGAGAATGAAAATCTCGAAGGAGTTTAAGGTAATAAAAGTTAAACTTAAGTTCTTAAGTATTTTTTAATTATAAGTATTCTTTTTACTTAATTAAGTATTTAATAATACCGCGGAAATATTAATAATTTAAAATAATTTCGATATTATATTCGGCGTTCGGGTTCACCGACTGTATTTTTATAATAAAGGCCGGTAATACTTTTAATAATACTAGTTCGAGGAGAGATATATAAAATACCGGGTAAATATTTATAGTTTTCGGAAATGCTAGTTAATAATTAATTAGTCTTTTGACTTTTGCAATTTTAAATAATCTTAGCTTTTTATAATTTAATTTATTATTTAATCGTCTAGTCGCGATATTCTTTTTAAGTAAGTAAACTTTTTTTTTTTTTTAATATTAGTCTTATATTACGCTTTTTATTATAATAAATAATTAATTTTATATAATAAATAAAATATCCGTTAATAATTCGTTATATAATTACTTAAACTTATTCTTTTATAATATAGTTTTATACGCGGTTCCTTAACCCGTAATTAGTATATTATATGCCGTCGAGTTGTACTCGTAGTTCGCGTAAAACGGCGATATTTTAATAGTTTTTTAATCCGCGTTATTATATGCAAATTAGGCGGTTAAGAGTAATTAAATCTAGTCGTCTTATTTATAATTTATATAATATTAAAGATAAGTTTTTATTATTTAATTGATTTGTTTTATTTAATTATTAATTTAAAAGTAAAATATTATTAATATTTTCTGTTTTATCCTTAAAAGCAATATTAATATTTTCTAGAACTTCGAGGTGAAAAGCTTATCTTTATTTAAAATAACCTCGTTTAGTATTCTATGATTTGCGAAAATCGTTCGAAGAAATACTTACGCTATCGTTAGTACGTCTTATATACTTAATACCGATATTATATACGCGTATTTTATTATCTTATCCGTTATTACGCAAATCGAATCGTAAATAATCCCGGTGATCGGATCCTTCGAGGGAAGTAATTCGACTACGAAATCTAAGGCAATTGACTTTTATAAGCGTAGTAGTATCGTTAATGACTTTATGAGATTATACGGCGTATAATAGTTTGCTTTATTCCGTATATATATATTATAAGACGAGATTACGTTTTTAATTATTTTCTTTATTTTTAAGAAATAATATTTCTTAAAGAGCTTTAATAGTATTTTAGCTATTTTTTAATATTTATAAGCCGGTAACTTATATTATTCTTTAACGAAGTCTATTTTGTTTTAAGTAAAAATATAAACTCGTCTTTAATATAAAAGAATTCTAATATCGGTAAAAGAGAATCTTTCGTTTAATTACTTTTTTTATTTAATTATTATTAAATTATTAACGTAGCTTTTTCAGATTTTCTCGGGGATTTAACTTATCGTTATTAATTACTTATAATTAACTATTAGCGAGTTATTATCTCTTTTTAATATAATATACGATTCGTATATCTTATTTATAAGGTATTTTAACTTCTTATTAAAGGCGTCAGCTTTAACGTTTTCCGTTTCTTTAATATATAAAAATCGAAGTTTAATTATAAAAAGTATTTTATATTATTAAATTTATCGTCGGTTTAATTCTTTAATAATCGTAAAATAAATAAGATTTTTATAATCTATTAAGATCCGTATCTCGTAAGGCGATCCCTTAAGATAGACTTTTTATTTGTATACTACGTCCACGGCTCTTAATAGTTCTTTATTATAAATATTATAATTAAGCTCTACTAGTAAGAGTTTCCGCGAATGGTATACGACTAGTTATTATCTGCCGTCTTTACCTAGTTAGCTTAGCACGGCTTTAATAATATAATCAGAGGCGTTTATTTCTATTATAATCTCCTTATTTAGGTCGAAGGACATAAAGACTAATTCCTTAATAAAAGCTTTTTTAAAGTTTTAAAAAGCTGTTTTTATTTTATTATTTTAATCAAAGCTTTTATTTTTATATATTAATTCCGTAAGTAGTACGGCGATCTTTAAATAGTTTCGAACGAATCGCCGGTAGAAGTTAGTAAATCTTGAGAAGGATTATACTTTTTTAATATTTATAGATTTAACTTACTCGACGATTGCTTTAACTTTTTAGGAGTTTATAATTAATTTTATAATAATTATTACGTAACTTAAGAAGATGACTTTTTTTTTATAAAAGTAGCATTTCTCGGGTTTTAAAAGTATTAAAGAAGCTTTTAGCTTTTTTAATATTATAATAACGTTTTTTACGTATTATTTCCTTATTTTAAAATAAATTAAAATATCGTTTAAATAATATATATATATTACGTTTAAGTATTACCGTAAAATATTATTAATTAGACGCTGAAATATAATAAGCGCGTTAATTAGTCCGAAAAGCATAACCGTATACTTATAATAACCGAAACGTATATAAAATATTATTTTTTTCTTTTCTTTTTTTATTATTCTTATAAAGTTATACGCGTCTTATAAGTCTAGTTAAATAAAAATCTTAGCGCCGCTAAGCTTATCGCGTAGCTCTTTAACTAAAAGTAATACGTAATAATCCTTCTTTATAACCTTATTTAATCGACGGTAGTCGATATATATTCTTCGTCCGCCGTCCTTCTTCGGTGCGAAGAGGACGTTACTCTTTTATAAGGATTTAGACTCTCGAATAAATCTTTTCGCTAGGTTTTCATTAATATATTTCTTAATCGTTATTAAGTCCGTGACTAAATATTCTCGTAATAGTTAAAATATTAGCTTCGTGCCTTTAGCTAACTCGATCTGATAATTATAGTCTTAGTATTTAAGCAAGGCGCTGCTGCTTAATTCCTCTTCGAATAATACTTTAAACCGTTTATATTCTGACGGTATATCGTTTATCGCGGGAGTCGTTACTTCCTTTAACTCTTCTTTAAAGGTTACGTTTAACTTTTTTAAGCTTTTTATTAATTTCTTATCTTAAAAATAGCTTTTATAATTATTAAATTCTAACTTTTGCGTTTTCCAGTCGATCTTAAGATTATAAAATTATATCTATAGCAGCTCTAAAATAATATCGTGCTTCTTAATCTTAATTATATTAAATTAGATATATTCGAAATATCCGCTAATCTTTATATATAATATTTTTATTTACACGTCGATCAGGCCGTTCGCGGCAAGTCCTCTGTCGGCGAGTATTAATTAATACTCGTCTTTTTTAATTTCGATAAGCAAAAGATATTAAATCGTAATAATAAGAGATATAAAGTTCTCTTGCGCTCCGGAATTTATTATAATTTATAATTTCATTCCTCGGATATCGACGTCAAAGGTTAAGTAGTTACCTTCCCTTATAACTATAAGTATACGTAAGTCTATTCTTTTGACGTAAACCTTCTCGGTTAATATATTTTCTTATTGCCGATTCTTTAAATCCTCGTATAAAATACAATATAATTAATACGTTTTTAAAAGTATAAATAATTTAAATAGTCTTTCGTAGTAAGTTTTTAAGTCGTCTCGCGAGTTAACTTATATTCGGTTCCGTAGTATTTCTGCGATAACTTCTTATACGTCTCTTACGTTTATTTGCGTCGCTATCTATCGAAACGGTATTTCGTCGACTAAAATTAATTAAACGTACGTTCGAAAAACGCTATTTTCGGCGTCCGCCGTCTTCCAAGCGATACGTAAGTTACTTTTAAAAACTATCTTATATTCTTCGCTTTACTACGGCTCTCCGCGTAAGACGACTCTTGGTTCAATATAAGTGACTTTCGTGTCGACGTTTATTTAATACTTAATATTAAGAGCCTCGCGAGTAAAGTATTCTTTCCGCTGCGTAACTCGCTAGACCTTATACTCTTAAGGTCCAGAAAGTATTAGTCCTGGCGGTATAGCGTTGCCTTAATACCAGAAATCTTCGCTCTTTTCGATATTAATTATATTCTCGGGGCTTTATACTTTACGTATAATTTCGGATATTTATTATTAAACGTATCGTTTGTCTTGCTAAGTCTAGTCGCTGAACTCGGTTCTTATTATATACTATCGAATATAATCGTTGTTCGTTTTATTTTATTCGCTGCTTTTTTCACTGCTATTATTCTCGATCTGACTATCGATATAATTAGCGTTAAGCTCGTTTATCGTTATATAACAGTAAATAACGCTGATTTAAACTTCTTTTAATAAGAGAAAAAGGGATATATTAATAATATCGTACGCCTCTTGTCTTATAAAGTTGACTTGCTTCTTCTTAATACCTTTCTTGCGATATAAGCTTATTATATACTTCGGAAGGCTATATTCGTAGCAGAGTTTCTTCTCGCGTCGCTCGTTTATAACTTCCTTTAATAATCCTTTCTATTATACTTTGCTTTTTCCTTTTTTATAAATAACGTCGTACTTTATAAGATTTAATTATCGGTTATTCTTAAGGTTGCCTTATCGTCGGCGTCCCTTATTTTATCGGTAGCCAGACTGCTTTTAGCTCTTTTTTACGTACGTCTATTATTTACGTTTGAACTCGTGTAAGCGGTTATCGATTCGGACGGTTTATTTAATAAAAGTAAGAATATCTTTTACTTAAAGGTTAATTTTAATAAGCTTTAGCCAGATATAATCCTTAAGCTCTTGTCGGTAATAATTAATAAATAATTAAGAGTTTCAGCTAGTTTTATTAACGTGCTTTTAAAATTCTATAATATAAGCTATTATATTATTAATTTACTTTAAGCCGTATAAGTAAATTTCCGCTGTCTTAATCTCGTCGATATTGTTAAATATTCGCCGAATTTCCTTTTTAAATCTTTTTTAAGTTTTAAATATAATTTATATAATAAGTATAGCTCCGCAAGTAACTTCGTGTTCGAAGTAATCCTTAAGGAATAGCTCGATTTATCGTATAGCCTTGCCCTTAAAATATAATACCGTCTAAAAAGCGTAACTTTTATCGGTAAGGAACTTATTATTATTAAAGTATTAATAAAGTTTTATTTAAAAAATAAAAGTCTTTAAATTTCTTCGGTTTTTTTAAAAAGTATTAAGAAGCTTAACTTTTAAGATCTTTTTAAGTTCGTGCGTTAAATTATCTTAAATATTAAGTATTTCTTTATTCTCGTTCTTCTCGTAGTTCTTTTTTTTAAGAATAAGTATAAATAATAAAAAGATGCTAATAGTATTACCTTATAAGCTAAGTACTTAGCTTTAAATTAAAGGAGTTAATATAATATACGTAAGTCGGTACTTCTAACGAAAAGGTATTTAAAGTATTACGATCCGTATATTTACTCGGTATAAATACGGTAAATTATATTAATCTTAATAATCGAGAAGTAAATATATTACGTATAATAAAATAAATAATAATTAATATAATTAAGATATTATTTTTAATTAAGCATAAAGCTCTTATTTAATAGTAAACGTATTAGTTTTATATAAAACTTTCGTTTTCTTTAAATCTCTTAAATCTCTCGAGATATTAAATCTTTAAATCCTTAAATCTCTTTTATTATCGAAGGATTTACGAATCTAGGGATTTATTACGTAATACGTAATCGCAGAAACCCGCGGTTACGATATTACTTCTAAGATTATATTATAAATAAAATGCTTTAAGTATAAATTAGTCTTAGGATTTCGTTAACTCTTAAGAGCCGCGCTCCTAACTACTCAGTTCCTGAGATTATAATAATTCTTAAAATATTTCCTCCTAGGACCCAGTGGTCGTCTAGGAGCGTCCGTAATATATAAAAGGCGGCAATCACGTATAATTGGCGTCTTATATTTTATAGCGGGAATATAAAGATAATAAGAGTTTCTTAAAATTTATAATCATAGAAGAAAGAAGGTATGAAAAGAAGTAAGTTGTATATAAAGGTAAGCTTTATAAAGACTCGTTTAATCTCGATATTTTCTTAATTAAGAAGTAAATAGTCAAGGCTAAAAATAAAGCCCTAAAAGCTCTAAACCGACTTAAACGGAGAGTCAAATAATAACGTATTACGAACGCCCCGCGTCCCGTAGCACTTGACCCCGGGATAGCGTAATACTCAGGATTATAGGCTCAAGAGGGTAAGGGTTCTAAGAAAAGGATATTAAGAGAGTATTACTCTTAGAAGTATTATTTTAAGAAACTGTCGTATAGGCACGGGCAGCTGCTCTCTTGGCACTGTACGTGACCTAATTAGGTTCTGCTACTGTAGACCGCCTTCAGGAGAATAACTGTTTTCTCTTAATTCTTAAAGCTTATAAAAAAATAAAGAATTATTTTAATTTAATTATAATTACTCGTAGTGCTTTAATCTACTTTTATATTATAATTATAAGCCCCGTTAACGAAGTTATTAAGTTAGTATTCTTTCTTTTATACGTAGTTAATTTAAATAAAGCTTATAAGGTAAATTATAAGTAAAGAGCATTTATTATACGTTGTAGAGTTTTCCACCTTATTATAAAATATAATTTATATCGCTGTTTTTTATTAACTCTTCGATTTTATTTTAAACGAGTATAAAAGCCGAGCAACTGGACTCGATACTTCTTTAGTCCTTCCTCTCTTATCGAGTACTCGGAGCTTATAAGAGCAATTCCTTCGCTATAATAGACTTAACTTTAGCTTCTTCTTTAAATAATCGAACTTCTTTTAATTATAATAAACGTACTTAAATTCTTTAATATTAAGCGTTTAAATCCTTTTGTATTTTTTATAAGATATAAAATTTAATAAACTTTACGTTATTAATTGCTTTTAACCTTTTCGACGCCGAACTAAAACCTTTATTATTAAACGATTTAAAAGTATAATAAGATAAAAAAGCTATTATATATAATTTTTAAGCTTAAGCGAAATAAGACGAAAATACTCGCGACCTTATAGAAAAAGGCCTTAAGCCGAGCGTATTATTATCGGTAAAAATTATAATTAAGAATATAACTTTAATATATATTATTCTTATAAAAGAATACGTAAAAAAGCTCGTATAATAAACGGAAAAAGCTCGAGCTTATAAGGCAGTTTATAAGTAGGTTTAAGAAATAATTAATCTCTTTATTTATTAAAGAATAATTAAGGAATACGAGAACAAGTAAGCTTATTAAAAAAAGAAATAATTAACCGAAATAATAAACGAAGACTTTTAATTAAAATTATAAACTCTTTAATTATTCTTTTAAATCTTTAAAAGAGATTACGCCTCTTCGGAAACAAGTGCTCGCACGCTAGCATAATCTACTTATAAGAAGAAGCTCGCTATTATTAAAGCAAGGCGAATTAATCTTAAGAAATAACTCTAAAAATAAAAAGCGACTTATTAAGATATTCTCTTATACGACTTATCGGACGTTAAAGGACCGCTAATAATACTTGATTTTATTAAAGCGGTATAAGAGAAGCTCGCACCGGAATAGGCGCGCGAACGGCACTCTAAATTACTAAAAGATAATACTCTCGGAGTAGCAAACTAATACTTTTTACTTAATTACGTTAACTAATTATTTATCTTTAACGAGAAATTACTTATAGCTTTTAAATTATAAAATAATAATAAGCTTATATATTATTCTTAAAAGAAAATTAAATACTCTCGTAATCTCGTCGGTTTAACGAAACTAGTCGTTAAACACGCGAGTAAATACCTGCTCGTATAAATATCGCTTTTATTATTATAAGGCTATTAATTATTACAGACTTCGGTATTACTACGACGGCTCGACGGCGAATAACCTTAAGAACTTATTATTAATAAAAGAAATTAAAAAGACTCGACTTTAATTAAAAAGCGATTTCCTTAACCTCCGCCGAGAAATAATTAAACTTAATAAGAATATATTATTAATAGCGCAACTGGCTTCCGGATTACTTTCCGGTAATTCCTTTTTACTTAAGCATTAGTAGCTCTTATAGCTTTAAAGTTAGCTATTTTAATAAAAATAAGATATTTTAAAAACGTTTAAACTTACTTTATAAGCCTTGAATTTCTCGATAAAACTCTTGTTATTATAAGGATATACGCTATTATAAATATGGATCGTTATCCGCTCGTAGAGAATATCTTACTCGATAACAGAATTACTATTTATTTAATAAATTCAGAAGCTTTTCTCGTCCTCGGAAGCTTTATTAAATTTATTATAAACGATAGCGTTAAGGCCGGAACGTTAAGCTTAATAATTAAAAGCTGCGGTACTCGAGTCTTTAAAAGTGCTTTCCACGGCTTTAATAGATTAAATACAAGCGATTTAACCTTCTCGAACGTCGCTATCGTCGAAGGCTTTAATATTAATATTATTTTAAAAGCTCGCCTTTTATAAGTAAGAGTTTAATATAATAGTTTAAATTATATTTTACGTATAAGAATAGTTTAAAATAATCTAATTTTAAAGTAATTACAGCGATAATTTAACTTAGCTTTCTTTAAATATAAGCTTTTCAATTACTCTTTGGTTTTTTAATTATTCGCCGCATTTTGACTTGCTTAAATTATAATTTTTTAATATTTTTAACGTTAAAAAAGAATATTCGCTAAGGCTTTTAGTCGAGTAGACGATATTTAAAGCTACGAGTTGACGAAGCTTATTTATAATATTTGCGCGTAAGTCACTTAAGAAAAGAAGCTTTAAAAAACCTAATGAAAAATACGCGTAATATCGAGATTTAAAGTTTAATTCGATTAAAATGCAAGTATTATGCGGTAGCTATAATATAATAAGTAATAAGTCATCGTTAATTAAAAAAAGCAGCTACCCGTCCTTTTTATTGAAAAGAAGAGATTTGGTGTGAATGATGATTCCATTACTTCGGGGGAAACTAGGTCTATATAACTACTTTTAGGCGCCAAGCTATTTAGCTCTCGCATCGGCTATTTGCTCTCGCATCGGTTATTAGCTTTATATTGAAACTAGCTTTATATTACCAGAGCTTCCGAGGTTTAAAACATGGAAGCTTAAAGCTTCCGAAAGCCACTGTTTTAGCCCTAAATAACCCTTTACCGGAAGCTTAAAGCTTCCGAGGTTCAAAGCACGGAAGCCGGAGCTTTATGCGAAGCCGGAGCTTTATGCGAAGCCGGAGCTTTATGCAAAGGTAGTTGAGTTATGGAAAGGTATGCTTTATACCGAATACGGTAATATGCTTAATATAATCTTATACGGACCGTAATACCCGGCTTATTAATTTTAATATAATAAATTTATTAATCTTTCAGTTAATTCTAATTAACGTATATCTGGTTTATTTTAATAAAATACTATAAATTAAAATCGATATTAATAAGAGCTTTAAAACCAGGAATTCGGATTATTTAGCGATTTTAATTTAAGTTAAAATCTATTCTTTGTATTCCGAATTATTAAGAAACGCTTTAATTTAAAATATAAAACTAATAATATTTCTCTTAATTCTTTTATTTATAATTTATAATTTCCGGCGTTTCTTCAAGGAATTAGATTCGGCCGTTTAAGCTCTATTAGCGGGTTGCCGAGATAAGCTATTGTCGTGCGAAATCCAGGGGTGCAGGGGTATAAAGGCCATATATAGCCAAATACGCAGTTTACAGACTGCGGGTCCGCTTTTTGTAAGTCAGCTATCTTAATCTGAATTTAATTCTTATATTATTATTAATTATCGAGTCTTTCTGAAGGAAAAAAGAAGCGCTTAATTTAAAGAGCGGAAAATTATAAATTTCTAGTTTTAAAAGATAATTTGAATTGCGAATCGAGAGGCTTTTATATAAGTCGTGTAAAAACGAATTCATACGATTTTCTCTTTGCGTAAGTTATTAATATAAAAGCTATAATAAATAAAGAACGAAGCACGGCGCAAGGCATTAGGCAAAAAGCTTAATAATTTTAAAAAATCAGGATTCAAGGTGGAAAAGTATTCGATTTTTCTAATTTTATATAAGGGAAAGGTCTCTTATACGAACCTTTAAAGGTTATATGCTTAGTTCTTTAAATAACGCCTTAAGCATCATTTCCTGGCTAGAATCGCCGCCTTACAATACTTGCCTACTTTAATCTGATTATTAAAAGACTTATTAGCTCTTGATGAAATCGAAAAAAGCACATTGCTTGATCAAGACTACTTTAGCCGCTCTCTCTTCAATTCTCACAGCGTATGTCGCTATTTCTGCACCACAAAACATCCTTCCTCCTTAATTCTTCACTATGGGTGTCATTTCAACTCCCGTCTCTGATCGCAAGGTCTATCAAACAAGACAACGCACACGAGCATCTCGCAATGCCAGATCCAGGATCGCCGTTGTCATCACGCAACCAAGAGTTGCCTTGCAACCCCTTGCACAGCCCAACAATCCCGACGACATCATCATCCTCAGATGCACTGGTGCAGTCCCTGCCAAAGACTATCGGGTCAAAAAGATTGCGCTCATGAAGTCGCAATACTTGGCAGCTATTATCAATCGTACCCATCCCTTAAAGCTCTGTGGGCTCAGGCTATGGCCTGGGGCATGAATCAACTAGCGGCTTATTTCGGGAAGCTGGCGTACGCACGAGCTGCTCGAGCAAGACAATTCTATGTACAGAAACAAGGGAAAAAGATCACAGAGACTTGGAACTCTCTTGGGACTGACACTGTCCGTCGGGCCGCTTTCGTTGCTGATTGCGTTGCGCAAACTCAACAGGGGAGAATCCTCCCATCTAACTCGCCAGCCGAGCTCAAGACTCTCGCTCTGTACGGTCTCGATGTAAAGTTAGCTAGGCAGAAGGCAACTATACACAAGCTGGTCTCTGATCACAAGAATTTGCGAATTAAGACGTTGAAAATGAGGCAATTGGCCGTCACGGGCGCTGCAAAGATACGACAGATGGAGATGATGGCAGCGAAGGATGCTGCCAGCAAGGAAAATGCCATCGAAGTGGAATAAGCCCTGGATGGGATCGAAATATAAATTGAAACGGTCTCTTGTTTATTGATTTTATTCTATGCAGTACCGGTTGAATTTGGGTTTAGTAATGTCGCGACCTAAATTGATGCGCATGATCTATACATCTTGGAGGATTTTGAGAACCTATTGTTTGCAGCACCTCGTTATCTAATGAGACTGTTTTTCTGTACTTGGATCAAAATACCAAAAAAAAAAAATTTGGTTTATACCGTCAAATATACAACAAATATATGAATTAATCATCGTTCTCTCATGTTTTGATTTCCTTCCTCTTTCCACAAACCCTCATCAACCTCCACACTTCAAGCTCCCCACTCCTTTCCTTTCCCCATCCCATCCCCCAAAATCATCCTCTCCAACTCCTCCCTCTCGCCACTCATCTCCACCATACTCCTAAACATCGCCTCCTCCCCCTCTCTCTCCAACAACTCCCTCGGACTCCCAAACTCCTTATTAACACCCTCGCCCATGACAAGAATCTTGTCGAAATCCGCTACCGTGCTTAGCCGATGCGCAATAACAAGTAAAGTGGTATTAGCGAACTCTTCTCTGATGGAGCGCTGGATGAGAAGATCAGTAGCCATGTCGACGGCGGAGGTGGCTTCGTCTAGAAGGAGGACTTTGGGGCGGGAGAGAATGGCGCGCGCGAGGCAGAGGAGTTGTTTTTGTCCGTGGGAGAGGTTTGAGCCTGAGGAGGCGATGGGGGAGGAGAGTGAGAGGAAGGGGTTTTTGTTCTCGGGTGCGCCAACTCCAGTTGTGTCGATAGCGGTGATTGATGTTGCGGATGAGGAGGCGGCGGGATCTTGGGATCCCGGACTGGGCGTGTGGGTTGTGGAGGGGATGAGGTGGACGCGCATGAGGGCTTCGCGCAGTTGGTAGTCGCTGAATTCGGAGAAGGGGTCGAGGTTTGAGCGGATGGTGCCGGAGAAGAGAACGGGGTCTTGGGGGATAATTGCTAGGCGGGTACGGAGGTCGTGGAGTTTTATTCTAGAAATGTCGATCCCGTCGATGGCTATGCTTCCACTACGGGGGTTGAGGAAGCGGAAGAGTGCTAGTGAGAGGGTTGATTTCCCTTTATTGGTCAGTCTTTAAGTTTAAAAGGAGCATTCTGTAATAGCGGCGTGATATGTGATAGAATGGGATGTTTACCTGCTCCAGTCCTGCCGATAACACCAATTCGTTGATTGCCCTCGGCCGTGAAACTCAACCCTCTCAGAATAGCCGGAAGATCATCGGCGTATCCCAGTTCCAGATTCTTGACCTCTATCTTTCCCACCTCTGGCCAAGTAGCACGCACTTTCTCTCCGTCCTGGTCCTCAATTGTCAAATCTCTATACTCAAAGATGCGCTCAGTGGCGTTCATGTCTAGTTCTAACTGAGTCGAAATATTGATAGCCCATCCAACTCTATATCCAAAACTCAATGCAAACGAAAGCGCAAAGCCAGCAAGACTTGCATCGATACCTTGCTTTGTGATAACGAAGGTGGCAACAGTCCCCGCAAAAAGCGACGCAGTGATGGCGATTCGAAGTCTAAGCCAATTGCGAAATAGACTGTTAAACCAGGTACAGGCTGCATAGTCATCGATTAATGAGAACATTCTGTCTCTGAACTCGGAAGATTTGGAGAATGCTCTGATGGTTGAGAGCCCGTTCAAAGATGCAGCAAAGTGGGAGATGACGGGCGATTTGTTCGTAGATTCGAGACGTTTGACAGTTCGCGCGGCTGTAATATAACTCTTCCCGAAGTACACGCATACCAACAACAGAACAGTGGCGCAGATGAGGATGAATGGGGAAACGAAAATCGCAGCAACCATGATCCCAATCGTGTCTGCGATGGCTCCGGCAAAGTGAAAGAAGTTCTCTGCTAGAGATGAATCGAGATTGGTGAAATCCCCTGTAAACCTGTTGAGTATTCTGCCCATTGGTACGGTGTCGAGCCAGCGGAGAGGAGCTCGAAGTACACTGTCTAGAATATCTTTAAATATCTTGCGAGAAGCACGAATGGATCCTGCATAAACGGTGTAGAGACTGCTAACCGAAAATAGGACTGATATTGTCGAAATGAAGCAGTAAATGCCAAGATAAAACCAGAGATTTCTGTTGTGAACATCGATCGGAAGAATAGAGCTCGCAGACATGGACGTAGAATTATGAGAATTCATGTGGCTGATAGGCTGTCCGGAGAAGTGTGTTCGAAGGCTGTTTCCGTAATGGTAAGGAATGAAGGATGTTGCTTGGTGTGATCCAGAAACCTCGATCTTCGCGTATTCATTCGCCCAGATCCTGACCCAGTAGGTACGGCCCAGCAAGAATCCTTGTGTTGCAATAAACAGTACAACAATGGTCGCCCAGAGCGGCCAGCCTCCAGAAGCACCGAAGTAGCCAGTATATACTGAAGTCTTGACACGACCAGTCTCTCGTTTTTCATCCTCGTGCAATTTCTTCGGCGATGGCTTCGCGGCGGATGCAGCATCTTCGGATGGGATGGCAGTTGAACCGCTCGTCTTCACTTTGCGCAGAATCTCATCTTTTTCAATATCAGCAGATTCCGTGGCATCCTCCCCTTCAAGAATCTCGTCTAGTTCCCCGGTCTGTCGAAGGTCTTCGATTAGCCCTGCATGTTCAAGCACACCTCTGGCCGAAAGACGGACGGCGTACTTGGCTCGCGGCAAACAAAGGGAGACGTGATGAGTGGCCAATATCCGGGTTCTGCCTTCCGCAAGCTCACCCATCAATGCGTTTTCGTAAATATGTTTGCCAACGTGTGCATCTAAAGCGCTGAAAACGTCATCCATGATCATTATACCGGCTCTCGAGTAGAATGCTCTGGCTAGTGTCAAACGCCACTTCTGCCCGCCAGACAAACTGATGCCTTGAGCTCCGACTTCGGTCTGGTCTCCATCTTCGAAGATTTCAAGATCTTGGGTCAGGGCACATGCATCGATGACCTTTCTATATCTGATTGGGTCGAAAGGTAGGCCGAAGAGGATGTTGTCCTTGATAGTAGCATTCTCAATCCACGGTGTTTGAGAGACAAAAGATATTGCAGACGGAATGATCCAGTCAGCAGCGGTAGCTTTGGAATTAAATCGCTCGTGTGTAGATTTTGGAACTCGAATATAGCCTGACTCAAGATGGACCTCTCCCAATATTGCGGCAAGAAGAAGGGATTTTCCAGAACCAGTTGGGCCAGAGATAACGCTTAACGCATCGTTTGGAAAGTCGAGATTGAGCTCTCTAAGGGTAAATGTGTCGGCATTTGACTCTGCAGAGCCGCGCGGAAAGCTGACTGATGCGGCGTGGAAGGAAATAGAATCGCCAGGGAACGTGTTCTCAGGCTTCTCCGGCAGGCGAAGGAAATTCTGGATTCTGTCACTGCTGATTTTTGCATTAATGGCGGACACAAGCAGGTATGGAATGTTGGAAACGAGGCCTTCGAGCTGAATAAACAAACTGATGGATGTGAATGCGACGGATGGTAAGAGGTTCCCATGGATCCAAGAGTAGGTGGCTAACGATAATGCTGTCAAGACAACAGGTGTAAAGTCGGATGCGATTGACATGAAGATGCTGTAAAGTCTGGATTTCCAGAGAGTGGAAAGCTCCTCTTCACGGATCGAGTCGAGTTTGTCGGCCCACTGGGTTTCGATTGCCGAGAATTTGATCTGTCGAATACCCTCTAGCGCCTCTGTTGTCACTGCTGTTCTCGTATCTCGGATTCCCATCAAGGTTTTCTGCTTTCTGCCATACTTTGACGCGAGAACTTTGTTGATTGGGAAAAGACACACAATACCCAAAAGGCCCGCACAGAGACTTTCCCAGCCGATGAGAACCCACAAAAATGCAACCGTCACAATAGCTTTGCCAGCAAAGTTGACGTACGCAGTATTCATCATACCGAAAAGAGCCACCTGGGTGCAATCAACCGCAAACATATTCAGGACGTCTTGTTGGTTGGCTGATTGGACCTTATCTGGAGTCTTGGCGTCAGTAACCTTGGTCTCATTGTCTTTCGATGATTTCTGCAGAATTTGATTAGCCTACTCTGGTCTGACAACCATCAAAAGGCAGAGGCATCAGTGTTGTTGCATCATGTCTTACCTCATCAGGAGGCTTGCTCGAGTCCTCTACCTTCAACATTTTCCCGTAGACCAGTCCCGTAAGCAAGGAGCGGAGAGGGATGTGAATATCTGTGAACATAAATTAGATCCGGACAAACACATCAGGACTACGGATCAGCCTACCTGTCATAACCCACCACATCAGTCTAGAATCAACGACGTTCGAACTTATCGTCGCTACAACGATACCAGCCACATACATCCACGCCCCGACTGGGCAGCGTCTCCATCATGCCGAGTTTCCAGATACTGAAGCAACTGCAGAGTCGCAAATGCAGGTGCAACATCGAAGAAATTCGAAAACAGGATACCCAGCCATTGAATGATAAGTTCCCAACGAAAGGCCCAGAATATCTGTACCCACAAAGGAAGACTGTCTTCTTTGATGACGATGTTGCTGAACCTTGAAGTAGCCTTCTCAGATCGTACAACATGATCCATTGCAGGCATGTCGGAGTTATTGAATTCCTCTTTGCCAGCAGCGGCCAGAACTGGGGTGCCCCAGTAGAAGCTGTACTTGGCCCAGAGGCTGACGTTCCATTGGCGATCAACGAGTCGGCCATCTGGGCGATAGATATCAGGACGCCGCTTGACAGAAAATATCGTTGCAATCAGCACAAGAATTGCACCCAGTTGGCAACTGGTCAAAACCATCGTGGCAGCATTATGATCACCGACGAGAGTTGTTAGGGCAATTCCAGCGATGAGGAAGCATGGCCACAATCTAGCTGCAAAGACCCTGAATCTGGTGACGGGCTCCACGACTCTAGATATATTGGCAAATTGCAAGATCAAAAGAAACTAAGATACATCAGCATTCGAGTGGCGAGACAACAGTGAGTGGTTTTTCTTACCCAGGCCGGAACAAGCAGAATAACTCCCTTGACGTTCCTCTCATCGGGAGTATATTGATGCGAATATGAGTGGTGGCTAGAAGTATGCACGATTGTGACGAGGCAGATAAAGTCCGCGATCGAAATTCCAAAGCCAACCACCAAAACAGCACAAATGGTAATGATCTGAGTCTTGTTGGAGAATCTCTGAGTTGATTCTAATGTTGCGGCCCCATCTTCGTCCTCATAGAGGGTCTCGTCATGATTGGGACTCTTCGCGATGCGCCATTTCCCTGTGACGAGAGACCATAGTGATGGAAATGAATGTACCAGGACGAGAGCAGCCAAGATATATTCTATGTTCACTAGATCAGAAAAAATGCTCATTGTGGAATCTAATTTATCGCTCGTGGAGAGTGGCCGTTCAGGCGCTGTAAGCGTAAGATCAAGCAGAGCTAATGAAAATGGATATCCATAGATCGTAGATATCTATTTGAGTTCCTGAGGTTGAAAATATATTTGATGAAGAGAGAGGTTGTTATGTTTATGGCTCTGCAGGCAGGAAGCCAATGGTGAGACGGGAGGATACAGAAGTAAGCCTTGGCGAAATAGGAAGGTGGTAGAAGTCAGCTCCACTTTTGATTTTCGCAATCGGGCGTATGAGTCTTACACCGTGTTACTTTGACAAACGGGGCGACACCAGTGGCCAAGGTAGAATGATCAAGGTGCATTATGGAGGGTGAGAAAAGAGAGGTCGGTAATGATAAGACAAGGCTTCCTTCGTGCGAGATGTTGATTTGGAAGCTCAAGCATCCAATGCAGATCGCGGTGACAGGTTGAGGCGAGCGGTAAAGACTCTTCCAGAGCGGGAGGTAAGCACCGGGAATTACCTAGGGCAAAAAGGCCGGACGAGGGAGGGATAGCACAAATTCCACTTGGACTGCTCGAGCAACTGTCCCTTGGAGAGTCACTCGCGTGTCATATTTGTTGAGAGTCTGCAATGCGACAAGTTCTCTCAGGCAGTTCAAATGAGGGGGTATACGATAAGAAGCCAGCTTCACACGATAACTCACAGATTTGAGTTGGAGATGAGATGTGAGAGGACTCAAGGCCTTTGCTGTGGTTAAACTTATATGCTTTTAGGTAAGAAAGTAAACAAATTGTTGCCGAGAAAGGGGGAGAAGGAAAACCAGGCTGAGGGGACGGTGATCACGTGACAGCGCCTTCTCGGCAACAAGCGGCCGCCTGGCGAATCCTGGGCTCCGATTTGCAAGCAGAGGGCAGAGCATCGAGAAATTGTTGAACCCGCCGAAGACCCCAGCTTTAAGTCAATCGCGACAACGGCGAGGTCAGATCCAAATCACACACAATGGCAGCAACAGCAACGAGATTCAGGTGCTTGAATGCACCTCCACTGCGACAAGCTTCTCGCGCATTATTCCCAGCTTCACTCGCCTCTCGAGGCTTCGCCACTGAGGCTACCTCCCTCGAACCCCCTTCCAAAAGACGCCCAACCTACTTCAAAGACAAATTGAACAGCGTACCGTCCTTCAACGAGTTTATTGGAGCCGAAGATGAGATTCTCTCAACCGAAGAGTCCCTCGAATTACGGACTGCCATGGTAGGACCGGCAGGGAAGAAGAAGCAGATTACTCGACTCCCAGAATGGCTGAAAACGCCTATACCCGACAATGCAAACTACAAGAAGATCAAGAAGGATCTGCGGGGTCTGAATCTGCATACGGTCTGCGAGGAGGCGAGGTGTCCTAATATTTCGGATTGCTGGGGTGGGGGAGACAAGACCGCTGCTACGGCTACGATTATGTTGATGGGCGATACGTGTACGCGAGGCTGTCGGTTCTGTAGTGTCAAGACTTCGAAGGCGCCTCCGCCGTTGGATCCTCATGAGCCGGAGCATACGGCCGAAGCTTTGTCGAGGTGGGGATTGGGGTATGTTGTGTTGACTTCTGTGGATCGCGATGATCTTGTGGATGGAGGAGCGAGGCATTTCACGGAGACAATCATGAAAATCAAGCAGAAGAAACCGGACATGTTGGTTGAGGCTCTAACGGGTGATTATGCGGGGGATCTAGACATGGTGGCTATGGTTGCCAGAAGTGGACTGGATGTTTACGCGCATAACATGGAGACTGTGGAGGAGTTGACCCCGTTCGTCAGAGATAGAAGGGCGAAGTTCAGACAGAGTCTGCTGGTGCTTGAGGCTGCAAAGAAGACTGTTCCAAGCTTGATCACCAAGACAAGTATCATGCTTGGTCTGGGCGAGACAGAGGAGCAACTATGGGCGACATTGAAAGGTGAGAATCCCGTCCAGTCCACTCTAATGCTATGCTAATCCTTTTCCAGAACTTCGCGCAGTCAACGTTGACGTCGTAACGTTCGGACAGTACATGCGTCCCACCAAGCGCCACATGAAAGTCGAAGAGTACGTCACACCCGAGAAATTCGAAATGTGGCGCCAGCGAGCCCTCGATCTAGGCTTCCTATACTGCGCCAGCGGACCTCTGGTCAGGAGTTCGTACAAGGCTGGAGAGGCTTTCATTGAGAATGTGATCAAGAAGAGGAAGGGTGTCACGATATTGACGGATGAAGCTACGGGTATGCAGAAGGCTATTGTATGATAGATGTGACAATGTGCTGCTGCGATTCAACAGTCGTAGGATATTGAGACATGCGTCGGCGTTTGAGTAGATGCATTGCGGGCGTACTTTCAAGGATGTACTATAGACGGATTCTAGACCGTCAAGCTGCGGAAGCAGTTAATACAAAATGGTTTCAACAAGAGACAGATAGGCCATTCTACTAGTCGAAGCATGGCATTGCACAGTCTCCCTGTATTCTCTGTATTTCTAGTCCAGTATCGTATCACGATCTGTAGAATCCTTAGGGATGAGAAATACCAAGATAACGAGAGTTTAGCAGCCTCGATGACTCGGAGGTGAGAAGATGTTCTGCTGCTGTCCAACTAGCTACTTCGAATCGGGTTTTACTACCATCGTCCAAAGTCTTTCTCTGCGTACTATTCAAGTTCAAGAACACAGTGTCTCCCCTAAGTCAGTCCCTCGAGTCAGATCTAGTACAGCTCTCAACAACTAGTCGGCCAGATGCGTCAGTCTATCTCCATTCCCCTGATGTTTGTAGGTTCAATACATTACATTCGCAGATTTCTGGAACGGCTCAGACCATCGCCAATCTAGCCAACATGGAGCATCGACATCACTTCAAGGCTGGGGCTGGGAATACTCTCATGAAAGTCTGCTAATGGGCTGGTATTCAGACTGACCAAATCTCCGGGACTGTAAATAGGCCCTAGATGCAGAGTTTACATCCTTTAGTCAAAGTCGCTGCTGTCAACATTATGTTTTCAACTTATTTGTGAGCTTCGTCGGAATTACTGTCAAGATGGTGAGCTTGCTTTATGGTTGAAGATTACCAGCAATGGCTCAGGATAGAAACTCTCAGCTGATGGTGTTGTTTTTTGAGTACTGTGGGAGGGAATAACTTCCAAGACCACATAACATGAGAGGCTGCAAGGAGCGAGCCACTGGAGGACTCTCTAGCTTTAGCAAATAACAGATTTATTAGTCGTAGAGATATTACATATCTGAAGAGTATGAATCATTAAAATAGAGGTGTAGAGATTGACGTATTAGATAGAATATATGTAACATGTGCTGTGGCTGCATAACCTTTAAGTGCTAGTCGGTTATATATGAGAAGAGCCAGCTTAGTCAAGTGACAAAGAAACATCTGAGCTTCCTCTCCACCACAGTACTATCAAATGGCACCAATAGAAAGCAAATTTAGTGTTCACGGAATAGTTAGATTTTCTCATGGGGCAACAGAAAGACCTAGCAGACAGGACTTGATGTTCGTATTCTAGCACATGCCCCTGTTCAGCTCGCTTAATTTTGTTGTGTCGCAAATGCAAACATTTGTCGGGCGGGAGCTTTCTTTACTTGGAGACAGATATTGTATCCCTGAAATAGTAACTATACGTCAAGCAGCAGCAGCCCTAGTGTTTGTTCTGGACCTATAACATGACCTTTTCTGGCGTGAGAAGGGTGCAGTGATTCTGGCGCAGATGGAATAAATACTCCGGGACAGGACATGGCAAGTCCCGGGAGGTTGAGTGAGGCGAGTCAAAGAGTGGTTATTTCAAGGAACATGACCAATGGGATCTTTAATTTGAAAACTCTAAATTGGAAACCTGTTGCCTTGCCCAAATCCATTTATCTCTATTAATTTACCTCTATCAATCAAGCCCTAAACAGTTCAGATTCCGTCTAATTCCCGAGTACTATCTCAATAAAATATCGCGACACCACTGGCTTCGCTGCATTTAACATCTATCACCATCAAACCCTAGAACAGTTAGAATTCATCCTCAGAGAGATTGGGCAGGGTAAATAGAGAACTCACCATGTAGCCGACTTCTACTCCCCGCCTTGCCAATGACCTCAACCCTGAATCCCAGCTTCTCCATCTCACCAACATCAACCAAGCCCCGTCCATCAAATACCCATTTAGGCTTACGCATCTGATAGGCAATGCGCGCCCACTCCAAGTTCTCACTTGCAATGACTTCTTCCACAGATCCTCTCTCGCAGTCTCTGCAACCCTCTGCACATGCTGGCTCAGGCAGGTAGCGGTTCAATGGATCAGTGTCGAGGGGTGGCTCAAGTTCCGTGGGAGCAGTGATCTTATTCTTTCGTGCGGACGTCATCATATGGAGAATATCGAGCTCGGAGGGGGTACGGTTTGCCAATGTCTGGGAAGAGGTAGGCGAGTGGTTGGCCTTGGTGAAGATGGATTCTTTTTCTTGCAGAGGTGGGTATCTGAACTGATCCCATTCTGTGAGGATCAAGACGGCGCTGGAATCAGCACATGCTTCGTAGGAATCTTTGTACACTGTTTTCAGATGTTAGTCAGCATCGATATGTGAGTTGGAGGATGATAGGTATGTACCTTCAATTGGCCCATCAGGTTTCAGGAGCTTGAGACCTGTGGTAGCAAACAGTCGCTTGATCTCATCCTTGACGTCTTCAGGATTGCATCGCGGGTCAAAGATGGCAATCTCAGCCGGATTATCGGCTAAGAGAGACTTCACAACCTCGACAGCAGGTGATTCACGTGTATCACTTGTGTCTTTCTTGAACGCATACCCAAGAATACTGATCTTCTTGCCGATGAGTGTGCCATGAAGGTTAGACACGACACGTTTGACAAACCTGTTGCGCTGAAATTCATTGATGGTGATGACTTGCATCCAATAATCAGCCACCTCTTCCAAATTCAGTGTCTGCGCAAGATACACCAGGGAGAGGATATCCTTCTTGAAGCACGATCCACCAAAGCCAAGACCAGCCTTCAAGAACTTCGACCCAAGACGTGGATCAAGACCGATAGCCTTGGCAATCTCATCGACATCCGCGCCAGTCCTCTCACAGATAGAGCTAACGGTGTTGATGCTGCTAATCCTCTGTGCGAGCATGGCGTTGGCGACGAGCTTTGAGAGCTCGGATGACCAGAGGTTGACGGTTACGATTTTGGATCGGTCAACCCATGCGGAGTAGACTTCTTCGAGGGTTGCTGCTGCTGCGAGACCGGCTTTGGTGCGGGAGCTGCCGATGAGGATACGGTCTGGGTTGAGGAGGTCTTTGATTGCTGTGCCCTCGGCGAGGAATTCTGGGTTGGAGAGAATCTCAAAGGGAACGCCTGGTCGGTGGACCTCAAGCTAAATATGTGTCAATATACGAAGACCAAGTAAATCAAATCCTTCTTAAAGAGAAGCTGATGCAGTAGGAGCGACTTACAGTATCCCGAACAATCTGAGCAGTCCGGCAAGGAACAGTACTCTTCTCAACAATGATGGCACCGGGCTTAGCCGCAATCGCAATATCCTTTGTAGCACCCTCTAACGCAACCATATTCGTAGCAGCTCCTGCCCCAATGCCCGTGATCTTCGTTGGTGTGTTGACACTCAAGAACACAATATCGGCTTCAGAGACACACTTTGCAACTTCCGTCGAGAAGAACAAATTGGGTAGGCGAGCCGGAAGCTCTGCAGTGAAAGCTCCGTCGACGCTGACCTTCGTGGCATTGGTTCCGTCTCGAGCTACGCGAACGATCTCATTGAGACCGGGTTCGTGGATGGGAGGGTGCTGGGAGTTCCATTTTCGGATGCGGTTGATGTCTTTGTCGACAACTGTTACGCGTATGTTGGGATTTTGGAAGGCAATGACTGCAGCTGTTGGCCCTCCTGTAGATGGTGTGAGCTTTTATCTCTTAATAATTACGCCTTCTCTTGACCCAAGGCAAAAACTTATTAGGAATCATTGATCCTTTGAAGACAATGTTTCCAGGACGAACTTGAGAGCCGAGTAAAATTTTATAGAAACACTTACCAACGTAACCTGCTCCAACGCAACAGATGTTTTTGGCTTTGATGACAGGCAAAACCTCTGTGGCAGCCTCACGGGAGAGCTTGACAAGATCTGTGGTGCTTGGATTGAGAGGTGTAGATGGATTCGTAGACAGTGGCGTGCTGTCCAAGAACTCGGAAGTATCACTAGATGATGACTCCATCTTGATCAGCTTATCGGAAGTATCTCTGATTGAAAAAGAAATGTGTTAAAAATGAATCTGAATGTTTGGCTAGCTTTGGAACTATTGATGGAGAATATATGATGTTCGAGATCTGGTCAACGAGATACTTGAGACTGGAGGAGCTTCCAGATACAATGAAAAAGAAAAGCGTGAACGATTAAATAGACCCCTGTCTCCATTCTCTTCGAATCTCACGTTGGTTTCATTTGATCAACAGCCTCTTGCCTATCGCGACGGCTACTCTCTTCTGAGTATCTCAGCTGTCGACTCACCGCATTTCACCAACACTCTTCCGGCCTTCGAGTGTCTAGATCTGCACTCACAAAGTCATTGTCTCGCAACTACCAGAAATTTTACGGTCTGGAAAGTTGAGCACTGGAAGAAGCCGCAGACTCACTGCTCGGTATGTCGTGTAGATCTGCACAGCACATTGCCATCTCATCGACAGCTCATCGAGGTATCGGACCGACAATAGAACCTAGTAATCAAGTCAAAAGAGGCGTTTTTTGAGTTTCATTCGAACAATGTCAAAAAGAAGAATGATTCATTACCGTTGCCGGTCTCACGGTTCCCCTGCAGAGCATGCGGGCTGGGAGACATAACGATCGACCTCGACGCCCCCCAACGGGTGGGCGCTCGGGCTAGGAAGATTACAGCAAGCTCCAGGAGAAACATTGACGCCAACAAACTTTGATAGGAAGCGCTGATAGGAGTGTTGGAATCAGGAATTCCATTCCGCTTCAGACACGAAGAGGGTATTGTGAGATACCACGAACCCCTGATACAGTGTTGGTTGAAACACTAAGACATTAGCATTCAGCTACGGGACGGAAGATAAGGAAGATTTTTTCTTTGACGGCAAATGTCTTACACGTGGGGGTGTTGGGACCTCTTGTTGACTCGTTGAGATATTGACAGGAAGATTTGAGCTAGTTTTGGAGTGGAGTCGATGCTTATGAGTTATCACGACATTGGGAGGCCTCACATGAAATTTCTTGGGCATCTATCGGTGTGATGAGATTGCATCTATGTGCATGAGCTGAGATAAGAACCATATCTTATCGTCGTATCGAACAGGGCTTGATACGATCTCGGTGTGAGGTAGATAGTGGAATTTCGAGAGAAAATGTTGTTGTCGAGGGAAATTAATATACGCAAGAAAACCACAAATTGTGCCCAACCTCGTTTTGCTAGCAAATGTGAGGTATCATAGATTGCAGTGTATATATCGTCTATTTAGAATTCTATGATGGTAAAAATTAAAGTACTGCTATCTGCGTGACAGAAAAGGAGAAAGTAACAGAAAACCCAAGCTTCCAGAACATCCGGCTCACCTCGCTCATGATATTTTCCGCCCACCTCGATCTAGCCCTGCTTCTTCTTAACACACAACAGAAATCTATGAGCAAAGAACAGGTTCATGGCATCCAAAACTATCAGCGGAATAGCGTTGTAGATCTTGAAGGTTTTATCAGTGATGCATCGATATACCAGTGCAGCAATTAATGCACCGAGATATGTAAAAATCCAGCACCAAGCGAGTATACGCATATTCCGGTACTTGTTGTTTCGATGAGAAGCATTGTCACCAGATGGGACCCAAGCGAGAGCTCTACCGAAGAGTCGATCCTTGATGGCGGTCAAATAAGCGTAGGATTGAATAACCATGATGAACTGGACGTTGAGTCCGTATTTGGCCTTGGCCCAGAAGCGAAAGGCAATAAGCGAGTAAACGACAGACGGTGCAGCGAAAGCTAGGTTGTAGTACTTGAAGAATTCTGGACGGACCCAGAGGAGTAGGATACCAGGAATTGGATTGATGAAGATGCTAATCGAGATCGCAGAGTAGTACATCATGCCAGACATGTAACAGAGCTTTTGGACGATGGTGAGCTTGGATTTCCAAAAGTCAGGGTTGGTCAAGAGAGTCGTGGAACCCATGCACCAGCGCATTTGCTGGGAGAAGAAGGCGTGAGGTGTGTCTGGACAGACTCCACATGCGAGGCAGAGTGGGATGTATTTGACTTTCCATCCCCGATTCACAGCGTAGAACCCGGTGTGCACGTCTTCGGAGAATCCAATCTCAGCTGTTCCACCGACTTCAACAAGTGCTTCTCTTCGATAGACAGCGTTGCTGCCAACGCAAATAGACGCACCCCAGCGGTTGCGATTGACTTCGACGACTCGGTAAAAGAGCTCTTGGATCCCGCCTGCTCCTTGTTCAATCCATGTTTGAGTGTCCATGACCCGGAAGAATTGTGGAGTTTGGATGATCGCGGTCTTGTCATCAGCCAGATGTTGTGGAACCGTCTCGAGAAGGAAGTCAGAGCGGGGACAGAAATCCGCGTCGAAGATGGCGAAGAAGTCTCCAGATGTGCGAGCGAATGCCCATCGAAGGTTGCCAGCTTTCTTCAATCTTGGTCTGTCGTCTCGGACCATGTATTCGAATCCATAACTTGTTGCGAGTTGCTTGACTTCATCCATTCCACCATCGTCCAAGACGTACACCTTGAGTTTTCCGGCAGGCCATTGAAGATCTTTGACGTATTTGTAGGTGTTTGCTAAGATTTCCATGGGCTCTTTGCAGCATGGTAAATATATGTCAATCGTGGGTGCCGTTTCATCGGTGATTGGAAAGTCCGCAAGCACTTTTTTGTGGCTTTCAAAGTCGTAATCTTTGCCGACAATGGTGATCGTGTACGAAATAATTAGGTAAATCTCCAGGATACCAACGAAGAATCCGAACCAGTAGAAGTACTTTGAAGTGATAACGAACAGCCACATCCCAGCTGACAAACTGAGAAATGAGAAGACGCCGATGATGTACAAGCCAAGTCGATTGGTTTTCAAGTAACCATATTTCTCTTCATCCGTGGTACCAGATGGCAGAATGAGCGGTGGATCTTCGATGGGCGCGTAAGTTGCTCGAAAGACTGCATACTGCCTCGCCCAGAATCCTTTCGGTTTTGGCTCGGCCTCGGGATCACTACCCTCGGTCTTCTCTTTGCCAGGAATAGACGCAGGAACTACAGGTGTTGGCTCAGCTTGCCCAGCCTTTTCAGAGAAGAGTTCTCTGTTGGTAGGAGCCGGTTCCTTCCAATGTTAGCACCAATCTCACAGATTTTGTCGGTGTTCTTACGATGGTATCTTCCACTTGATCTGCCAGTGGCGACGAGGCTCTGGTTGGTATTGTTGGAGCAGCTACCGGTGCCGAGTGAAGAGACGAGCTTTCGGATGACGATAGAGCTTCATTATCGGCGAAAGGATTGGCGGGATCGAAATCAATTGTCGAATTGGAGTGGTCACCGGGTGTGCGAGTTGCCTCAAGACGAGGAGGCTCATTACGATCAGCCATAGCTCGACTTTGAACTGGAAGATCAAAAATCTGTCCTTAGAACTGCCAATTCTAAGAGGCTCAGAATTTACTGAGAGGGAGAGAAGAGAAAGACAAAACGCAGTACAAGTCACAGCGGGCATAGAGCAGATTGTGGTATTCTTCAAATCAACAGTAAGTGTGTTGCAAGAGCTAGGGTGATATCTGAGACTGGTTCCTGACTTGATCGCCAACACTTTTCAAGACATTGACAGCTCTTGCCTTAGTTTAGTTACCTATTCCTGGCTCTATGGTGATGTGGATATGTCTTTGTGGCTTGAGGTTCTCGGTGAAATACGAAGGTTACCCCTGAGCGTGTAGCTTAACAACAAAGTCATACCCACAATGAACTGCCCAGCACTGGTTTTGCTGAGATAGATCTGCACAAGGATATACTAGTCGATCAAAATGCGGTCTGTGATGAGATCAACCAAATGAAACTTTCTGAAAGTCTTTATCTGCCCTGTGTCAAAACTGGGATGTGGACGAACTTTTTTGCTAGGATTCAGAGACACCAGGGTTGTGATACCCAGCCTACCAGGGGTCGTAGACACAATAACAGACAGCCTTAACGTCACATGAATCCATAGATTCGACAGAAGATACCCTGAAGGGCTAGCAAGGGATGAATCGTGAAGTTTTTGGGTGGACTTCCGCTTGCGTCTTGCACCTGCCGCCAACTTTGAGAATTTGAAGATTTCACATGCCAACCGAGAACTTTGCGAACCGCAGCGTCTGGCCCGGACCGGACGTTTACGTGGGGGTACAAGCTTCAAAACAATGATACTGGCAATCAAATCGGAAGACGATGCGCCAAAACATTCGTCCCTTAGCGGTCGTCACTACAATGCCGTTGTCCCGCCTTCTTCGAGAAAAAAACTTTCAGGGACTTATCATTGCAGAGTAGGTACTAAAAGATCTAGACCGTGCACCACAGGTACCGAAAACATGGATCCCTCACTGCCGATCTATTGCACAGGGTACTTGTAGATCAGATAAGCCCGTGCTGTAGGGCATTTGCCGTGTTGAGAACCCGGTATGGTACGATGAAGCGTACCTGCAGGGTGCAGATATGCAAAGACAACTTTCGGATGAGATGAGAAAATGCAGGAGAAGGATTTGGAATCACGCAATGATGATCGTCCAATCTTGACCGTTAAACTGGTCCGCGACGCGACCGAGCCAAAGGTGGCAAAAGCGGACCGGAAATGAGGCTGAAGGTTGGCCAAGAGGTCAACCATAATGATCGCTCTAATGATGAGCCAGATACAGCGATAACCGTCTAACTGCAGGCATCTAAAGGGTGATGTACGTGGCTTCATGGCCGTTCAAGGCTGAGACTAGTTCGAATCAAAGTTTGAGGGCTGAATAGATCGGCATTGAGAGTCCCAATCGAATTCATTTTGATAACGAATGAGACTTTCGCACACCGACATGTTGACAACACCATGCCAAGCTTACATTCCCACCACGGTACCAATGCAGTCGAGTCCGAGCCCTGGTTCCTACCCCTGAAAATTGATTTTCTTTTCCAAGAGATCTTGATAGCCACTAGATTGATCCACATCAAGCACCGGCATCACGGCTTCCAGCCACCTAGACCAAAGCCTCCAGCAGGACCAGAGCTGAGAAAACGATGATGAGAGTCAAATTTGGTACGATCGTCGTCGAGGCCGACTTTTCTTCGGATGGCTTGCCTGCCGCGATACTGAGATTGTAATCATGGGCTGAGAACACGACATTGGAGGATGCATGAAAAGTCTCAGTCCCAAACTGAACTACCCCAAGATAGTTCGAGTCGTCGATCAGCTTGTGCCGCCAGAGATAGTGAAGCAGTGGGGAGATGTCTTCGTCGAAGTCGGTGATGTTGGTGGATCCAAGCCAGCTGTAAACAAATTGGCCATTGCTGTTCGGTCCAGAGTACAGGGTGCTGATCAGTTAGCATTGGAATTCAGAGTTGGGAGAAATACGCACAAGTCGGTGCTGTTCAAGCTGTAATGAGGCGGCTTCTTGATGGAGGAGCTGAACCCGATCGGCCTCTTGCCGCCAAATTCAGCCAGCCAGATCATGATTTCGTACTTCGGCAAAGTTGTGCTATTGGCTGAGACAGGGCTGGGATCCAGAAACATGTCAATGATAACGTTCGCTGCAGTGTCAATCTCATCGAGTGTCTTCGACTGGGAAGCTGCCGTCATCGACCAGGAAGCAGTGATGTTTAAGGACGAGAGGTTAGAAAGCTGGAGTGGGAGGTCTGCGGAATTGAGTTTGATGTTTGGAAACGAATGAACTGAATCGGCGTTGTCACTCCATTTCCATGTGGCATTGAACACAGTATCGTCATTCGCAACCTGTACAGGTCAATAGTTGTACTACAAAAGAAGCGTCTGGCACCTACTTTAACACATTGAGAGCCTGAGCCATCATCACCCCATTGATTGGCGCCGACTAGGAGTATTAGATTATGAATTTCGGATGTTTGAAGAAGAAGACTTACATGTAAATGACGACGATGAGCTTGTGTACCGGTCGTATTGGCCACACAACGTCTCGCTTTTTGCTGAGATTCCAGAGAAGAAGAGGGCAGTGACGCAGGTAAAGAGAAACATGACTAAGTTCGTTGATCAAAGATAGAGAATGATTCAGATGGTGCACAGAATATGCTGATTGAGAATGGGAATGAGAATGAGAGGAGGTGTACAAAGCTCTAGCAAGACAGTTGAGGGCTACGTAGAGATAAGATGCAAAAGTTCAAAAAAAAAAACAAATGAGACGTTGGAACCTTCCTCCTTCCTGGTGGGCATCTGAGCCCCAAATAGAAGCACAGCCTTCACTCCAGGCGCTCTGATCATCGCCTATCATATCACGTGGGGGTACCTTGTTGAAGGGGTGCTTCACTGAGCTGGAAGATAAAGGCAGGAGGCGAAAGATATTTGCAGCAATCGACACTAGGTCATGTGATTCGAAGAAATTGCCAGACAAGCAGTCTGGGTTAAAAGCTACAGACCTGGCTGCACTGCGAAAACTGTAAAGATTCATTCTTTCGAAATTGGAAATCTTTTGGCATGATGGCATTAGCATTAGTTAGGAGCGATCACGGGGATTTCCACCCTCTGTTGGGCTTCTAAGCGAGAGGGCTTTCTGCTACACCGAGAAATTAGGATGATCATTCAATATTTTTGGGCTTCACTATGATAGAATAGCTCGGAATCAGATCGCTTGTAATGGCATGTACGTTGAAGTGTGATGAATTCAGAAACCGTTGTGTTTAAGCTCTATGAAGGGAAACAAATGGCATTCGAGAACAGCCCACATTTACCTCCTACGGACAACTCATATCGAACAGTACCTCTCCTTCCTCTCCAAGAACCGCAAAACTTGGCACCGCTCTCCAATCCTGGATCGTAAACCAGAAGGTATTCAAGCCCTTGCCCGTCTTCGCAAAAGTGCTACACGCAACACCCTTCCAATAAGTCTTTGCATTCTGTATGCTTGGTACAGCGAGGCCTTTGGTTGCCCCATTGACAGGCCTAGGTCTCGAAATTAGTCTCGAAATTCGGCAAAATTTGAAGAGTGGGTCTGTATGGCACGTCTAAACGACAAAGGAAGATGCGGAAGATTTGCACGGGCAAAAATCGCGAGAAGAAGAGAAGGAGAACATACCATCCCGTCTCAGTAACCCACACACTCGGCGCACCCGCCTTCCTCCCCACACTCGCCTTCCCCACCGCGGTCTTAACCTGCTCGACTCCCTCCCAAAACAGCTTCTCCGCATTCGCAATACTGTTATTCTGCTTAGTCTGGAAATACGGATAGATATCCGCGCCCACGAAATCACACGCCCTTACAACCGCGCTATTAGAAGCGTTGAACCATGCATTCGTCGTATCGACATGGCCAACGCGAACATCATTCGTATACCCGGGCGTTTTCATCAACATGCCTCGGACATCGTAGATTTTCGCCGCGAGGTCAGAAGGCGAGATGGTCCCGCGGTAGAGATCCTCGCTTCCGATACTGACGCCCAACATCCATTCCCAGCCATAGGTATTGATGGCGCGGAGGAGAGCACCTTTCTCGGCTGCGTAGTTTGCGTGGTGGATGTCGATACCGACGAGGATTTGAGTTTGGGTGCTGATGGCGGCGGGGATGGCCGAGAGGAGGGTATTGCAGGTGTGCGTGCTGTAGAGACGGATAGATGTCAAGCTGTTGGGGAACGTTTTGAGGCGCGTGAGGAGGGCAAGGTAGTCGGTGGTTGTTTTGCAGGTAGTACCGTCGGCGAGGTTGGATTTTATGTTGAAGCCACGGTAGAAGGCGGAGCTTGGGGTGGAGAGGGTAAGAAGGGCGACGAGGGATAGGAGGGGTAGGGGAAGGTGAAACTTCATGGTGTTCGGTGTGAGGAAACGCTGCTGTGGGCGTCTAATTTGGACGACAAGTGGACATGGTGAGAAAGAAAGTATGTTGCTGTCCAGAAAGGTATACCAATCGCCAAGGCAGTCGAGGAATCATACAAAAGGCAAGGCATTGAATGCCTTCAACATTCCGTCCCGCTCCCAAGCTGAATGGGCAGAGCTGTAAAATCTCCATAAGACGGGTGAGAACTTGGGGATTCTCAAAACCCTGGTCAACATCGATGTCCAAATCGGGACGAGTAAATAAAGCCAAGAAGCGAGACGAGGCCTGATCTGCGGAGCGGGACGGAAGCTTTGTCGATCTCCGGAAAGGATACGGAGGTAAAGAAAGAAACCAGTGGAATGCTTGCAATGGCTGACGGGATGACAGCTGATGATAAAATGGGGAGGCTGAACAGGGCCGATATGACAGGTGATCGTGCGAAAATATGAATTGATAAGCCTAAAGATTTTTCCTGACCAAAAAAAGTCTGATTTTCATACACCACAGAGACACGAAGATTTTTCGATCGAAAAACAAAGGGACGAGAAGAGTACCAAAAGGCGACTACAATTTGCAAGAGCAAAAATAGCAATGCAGAAAACACCAAGAACGCCTTCAAATTTATGTTGACGACTTTCTCCATCCATTTGCCTCAATCTGCCTCAGGAGCCCAAGTTTTCCAAACCCTCATATCCCCAACCATCTTCTGTGTCTCCCAAGCCCCCTCTCTAAAATCCCCTAATCGCTCCCCATCTCTCCTAACACTTCTCATACCCACCTTGGGGACATCCCTTCTTCTTCCCACATTCCTCCCCTCTTCATCCACTCTTTCTGCACACTCCCACAACTTTTCAAACCACGCCTCCAGATTTTCAACCAGAGTCATGGACCTCTCAGTCTCCCCCTCAAGTCTGAACTCATATCTCCACTCCGGCTCCAGCAACTTCACCTCATGCTCGCGATAGTAATACTTATCGGCCAGCGCATTCCGCTCATCATCCACCACGATCGAAACTTCCTTGACCGGACGACCACGCAAGGCGTAGAGTGCTTCACGCAAATAATTCCACGAGCCGGTTGTTGAACCGGCGAAGAGTTTCTTGTTCAGAGCGAGGTTTTGGAGACCAGGGAGCTCTAAACAGGGACTGGTGAGGAAGGTGTTGAGATGAGAGAGCTGGAATTCAGGCCCGAGGTAGATGGTATCGCGAGCCCAGTTTATATGGACTATTTTTGGGGTGTGAGGCCATGAGAGAGGGGCGTCTATGTCATCTGCTGCGTATGGATGACTGGTTGGTACTAGGCTGTTGGGGTTGTTGGGGTGGTGGTGCCAGGATACGTAGCGTCTGTTTGGCTGGATGGTGGATACTGAGACGCCGATTTGGATGGGCGTGTAGAGACGGAGACCTTCGGTGCGGGATTCATGGTTTATCCTGAGGATGAGAGGGAGTGTGTGAGGTGCGATGCTGAATTTGATGGGGGTAAAGGGGCAGGTTGTTGTGTTTCCCCATGAGCGGAGCTCGATAACTCGGCTGGGGGCTAGGAAGGACCAGATTCGGAGACGGAGTTCGATGGGGAGGGAGGGGAAGAGATGGAATGATTTGTGGTAGGGAGGAGAGGTTTTAGGAGGTGGTTCTGGTTTGGACGGGAGTGCGATCCAGTTGACTCGTGCGTGAGGATGTGGTTGGGGTGTGTAGTAGAGGAGTTGACCTGCCTGCTGGATGGGGATGGGTCCTGTGACGAGACCTACTATGAGGACTGGACCTGTTGGGTGTTGAGCCGCCATTATCTTTATACTACATTCCACATGAAAGGAGTTGTTCTCTCACAGCGGAGTATACAGAATTCTCGTTGTCGACCTTTCAACCCCTCGGTTGGAGTGAGTTCTGCAGACTTTCGGGGTCATATACCACCCACCATCGGGTATCAACGCCCGGCTCCCGCGTGTACATGAAATTGCTACCCAGTGGTTGACTGGGCGTAGAGCGATGCCGCTTCATTGGACATATTGCAAGGCTGCACTTGCAAGGCTCATGTCAGCTCAGGCCCAGGTCCTGGTGATGTTTGCCCCCAGCAGGATCACGACAACCACGATTCTGTGGCGAAGCAGAATTGTAGAGAAAAGATGGGAAAGAGAGATATAGGTACGGTTCGAAAGACTCATCATCACTGAATGATGATTTCCTGGTATGAAGTTAAATGAGATCTAACCATGATATATGTGTCGATTGTTGATGAGTCTTTCGGTCACCAATTCCACCCCCACTCTTGCCAGCCCAACCCAACCTGACATCACCCTCCCCCTGCGCCTCGCCTCGCCCAGTCTTCAAAACAAATGTTCAGCCTCGCACGCATCACTTGCACAAGCACTTACAAAGCAACACCCGCCCATCTCCCCCTAGAATCCAATCTCGCTCCTTCTTTTGTAAATATTCCTCGACGTGGATTAGGATTCAAAGCATCAGGAGGAAGGACAAATATGTCGGAGAAGACAGCCAATGAAGAGGCAGCTACTGATAGGAGAGGGCCGAGGAAATTGAAGATTCTAATGTTACATGGTTAGTTTGCCCTTTCGTCTCTTGCCTTTTGCCTTCTTAGTCTTCTATATATCATATTGCCCTTCTATCAATCGATCAGACGGGGAGCAGGAGAGTTGTACACTCTGCCAATTCTAGGCTGGGATCAAGCCATTGCCAGGATATATCTTCACTTCCCAGAACCCTATACTTCCATGTCTACTGCACAGCAATATAATAACTTCTTCCCACAGGATACACCCAATCCGGTCCCCTTTTCCACGCCAAAACCCGCGCCCTCGAAAAGCTCCTCACGAAATCCTTCCCCCCACCACCCCGAGCACCACACAAACCCCTCCCGGGAACCCTCCCCTCCTACCCAGGCGGCATCCAACTAATCTACCCCACCGCGCCAATCCGTCTCCATCCCGCCGACATCCCCGGGTTCGACCTCTCTGCACTACAAGGCGACGCTACTGAGAAAGAGAAAGAAGAGTCCGATGCGTGGGGATGGTGGAAGAAGGACGATAGCGGGGTATACGTCGGCCTGGACGAAGGACTCGAGACGATACGGAAAGCGATTGAGGAGACGGGCGGTATAGATGGAGTAATTGGGTTCTCACAAGGTGCTTCTGCAGCAGCGCTCGTTGCGTCCTTGCTAGAACCCGACCGCGAATCCTCCTTCCAGTCCCATTCTGCCAATCACCCCTCATCCTTCAAATATCCACCTTCTTGGAGCAAAATGCGCAAGGAACTACCTCAAGCACCCCTCAAATTCGCAGTCTCGTACTCGGGATTCTATGCCCCAGACGAAGCGTACACGGCCTTTTATAATCCGAAAATCAAGACGCGGTTCTTGCACGTAATTGGGAGTTTAGATAGTGTGGTTGAGGAGGAGAGGAGTCTGGGATTGATGGAGAGGTGTGAGGATGCCACGAGGGTTGTGCATCCGGGGGACATTTCGTGCCCGTGGGGAAGGAGTATGCGGGGGTGTTGGCGGGGTTTCTAAGGGATGTGCTGGTGAGGGAGGGAAAGGAGGAGGAGGGGGTGGAAGATATGGATGTGCCGTTTTGAGGTGGGGATGAAGATGCTGGGTTGTGGGATGTGGATAGATATGTCTTTATAGACTGAAATCGTGTCTGTTTACGTATGTAGGCATAGCGCGGTGTTTTTAGAATATACAGGGCACTGCGAATGGCATAGATTTTCGAGACCAGGATAATAAGGATGGACGATACAAGGTAGAGAAAGAGCGAAGACGATAAGCAGTAAGAAGGCATCTCAAGATATGCATTGCGTTCGATACCTAGAATCTAGACTAGTATACAGCGGTATCGGTTTCCCACCCACTTATCACAGCAACACATTCTCCTTCCCTTTCCCATCGCCATAACTATCTAATGGGCCCTACCAGTCTTCCCAGCCTTAGGAGCCTTAGCAGGTTGGATCCTAGCCATCATCTCCTCCTTGGTGATCAAATGGTCGATACGCTCCAAGTGACCCAACAAGCTCTTCATATTCGCACTCCACTCATTCAACACATCATCCGCATCTCTCGGCTTCGCGAAATTGACGATCCGGGCCGGACGATCAATCTTAGCGTACACCGTCTTCGCAGTGACCAACTCGCTGATGTACTTCTCCGTCTCGTCTTCGGTGAGGTCGAGCAGTTGAGTGAGACGTGGCATTTGGATACGAGTGTAGTATTTGGCAACGACGCGGACATTGTGCTCGATGACGCGCTTTCGGAGGTCTTCCCAGCGCTGGTGGGCTTTCTTGTCGGAGGATTGGCCGGACGCGGAATCGAAGACGTCGGTGCCGCAGAGGTGAGGACCGAAAAGCTTCGAAACTTCAGGCCAGCGCATGAGTTCGTGGACGGTGAACAGCTTTAGTAGTTGGGCTTCGAGGGGAACTTGGCTGTTGCGGGTGTCTCTGAAGACGCGGTGGAGGAGGTCCGATTGTTCGTTGTCGTAGGGGGCGAGGATAACGTAGTAGATGATTCGTTGGAGCACCTGGAAAGTTAGCTTCTATCTATCGGAGGCGCGAGAAACGTACTGGTTGAAGCTTCGTAGGGTCATCCTCAACTGCCTCGGTATCCAGAACCTGTCTGTAATGCTTGCAAGCATCCAGATACTTATCATCATGCTTCGCCAGGGTGATCTGCTGCTCATAGTATCGCAACTTCAAGTCCGTAACATCATCCTCCACTGGTTCCGGAATGTCCTCTCCCTTGTCTCTCTTCTTCTCGCGTTCCTTCTTCTCCTTGGCCAATTGCTCCTCACTCTTCTTCGGCTTTCTTGACAAGTATTTTGTGCTAATCTTCCGGCTTAGAATCCCAGCCTGTGTCCAGTCATCGTTCTCTATGCAGAGCGCAACTTGTGCCAAAATGAACTCCGTCTTCTCCCTTCGCTCCATTGAACCAAAGGTCTCGACTTGAAGCTCGCATAGAATATCCGCCGCCGCCTTGAGATCTCCCTGCTCTTTCTTCATATCCGACAGAACCTTGGTGACACGGGCCCGCTCAACCTCGACGAAGATCTTGCCCTCGGTGACGGTTCGCAGGGTCTCGATGACTGATAACTTGATCTCGCTGTCTGGCGCTGAGTCTAGGAACTCCATAACCACCTGCACCATCTTGGTGATGGCTTGTTTGAGCTGGCCATGCTTCTTGGAAAGCAGCAGAACTTGCTCATTCAGTAAACTCCAATCTCCAGATTCCTTGCTGATTGTGACTATTGCGACGAGGATTCGGGAGGTGGATGCGAGATCTGATGCCTTTGGGGTGTTAGCTTTGAGGATGCAGAGTGTTGAATTGGCTGACCTGTCTTGTTTGCTTTTCCAACGCCGTGAGCTTCTCGATTGCACCTTGTACATTAGTCTACAGATACATGTCAGCCTTGTAGTTCCATCAGGGCAGTGTGCGGCGAACTTGGGCGAGCTTCTCGGCTTCAGGAAGTTGTTTGTCAACTTCCGAAGAGAAGTCCTTGTCGGGTTTTCTGATGATATCATTTGACATGATGGCGAGTGAAGGTGGCTTTGGTAAATACTCGAGGGTTAGCCCGACGGAGAGTTCAGATCGAGATGTAGGTTGTTGCAGTGTTGAAACAGAGGTGATGTTTGGATGAGGCTGGATGATGAAGGTTGTTGCCGCGTCAAGTTGTCAACCTGACAGGAAGCTCAGCTGGATCAAAGTTGTCCCGCTCCGACACTTAGCCTTGCCTCGCCTTTTCCCCAGACCATACAACTTGCTCCCGCTCTGACAACATCAAGTCCGAAATATGGATATCAGTTACTATGTGCAGACTGACGCAGTCAAGTATCTCCCCTAGCCCATGACGGCCAAGCGGTAAAGCGAGGCAAGAAAATCCAAACGCAAGTTCTGCGAATTTGGAATTGGAGCTTATGAGGTAGTCATTACAACATCGGCTCTAGACGGATTATATATATATATATATATATATATATATAGATCAAATATTGAGCCATTTTTGTAAGTGGAATTCTCATATTTAGCCACACGAGCTCAAGCTGCCGAACGTATGTTTGCCTATCTTTGTTGGCAAGTTGACGCCGACGTTTCTGGCTACCGATTCTGACCCTTTTTGACTCTACAGACCCTTGATATACTCTTAGTCTTTGCCATGCCACCGTTTAAAAAATGTCGAGTTCCGCCTTCTAGTGTTGGACACCAAGAGTGATGCCGCAGATTACTCTCTCATCTGTGTTTCCCTTGATCACCCGGCGAAATTATGCCCCTTCCTACGCTTGGGCAGACAAGACTCTCTTTCCCAAGGCTGATATATCAACGACACATCAGATTCGACTCAAAGGCCTTGAGAAAGTCGTGGGCCAAAACTTTTCAGCTGCATTAGAGGCCTGGCGAGAAAATGAGTACAGCTACATCCCACTCTGGGTTGACTTTCTGTGCATCGATCAGATGAACATCCTCGAGAGGAGCCACCAGGTCCGCATGTACTCAATCTATAACAAAGTTGCTATGATTACTGTGTTGCTTGGCCCTGGCACTCGTTACAGTCACCTCTCTTTCGACTTCATGCAAACTTTTTTGTCAAAGAAGCAGAAGACATTCAGTAGATTCGCTAGACTATTTGTGAGCACAGCTATTCAAGAGAATAGCATACTGCAGACCATTTTCTGCAGCGAACTAGTGGAGGCATGTATGGTAAGAACTGGGAGCTTCCTGGGTTCCCCCGCGGGCGACAGACCGTTCAAAGTAGCGCAATTTCTGAATTTCTTCGAGTCCCTATCTTGCGTGATACAACGTACCGACGCCTTCTTATGCGCGAGGAAGGGATTAAACTTTCCGGAGATTCCACCACCCTCGCAAATACGTCTAAGAAGCGGGACTTTTTACAAACCACCTACAGTACAACACGGGGAAGTCCCTGGTGACAGATAATCGAGACAGGTTTCTGGGGCGCTTGGGCTTGCACACGACGCAAAGAAGCTGATCGGTACCCCAAACTACTCACTTTCCATTCAGGAGGTGCACAAAAGATTCGCCGCGGCATAGGTCCGCGAATACGCACCTCAGAGTTCCTGAACCTGGTTGGTCTTCTTGTTTTCCCACCCTCGTTAGACCTTGTCCTTCCAATATGGACACCGGACTTCAATTATCGTAAGACATTGTCCCTTAATTCCAGCATTCTGCCTGCGACACCGAACAATGCAGCTCGAGATCTCAAGGCCGAAGCCACATCCTCACCGAATTCCGAGATTTTGACGGCTCGAGGTGTTTGGCATGGGATATTCCGTTTGGGCTGCTGACAATAGACCGGCTGCCTAAAAAATTCAGCACAGGTCCAAAAGACTTAGGTGGCAGGAAAAACAACAAGACTTTAGTCGGTAAGTGGTATGAGCACAACCGAAATCTCGATTTCGGAGGCAAAGTCTGCATAACTGGACAACATCAATACAATTTGAGTGTGAACGTTCGGAAGAATTAGAAACGGCAATGGAGCGGTACATTCACAAGCTATCTGTTTCTCTTGGACCAAGCAGACGGCTGATCACAACGTACAAAGGATTCTTGGTCCGGGTGTCAATGTTTGTATCCCTGGGGATCTCATCTGTGTCCTATGGCTGTAGTACACCTGTTCTGCTGAGAAAAGGGGAGAATCCTTCCACGTTTCTTGGCGAAGCGTACCTGCATGGGAAAGCCTGCATAGGGGGGTGATTTGGAAGAGGAGAGCTTCATCATTCGTTGGTTCGCTGATGTTGCAGATTGATTTGGTCTCAGCCACATCCCAGGTGGCGTGCGAGCTGAATCACGAATTGTTGGTTCTCGGGTCGCCCCTGTTTGCCATCCATGTAGCCGGAAAACAAGCAACCCTACAAATTCTCGCCTCAAAGAACTGGTCTTCGGGGAGAATCAATACCTCGGCGTTCCACTTCTCCATGACACTCTGTGTCGGCAGATTTTGTTTCTTAGTCGTCCCTTCGTGAATACGCTTGAGGAAACACTGCCTCTTAGAGTTGTCTAACGCAACGCTCCGGTTGTGGCGCCCACGTGAAAAGGTGACATGCACAAGGTGTATTTAATATGCCGGAGTTGATAATTATAGGGGCCTTCTCCCTTTGCCCTTGGACAGCGCAGCACGGGTCGCGGCAAACAGAGTGGGAAACTACCTTTACCAAGGGGCGAATTCAAGCATGATCCCGCTTGCTTAGCTGAAATGGGCTAGAAATACGAGCCTAACAATTCTTAAGCTGGTGTGTTCTCCAATGATATCCAAGGACTAAGATAGGGCTTAATCGCCCCGGATGTTCTTCCTCATGCAGTTTAAGTTGAGTGATTGGGCACTCTCCCGACTGCCGGATCAGCAGTTTCCCACAGAGCAAACTACTCCGTAAAGAACGCTACCCCGCTGTCAGGTGTGTCCCCGACGCTGTCTGAATCTGATGGGCTCTTAACGTTTTCAGAACGGCGGCGCCGGACGAGTTCCTGTCAACAGTTAGGCTGTCCCTCCTTCTCCCGTCTCACCAAGTACGCTACTTCGAGACATGCCGATTGCGTGCACACCTGACGTCGATCACTGGCTTTCCGGCTATGATATCAATTACAATTCCGAGTCAAGCATCCCCTATCACATCCTTCCAGCGTAAATTTTCCTATGAACAAGTGGCCCGTGAACCCAACTTGAGACTTTCCAATCAAGGATCATTCCACGATCGAACCTATGAGCTTTGCTGTCGACCCTCCGGATCAGCTAGAGGATTATCACTCTTTGATCTGCGATCCCAGACCTTTTTGATATGCTCCTGGGATACATTTAAGCATCAGCGATGGCCCACTGGAATGCACATACTCCCGACATCCCGGAATTACAAAGGGCAGGGGCTGTTCAGAACACCGAACCTGAGACCTTCACTCCATCTTTAATCTTCGCAAGTGGCCTTCTTGTCCGTACTCATAACTGTTCAAATTATTTCGTATCTCCGAATTTCCAGCCATGCCAGGACCAGAACGAAGTCTTGGATGCTACCGATGTCGATCCATGAAGTTGAAGGTATGCTACGAAGCCCAAAACACATTGACAGATCCCAGTCCACCCTGACTGTTTCAATGCTAAAGAACAACAGTGCGATCAACAGCATCCAGAATGCCAGAGGTGCAAAAGGGTGAAAGTCACATGCCCAGGCTACAGACAAGAAAATGATCTCATATTTGTTGATGTCAGCAATCAAATACGAGAACGAGGTTCCTCGCAACGGCCGCGACATTCGAGAAGAACCACCACCGAAAGCGCCAAAGGACTGCTCGAAAGTCCACGAAGACCAAGCAATACAAGTCCCGGCTCTACTTCAGCCTCGCCGCCTCTCAGTACTTCACCTCTCCGGACCGATTGGAATCAGCACGCTTTGTGCCGTTTCATGTCCGAGTTTACCATGTGTACGGATAATCTCAGGACGACTCCTGGCTTCCTGCACAACCTTCCGCGACTCTATGGAGAGGCAAGTGGGCAAGATCCGTTACTAGATAATGCCGTTATGGCCGTTTCTCTAGCGCATCTCAGCAACCAATCCGGATCGTATGATGCAGCACTGCAAGCAAGAAAACTTTATGGTGTTTCCATTTCGCTACTAAACAAGGCATTGTCTGAGGGCAACCTGCAAAACGACACGACTCTCATTGCAGTTTTATTTCTCAACTATTATCAGGTTTGTCGATTTTTGTCCCCAGCAGAACAATGCCTGATCCAAGATAGGTTTTTAGCGACGAGCACCCCACATCGGATGTGGTAAGTGATAAATCGCTTTTCTTTTCTTGCTCGAGACAAGCCATACATGTGCTGACTTCCGACATTTTAGTGGAGCATGCATTCCGATGCTCTCAGTATGCTTCTCCGTGCTCGTGGCACCTCTGCGCAGTTTCTGGATCCGAAGTTCGGCGGCATCACAAGAGCCGCTGTATACATAGCAGTGAGTCAGGAATAATTCCATGGTCAGCTGATATGTTAACCAGAAATAAAGGTATACCGGAATCTAACGAGGAGAATATTACCAGGGCCAGAGGTAGCACTTTTCGAGGAATCGCTGGACTCATACAGAGACATCACGTGGGCCGAAACGTCAATTGCACTAGCAAGCATAACAAGACTGTTATGTAAATCCGATGACTTGCTCGCAACGAAGCCCTCTTCAGGACGATCGAGCCTCGCTCTCATCGAACTCATAGCGAGATTCAGAGATGAGGACCACCGATATCCTGAATGGTACGATTCCACCACTTTAGACCCAGACAAGCTAGAAACGAGCTTCTTTGACATGATATGGGTTAACAGCAGGCGAGCGGCACGCATCTCCCTTCTGCAAAGTCTAGTCGACCTAACGCTCCGCACACACTTGCATAGCGACTTGCAGCACCGACTCAAGGAAATGAGTCGACTGAGACATGCGGCTGAAGAATGCATCCTTGTGATGGCCGATGAGATCTCGATCAGTACTTCGAACTTGCTAGCGGGGTTCGAAGCAAGAAGAGTGAAAGCAAATCGTGATGGGCGACCAATTGGCTTTGTGGCAATTGCGTATTTCATGAGTTTGGCGCCGTTGGGAATTGCGATTGGTGTGAAAACGCTGAGTGATGAGCGGAGGATGTGTATCGCGGGGCAGTTGGCTACTGTGAGTAATAAGATTGGACTTAGAAGGCCGTTGAGAGAGCAGTGGCGTAGATAATACACGGTGGCAACACGGAAACCAAAGCTCGTTCAAATTGCGTGATTGAAGATCTTCACGGATTTTGGCACATGTTTTATTGTAGTCCGTCCATTCTGTTCTCGAACATCCCTGTTGAGCGTCCCGGGAAATACCCATTTAGCTTGTTTACTATGTCGTACTGCGGAGGCCGGCGGATTCATGTACCGTAGTGCTCCAATCATCTATTCTTATACATCGAATTATTCCAAAATCCGGATTATTCCCGAATTTTCCCACTACAGATTCTTTGAGCATTGTTCGCTTCTACCTCAATACCGATCGTCATGAACTAGATGAGGATTTCTTCGCCCCATTCAAGTCTAAGCCGGCTTTTAGTCCGGCTAACAGTCTCAAGGATTGTCTATCGTTATCTGAAGCGTCGCATGCATTTCTGCATCATGGGAGCGGAACCGCAGGAAAGGACACCCTCTCATCTTTTTCAAACTGCTTCTTGAAGGGTTTCGTCGACCTCGTCAAACGCACGAACACTTTGACCTTTGATATTATCACCCTCAATAATTAGATTCCGTGGCAAACTCGTCCGACTCAATCGAAGAGTTTTGACGGTGTTGCCGACGATCACTCTTTGTGAGTAGTGGAAGAGGGACCGCAGGTTTCGGCGTAACCCTCGCTGTCAATTCATTGAGGTGATGGAATCACAGATAACGCACAGAACAGTCAGAACTTCTGAGGTAGAACTAGCAAGTCAGAAGCTATTCTTGAATGAGTGAATGTCGGGAAGCTACAGGGTCGTATCTAGGCTTTTGAGTATTTTCCCTTTGTTTTTTTCAATTGGAAGGAAATCGCAGTCTGTCTTCAAACATGCGCATTTGTTTGTTTCGAACCGAAGCAGTGATTCATCGTCCCCAGACTATGAACGGTTTTCAATTGAGAGTCTGAGACCTAAAGATTGGGAATGATTAGGGGCTCCACTTGTTCATGTTTGTCTTCGCTTCGTTGTAAGCGAAAGCTGGGGTAGTTAAAGATCATGGGGTGGTACATTATTCGTGAAGAGGACGATAAGAAGAAAGCGAAAGTTAGAATTAAAAAGCATTCTGAGTGATAGAGACGACAACCAAATTGGGAGAGATGAACTGAACAACCTGGAACGTTGTGAAATGTGATCAAGGGGAATTTCACATTACTATGCGTGTTAGTCAAGCATGCATAGCTCCGATGGCATTTGACCTATTGCTACTAAGGAATCGAGATCCCATGAAGCCCCGAATTGCGTGCTATTGTACAACAGCTCCTTAGCTAGCAAGCGGCGGTCATATCTATCAATCATTCTCCTGGCACGTGTCATGGATGCCGATGCCTCGGCTGGGAACTACCTAGGTATTTCGGGCTTCGTATTCATCCCACCATCCAACAACAGTGCAATTAGACAATGAGAGTACATTCGTGGTGCTTCTAGTACAAACCTTCAGGAATCGGCTCAAATATCGAATTTACATTTCTGTTAGGTAGCTGGCGGCCGAAGCCTGTGAAAGTACATGGCACGAAGATCTCCGTACCAGCAATGTCGCCACAGCCCCGCAAAGCATCGAGTTCAAATGAAGGCTTCTTCCAACCCATCCCAGTCATCAGAAATCAATTCTACGATGATGTAGTATTTCAAAGAGCGTTGGAATGTAGGTTAACCTGAGCAGTAGCCGTTCTTTGCTGACCTCACTACTAGTCTTCCTTCCGAAAACCATCTTGGACTCCGTGACACCCGAGTTTTCTGCATTTGGTCAGGAGGTAGTGTCCAAGCGAATACTAGACTGGGTGACGGATGCTGAACGAAATGTTCCCTATCTTAAGGGGGGAGGACGAGATGCTTTTGGTAATAGAAGTAGTGAGTTAGTTGTGACCGAGGGATGGAGAAGATTACAGGATTTTGGAATTCAAAATGGGTATGTAGCACATCATTGACGATCTACTGTAGGAATACTGACTTTTTCAGCATTGTGGCTGCGGGATATGAGGCGAAATATGGGGGACATACGCGAATTGTCCAGTTCATGAAGTAAGTGTGGTTTCTGTTCCGCTCCTCGGGCAACACATGTTGACTGTGTCAGAACACATCTATGGACAGGGTCAAATGCAAATGTTGCATGTCCAAGTGCAATGACTGATGGAGCAGCGAGACTTTTGAGTCTTCACCTATCATCTAACAGCTTAGATCCGTCTACTCGGGCGGTTTTCCAGAACGCATACGGCCGTTTGACATCTCGAAATGCAGAATATGCCTGGACGAGTGGACAGTGGATGACTGAGAGAAGTGGAGGCAGTGACGTTTCTGGCACCGAGACCATTGCTACTCGCTTGCCGCAGGTCTCTGATACTCTAGGCCCTTGGAGTATTGATGGCTTCAAATGGTTCTCTTCGGCCACGGATTGCTCTATGTCGATACTTCTGGCCCAGACACCCGTGGGGCTAAGCACGTTTCTCGCGCCAATGCGAAGACCAGTTCCAAGTACCTCACTATTATCGGGGTACCAAGAGACCGAGCTCAACGGAATTGTAATCCAACGATTGAAGACCAAGTTCGGCACGAAGAGCTTGCCTACCGCCGAACTGGAACTTTCAGGGACGCGGGCATATTTGATCGGAGAAGAAGGACGGGGTATCCAAGAGATTAGCACTATTCTCGACATCACTCGACTCTACTCCGCTGTCAGCGCTGTGGGATACCTCGGTCGTGGTCTGGCAATCGCCAGATCTTTCGCACAAGTTCGCGAAATTGGGGCCGGGCGTGGCAAGAGAGTGATGCTCAGAGATTCGCCTCTCCACATGAATACCTTGGCAGGGATCCTCGTAGAGTACAAATCGATGATGCTGTTCAGTTTCTTTGTCGCTAATCTCATGGGTATTAAGGAGCATGGAAGTAGCGAAGGGTCAAAATCCAGTCAACTTCTCCCCGGACGCCCTGCTGACATTCCTCTTCTGATGAGAATTCTGACTCCAGTTCTTAAAGCTTCGGTGTGCAAGAGATCAATCCACGCTCTACAGGAATGCATGGAAGCACTTGGAGGCGTCGGATATTTGGATAATAGTGAGAACGAGTCGATAAATGTTGCGAGATTGTATCGCGACTGCTGCGTCTTGAGTATCTGGGAAGGGACCACTGATGTTCTGTCGAGCGATACATTGAGGGTGTTGAAGGGAAAGAGTGGCGAAGATGTATTGGATGCTCTAGATCGGTGGATCTTAAAGTCGTTGAAGAATTCGGTGTCCAAGAATTCTGCTCACGAATTAGCCCTCCTGGCTGCGTGGTCTGGCTTGCGTGAATCCATATCTGGAGACAGCTCGGAGGACCTACTCCCGAAGGCACGGGACCTCACTTTTGACATTGCAAATACTGTCATGGCCACACTGCTGCTCGTTGAAGCTGGAACCGACTCGGACCCTGCTGCTGTGGAGATCTGCACAAGATTTTTGATAGACAAGAGCATTATCGCCTCCGAAGCGTCAAGAAAAGGTGATATTTCTGCAGGCTCAACATTGAAGATTAATCGTGACATTGTTTATGGGAAAGAGGGGAGGCTCGAGACTTCTAAACTGTGATTAGGAAGATCAGATATCAGATTCAAGCTCAGGCTCAAGGTCTTTCAAAAGCAGATACATTTCAAACTGTTCTGTACATGAAGCAGTAAGCAAATATTTCAATAGTGCCCACTCCACGGATTCTGAGTCGCTGGCGCAGCTGCACCATTGATATCAGCTTTGACAAAGATATGCAAGAGCTCCGAGGCCAAAAGAACAATAGGCGTATCCAACAATTTCGACGCATCCTTCCCCAATGCTGCTTTGATGAAATCACCCAGAGTCTTCGAGTCCATTGTGATTGCCGTACCCTCGGGGCCCCAGCGATACGGGTACGACACCCACGCTGGAATTGTATATGCATCAGGTGTACCATCCAGCCACTTCGCAGCCACGACCTGATATCTCTTGGAGCACTCTAGGCTCTTCCCACCATCCGCGGTTGAGTTCAATAGGTTGAACTCCAACCCTGCAGGAATGCCCAGGACTTTCCGATGCTCAGTGAAATTCGGACCTGCAGTAGGGAAGTTTGCATGACCATTCAACGATGAGTAAACTACTGGGTGCGTCCCATCCACCATCTTGAACTGCTTTGCCACCGTTGCTTTGTCGTATAACGTGTTCTTCCCATGAGCTGAGAGAATTACACCAATCATCTCCTTGGTAGTATTGTCCAATCTCACAGCAGCGTACTCCCAGTCCCCAACGTGTTCACCAAGCGGAGCGAGATTGATATCTCCTTGATTCTTGACCTGATTGAAAACTAAGCTGCTGAACCTTGCCGTCCCGTGACCATTGTACGCGCTGAAATACCAAAACTGGATATCAGTGTATGTCATTTCCGGAGTCCATAATGCGTTGATGTATGTTTTGGCTGTGTCAAAGTTGCCGGACTTGACACTGTCTTCGATGTTGAAGTAGTAGCGTTTGTCTTCTTTGGGCGGGCCAGGGAGTTGAGCCTCGGTGGGGTGAACTATGGTAGATGTAGGTGGTTTGCTATCCACCAGGGTGCTGTGGGAGAGGAACCACTCGATGGAGCAGAGGTCATATTTCTCATCTGGGTGGATCTGGAGAACTGGACCATATTTTACAATGGCAGCCTCGAGCTCCAATCTTGTCAAAGGCTGAGTGGCCATTTTGGCTGGAGTCTGGTCTGTGATTACCCTGACTGGATCGAGTTTCGGAGAACTTGACTTTTTTGAAAAACCACAACCCATCTGAAAGTATAGCAGAATCCAAACCACAAGCCGAAAACATAATAGCGAACAGGGAGAATTATATACCCAACAATCGACAGTACGGCCTCACAAGACAAAAGTCTCAAGGACGGGTGAGGCAGGCGTGATGTTCAGCTGACTGCCGAAGGCTTGCACAAGTTACCAGCTCGCATCGTGATTCGCGGGACTTATGCAGGGCTGAGACAGGGACCAGCATAACCTAATAGTTGCCAGATATTTGACTGATCACAGTATGTCAGTGCTTATTCTTGGGCGTTCAGCTCCTTCACTCGGCTGCAGTTCGCCCAAGAGATGTGGTTGAGCTTTCAGCTTGCGCCCCAGAAACACCTGGGACCAGAGGCCAAGAAATAAAAGCATGAAAGGGAGAAGTCAGAAGTGTTGTCCTTCGGTTGAGATTGACGGCGGGTGCCGATCGATATCTTGTGTGCTGCAAAACTCCAGAGTTCTTTTTGGAGAATTTTTTAGAGCTATTGTAGTGAGAAGACATCCCGGAAAGAAAAAGAAAGGCCCGTCTTCCATGCTACTCAGTTGCTCAGGAGTCTGATGCCACAGCCTCAATAAATCGACCCCACCCCTCACCGAATTTTTCGTACCACCCTCTCTTACTCTCGGAAACGTAAATGTACTTTGCTCTTCTTTTCAACTCTCGCACGAGGTCCGGGACATCTGGTTTTGGTACAGATAGGACCATGTAGCTACATCTATCCCTGTCGTAGCGAAGCAAGTTCGTCAGGCGCTGCTGCACTTCACGATCTTTGAAATACTTGTATTCGGTCTCGAACACTGTCGTTAGATCTGGGCCTGGGTTTGCATATTCCGTATCTGGGACAGTCCCTGGATTATGGATAGTCTGTAGAGACATCAACAAGCTGATTGAGATAAAAGGGCTAAATGTGCCAAAAGCTGAACGACTCACCAATCTCCAACCCCCAAGGCCATCAGCGTTTTTGACTCTTCCATCAGCAGCGTCCATAAACACCTTTCTCTTCTCTTTGAACTCATTTGGCGACTCGTCAAAGAAGATCCCTTTCATCGTAAACTCGCCATTTCCATGCTTGCCCCACGCTGCGTACTTGTCGATGTCCTTGCAGACTTTCCCCAGATCCCGTTTGCACCAGTTCACTGGAACATACCCAACTAGGTAGACGTTGGGATATTGATTCAGTCTGGCGATTTCGCGAGCGTAGTCTTCATCGGGGAGAGCGGTTTTGCCCGGACCACTGTTCGGATTGATGATGATGGTGAAGTCAAGTGTTGGATAGCATTCGATGCTATGCGAGGTATTAATAACAATTCTGATAAATTGATACTATCATCCGGAGTACCATGTCTTACGCTGAGTATAGGGGATCCCATGCCTTGGGGACAGGGTAGATGTACAGAGGAAGGAGGACCGAACATTTAAGGCCAGACATACTTGTGTGGGCAAGTCACTGTTGAGTAGAGAGCACCGATGAAGGCTAAGCGTAGAATCAGATCTTATAATTCTTGTATTGGCGAGGTTAAATTCCTGTTTGTTGGATATATTTAAGAGGACGAAGGATGAAAACATCGTCGGGAATACGAGTGATTTCACCTCATTAGCGTGATGCATGAAGATTTTACCGACATTCCGGCTTGGAAGGTTGAAGACAGGAACAATTATTAAATCGCAATGCAGATTGACGTGAGTCTCAGTCAACCTCTTTTTTTAACATGGCTTTTGAAACCCTCCGGTTTGCTCGAAATTCCATCTTCAACTGCATCCCAAAATACGAAAATGTACCACGTGAGGCATTGCTACACCACCACCACCTACCCCGCCCCTTTTTCTCCTTGGCAAACGACAATCATTAAGGTTCAGCTTTGTTGAACAAAACTAGAAGATACACTGCTAATCAGGACCAAGCATTTCACAGCTAGGTATCATGTATATATTTAGAACACAGCATCATGATCCACACTAGAACCTTCTAGAGCATTTTTTACATGACCAAGAGAAGCACTGACCAAAATGCCTGATGTTTTATGAATTCTTTGGGAATGTTAGGAACGCCGAGTAATGTCTTGAACCTTAAGAGGAAAAGACTGGTCAGAGTAGGCACAACTGACTTTATTTTAATCGCGAAACAAATAATAGTACCTCGGTCAGAATGCCTCGTTGGAACTTCGTAGTCGTCTGAATGTACAACTAATTAATAATTTCGGGCGCTGAGACAGATGCTTCCTCGTTCTCTATTTCGGATACTTACACGAAAAGGTTGGTATTGCGAATATAAAAGAGCATTGACAACGTGTAGAAAATTTGGCTCGTTGTAATGATGAATTATTAGAGCCGACCTCTCACATATCAAGTCATCTGCTAGGGAGTGAATGCAACCAGACAATTGAAGACGCAACGAGCTATCTATTCTAAATCTAAAGATCAAAATTACTCTAACGTCAACAATAAGAGCAAAGTCTATGACAAGAAAGGTCAAACCGTTGATAACATAAAATATCTGGACGAACTCTGGCAAAGATGGGGTAAAGCCCGATATCGGGTACCTTAACGCTCTCGATACGTGGAGATAATTTTTACCGTTCGCAGCGGAGCTCCCACGTTCGTAATAGAGACCGAAAGACTAATCTTCGTGCTACAATATCTTTCAAAGCTTCATGCTCTTACAAAACAATAGAGAAGTGCATCACACCAATACTTCATCGCACCCCACACTCGAAACCATGTCGACTCCCCATGTTCCTCCCTCTGGAGTTTGGGCACCAGCAATCACATTTTTCAATCACGATGATGACACACTTGACCTCGCTGCGCAAACGAAATACGATGCCTACCTCAGCAAATCTGGCCTTGCTGGACTAGTCATCCTCGGTACAAATGCCGAAGCATTTCTTCTCACCCGCGAAGAGCGGTCACAACTCATTTCAACCGCCCGTGAGGCAGTAGGACCAACATTCCCAATCATGGCCGGATGTGGCGCCCATTCTACAAAACAAGTCCTCGAACTCATTTCTGATGCTGCAAAGGCTGGTGCAAACTACGTGCTTGTATTACCACCTGCCTATTTCGGCAAAGCAACAACACCAGCGGTCATTGAGAGGTTCTACTCGGATATCTCAGCCAAGTCGACACTGCCGATTATTATCTACAACTTCCCAGTTGTCTGTAATGGGATTGACCTGGACTCGGAATTCATCACCAAGATGGCGAAGAACCACTCAAACATTGTTGGAGTTAAGTTGACTTGCGCTTCCGTGGGCAAGATCACGAGATTGTCAGCTTCATTGCCAGCATCAGAATTCGCAACATTTGGAGGACAGTCCGATTTCTTGATCGGCGGACTGTTTGTTGGGTCGGCTGGATGTATCGCTGCATTTGCAAATGTATTTCCCAAGACACTTTCACGGATATACAAATTGTACAAGGAAGGGAACTTTGAGGAGGCTTTGAGACTGCATCGCATTGCTGCTCTGGCCGAGAGCCCATGCAAAGCTGGGATTGCAAACACGAAGTACGCTGCAGCTATCAATTCCGCTAAAGCTGCCGGGATCGAAGGGGCTGAGGAGAAGTTGAAGCCAAGAACGCCGTATCTGCCTGCTTCAGAGGATGCTAAAACTCAGATAAAGGCTGTTATGGCCGAAATGATGGCAATCGAGGGATCGTTGTAGTGCTACTCCGTCAATGCAAGTCAAAATGCCTATCAAGAGACATTCTTTATTTTATATACATGGTTGGTAAAGCTGACAACGCCGGTACGCTACAAGACGGAAGTGACACTACTTGATTGAATCCCATTTTGATTGCTTGTTAGATTAAAAAATTGTAAGTCTCAAGAGCTGGGAAATGCGCTTGGTATACGAGTTACATCTAGACGTGATGTGTTGCGCATCTTGCGTTTCTTGATGACCATAGTCTCTTGTATCAAGATGATATACTTAGTCACACCACATTAACATCTCAAAAGAAAGCTGACTGACAGCTTCACATAGATCAACTACCTAATGGAGAATGAAGCAATTCCTCATTAATGCCCATATGTAGTTAATCTCCAATTTTGTGTTGCGATGACTCCCCCAATAGATATCCGAAGCAAGTGGAGTCACTTGTTGTGTAACATATCTTTCTCGGTGTTACACATGAGGAACGTCAGTTTGAAATGCGTGATCGACGAGAAAATTCCATTAATAACGCTTATTCTCCCATTTTGATTCTCTCAGTCAGCCAATGGCCGTTCACAAGAGACAGGTACAGTAGAATGGAAATGGACGATGAGATTTGGATGTTATAGGCAAAGCATATATTAAAAGCGCGATTGCCCTCTCTCCTGACCAGATCTCTTCATGATCATCAATCTGGTCTCTCAAGTATCAGGCAAAATTGCGAACTGTAACTCTCAGGGATAATCTGGGGATAAACCACCACACCCTTTTAAAAGTTATCTGTCATCCCTTTCAGCATGAAGTTTCAAAGCACCGTCCTTCTCATCCTTTGCACATCTTCAGCCAACATCCTCGCTAAAGGCATCAACTGTCAAGGCAGCGCCGACTGCGCCGGATTGGGTTTCTCCCTTGCATCACTTTCCGATATTTGCAACAATCTCTGTTCCCACATCAGCGACACCGTTCATCCAATGGATATCATTTCGCAGAGACTTGCAACAACGTCAAGGAAGGACTTGCTGCCTTCTATCGAGGCACACCCGGAGGAGGAAGCACACGGACGGCTTGTACTCTGTGTCGACGATTGGAGGAGCATGGCTGTGGAACTTGCGGCAGTGCGCCATTGGTCACGAATGATATCGGTCTTGGAGGAGAGTTGACGGTGAATACAGTGGTTGGGAGTTGTAATGCGGGTTGTTCTGTCAACTGTCCCTCCTAGACACAGAATTTCAAGCATTGAAATTTTGCATTGGTTAGGGAGGAATTGTACTTGGTCAAAGGGTGAAAAAGGGAGCCTCACAACAGCTTTACTTTGATTTCTTAGATTTACGATTGTCTTTCTGCCTTTGAAGTATTGGAAATCATTTGTATGACATGGTTTGCTCCTAATTCATCCTGAATATAGCTTCGCTCGGGGACCATACGTCGCGATACTTCAATAGGGCCCAACAACCCTCACATAGTCATACAAACACGCAGCTGAGATTTATTGTGCTTTGCCACCTCTTTCACTGGGATAGGCATGCTTCCCATTTCCAGATCACAACCCCCAAGGACCGCTTCTCGTTTCTCCTTGAAACTCCACCAGAACATCTTGATCCCAAGTCTTTCTACCCACATGATGGCCACAAATACGCAGAGCTCTGAACCTAAAGTGACTCCGACGATACTCGAATAAATAACCTTTCCATTCAATTCGTATGCTGGGGTGGGACGAAGCCTTACAACACGACCTTTCCCTAGAGAATACACGGACCTCCGATACCAGCAGCTGTTGAACATTCCAAAGGGACACAAAGATCAAGATGATGATTGGAACAGCAATGAGCAGGTCCTTGATGATAATGCATCAAAACTGCCACCGGTCATTAGTTTCAATCGGGAGGTTGTGCGTGATGATAATTGTGAGGATGAAACTCAAAATCAACGCGACGAAGATAGAACTCAACATGATATGCCGGCAGCTAAACCAGGCATGAGAGGAGAACAAGCTAACGAAAGTGGAAGTGAATGCAAATGCCACAGGGGAGATAATTAGACAAAACAAGAACGCTGAGCGATCTCAGCAGTTTGCGGATCCTAGTCTCTGCATATTTACCAGATGGCAAAATGGTCCGCAAGACACAGTCGTAATAATGGCAGCCCGGGAGTCAAGGTGTCCGCTCCAGTTCCGATCGTGGAGCTGGTGTACCCAATTCTGATTCTTCGCGTAAAGAAATCAACAAAGCGAAGAGGACAGGAGGAAAAGGGAGGAATATCTCGTTTATTTTATTCATGCAGGGATGTCGACCGCGTGAGCAAATGAGAAGGCGATGTGGGATTTGGTGTATTTTTCCGCGGGGTGGTTTTAGCGGCACCCGCTTAGCTGTCACCACTAATCCAAAGCTGCTGATTGGTGCGATAAGGTGTCACCGAGTCCAGAAAAATATTCTGCTAGAAACCGTTATCGGGATGCATGTCCATCACGAACTTTGCTTCTCCGACTCGCGCTCCATGGACTTGTAATCTACTGCTTGGTGGGGGAAGAGGTGCGTTTTTATACTTATATGATTGAGAGATAACTTCTTCCTGCAACAATCCTCTCTTTGTTGCATTCATCCGATTGAATTGATAGTTGAAAGTGGGTTTCAGTTACATCGATTGCGCCATTGTTCATTCCGACCGTCGCCACTAGGACCCCTCTATTGTTCTACAAGAAGAGCAAACCCCGAGTCAACGAACTGAGGAAACTCTTCCACAACTTCACCCGAGACCAATTCGATCATGGCGGTCATTTCACTCCTTACTTCGATTGATGCCACAGCACACATCCACCTCATCGTCGGCTCGAACCCTCTCGCAGCAGCAAGATGCACCAAATCCCTTGAAGTTGGCGCGAAGCCTCTCCTTATTACTCCCGAGACGGCAGAGCTACACTATGCCTTACAGAAGAGGATAGATAATGGGGAGGTGAAGTGGCTGAAAAAGTCATTTGAGGACGAGGATGTGCTACGGTTGGGGAGGGAGGAGATCAACGGTGTCGTAGACGCTGTTTTTGTTACTCTTTCTCCGAAGGATCCATTGAGTAAGTTAATTGAAGATTCCATATCAGAGTATTACTGACGGCAGTAGGTTCACACATATCGAAACTCTGCTGTCGAAGTCGAATACCAGTCAATGTGTCAGACTCGCCCTCCCTCTGCACATTCAGTCTCCTGAGTACACATACTGATGGTCCCCTCCAAATCGGTGTAACAACCAATGGTCGAGGCTGCAAACTCTCTTCTCGAATCCGACGAGAAATCGCGTCTTCCCTCCCCCCAAACCTAGGCGCAGCGTGTGCACGTCTAGGTACGATCCGCAAACGAATCCAAGAAGAAGACCACCTCACACATCTTGCACTCACGGATGCCCTCTCGGAAGAGGATTCCACAGACCAAACGTCAAAATTTAACGCTCTAGTAACAGAAGCAGACCTTGACGCTGCGAAAAGCAGACGCATGCGCTGGCTCTCCCAAATCTGCGAATACTGGCCCCTCCGCCGCCTCGCAAACATCACAGATGCAGACGTTGACTCAGTATTAAAGTCCTACGCTGCGAACGCAACGAAGTCCACGCCACTGGATACCGCACATCTCGACCATGTCGAAAAGAGAGGTCGGATAATTCTAGCAGGCAGTGGCCCCGGCCATCCCGATCTCCTAACACGAGCAACCCACAAAGCAATCCTCAGCGCCGACGTCATCCTCGCCGACAAACTTGTCCCTTCAGGCGTACTAGACCTAATCCCCCGCCGTACACCCGTCCACATCGCGCGCAAGTTCCCCGGCAACGCTGAGCTCGCCCAGCAAGAACTACTCTCTCTCGGTCTCGCAGGCTTGCAAGCCGGAAAGACAGTATTACGTCTAAAGCAGGGAGATCCGTACATCTACGGGCGCGGCGGCGAGGAGTTCGAGTATTTCCGGAAAGAGGGGTATGGAGACCGCATCTCTGTGTTGCCTGGTATAACGAGTGCGTTGAGTGCACCGCTATTTGCGCATATTCCCGCTACGCAGAGGGCTGTCAGTGATCAGGTCTTGATCTGTACGGGAACAGGGAGGAAGGGCAAGCCCAGTGTGCCGCCTGAGTATGTGGATACGAGGACGGTGGTGTTCCTGATGGCTTTGCATAGGATTTCGGGGTTGGTTGCTGATCTCACGACGTGGGATTCTGTGGATGCGAAGGTTGTGAGGAAAGATGGGAGTGTGGATGAGAGTAGGAGGTTGTGGCCGAAGAGTACGCCTTGTGCGGTTATCGAACGTGCGAGTTGTCCTGATCAGAGGGTTATTAGGACGACGTTGGAGTTTGTAGGTGCGGCTATTGAGGAGGAGGGGTCGAGACCTCCAGGATTGCTGGTCCTGGGAAATGCGTGTGAGGCGCTCATGAAAGGTGATGTGGGGAGGAAGTGGGTTGTTGAGGAGGGGTTCAAGGGATTTGAGGAGTTTGTTGGCTTGGGTGCGAGTGGCATCGATGAGCTGGTTGTTGGTGATGATAAAGCGAGAGAAGGCTTGGAGGGTGTGGTGCCTTTAGTGAGAGGGGATAGCTTTGGAAGGGAGTTGAAGGTTTGATTTTGTTTGAATAGAGCTTGGGTCGGAAAGGGGGCATATTTGGAGTTTTGCTGCATTTTGGTGGTATCTGCATAGTCTAGCATGGTAGAATATAGACCAATACCCTCTTCGTCCTTGAGCCTCAGAAACCCGCAGCATTTCCTTCAATTGCTCCCAACTCACCAGAAGTGTTCGCTACCCTCGGCCCCTAATCCACATACCAGACGTCTTGATGACATGGACCTCCACTCTCCGCCTGCATTACCTTCCCACGTCGCGACTCGACGACTTTTCTTCATCCCTGCCCACACTTCATATTCATGTCCCAAACGGCTCTTGACCACAAGCCCTCACGTCGCAGCAACACTCATCCTCAATTGCCTCTGCCTCTGCTGACTCTGCAACGTCAACCTCTCAACCGCATACCCCAACCTCTCCTTCTTCCCCCTCAAAGCCTTCAACCTAAGCGCCTTCTCCTCACTCCCCTTCCCTCCCCTCCTCCACCCATTACCCCCTTCCCTTAACCAACCGATCCAAACTCCTCTGCTTTCTCAACCCGCCCGCTCCTTCCAGCCGTCCCTCTAACAATTCTGATCGCGCGATCAGGTTGTTCTGTTTCCGCTCTAGTTTCGAGATGTAGATCTCTGCGCGCGTGAGGAGGGTGGAGATAGCGGGCGCGAGCTCGGATGCGAGGGAGGATTGGGCGGATTGGAGGGTGCTGTGGGGGGTTAGTTCGAAATGCTGTTGTTGACGGGTTTTATCAGTAAAAATTCATTTTCTTTGAGAGCAAGAGGTGTGGTTTAGGGAGAGAGGGAGGTGGGAGGGAGTGGGGGCACGAGGAAGGAGGGACATACTCTTGTACTTGATAATACTTTCTTCAAGCGTGGAAAGTCGCTGATGCCAGAGTCGAGGATTGAGATTGAGGAGTCGAGCAAAGAGAGGGAGCTTCGGAGAGAGGCTACAGAGGAGGAGAGTGAGGAGAGAGATTGGGATTGGGCGGACATTGTTGCGGTGGTGTGGGTTTGGAGATACGCTGTTGTGTTGTTGTGGGTGCGCAATCGATGGAAGAATCGCTATGTATGTGTGCTATGCGATTGGGGATAGACGGAAAGGTTTGTTCGGTGCACGCCGGTCGTCGCGATGCTGGAGAAGCTGGAAAGGAGGGGTCGCGATTGTCAACAATGGAGAATGAACGCGATGTTGCAGGGTCACGTGAATGTATTGGCATCTTACCACTCCAAAGTCTTTCCTGGCAAACTTTCTTTCAGCCGTCCACCATCGATCCTATTTCAGCCACATTTCATAGCAAAATTCAGTGGCTATCCCTCTACGCAGAGACGATCATCCGAACTCTAGATGAGGTGCAAAATGCCTGCGAACGGCATAACCCGCCAAAGCATGGAATCCAAACAGTTGAATTGCAGGACGTTCTGAGAGTTCAGTACTGTCTCTTCACCCCGCACTCCTTTAGCTCCTTTAGCCGGATATTCCCTTCACATCCTTTCGTCCACTGTTTTAATTCTTGTCTTTCCGTTCGTATATATCCAATTAAGTATACTTTTGGTCTCTCGAGCGAGGAGACCAAACTTGTGCATACCGCGGGTCTCTTTTCCGTAGTTCCTGCCCATCACCCCATCTGAAGTACCACAACAAACTGATCCCTGAATCTTCGGCTCGCTTTCCGTAATGTAACACACTCTCTGCAGTAGATTCGTTCCAAGAGTAGAGAAATTTATATTAATTGCCTTTCAAGGGCCTTCATTGGAGGATCAAGATATTCCAGACGCATGCTTGCTCAAGGCGAGGGACGGACCTTGACGTTCCGCATGTTGTGATCTGGATGTTTCCTCCCTCAAGCTCTATAAGTGTGAGCTTGATATCATAAAATTATCTTACGGGTTGTTCTTTTCATCATGCGTCACTTTGCCCCCCTTGCTTTGGCTTCGTTAGCCTCAGCAGTTGTTTACGAAGCTGAATTAGCGACTTTTACAGGCGCTGTCCACGTTGCGAAAGATATCTCAGGTTATACAGGGACTGGCTACGTAGCTGGCTTTGCTGTTGACAACGACACAGTTAGTTTCGCTATCAATGATATCACGGCTGGTAGTTACGACATTGCTGTGATCTACAGCGCGCAATATGGGGATAAGTTCACGAAACTGACCGTCAATGGCGTTTCTTCCGAAGTGGCCATCCCAAATATCACCACTAGCACCTGGGCAACTTCCCAGGCTGGGTCATTTGCTTTGACAGCTTCGAATACGATCACTTTGAGTAACGATTGGGGATGGTATTTCATTGACTCGATTACGCTGTCACCTACGCGTGCTGCTCCTGTCGTTGTCGTGGACGTCTCGAATGGTGCTAAAGCCGAAGCAGAGAATGGTATATTCAACGGAGTCACTGCAGGGACCACCACACCTGGATTCTCCGGTACTGGATTTGTTCAGGGCTTTGACGCTGCTACGGATAGTGTGACGATTACACTGTACAGCTCTAAGCAGGCTTTGTATGATCTAGTTGTTAGATACGCAGCCATCTACGGCGAGAAGCAGACTTTTATGTCACTTAACGGCGCTGGAGGAGGGAACATCGTTTTCGCGGATACCACCACAGCAGCAAGTCCTTGGGCCAATGCAACGGCTGGCCAGGTATTATTGAATGCTGGGAACAACACTATATCCTTCACCAATAATTGGTATGTCGTCCTTCCTTCAGTGTTGTACGTCGCTAAGCGTTCAGGGGATGGTATTTCATCGATGCCATCTATCTCACTCCGTCCCCTGCACCTGGGCCACACAAGGTGACGAGTTCACTGGTCGTCCCAAGTATCCTCCCGGTTGCCCAAGCTCTTTTCAATAAGCTACTCTCCAAGTATGGGAGCGGAGAAATTTTCTCTGGGCAAGCTGACCCCGCAGGGGTTGCTTGGATCGAGGCAAACATCGGAACGACGCCAGCCATCATCGGATTGGATATGATTGAATACAGTCCTAGTCGTGTGGTATGTTTGCCATATCTTCATGGGCCCTCAGCTGACCGTTCTAGCTATATGGATCTACCAGTACCGCAGTGGAAGATGCGATTGCTTTCGATGCACGCAACGGTATGGTCGCTTTCCAGTGGCATTGGAATGCTCCTTCGTAAGCCCCTGCATCCTTAAATATAACTCATCTAACAACCCTAGACACCTCATCAACAACGATACAGTCCCCTGGTGGAAAGGTATTTACAGTTACGGCTCAACATTTAACCTCACCGCCGTCCTCGCCGCTCCCACTAGCGCAGACTACGGTCTGTTGATATCCGACATGGATGCCATCGCCACGCAACTGCTGCGTCTCCAAGCAGCCAATATCCCCGTCCTCTGGCGCCCACTGCACGAAGCAGACGGAACATGGTTCTGGTGGGGTGCCTATGGCCCTGAAAGTTGTGTCACATTGTATCGTCTCATGTATGACCGCTTCACCAACCACCACAAACTCCACAACTTGATCTGGGTTTGGAATTCCCTCACTCCATCCTGGTACCCCGGAGACGACGTCGTCGATATCCTCAGCTACGATTCCTACCCGCCGTTCGGTGACCACGGACCCGTCTCCGTGCAGTATCAACAGCTCATCGCTTTTGGGAAGGACAAGAAATTAGTCACCCTGGCTGAAGTGGGGAATATCCCTGATCCAGATATTCTCAAGCTGTATCATGCCGATTGGAGTTATTTTGTCACGTGGAATGGGGAGTTCATCGAGACGGAAACATACAACCCGCTGGTTTTCAAGAAGAAGGTGTATAACGACCCGACTGTTCTCAAGCTGACTGATCTGGGGAACTGGAAAGGTTCGATGACTTCGACTTCGACCGTCAAGCCTACTTCATCGACAAGTAAATCTTCATCTACGCTGATCACTTCCACTACCAAGTCCTCCTCGACCTCAACATCGACCTCCAAAGCTAGCTCTTCCAGCACGAAGACATCCTCGACGAGCGAGACTAGTTCGTCAACGAGTAGTGCTGCTACGGCTGCGGCTACGCAAGTCCATTGGGGACAGTGTGGCGGTGCGGGTTGGGTTGGTCCGACGGTTTGTGCGGCTGGGACGACATGCGTGGCTGTTAGTCCTCCGTGGTATTCGCAGTGTTTGTAGTGAGGCTGCGGACTGAGCTGGCAGTATGGGCTGAGGAGGATGAGTAGAGGGGAGCGGGTGCCGGTGCCGGTGTTGTAAATACTCAGGTGATTTTGGAGGGAAAGATGTATATAAGCTCAATAGATGTGTACATACCGGACAGCTAGTGCCATTTCCCCACGCTCCATTTCCTCGTTTGCATCTATACTTCCTCTACATATTCATCCTTTCTCACTGTTTGTTCAACCCGCAACATAACCGTTCCCAAGCATCACGGCGTACACCATTCATTTCTCTCATCTCAACTGAGTTCACGTCGTTCCAACAGGCACGATATCGCCGGGGTATTTCTCCATCTCCATCGTCCAGCTAGAATCAGATACCACTCAGACAAGAGTGCATACATACATGCACATCAAGTAGCTTTCCCACTAACATCTCACTGGGCAGCCTCGTTATTGAAGGTCTCCTCCGTTGAGACTAAAATTGCAGTGTTTTTGAAGGCTCCCCACACATCTATCGTAGTTGCTGGTGGGACGGTGTGCCGCATGCTTTCTGTTAGGCTAAAATTGCAGTGTGCTGGCACCTCAGGGGTGATGAATTATTGGCTCATTGCCATTCGTAGCGCTCCACGATGTGCCTTCTGCGGAGAAAGACTAAAACTGCAGTATTGGCCACCCATGCAGAAGCGAGCTCCGTGAGGCTGCTTCGCAAAGAAAGAAAGGCCGCTTCCGTTGAGACTAAAAATGCAGTGTTTTTTTTCTCTTCGCCCAACACCTATTGTTGTTCGTTTGCAGGGGTCTCCTCAAACCGCAGTGCTTGGCCACTCCCAGGTTCGACGCAGCTGAAAGCTCTCAAAGCAGCGCTCGGTTGGCAGTCAGCCTGACTGACGAACAAAACAAACCTCTCAAGTTGCAGTCTTGACTCTGGGTGCTAGCAATCTACGATAAACCCGAACGCAGAGAGAGGGAGAGTAGGGAGCTGTTAATGGCGTAGGTCAGATGTAATATTCAATTGAATGCTTCCGCTTTCAGGCACTTCGTACCTGCTGAGAGTGATACAAAAAATAGCAGGCATGGTTGAAACCGTCCGCCTGCAATGCAGATTGTAGAAGCCAGCCCGCGGGTGGGTTCCGTCTGGTTGGGGAAGATCACCTACGTCGAGACTTCACGTTGCAGTGTTGGTGTACCGTTCTCCTAGCTCGCCCGGCTTTGCGGTGACATTGCACCTGTGAATTACATGGAACTCGGTGGACGGCTGGCTTGTGGTTGTTTTTGCATTCTGCTGTGCAGCTACAGTTAAGCCCACCCCCCACCAGGCGTGAGCTTGATCCACAACTCCCCTCCCCCGTTGAGACTAAAATTGCAGTGTTCCGCTCCGAACGACACGTATCCTTGTTGCTTGCAGAGCTCCATCCCATGCCTTCCGCCGAGACTGAAACCGCAGTGACGTGTCTGCTAGAGGCTGCCCCTCGAAGAATGAACAGCCCCGTTGAGACTAAAAAAGCAGTGCTTGCACGTCCGTGGCTCCAATAGCTGTGCTCGGTTAGCTGTCAGCCTGACGAACAGAAGGCTCCTCCACTGAGACTAAAATTGCAGTGTTTGTGGCCTTGTGGGGTGAATGTCCGATTTTAATACGCAAGTACTTCAAATTCAAGTGCGAAAAACACTTAACACCTCGATGTTACGAACTGGGAAATAGTAAGATTCTAGATGTAAACGCGTAAATAGGTCAGGTAATTGCACATTTATCTTTTATCCTATTAATCAATTAAGTATTGGGGAAATCGCAAGATCTTGGGACGCTATAAGAGTGTTGAAATCGGCCACCGTTTTCAGACTGGCTGCTGAGCAGCTGGAGCCAGTGCCCGTCCTGCTCTCAGCCTGACGAATAAAACACTCCTTCGCTGAGACCAAAATTGCAGCGAGGTCCTAGACACAGATGAATGGATTTCCCTCCTCTCATTCTGCTCAGCGGAGGGTCTTCGTTGGGGCTGCTTTGCAAGATATTATTCGCTCCGTAAACTGCCAGATTTGCGAAATAACAGCTCCTCCGTTCAGACTAAAACTCCTGTATGAAAATTACCGCTAACCTTGAATCACAGACACGACTTCGTGAAATGCATTAGTGGAACTCGTTCGCAGCTCTGCAGAAACTAAAATTGCAGCGTACTCCCTAGACTTGCATGAGGTACGGATAATGAGTGGGCACAAATGAGTGGGCACTACTTGATTTCGCCTCTGGTTGTCTGTTCTGTTACCCCGATCACCAAAGTGTCTTCGCTGGCACTAAATTTGCAGTGCCAGTGGAGAGCGAGCACACAGTTCGTACCCTGCATGGTTTTCAGCCCACAGCTAGCCCATGTAAGCTGAACATCTCCTTTGCTGAGACTAAGGACCACACCCCGTTCCATACTTTTAGGAAAGCCGTGTAACGTGACAGCTGCATGAAGTCGTTCGCTGTCTGCAAGCCGCCTTCTGCGAGAAATTGTTAAGACTCGATGAAGCGAATAGCTTTTAACAGGAAGAAGACTTCAACTTAACCTCCCGACAAATTTTAGCCCTTAATAACATCCTCGTTGGCAATTGTTTTTTGTCACACAGTCCTGCAGTATTCTCAGTTTGAGCCCTTTCTTGGGTCAGTCAGCTTCCACAGCCTTGTGGAATGGGTGGTGCGTTGAAAGTGGAGATGCATGGTGGTGATATTTCGGTAACGATGGGGCAGTTCCCCATCGTTCATCTTCTGCTTTGAAAGTCCGAATGCAGCGCTCCCTTCTTTTGGCCAAAAGCTTGACCTTGCAACACGTTTCAATCAGTGGGGCTGGCGAAACTTAATCCGAGTATTGCACTACTGTACTACGACGGCTGGCTGCAGGAATCGTATATGATGGTCTCCTCTACAGTGACTAAAATTGCAGTGCACACATCCGACATGCTGCACCTCCGACATCCTGCACCTCCGACATCCTGCACCTCCTACATTTAGTGCTTTTTCAATTGAGCAGCACTGGCTCAGTCGTGGCTCCCAGGCTTGCAATTGTGTTACTTCGGCAGTATCTATAATTGCAGAGCAAGGTTCCGTTCAGTTGCTGCTGATAGATTTGCCCTGAGCCAGCGGTACAGACTAAAGTCTCTTTCACTCGGGCTAGATTTGCAGTGAAAAATAATGAACACAGATTAGGATTTGCGGCAATACACTTTGTTCAACGTCCGTCGCGGAACTTCGTGAGTATTTGGAGCTTTTCGAGACATCATTTGCTTTAGGTGCCATTTTACAAATACGGTTCAAACGCACCATAATTAGGCTGCATATCTATGCCCATCCCACAAAATGCTGCCTCGTCAAGTGAAAATCCTGCAAGATCTAGTTCAGAAATGGTCGGGTACAGCCTTGCATGGATGCCTTGTGGCGTGGCTGCGAGAACCGGGCGCTTTCGCAAGTGCGAAAACTTGCAGTAGTTGCCCGCCAAATGTCGCCTTCCAGCCTTGGGAGTGAAATTGTCTTCCAATGAGAGCCGATACCAGTGCTGCTGAGGTTTTATGTAAGATAAAATCCGATGTGAGTGGGTAGGAGACTTGTGTATTCCCAGCCTTGCCTATCCAAGCATCTGTTCAAGCCAAAATTGCAGTGCGATGGCCGACAGCTACTAACGGTGTTCATGTACGAACCTGGGCTTGCCGAACGGTACAAAGGGTTGCTGACTCGGCTTCTTTTTCTGCTCACGGATTGTCTCCCACTATAGAGCTGAGTAAAAGTCCATGCCTTATAGTAACATCTGTGGATGACATCATGTTCTATATAGCCCAACCGAACCTATAACAATCCTGTCTATGCTTCTTGAAAATTTTGCTTGTGAAGTTCCTTGCGACCACTCAACTTTGGCGTTGATTCTTACCAATTTTCTCATCAAGACTCATCATTCTCAGGGCCAGCTGAAACGTATCTTGTTCTTTCTACGCCAGCCTTGTTGTACAACACGGGCCTCTTGTTACTGGATCTATGATTGCGATGAATATTTCAGAATAGCAAACAAAACTAGTTCACTGTTAAACTGTTAAATATACTGGTTTTTATAGGAATTGAACATGCAATGTTTAGATTAGTTGATTTATGCGTCCAAATTCGCTGGCCACCTCTCACCAAGCCCCAAATGAAGCAGCCTTGCGGTTGACAATCTCCTCTATCATCACTAGGATTAGACTACACAGGTAGCCAACTAAGGCACACAATTAATATTTCTTTGCTTCTTTCACCAAAAGGCTGCCCTTATTGAGACTAAATTTGCAGTGCCGGTAATATGATATATGGATCCGGCACTGTGCATTTCATTTCACTGTGCATTTCATTTCACTGTGCATTTCATTTCACTGTGCATTTCATTTCACTGGCCGCCTCCCTTTACAGGTCATTTTGTGGCCCCTTTATGCTGGATTATCCGTGGATAGACTATAGGCCTATCACTTGTACTGGAACTAAACTTTGTTGTAATATATGAGGTTTGTGGTCGTCCTTCGCTGGCATTGTTGACAAGCTTAACAAGCGAGACTCTTACAGCAACAAGTACCGTCACTGCACTACTGAGAATGAAACAGTGATCAATGGTACTTATGACTTAAAGACTTGATATATTATTTGCCACTACTAAATTTGCAGTCTTATGCCGCCAACATACCAGGCTGTATGCAGCTAGAAGGCAGTTAATGACGGTGCTGCAGAACTGTAAATTCGCCGAATTCGACTTTCGTCCTATCTTGAATGGCCTATTAGCATTTCATACTGATATTACATTTCCAAAGAGTCACAAAATCAGAAAATTCATGGGATGTCATTCAAGACACCTAGTCTTTCCCTAATCCCCTAGACAGTATTCGGACGATACGACGACGGAATCTCGGCAAAAACGCGATTTTTGTGACAGAGTTGGTGCACAACTTCTTTGTAGCTATCGAAACCTGGTGTCGAGGCTTGAAAAGGATTCATCGCGGCAAGATGATGGACACTCCCACAATGCTCAAACATTATCGACGCTTTTCATGTATCTTCTCGTGTCTTTTGCAATCATTCGCCCTTGTAAACGCTTTCCCACATTCCGAGCAAGCATGTGGCCGTGTTCCAGTGTGACTAAGCAGATGATGCTTGTGAATGAAACCTCTCGTAAACTTCTTCCCGCATATATTGCACTCGAATGGAGTTAGCGTAGTCGTCTTAGCAATAGCGTTAAATGAGTTTGCCTGCTCTTCCATCTCGGGGTGAAAAAATCTTCTGTGTTTCTCCAAATCTTTGTTAGTCGAGAAGCCGAACTCCACTATCGAGCAGTCTGGAAAAGAGCAGCTGAATGGCCGATCGTGGCGGTTGATGTGCAGGTCTCGGCTTTTGACATCCTTGAAACCTTCGTGGAAGTAGTAACAAGTCACCTTGGGGCACTTGAAGCGCTTTTCTCCGTATAAGACGTCAAGTTCGGCGTTTTCCAACGACTGAGGGCTGCTTTCTGCAGTGATTTTTTCCAATATTTCCCTGCTTCTCATGACAGCGACTCTTAGCTGCTTGATACTGATTTTGTCCTTCGCGGAAGATCCTTTGCTGGCATGCTCGCTTGCATGATTCCAAATATTGAGCAGATTCTCATACAGTGGAAGCATCTGAAAAGCTTCGCAGTCTTGCTCTACTCTCGTAGTCATTTCGTATTCGAGTATGTCGGTTTCATACAGGGTTGAGAATTCGTCTAAAGCACGTGTAACCTCGGTAGTCTGATCTGAGACGCATGGATCCTTCGGTAGAAGACATGATTTGTTTGTGACAATCATATGAATATGTTCCATCCACTTAGCAACGACATAGTCTTGTAGCGAGAGAGCTCCAGCTTGTATTGAGCGCTTCAAATGTTCATCATCAATCTCACTTGTAAAGATTTCGAATGTCAAGTATTGAAGACAGAGAGTGGCGAGGCTAGTATCTACCAATGACCTAGAAATGTAGTTTGAAGACGCGATATGCCTTTGAATCTATGTCAGAGGAGTCCTAAGTTTGAATCAGCTATGTGCTTACATTTTGGCTGTCGCGTGAACGAGCTCCACACGATCTCCCGGTAGTACTTGAATGAGAGTTCCACAATAGTATTGAATACTACTGCGTAGCTTTTCTTTGTCAAAGTCAAAAGTCTGATACTCTGGTTTCATGGAGACCGCAGCTTGAATCTCTCGCCACCGTAGTGGTCGCTTTGCACAAACCATCCATCCCATGAGTTTGCGGGTTACATCCCATTGGGCTTCTGATAGAGTCCTATGAAGACGGCCTATGATTCGCTCGTACCTGGTCTCAAAGTCAGCTTCCGCCCTCAGACGTCGAATTTAACAAGTATGCATCGGATATCCGATAATTAAGTAGTCATATTGAGTGCAGTTGCTTGATGGGATTAGGGTCACACTACTCACGCCTCTCCTAACTCAGCAGGGAATCCATAGAATTGAATCTCATTCAGAACTTTATCTTGGGTCTCCAAATCATAAAGATGCTGCATGACAAGCTTTGCGAATAGAAACATGCCTAAGTGATATGTTAAACGTAGTCTCAACAGGTACATGCGAGCACCACATACCTTTAGCGCGGGCACATGTTGATTCTTGGATCTCTTCTAGGATTTTTGGGTGTAGTTCATACTTTAATCGGAACTTTAGAGACCATTCTCGAACGTATAACTTGATATCGGCCTCGTTGTCCTCGTTGGTAAGTTTGAGGACAGTGGCAGATTGCAAAGCCTTCTGGATGTCCAGGTAATCCTGACTGACAAACAGAACACGAAGCTTTCCAGGGTCCTTTTCGTCGAAGAGATCCACGGTGTCGGTGAAGAAAGCTAGCAAAAGCTTCCTCTGGTTGGCGTCGCACTCGTCCAGACCATCGATGACAACTCGGGTGTTTTCGGCCTTTTCAAACAGTACCTTAAGAAGATTTTCTGCTAGGTTAGTTGTAGTCAAATTGATTTCTCCCGTAGAGCTCATCCTGTCATGACAGTACGGAATTAAATCCCTATGATTGTTCAACATCTGGCTCAGAAGACCTCTGTAGATTGAAATACAGTTGTTCTTCTCCGAGTCGTTCTCTTTGCAGTAGAAATAGGTCGTATTCTTTTCATCGGTTGTGGAACATGAATTAATGATGATAGAAGTAAGGATTGTCTTTCCTGTAAGCTTTTAGCACCATTTTAACAGGCAATTTACCGCCTATTTGAAGATTCGAAGCTTACCTGCTCCGGGAATTCCGTTAATCCATAGAATCGAGGATTCGGGAACATCTACTTCCAACCAGTTTCGCACCTTCTCTTCTTTCAGAATCCAGTCCCCAGTTCCATGGCTTCTTGCGCGTAGAAATGTATTGTGGTCTTGTTGGATACTGCGAGCTGCCGAGAACCACTCTAAAACCTGCAAGTATTTGCTTCGCTCCTCCGCCTGTTTTCGCTCTTGGTGTACTCGGAATCTTTCCTCGCCATCTCTTTCGTACTGCTGAAAGAAACAGCCTTGTCTGTGGAAATTTATCAACGTGGCCTGCTCGGTGATTAGTTGCCGATGACAGTTTAGATTGTCTAGGATATGCTTGAATGTCGTAGCGAAATTTTTCCACATCGACCGGAACAGCTGCTTCCAGACTTGTTTAACGGCATATCAGCTGTGGTTTCTACCTACGAACATGTCACAGAGAAGCTGTCCGCACCTTTTCCAGAGAAGAATCGTGTAGCCTCCTTGTGAAAGGAAAGAATGTCCTTGTACATCATTACAAGCACAGTTTGCATCTCAGTGGAGGATCCAAAAAGGGAATGGTATTGCTCCAGGAGCGGGATATGCTCCCCAAGTTGCCCATATGCATCCAACAGGATTTCGAATGAATCTGCCCAAGTATTTGCAGTCTGATGTCACGAACGGTCAGTTGTGGAACTCGTGACAATTCCCCATCGATGGTAGAACCTGGAGTGCCTTTCCCCTAATTCCCCAGAACTTACAAGGAGAAAAAACTTCATGGGGCCCCATACAAAGGCCACAAAAGTCGATGCGTTCACAAAAATGCCAATGACTTTCCCAAACTGCTCCATGGCCTCAAGGAAACCTTCTAGTCGAGTCATGTTCATCAATGATTTGGTCTGGTCCTGTTCGCTTTGAATCCGAAGTGCTGTTTCACGGACATCGTTCAAGGTAACAAATTGAAAGTTTTGAATCTGCTTCGGATTCAACCCCTTCTTGAAATCTTCAAGAGCATCCTCGAAGGTGTTGACATTTGGAGTCGCCATTTTTAGTCGATCAAGATCTATCCATCATTTACGAAATTCTGTCCTCTGTGTGTGTTGGATCATATGTCACAAAACTACAGCAATAACGAGGCTGATCACGAACGAATAGGAAAGGTTTTCCTATCGAAATCTACGCCGGCGTGATCAGCACAAGTCGGTTGAGCCCCAAAATGAGCCCAGTGGCTCGTCGTCTTCTGCAGGCGGCTGGATGGTGTGCGGGTAGGATGCAGATGCCAGCTCTCAGACTCTCGTACTGCAAGGATCTCGGTGAAGCAATGTTGCTGTGAGCCTTGCCAGCACATTGGGGCGTTGCGGGCTGGATACGTGCATTAGCGTCTCAATACTCAGCCCCAGCAGGCAGGGTTACTATTTTACCACAGTTCGGCATTCGGGGAACCATCACGGCTCGGGCGAGACTTTGAATTACCACAAGGCTGGGAAGATTAAATCCGAAGCCTCGAGAGTACACGCATTAAATATGCAACATATGTACGGAGCCTCAAGTTCCATGACGACGATATTCTTCTAATCTGATCATGTCTTCGTTGAAACGTCTACTTAATCATGACGAGGATGACTATTCCCTCAATCACAGATACGGCGAGCAGGAACCCGCCCATTCTAGCTTCGAATACTCTCAAGCCTTTGAAGACTGGTGAGTTTTGATCAACGTGAGAAAGGGCAGATGAACTGCGATTTTGGGAACAAGCTAACAGCACTGGTAAAGTGACGTGGAACTAGGTGAAAAGTCATGGGAGGGCCTATGGAGCGAGCTGCTAGGAACAGACTTCGAGACAAATGTTGCCGCCAATAACATCCCAACAGAAGGGAATGTGGTCTCAAATTATGATGTGGAGACAGATATAGAGAATTGGGCCGGGCAGAACTTTGGACTGGTATCACAAATTGTACAAGATCCCACTGTCCTACTGCAAGAACATACATTACCAGTCGAGCCGCGTCACTCCCAAATAGTTTGTTATGGTATGGTCAGTTACCCCTCTACCTGAAACAGGATTAGCTTCGATACCGTGCTCACTGCTTTGCCAAAAGCTTTATCGAGTCTCCGCTAAGGTAGTGGGCAACGGGTGTGATATTGACTCGAAACTCCAAGAAGCGAGCAACCTGGAGGCTAGTGATCGGTACGTTTTTGGAATTCGAAAGTCGATCGCAGACTTGTTTCTACATTTTCAAGATGGTACAACCTTTGCAATTCTCAACAATCATACGAGCACAGGTCTATCACACGTAATAGACTCTCCATACATCCAGCTTGATGCGTTGGGGTCTTTGCTGCCTATCAGAGAAACGCTGGGAAGGGCTACCAAACCCAGTGATGCCACTGTCCGGGTAGACATCAATGTTTATGGTCCATTATCCAGTCTCAAATCTATTGGGAAACACTTGTCGGATAGTAAAGTATTTTTACAGCGACCCGACAGATCAAGACCAGAAAGTCAATATCACAACCCTCATTTGCTGCGGTTTGCGGGCATGGAATCCCTTACTTTAGAACAACAAAATGTTATAAGTCGTAACAGTGGTCCAGTCGTCAAAGATCAGGCGATATTCCAGAAAACCATCACCAATGTGTACGCATCGCTCACCAGAGGTGCGCATCTGGATAGAGTGAATGGGGATCGCCGCTTGAAGACCCAGCTACTACTGTAATTTAGAATCCCTCTCAGCGTAATGCTGCCCTTTTTAAAGATTCAATACTGACTTTCTGAAGTCACCAGGAAGAAGCGTTGGGTTTTATGATGCAACGTGAGAATGGGCCAGTTTCTACCGAATACTGCCTTTGGAAACCCATGCCGGATGAGCCAGGCTGGTATGTGGTCTGCCCAAGAAGTCCCAGACTATGGTTGACAGTCCACAGGTTTCGACACGCAGTCACGAACGCCAAGTCCCGGACCCCCAGCTCGGAAGTGGGTGGGGGGATACTTGCAGACGAAATGGGCATGGGGAAGTCCTTGTCAATACTTGCTCTTATTACGAAAACCATTGAAAGTTCCGAAAATTGGGGTAGTGGTAAGGATTCCGAAGAAGATGACTGCAGCAATCTACCTCAAAAGCCGGTCCGAGGGACCCTTGTTCTCGTTCCATCAGCGGGCAAGTACACAACAGGAATGACCTTTTTCTTTCTCATAGACTAACAATTTGGAAAGTACTCATTAACGAATGGTTGAATGAGATCAAAATGTGAGTTGAAGTCGTTCCGAGACGAGATCTCGACCATTTAATACGAATTTTAGGCATTCAGACGGCTCGCTACATGTTGTGAAGTACCACGGGGCGAAACGAAGGGGAAAAGCACTTCCTCATATCGGAGACGCTGATATCGTTCTTACAACCTACAACACACTCGTTGCGGAGTTCGGGGGCAAGTCCAGTCCATTACATAAACTCTATTGGTATAGAGTTGTTCTAGATGAAGGTAAGAGAATCGAAGATCAAGGGAATTGTATGCTGATATTGTATAGGACACATCATTCGCAGACAGACAACTACCTTCTACAAGGCTGTTTCCGAATTAAAGGCCAGATCTCGCTGGTGTCTCACTGGAACACCAATCCAAAATAGGCTCGAAGATGTTGGTGCTCTCGTCGCCTTCATTCGAGCACGGCCATTTCACAGCCTTGCAATGTTTCGGAGATTCGTCAGCATCCCTTTCGATGAAAGCGAAGAAAGAAGAGTTGTTGCAACTCGAAACCTCACACTTCTGCTCGACTCTCTTTGCTTGCGAAGATCTCGGGAACTGCTGAACTTACCCCCACCAAGAAACCGAGACCAGATCCTTGATTTCTCACCAGCTGAGCGCGACCAGTATGATAAAACTATGAAGGCGATGAATAGGACCCTTCGCCATCGCGTTTCAGAGAGTCAAGCGAACAACATTTTTGGAATGTTCCAAATTCAGCTGCAGTTGCGGATCCTCTGCAACCATGGCACCTATCAACACGCTTTCTCTTGGAATAGACGAAGTTTACTCGACGAGAGAGAAGACGCTCTATGCGCGATAGGCGACAGTGGCCAGGTCAATTGTTCAGCTTGCAGACAATCCATGCCGCTTCTGGGGTCCAACAACGTCTACAGAAAAGGCAATGAAGGGTGTAGGCATGTCCTCTGCTCTGAATGCTTAAGCGAGGATGAAGAACGCACGGGCGATACTCATAGGTGTCCATTATGCGCTACGACGGGGGTTTTTAAAACCTCCAAGTCTTCTCGTTCTGGGCTTGGAGAAACTGACGACTCATACTTGAAGCAAGATGGATTCTCGACCAAGATGGTGGCGCTCATTCAGGACATCAAGCAGGACCTTTGGAGTACCAAAAGGTTGCCATACCCTACGATTCGTTGTGACTTTTCAACTGCTGACAAGTCTCGTTCAGTATTGTCTTTTCATGTTGGACGAATACGCTGAATTTGATTCAGCGACATCTCCAGAATGATGCCATACCCTTCCAAAGGATTGACGGCGGATGTTCTATCGCGCGCCGACAAAAGATTCTAGATGAATTCTCCAAGACACCTATGATACCAGTCCTGATAATGACAACAGGGACATGTGCATTCGGGTAAGTGTTCTCAGACGGTCAGAGGGGTACACATATCAGGCCAATCATGTTGTTCTGACATATGACAGTCTCAATCTCACGGCAGCCAATCGAGTCTTCATCATCGAGCCACAATGGAACCCTAGTGTAGAGAACCAGGCAATATCGAGAGCTATTCGTATGAATCAGACAGATTCGGTCCTTGTGACACGATACATGATCAGAGGGACTGTTGAACAAGTGAGATTCAAGCCCTGGCTGGTTAAACTCGGCTAACTTCAAAAAGGAAATGCGATCACAACAAAAAAGGAAGTTGGAGATTGCAGACATCGGGAACAATGCTAGCTAGTAAAACAACAGTAAACAATTCCAATGGAGCTTCAGGCTCAGGGAGTGGATCCGGTGTAAACCGTGTAGCTACATTAGTTTCTAAGCCTGATATTCGGAGTGTTATCATATTTGCTAAACTACTTTACTACTCCTAGTCAAGGGTCCGCGAGCTTTGTCATGAGGGTCTAGTTTCTGTCGAATGGGTACAAAGGACAGACAGCATGAGATCCTCTCGAACTAGATCAGATATTTCAACGTAGATTGACAACTTGTTATAAAGCTCTGTTAAAACCTCTGATGGGCATGATTGCAGACAATCGTCAAGCGAACTGAAAAATTTGTTTTCCAGTTCTTCCAAAACGTTGGACCAAAGGTCACAGCCGAGCGACAGATCATCGGGCCCAATGTTTTCCTTCAGTATGCTGTCCTATAGCCCAGCATCCATCCAATAAAAGTGCTTGAAAGGACCCACTGAATCCTTGAAGTTTGTCTCGTAATTGTAACCAGTCACGATGCTGTAAGCGTAGAATACGAGCCAATCACACAGAGATCACCACAAGGGTTTTAGCGCTAGCATAAGCTTCCTGACAACAACAGCTCTAGGATCCCCAGGTTTGTGATTTGACTTGACATTTCAATAAAAGAGAACGATAGTGCCCAAGATCACTGACGGCTCTTTGTCTTGCTTCCAACATGGCGTTCCTCACTGTTGCTGGAGCCTTGCAAATCGTGGGACTGTTTGTGGTGTACCTCATCGGACTCGCAATCTACCGCCTGTATTTCAGCCCCTTGGCAAAGTTTCCTGGGCCCAAAATCGCAGGTTCGTCATTTTCAAGATGACTTTGACTGAAATTAACCAATATCGAAGCCCTTACTTCACTTTATCAATTTTACTACGATGTCATCAAAGGCGGTCAATACATCTGGGTCATCGAAGAGATGCACAAGAAATACGGACCAATCATCAGAATCAGACCCGATGTCCTCCACATGAATGATCCAGAGTATATTGACCCAATCTACGGAGGACCAGGAAAACGTCGGGACAAATACAAAGTTGCTATCAACGGATTCGCGACACCAAATGCAGCATTAGGAACTACGCACCACGAACTCCATCGCCTTCGTCGTGCACCAATGAATCCATTCTTCTCGAAACAGAACGTTCGGAGATTGGAACCTGTTCTTCAGAGGACACTGCAAAAGGTTTTGGGACGTTTGGAGAAAAGTTCGAAAACTGGGGAGCCGATTGTTTCGAATCTCCTGTACTCTGCAACGACTTCTGACATCATTTCGGACTACTGCTTCGGAGAGAGCTACAATAATCTTGACAAGGACAATTTTAATGAGCCGTTCTTCTCTGCTTTCCACGAAGCAGGAAAGGGGTACCACTTCGCGTGTTGGAACCCTTGGCTCGTGCCCACTGTCACGGCTCTTCCCCAGTGGATTGTTGCGCTGTTCATGCCGCAACTTGAAGTTTTCCTCAATCTTATCAAGGTCAGCCCCCCTGGGGACTGTTGAACCTGCTCAGTACCGTTATATTGACATCTCCAAGGAACTGATCAAGCGAATCGACATCGTGAAAGCGGAAACCAAGAACGAAGCACTGACCGATAGTGTGGGGTCAACAGTCTTCCACGGCCTACTGCGCAACCCAAATCTCTCAGCAGCTGATAAAACCGACGAAAGACTCATCGACGAGGCCAGAGTTCTGCTCGGGGCCGGTACTGACACGACTGCCAATACACTTGCAGCCATTACATATCATCTGCTCGCAAACCCAGCCATCTTGAAAAAGTTGAGAAGCGAGCTCATTGACGCCATTCCAGATCCCAACAACGCACCGCCATTGAGTCAGATTGAAGCCCTGCCGTATCTCACGGCTGTCATTCAGGAAGGGATTCGACTACATCCTGGGGCTAGTATTCGCCAAGATCGAGTTGCTCCTGATGAAGATTTGTTGTATGAGGATCAGAAGAGCGGGAAGAAATGGATTATCAATAAAGGAGTAAGTAGGAAGCTCTGAATTGAAGAGCACTCTCTGATTTTTACAGATACCGGTCGGGATGACAGCACCTTTACTCAGCAAAAATGAGGAGATCTACCCTCAATCGTCTGTCTTCAGACCCGAGCGATTCCTCGAAAATCCCAGGTTAGACAAGTACCAAATGGCGTTTTCACGAGGATCTAGACGATGTCTTGGTGTAAGTTCGGCACGTACCTGAACCTCTTCTTGACTAACGTGCTCCAGATGGCCCTCGCGTACTCCGAGCTCTATACTATTCTTGCTGGTATCTTTAGGAAATACGATATATATGACGGGACGGGGAAGCAAAGTGGACCGACTCTAGAGTTGTACAAGACGGGACGGAATGATGTGGACATGGTTGCTGATTTTGTGACACCGTTTGTGAGGGATGAGAGTCTGGGCGTGAGATTAACAGTCAGATGATATTGAAATATGTGATCGTTCTTACTATTCACTTAGTCTGTACGGTGATGAGTTAGAGGTAGAAGAAACAACCCATGTGATGCTGCGTACGTGTCCCGTAAAGATTGTGTTGGACGATAAATGACTCATTCCTTCTCATCAATATATTCTTCCACCTGTGGAACGTTCCCACCCACAGCAAATGGATCAACGATAGCAGATGAGAACTTCCTGGCGCTAATCCCCTGCTCGAACAAGATGTCCATCTCTCCATACGTACGTTCTTTGCCCTCAGGAAGTCGAAAATATGTCCATGTTAAACACAGAAGACAGGTGCCAGCCCAGAAGAACCCCGCTTTACCTTTCCAATTCCACGCAGATGGGTTCAACATGTACGGCGTGATGACTCCATTGACCGTCCCCTGAACATTGTACAAGTTCCGTGCAAGGACGATAGTTTTGGTTCGGAGGCGAGTTGATGGCATCTCAGTGACGATCGAGTAGGCCACGGTGCCGACTGTGATATCGTAGCAAAGAGTAAAAAGGAGTAGAAGGCCCCCAGTGGCGAACGATGGCCCTTTCGAAGTTTGCGGGGCCAGGCCAACGCATCCAATCGTGAATAGCGTGACAAACATGGCAGTCAAGCCAGAGAGATAAATTGTTCGACGACCGAGATAAGTCATTGCAAACCATGCGATAACGACACCGACCATCGCAACTGCGTAGAGCGATATGGAGAAATCGAAAGCTACATCGGTGTCCATACCTTCTCGGGATCAGTATCCGTTAACAGCAAACATTGAGTATGTTGAACTTCGCGACTTACCAGCCTGTTTGAAAAAATAAACAGCATAGCCCATCATTGATGCTCCGCTTGCTGACTGGATGAGCCAGGTGATGCAGGTGATCTCAGTTCGGCGCAAGTTCACTCCCTTGAAACAATCCCAGTACGATGTCCCAGCACCAATCTCCTTCTCGAGCTCATTGGTATGTCTCATCATAGATATGGTGTTATCAATATCGGTCTCTGATTCCGTTGAAGTAAGTCTCCTGAGGGCTTTCCGAGCATCGTCGTTTCTACCCTTTCGGACAAGCCACCAAGGCGATTCTGGGGCTAAAGAAATTCCTATGATGAGTGGGACTGGCCACATCCATTGAAGAGCATATGGAATCCTACAGGAAGTCAGATTGTGATTTTAGGAGTATACGCATTGGGACGTCACACCTGTAGGCCCACTGGTCGTCTCGCGTGAGCAAAGACCTCAACACACCAGAGGCAATTAATTGACCCAAGCCCCACATCATGTTGACATACGTGGTGAGATAGCCTCTGAGAGCCACCGGACAGACCTCAGATGCATACGAAGTGGTCAATGTTTGAAATACACCCCAAGGAATACCCATCAGAATCGTCCCGACCTCAAGTACCTCTATCCTCTGCGCGAAAAATGGAATGAAGATGAACCCAGAAAGAGCGGCTAAAGTCAGGATCATCGTTTTCTTGAACCCGATCTTTTCCGCGATGATTCCATTTAAAAATAAGCCCAAGATTTCTCCAACCCTCGCACCGTTGGACAGACCGGCTTGCCACGGCGCGGAGATTTGGTAGGCGATGCCGTCTTTCTGAAGCACGCCGAACTTCTGAGTGAAGGCTGGAAATGCGAAGAAAGAGCCGATCAAGGCAATGTCGAATCCTTCCATAGCAATTGCCATAGACAGAAACATGGACCAGAAGATGGCCTTTGGATACAACTTCACGGCTTCTCGAAGGCTCATGGCATGTTCAGCATCGGTAGCGAGTTTAGCTTCCGTGCTCAGGAGAGCAAATTTGGTACTCCGATCTGCCAGTTTCTGAACCACACTGTCTTCAATATCGACTTGGAAGGCATTGTTCTTCTCTATGGCCTCGGCTGCGCTGGGAGCTGGAGGTGCCATGGCAGACATGGGAATGCTGGTGTAGCGGATGGGACGCGAGGACGAGCTGGAAGCAGAGAAGGGCAGAAGGCCAGCTATATAAGTCTTCCATCCCGCACCCGCCATTGTCAAGGCAGCTGCGAGCTGTGGTGGAAAGTCCTGTGTTGGATTTCGGAGCTGTCAAAGGAAGCATTGATCCACGTGAGAGTGTGAGAGATCGCCAACCCCACTCTTGGCAACCCCGCCACCCCACGATTGTTTCTTTCCCCACGGTTTGACCATGGAGGTGAGGAACTGCATGACTCCAAAAGATATTCAAAGAGACTCAGATATAACGACTAGGTGCTTAATGAATCTACTGTCGTTGGGTGTTGGTTCTCTCGGTATATCCTTCACAATACGGTACGAGCGTGTACTTAGGTAAATGAAGTACTGAGCAGTGAGCAGTGGTGAAGGATGTTGGCAAACAAGCGAGCACGCCATCATGCACTTTTCTTGTTAGTTAGCCGTAGCTCAGTATCTATTGGTCCGAGGGCGGGGTTTAAGAAGATCGGCATTTTGGAAAGGATCTTGATGAAGGTTAAGGAATGATGGCGCTTACCTAGGTCCCACGGTAGCAAGTAAACAACACGTTCCCGTATCAAGGCTAAGAAGGCGCATTCCTGACCACGGCAGCCATCGCAGCAAACTGAGGATGAAATCTCGACGGAAATATCGATAAACAGACCCACAATTGCAACAGCTTCCCTCTGCATGAGAAGATTGACAGAGCGACCCGAGAGCTTCATGAAAGGGCGCCTGGCTTAAATTTTCAGGCTTCAGACACTAAATACCTCTGGCGGTTGGGGGATTGAAGTTTCCCAAGTAGTACTGTGAATGAGGATTTTACTTATATTTGAATCTGCTTCCGAGACACAAGAACTACAGGTGTCAAACGCCTGATGATGAGTAAGTAAATCAGTCTTTGGGTTGAATTATCTCTCAGCATAAACAAAGATCCGAGCTAAGGTAAGAGGTGCTCGCGGCCAAGAGAGCTCCATACCTGCCACGTGATATCCCCTCATTTAAAACTTCTCTCGAAGCAGCAGACTGCATCCTATTCGCATCATACATCCTCTCCCTTTGACCAAACGCCTAGGTCTCTTCAAGTTGGGGATACGGCCGAGATGCGCTGTTTGGGAGTCTTGTTGTGCGCGACCACATTTGCGGTGGTACAATCAGCATTCGCCCTGGACCAACAATTTCTTGGCCACGACGAGAAACTCAAACTTGATACCAAATCGAAGCCAAACATTGTGTTCGTCTTAACCGACGATCAGGATGTCCACCTCGCATCATTAGATTACATGCCATTTGTCAAGAAGCACTTCCTCGACAAAGGCACTTATTTCAATAAGCACTATTGCACAACCGCCGTATGCTGCCCATCCAGAGTCACGCTCTGGACAGGAAAGGCTGCTCACAACACAAACATTACAGACGTCAATCCACCCTACGGTACTCTTCCCAAGTTCCCATTCATCTCAGATACTGATCCCAGTCTTAGGTGGTTATCCAAAATTTGTGACCCAGGGTTTCAACGAAGCCTACTTGCCCGTTTGGCTGCAACAAGCAGGGTACAACACTTATTACACAGGGAAATTATTCAATGTTCATACCGTTGATAATTATAACAAGCCTTATGCCGCTGGGTTCACAGGATCGGTACCGTGCCCTCATCTGATTTGTCTTTCTTTCATCATCTGATCGTCGACAGGATTTTCTGCTTGACCCATATACATACAACTACCTGAACAGCACCTTTCAACACACGGACGAGACCCCGAGAAGTTACGAAGGGGAATACGTTACAGATGTTCTGGCTCAAAAAGCATACGGCCTGTTGGACGAGGCTGTTGAAGCAGACAATCCCTTTTTCCTCACCATTGCTCCCATAGCGCCACATGCCAATATTCAAATGAACGGAAGCGTTCTAGATGATGGTCACACTTTCGAATTCGGGTCACCAGTATCAGCTAAAAGACATGAGCACCTCTTTAAGGACGTGAAAGTTCCACGAACGGCTAGTTTCAATCCCGACACGGTACCTTTCGTCACTCTGTAGTTCGTTTCGAGCGTAGACTGATTCGCAGCTCTAGCCATCAGGCGCAAATTGGCTCTTGGAGCTCAAGCAACAGAATCGAACAAATGTAGATTACAACGATCACTTTTACCGACAAAGATTACGAGCACTCCAAGCCGTTGATGAGATGGTCGATGGTCTCCTCCAACGCCTCGAAGCCCACGGAATTATGGACAATACCTACATAATCTACAGTAGCGATAATGGATTTCACATCGGTCAACATCGTCTCCAGCCCGGGAAGTCATGTGGATATGAGGAGGATATCAACATTCCGCTGATCATCCGTGGACCTGGTGTAGCAGCTAATCATACGACTGATATCGTCACCACTCACATGGATCTCGCACCAACGTTCTTTGATCTATTGGGAATTCCGCAACGAGATGATTTTGACGGGACTGCGATCCCTGTTACTAAGGCTGGTATTGAGCTTGCCCAGCAACGACGCAGAGAACATGTCAATGTCGAGTACTGGGGCTTTGCTGGTGGAGAAGGGAAATACGATCGTGAGTTTCATTGTGATAACCTACTTGTCCAGGCTTGACATGGGTATTGATTTGCTGCCAGACGACATCCTTCATGAAAATAACACCTACAAAGCGATTCGAATTCTAGGTCCTGGGTACAATTTGTACTACTCAATCTGGTGCAATAATGAGCATGAGCTCTACGATATGGACGTAAGCACTTTCCCCCCTCCTCGCGATAAAATCGTGGAATAACTAAACCCTTCAGGTCGATCCCTCACAGATGAATAATCTACTCTCCGGATCCCCTCAAATTAGCTCAACTATAGCCGGTCTCCCCATGCACAAGGTCGTCGCTCGTCTCGACTCCCTCCTGTTCGTGTTGAAATCATGTAAGGGATTCACGTGCCAGCAGCCCTGGAAAAGTCTGCATCCAAAGGGTGATGTGTTGACGTTGGAAGATGCTCTTTCCGCGAGATTTGATCAATTCTATGAGGTGGAACAGCAAAGGGTTGAGTATAACTTCTGTTCGAATGGATACTTGATAGATGCCGAGGGTGCAATGTGGGAGGATCATGGGTTGACGTTTAGGGATGGATTGATGTGGTATGAATGGGTGTAGATAGCAAGGCTAGCATGTATATATCACCCCGTTGAATGAGATGGTGCCTTACAAGGAACAGTCTTTTTTGAAAGGAAAAATGCATTTCAAGGCGGAGCAGGAAAGTCGACTCTAGCTGCTTCATCGGTCATGCCTTTCAACTTGGCTCTTGTTCGTATCCCATTGAAAAAGCAGAATCATATCTCTCGTTGTTCCAGTATCTTTACACCAAAGCCATCTTTCCAGAAGTAGAGATCTAAAGCAATAGCCCCGAAAAGCATTCGAACCCTCAATACCACTAAAGTCACACTCAACTTCTTTTTTCGCTGATTCTGTTTTAGTGTTTGGGCGTGAGCAGCCGCCGCCTTACCTGAGCCGAGGGTGACCATTCCTGAGCATACCTGAGCACGTCCTGAGCTCGGCCTAAGCTCGGCCTGAGTATGCGCTGAAGAGCCATTTTAGCTCCTAAGAGGATTTGTTCCGGCTTACATGATGCTCGGTTACAGTTTCCTCATTTTGTTTCCTATTTTGCTATTCCCTTGAGCTCCCTGATACGTCGGTATCTCGTGCCTTGAGTGCCTTGAGTGCCTTGTAGAGCTGATACTTTTAGCTCTCCTCCCGGCTTCTCCAAGCTGGACGTTCAAGGCATTTAGCGTGGCGACAGTGGCCAATTGCCCCTATGCGATAAGTGCCTTAGGCAATTAGAAATACAACAGAAACCCTCACCGTGGTCAGCAACGTATCATCACGCTTCACATCAATATTGACAGCCGATTATATGCCCGACATCAACAAATCCTCCAAACTAGGCCCGTCGCACACCATCTGATTCGTCGTTGGTACCTAGGGGCAGGCACCTTAACTCTTACTCTGTTCTTTGAAGCATTTGCATGACTTGTGTCGCGCGTTATAGTAAGCTTATGAATACGAAGCACATTAGCAACAGTTACGAAAGCCGCGCTTTGTGAGGACTGTAGGGACTTCCTGCAGAGCAACCACGACGACAAATAGCGACACTTTAGGGACAGCCCAAAGTATGAGAGATCCGCAGCTAAAGTTATAGGTGCCGCTGACGAAGGGTGCCGCCTCTGCGAAGCTATAGTAAATAAGTTCATATCCCTCCAGTTAGAGCTACTATCACTCGCTCAGACAAATGGTCAACTAATCACATTCCGCTTGCTCATAAGGCCCTACCAAAACACGAACTTTCAATGGGACGAGGATATTGACAGACCATTCTTATAGGTCTCAATCTTACAATTAAGGGTTGAATTCCGCTTGTGGCGCGTGACAGAGGGGTCCACAGTTATTAGTGCATCATACTATGATCATAATACATGCTCGGAAACCAGCTTCGCGAGGGCAGCTGACTGGCTGCGCGAATGTACTCTGAAGCACGACAGGTGCAATAGAGTCAATACTCCTAAGGAATGGGCCCCGAACCGGCTAATCGACGTAGGATCGGGGTCGCCGTTCCCTGATATAATCAAACTACAACAAACTAAAGGCTGGAAAACACCGATACGGTATGCAGCGTTAAGTCACTGTTGGGGAGCTATACTGCCTCCTCTTAGGCTGTTACAGAGCAATCTGCATGCACTTATGGACGGTATCCTACTAGTCGGTTTGCAAAAGACTTTCAAGGACGCTGTCTATACTACTCGAAAATTAGGAATCCAGTATCTCTGGATAGACTCCTTATGCATTATTCAAGACTCGAATGAAGATTGGGATCTCGAGCCATCTCTCATGGTACATGTCTATGGCGGATGCCTGCTGAATATTGCAGCCGCTGCATCGAACGACTGTACAGGTGGTTTATTCCAAAAGCGACCATCGTCTTACCTAGGCCCCTGCTTGATATCGGTGGAAAACCAAAACGAGGCTTTGATATCATGGTATCAACTATGGGACCAGAACCTCTGGCATGCCGAGTTCGAAACCGCTAAGCTCAACACGCGTGCTTGGGTACTGCAAGAACGCATGCTATCAGCACGCACACTTGCCTTTACCCAGGCACAGCTCTATTGGGAGTGCAGGTGTAAGCGCGCCTCCGAGGAGTTTCCTTTAGAATACCCTATTGAGCTTTTCGAGAAATGGCAGAGGGACTTCGAGCAGCCCAGATTGCATGATAGGCTGAAGACACATTCTCTGAACCACCATGCAGATAGCCAATTAGGCAACGACCACATACCGCGGCTAAGCCTTGCCTGGCACAACCTAGTCATGCTTTATTCAAGAAAGGATGTGACCTTCGAGAAGGATAAACTAGTCGCAATCAGCGGGCTCGCAAATCTATTTGGGCAACAAATGGGCACAGAATACTCAGCCGGACTCTGGAAGATTACTTTGCTTAGTGACCTTCTCTGGGAGGTCAATACCGACAAATACGCCAGAGATCGACCGTTGACCTACCGAGCCCCTTCGTGGTCATGGGCCTCCGTGGAATGCCCTATAAAGTATCTCCCTGGCTGGATCAAGTCAAAGAGGGTTACAATCGTTGACTTCAATATTCAAAGAGCGCTGGGGAAGAGTCAGTTCGGTAGCGTAATTGGAGGTTACCTTCGACTTCGGGGAAGCCTTTTCCCTGATCTCAGTGTCGTGTTTGATGCAGAAACTCTTTACTCTCTAAGGAAACGCAGCTTAAAAAGCACCGAATTGATTGCAAGCTGTATACCAGACGAGATCGTGGGGTCTGCAGATATGCAAATGGAGCTTTCGTGCCTGCCTGTTGGGTCATATCTCGACTCCACTCGAGCTAGTGGGGGCTGGCACTACGAATGTAGAGGTCTTGTGTTATTAATAGAAAGGAATCAGCCTAGGGGCTACTATAAGCGATGGGGTACCTTCCAGGTAACACAGTCCCAAACACAGCTCTCGTTTTTTGACGATCCTTATAATCAGGCGTCTATCGAACGCTATGTTGACGGCGAAGAGGATACGATTGTTATTATATAACTTGTGTTATATTGCCTAGTTTTATGCAGCTGAAGGCTAAAGAGAAGCAACAGTATTCTAACACTATTCCTATATGCAAGAGCCGTTTGATTTGTACAAGGGGTAAATTGCCTTTGTTGATGGAGTTGAGGGGATTCAACTGCTTCTGTTACGGGTCGTATTTAATATATATATATTATGACAGCGCTGGTCAGGGATCATTGGGGTCCACGTATTGCATCGTCTGATGGTTCTAGCTACTGAATTGAAACACTGCATAAGGCAAAGCACGACTAAGTACTAAGTAAACAGATCACGTGGTTTTGGTCCCTCAGCTAGAGTGCCAGCCTAGTCACGTGGAGAATGAGAATCCTAAATCACGTGAGGGAACTTGAAGTATATACTTCGGGGGTTTCCCAGGCCTTTCGTCCCTGCTTATCTTGATATTCTAAGTTATGGTATCTGGGCGCCTCTTCCTTCACATTTACTTGTTCCTGCCGTGACACCCTTGGGAGCTTGTTCGGGCGACGACTGCGAGGAAAGATGTGCGCCAGCGACGGTAGCAGACGCGCCTTGCATAACTTAGAAGAATATCGGGACCGTGAACATCATCTGCAGAAGTTTAGCAATGCGCCTGAAGTGAGAAAAGACGCTTAAGCTACACCCAACTGCGCAGCTGACTGGCAGAACATCACCGTATTGGGTATCAGTACACTGCTTGATGCCAAAAGTGACAAGGATAAAATTGGCTCCTTCACCACTCGTGTTTCAACGAATACGAAGGAAATCGCCAGTGCAATGAAGAGAGCAAGAAGCCCAAAGATGATTGGATATGTCCATGTTATTATGATGCCGCTAAGTTCCATGGGTAGCAAAAAGGTGGTAATCAGACCAACGAGTGCCAAAGCTCCGAGGAAGTCAACCCGGGAAAGCTTGTTTGTGACGGTCTGGCTTTCGGATACTTTTTGAAGATGGAGAATTTGGCACCATGACCCAGACCATAACCATTCCAATTATTGTAGGTGGACATTGCCCAAGGAACGACCTATGAGATATGAGCTTAGGATCTTGATAATAAATTCTTCCAGTGCTACCATCGCCATCCGATCGTATCAGCTAAATAATCACCAACAGGACCACCAAGACTTCGTCCAGTAGTGGCTACAATGTTGACGTAGCTTCTCCATGAGCCGACTTCTCGCAGTGGTACTAAATCTGACCAAAATCAGCCAAAGTCGAGAGAGGAAATGTCATTGACAGACCTGTGATGATGATGGAACAAGAAATCCCATACCCGGCCCCCCAAGACCAGAGATGACTCTGCCTAGCACGACGACTTGGAGAGACTTGCCTGCTGCACTGCATACCAGAGACCAAATATCAGGATCGTGCCATTCTTCACTGACGTTCAAACTTCAAAGACTTACCAGACGACGCTGCAATCCAGTCAGCATCATTCCATCATCATCACGGTAAACAGAGAGAGACGAACCATCCAAGGGCAAAAAGTCCATAGGCGATCAGTAGCATACGAGTTCAGCCAAAAATATTACTCAATTTCCCATGCTGCCATCGCAATTAATTCTAGTTCTTCTCAAGTGGTGGCAAAATACTAATAGTAATACTTACGATGGGCTGAACTGTACTAATAGCGAGGATATAGCTAGTTATTAGCCAACTGGTATCTTTAAAATTGTTAAAGTCAGAAGCAATATGCCCGTATGTTGCGAGGAGGAGAGAGCCCTCTGTATTGGCGACGAAGACTCCTGTGAAGTCGTTTGACGTACCAATTAACAACACGGCTATGACAGCACCAGGGGACTTCTGGGAGTCATTTGGGGGCTTTAAAACGACAGATTCTTCCAGGACGCTACTCTCGAGGTCGCTGCTCACCCCTGTGAGTAGCTGAGGACGAAGCAATGAGGTTTCTTCCGGAGCTTCTTCCGATGCTTCACTGTTTTTCAGCCACATGTTCTTGAAAGAAATTCTTAGCCAACGGGACACTTGAAAGAGATTTCACATGAGTTCGGGAATAGCAACGCATTTCCAGCTCAGATGCTCAACGGCGGCGATTGCCAAGAGTGGAGCGGCGGAAGTGTTTTCCCGTGCTAGTCGAACATAACTCTTTTTCCCCTCATCCCAAGGTCCGTTAGTCGCCGCTTCTACTCAGCCGCTAATCACCCTCGGCTATTAGCTCTCTAATTACGCTGGATATAGACGATGACCTTTTGATTTCATTTTTGTCAAGTCTTTGCGACGATCCTAAGGAGCCGTAGCAGTTGCCGGCTTACTCGGGGGCTATCTGACTAAAACGTATGCTAATCCCTAATAGAATCAATTGAAAATACTGACAATGGTTTAGAACTGGGAAGTTTAAGACTCTTTTGATAATTGCCACTACGAGTTCCTCGTTATCGTATATGCTTCTTGCCTTACGCTGGAATAATAATATCAGCTTTTGGGAGTCTCTATACATCATTCCTGGGTAAGTCTAACTTTGCGTTTTCCATGACAGAAACTGACGACTTGGGAGAGGGTTTGGGAACGGTCTCGTACAGTCTGCTGCCTTTGTTGCTCTGACGGCCAAGATTGCCAATGATGACATGGCTATGGCATGTTCTAGTTTCTACATGAGCGCGAATATTGGGACTGTCGTGGGACTAGCTTCAACGAACGCCGTGCTTCAAGGGACTTTGAGATATGGCTTGAACAAGGGATTGATGGGCTACAACAATAGCAATAAGGTTAGCCAGCTCTTTGCCGAAGTCAACCAATCTGGATTAGGGCAGGCAGGACAAGAATGACTGACTATTTGCCGCTTTCTAGATTGTAGACGAAATCACCTCTAATATCGAGTTCGTCAAACATCTTCAAGGGCCGACCAAGCCATTGTGTTGAATGCCTACAGTCAAGCTTTCAAATATGCGCATCGTGAGTGGCTGGTTCTCTACTTTCGGACATTCCTGATGAGATTTCGTGACAGTCAGCAATCTGGCGTTTTCAATGCTCGCGTTTGCATCAAGTTTTCTGGTGAGAGAACATACACTATAGAATATTTGGGCATCTGTTGTGGCAAAGTTCGAGGTTTGAATGGACCATGTACCTGAATGGTCGTGTAATTCTAGGGGGAGAGTGGTTTCAAGATGGATCAAGGTGATTGAATAGAACCGCGACTGAAGTTTAAAGTGTTGTAGAAGGCATAAACTCCAAAACCAGATAAACAATTTTGAGAAACTTTTAATCAACTGACTAGGGATATTTCAATTGGTACTAAGAGCGATAGCGCTACTCTTTTGGCTTGTAGTGCTGCGAATCAGACCCCCCCCCCTCCCCAAAACAGGTTCTGCTGAGGGGCAATCCTGCAAGCATGAAGCCGGCGCATCGCTTTTCAAATTTCGATTCTAGCCAACGGAGCTTTCTTTTGCAAGACTTCCGAGCCAGATCTCCCGGCCTCCCAGAAAAATCCAAGATCCGCTTTTTGCCCGAGTGAGTCTCACGGCATGGCTGCTTACTGCTATAAGACGGCGCGGTTCCACTTCCAAAAGTGGAAGGTGCTATCCTAATTCCCCAGCTAGTCTTCCCTCATCGAAAATATAAGAATTTCTCAACCTCCCGGAAAATAAACATCGAGAATTCAGAGCCAATAACCATCTCTCGCTACCATTATCTAACCTCGCCTATTGTAAACAAAAGTATGGAGAACGTCTTCCGCTCCGAACGGCTCATCTACCGAGCCATCGAGGACACGCCTGAAGACGAGGAATTCATGCATTTGATCCAATCCGATCCCGTCGCATTCTCCAACTCAGATAACGGAATCCTTGCACCGATGACAAGAAAGGAGAGTGGTGCGTGGAAAAAATCTGTGCAGACCAACAAGCTCATCGGCGTTATCATCTGTCTCGCTCCCCCGCCTTCCAACCCCGCACTGCCACCAGATACGAAACCCTCGCCACCAACGCCAATCGGGTGCATTGCACTCACGGGATTGAAGCCTGGGTATTTTCAGCATCGGAATAGTTACATCAGTATCGATATCACGGCGCCATATCAGCGGAAGGGATATGGCAGTGAAGCCATTAGGTGGGTCTTGGACTGGGGGTTCAGGATCGCGGGGCTGCACCGTATTGGGATTGAATGCTTCTCCTACAATGTTGGTGCGAGAGAGTTGTATGAGGATAGATTGGGGTTTGTGTTTGAGGGCAGGAAGAGGGAATTGTTGTGGCACAATGGGGGCTGGCATGATATGTTTTCGTTTTCGATGCTGGAGAGTGAGTGGAAGAAACTGGTGCAAGAGAGCTAAGATTGCCAAATTCCGTTTGGAATATTGAGGAACTCTCTGCATATTGTATTTTCGCTATTGATTGAAAACACTGCAACGAATAGACATACAATCGTTGTGTTAATGTTGAAGGATAAGATTGAGGTGAGCTGCCTACCAAGGAATGTATGTCACGTGGCTTGGAAGCTATACCCAGCACGTCGCGTCGAATCGATGTTTACCTCTCTCCTTCTACTCCAATCCCACAGCACAGCTAACAGCACTCTCCTCGTGGCAACCTTGTCCCCAAATCTTCTAGCGTGAGGATTCCCAACAAAATACCTTCTTTAACACACTAGCAAATCTAACGCTCTAAATAGGCTCTGGGAGCAGCTTGGGACCGATGATGGGTCAAGATTGCTATATAATTATGCTGTGGAGCATTTTAAGAACCAAAAGCGGCCCCTTTACATTGCCATTGATGAGGCTATCTGGCGGCTCAAGTTTTACATAAATGATGAAGATGAAATGGAACAAATCCGGCCAGGGTAAGACGTTCTGCAGTGTGGTCAATAAGTCAGTAAGTCAGTTATCAGTTGAGTCAAAAGAAACAACTTACTGACTTACCTCTAAAACAACAACTGATGAGCTTAACTGATGAGCTTATAAGTTACTGATAAGTTGAAGCTATATTCAAATATCTAATAATACAGCACCAAAAGCACCAACAATTTCAATAGCACCACGATTTTGCCAATTTTTCAAGCACTCTTGATGCCACTAGCAGACGCCAGAATATGGCCTGTAGGAAATCTTGATAAGCGAGCTTCTCTATTATCAAAAAGAGGCTCTCCAAAGTCGTATAGAGAGTATTCAGCCGTGATTAGCTCGCTGGGAGGCTTGGTAGGGTCGTATTTGTCGTTGTAAGTTGGGGTTGGACGGAAACAGCGATCACGCAGTATTTTTTGGCTCTTTTGACGATTGTGGCGCTATCATAGTTGCAAATGAGTTAATAAGAGATGTAGAAGATGCAGCAGGAGACGCACGAGATTCTCCATCGTCAATAATTATAGGTGAGGCGTGGGAGAAAGTTATATTAATAGAATTGTATTGATTATTTAATAAATATGCTTTAGTTCTAATATCTTAGGATCTGCTGGAATTATGACGCTGACCGCTTTCGGCAGTATTAAGCCAATCAAAAGCTATTCTTTAAAAGCTGCGACTAATCAGAGGCTTAGGATTCGCTAAGCGAGCCACTTCTTATTTATCGTTCATATCCAACACCTGCTCAAACTCACTCCAAAATCAAGAAATTTAATTCCTACAGCTTATAAGTTACTTATAAGTTGAGCTTTTATTAACTGACTTATTACTAGCCATAGCCCTAACTGATGACTTACGTTGTAAGGCTCAGCTTAATTAATCAACTTATCTCAGCTTACTTACTGACCACCTTGACGTTCTGCATTGGGTATCTGTTGGGATTCTCGATGAATTTTCTCACTATTCTGCTTCTAATATGGTCAATGAGCTTGCCGCTCTTACTGCTGCGCTAATCACCCTCATGAATTGTCTTCATCTATTATATCTTATGGAGTTTTAATACGACAGCTATGTACATTATCTATAAACTCTCGATTCCCAGTGTGTGATTCTTTTCTTATGATCTCAGCATGTTTTGAATTAAAGAGGTCTTTAAAGACCTCCGACAACGTCAGCATTGTCTGAATTTCCCTCATGTTTCGAGTTACTTGGATCACCCTTCCGCTATTCACCCGTGATGTTTTCGATGCGAAATCGATCCTTCCCTTTCGAGGATCCGGTTTTGCTCGGAGTTTTACTATCTCTTAGAGCGTCTTCTAATAGTTATCACAGATGGTATTGATCTTTTTCTTCAAATCTTTTTGCAATCGTGACTCTCTGTCATATGTAATTTACTTGTTGTTTGTCCAGAATAATCACCTCGTTCTGCGTGTTCGCCAACGACAATGCACGTGACCGTTCGCCGCTTTTCTTACCCGCGCCTCACCTCGCGATCACCTTTCCTCACCCAACCTTCACGTGCAGTCTCCACCAGCTTACCTGACATTTATCGAAATCGTGCCCCAGCGTATTGCATAGAGGACAGCCAGGGAGGGCGCCAAGGGCATCGCTCGGTCCTACACAGACGAACAGATCATGCCCGAACCGTCCACAGTTTCCGCAGAGCCGTGCATCGTGAGGAGTAGGGTGGTCCAGAACCTGTTAGAATGGAAAGCAGGCGCACAACCCCATTGCTTCATCATATGCGTCAATGTACTGCCCATCAAGCGGCTTGAATGGAGCAGGTTGGTGGTTTGCACCAGGCTTAGCAGTTGCTCATGGTCTTGTCTAGCATGCCCCGGTGTTGTAGCATGAGCAGCCATTTGCTTGCTCTTCCGCTGCTGTGCTCCGTTGGTGCCTGTATCTCGTACTTTAATATCCATATCCCCATGGTCTCCACTCCGATTGTGACTAACTGCAGCTTCGGCGTGTGCAGGTTGTAATTCGTCACACGCAGTGTGGGATTTCGCAGGGAATGAGGAGGAATGACTCGAGTCCGTGTTAAAAGCGCTGTGCTCTGAAGGCTCAGCTCGATCGTAGGGAGTTGATCTAAGCGCTAAGGAACTTGCAGGTGTGGCTCAGTCTGCAAAGTGCTCTAATTCTTCTTGGTTCAAAAACTCTGGGAGAAATTGGTCGTAGTGGCCTGGAATCTGTTGAAGCACGTTCAGTTCTGGCAGTGGCTGTCCCACATGTCTTGTTTCATAGTGTATTGCGAGATTCCTCCAGCAGTGGGAAAAATGGGGTATTTTGCCCCAGGCATCGTGGCATTCGGCTATGTGACAATAGTAAATAAGGTTGGTAGTCGGTGTCAGCTTCAATGGAGGAACGCCACGCTGGTCTCGGCACTCGACTTCCTCTTGCAGACATTCGATGTGCGCCAGTCCATGTTTCATGAACATTGATAGATTTGGATAAGTCTCCCCGTGCGCAGTGCAATTGAATTTTGGCTGAGGCAATTCAGGTTCTTCCGTGACAAGTCGTCGACCGATTTCCTTTTGTCGACATGTTGCGAACGATCGCGCCTCCCAATGGTTGAAGCGTTGACTTGAAGATATGAATCCCTGGTCGCAATGTTCGCATACCTGGAGAATGGACAGTAGCTCTTCTCTGGTCATATCCCCGTACCCTTGTACGCTTGCAATAGAGCACTTTCCTTGGTCTGATAGCATGTGCCTCATTTCAAGAACGCAGTGGAGAAGAGTGTTCTGCAATTTGAAAGAGCAGCCTGGTGCTGGGCAGGTAAAAGTGTTGGAAGCCGCATCAACGTTCTTGCTGATGATGCTTATCAGCTTTTTACGCAGGTCAATTGCAGGAGTCACCCAATTCTTTGCACAATCCGTATTTCCAGCGCCTATTATATCTACTATATCTGGACCAGCGGGAGTTATCGGCTTATTTTCGATCAAGTCAATAGTTGATAAGACGAAGGCGACCTGGCCGGCTGGATTTGCTCCCCATTGAGTAGCGTGACGGAAGTTATCGACGGACAGCCAATAGACGCAATCGACAGGTGCAGAACTAGATTCTCCAGAAACGGCCTTAAATGTGATTTTCAATGCAAAAGTAGAAGCTAGCACATGATCTGGGTTCTCTCTATTGAGCGTGGAAATGTTCATATAAGCATTCGGATGCGCTTCAAAGCCACCATAAATAGCCCGCACATTGACGGAGCGGATGCGATGTAAGTGGAGTTTGGCGGCAAGTTCAGGACTGCATGGGAGTTGTAGTTCCTTCACCCATGTGAATTCGCATTGCAGGCTAGAGAAGTTTATCCAGGAGCGAGCAAGGACATCTCCAGACCCTCCATTTTCTCTCTGCTTACTGGACCGGACATTCAGGATTGTACCCGACTTCAATTCCGGCCAGCCGCTGGAGTCTGGCTGATAACGAAACTCATGAAGGAAAAAATTGAGCTCCAGGACTGGGATGCTTCTCGCGAGACCCTCGAAGCTGCGCTGCGAATTCAGAGCTTCCATGTCTTCCTGGGAACGGAAACAGTCTCCTGGCCACCCGGGACCAAATTGTATGTCCGGCTGAAGTCTGAGAAACTCTTCAGGGCGCCATATCATTAACTGTGACACAAGTGTCTGTTCGAGAATCCTTAGCCAGCATTCCACATGATCAACATTGGTTCTCCACGATTCGGGCATAATCGCGATTAGCCGAATTTCAATGGACTCTGCAATCTGCCACAAGTCATAGAGCTTGCATCGACGAGTATCGCGATGCCTCTTGTCGAGATGCCCTTTAACCAAGCGGTGGAAGAAGTGATTAGACATCCCGAGATAAATCTTATGATTATTCTGTCCGTTTGGCGCCTTGAGTATAACCATGTATACCCCCGAGTAAGACAGGAGGTTCCATGAATGTACTTTGAACTTGTCATTGTTTGGATCGGAGACGCTGACGCAGAGTTCCCCACACTGAGAATACGCTTCGAAGGAAGTGTCACGGCTCAAGGTGTCGATGAAGGCCTTGGTGTCCGATAAAACACCCACGTTGTAGTCCTCTAGTGCACTAACCTTGCCGACCGTCTCAAGCATCATCTTGTCCGCTTTCGGAACTAAAGGAGATCTCGTTATTCCTTCTGTAATGATCACTGGCACGCTGAGGTGACTATAGCACAATAGAATAACTAGAAAAGCGCTATAGACTCGCTAGTGATATTTGAATTTATACAGAAGCTAATTATTAAGGAGGGAAGATTACCTCTTCCCCCTCATTATCTTTATAAAAGCAGTGATTACGTAATTAGCGCTAAGAGCACAGACTATTATAATATCTCCCTTCTTATTCACTTTTATTCTAAAAGTAAAGATATACTATAGCCCTTAGCTAGCGCTATACTAGCGATTCGCTAATAAATTAAATTTTCTATTATTTATTTTAAAAGTAAATTTTAAAGAAAATAAAATAAAGTAAAAGCTATTAATAAGAAGGGCCTAGCGCCTACTAAATATATAATACTTCTCTTTCTTTATAATTTTTTTTTAATTAATAATAATAATTATAATAGATTATAAGTTATAATTACCCTTCGATCTTAATAATGTCGTCTTTTAATAAGTACTTAGCCGGCGGTTCCTCTGGCCGTAAGCGCAAAAGTAAGACCCTTAGCTTTACTGTGATTAACGCTAATAATACTCCGATTAAATGTCAGCGAACTTTAATAACTTTTTTAAAAATAATTAATATTAACGATTAAAATAATAATAATAAAGATTTTAAGAATAACGTCCGATCTTTTTAACGAATTTTATTTAAAGTAAAGAAAGATACGCGTATTCGATTTTTAAGTAAAGCTATTATAAATAAAAGCGACGTTTGTTAAAAGCTATACTTGCGTTACGCCGGCGAGGTTTAAGAGTTCTTTAATCTCTAATACTTTAATAATCTTAGCTTATTTATTATAAAGTATTTAAATTATTATAAAAAAAGTAAGTTATATAAGTTAATAAGTTAAATTTTTTCTATTTGCTGGCGAAGTATAAGCTAATAACCGGCGAAGTCCCGGCTAAGTTAAAATCACTTCTCGACGATCTCTTTAAAACTGCTTTTTAATTTAATTTTAATAAGATTAAGTAAGCCGATTTTAATATTATTTAATTCATTTTTAATTAAAAGAAGCGTCGCGTTAATTATTTTACTAAAGTCTTTAACGCCGAAGCTCAGAAGTTTTTATAAAAGCCTGTAATGTCTTTAATTAAAGAGTTTTATATTAGCGTTATGTCGGCAATTAATAGACTACGCGGCGCGCTAATCTCAACTCTTTCTTAAGAATTCGAGGATTTAAAGAAAAGTAATATTAAGCTCATAACTGAGATTTCCGGATTTTAAGAAGTAAATAAACTTAATATTTACTAATAAGTTTTTTATTAACTTCTAGTAAAGGATTTTTAAAAGGTCTACTTTAACTCCTTTAAGGACGGTATAATTAAAGACCTTAAGGCCGGAGCTACTGAGGATAATAGTTATATTAATGTTATTAAGAACTTAAATAATAAAGATAAGTTTATTATTATTATTTAAAGATAAATCTAAGGTTTTTACTTAGCGATTTATTAGCGAGGGATTAGCGTTTGCTCGGCGAAGTATTTTAATTTTCTAATTTTCTTAAGTATTACGTTCTTATTATAACGTAAATAAATAATATAAGCTCCTTTTTTTCTTAAATATTATTATTTAAATTATAATATTTAATACGCTTTTAAAATTATAAAACTTTATAAATAAAAGCAAAAAAGTATATAATATTATAATATATTTTTAATAAGTCGTCGGCGTGGCTCTAGCGACTTCCTTCGAACCTTTCGAAGAAGTAAGAAGTTATAAGTTTATTTTCGCCGGCGCTTTGCTTTCCTTTTTATAGCGTTTTAACTTTTTAATAACTTAATTAATTCTTAAAGATTAATAAGATTTTTTATTAACTTTTAAGAATTATATATTAAATTAAATTCTTTTTATTTAATAAAGTATTATTTTTTGCCTTTAATTACTTGTCGATTTAAAAGAGTTTTAATAGCTTATTATTTTTTTTTATTAACGAAGTTAAATTAAACGACTTCCGACGATTCGCTAGGCTATTATTAATACGACTTTAATAATAATATATAAAAGACGTTATATAAACGGCTATATTTAAGAGGTAATTTTAACTTATATACTTATTTTTTAATCCTTTTAATAATTTTAAAAAGCTTTAAGAATTAATAATTTAGCTTTTTATTTAAATAAATTATCTTAATATTTTTTAACGAAAATAAGACTTATTATTTAACTTTGAATTTTATAAAATAATAATTCTTATTATATTATTTCGCTTAGTTTTTTTTAGTTTTTTATTAATTAGTTTCTAGCTTTTAGCGTTTTTTTAATAATCTTTTTTATTTATTTTTTAATAATTAGTATTTCCTTTTTTATAAAATTATTCTCGATTCCTTAACGAGAATCTAATAATATACCGTACTTAGCTTTATTTAGAGTTATTTCGATAAACTTATAATAAGTATTTATATACGCGAACTTCGCTAAAGGCAAGAGATTTACTTAATTATTTTATAAATAATAAATAAAATACCTTAATTACGCTTTTAAGGCTTAGTTTTATCGTTTTATTTATTCGTTTATTTACGGGTGAAACGCCGTTAAAAGGCCTCTTGTTATTTGTAAATAAAAGTAAAGTTTCGTTTAGAATTTTAAAATAAATATAAAGCTTTTATTTATAATAATCGTTATAAGTAAATTATAATTTTTAAATTAATAATTAATAAATAAGCGTATTAAAAGTAATATATTAATAGTTTTTAAGTATGAGATATATTTAATATTTTTAATAAATCTATCGATAATTATTAATAAATTATTAAAGACTTTACTTATAATATTATTTTTATAATATAATAAGATTGACCTCAGAGGCCCATTTGTCACGTGATTAAGCTGCATCTTGCTATATTTAAGATAGCCTTTAAAGTAATATCCTTCAAGAGAAAATAACGATTTTTATTATTATAATATTTCCTTCTTATTCAAATTATACTTCTTTCTTCTTTTAATAAATTATATACTCTAAATATATAATATCTTAAGTACTTGTTAAATAAGTATTTCTTACGATTACCCTCCGGCATTTGCTTTATTATTCTCTTATTATATATTTAATATTTTCCTTTTTATATATTTTAATAACCGACGCAAAAAATAAGTAAAAAAGCTAAAATAAAATACGTAAAGAAGCTTAAAGGCCTTTTATATTAATTATAAGGACCGAAACCGATAAGTGCTCGAACTAGTATAAACTTATTTATTTAAAAATCTTTTAGCTCTTAAAGCAAAATTAAATACGGCATCTCGATAATCTTTTATAATATAACGAGAAGCACAGGAAATCTGAAAGGAAACTACTTACTTTTAATATAAAAGTACTCAGATTACTGGAAATGCCAGCTTTAGCACGTGGAATATTAATATTAAAAAAAATCAGACTAAAAATAGCCGGATTACGCTATTAGAAACGCCTCAACCGATATTAAAGTATATTTAATATTTCGGAAAATAAGAAATAAATTATTTAAAATAAATCCGGCAAATTTCAACGCCGATCGCACTTCTAGTAAGCGTATCTATTACTTTTTTCTTCTTCTTTTCCGCTAATAGCTTATTTTAAGCTAACGAGATAAAGCTTAATAAAAAGATATACGAGGTTTTATTTTATACTTTTTTAATTAATTTCGGTTTTAAGTTATTTTACGCCGAGATTAATTCTAATAATAATAAAGCTTTAGTATTTAACGAGATTTATTTACTTCGCTTAAGCTTATACGTTTGTTTATTATAAGAATAAGAAGCTTAAACTTCGGCGTCTTTCGGGCTTTATTACCCCGAAAGGAGCCTGAAGTTATAAGCTTTTTAACTTAATATTTTACTTATATATTTCTTTTATTTTCTCGAGCTCGTATATTCTTTCTTTTTTAATATAATATATTATATCTTTTATTCTTTTATTAATAATATTAAGCGTATTTGCTTTTTAGCAAATTATTAATTTTATTAAGAAAAATTAATTATATTCGAAAACGATATTAAAAATAACGCCTTCAGCGGCAATCCGAAAGGCAAAAAGCTTAAACGATTTATTAATAACTTCTTTATAACCCGAGGAAGCTCTGCGACCTCGATTATAAATTACTTTATTACTGAAATTAGCTTTATAAGCTTTGTAAGCTCTTTTACCTTCGTGCTTGCTAGACTCTTAATAAAGCCTAATATTACTGGAATTACTAATTCTACTTTATTATAATTACCGGGAATACTTATAAATAATACTTTAATTATTAATAAAAAAAAGAAGAAAAATAAAAGCGGCGATAGCAACTTATAATAAGATATATTCAATTATAATTAGAATAATAACTATTCAGAAAGCTTTAATATAAGAGCTTAGGCCGCTTTTTAAGCTCTACCGGCTTATATAATACTCATTTAGCTTATATACTCTTAATTCATATTATATTCGCCTCCGAAGCAAAAGAGACTTAACTCCTTTAATATAAGTTATATAATACCGCTTCAGGTTTAAATTACTTCCGCTTAAGCTTTTTAATTAATACGACTTACGCTAAGATAATATAAATTTATTAAAACTTTTATATTATACGAAATAAATAAGGCTTTAAATAATTATTATTATAAATTTACTTTTAATAATATAACGTCTTAATAACTTATATCTCAGGCCGCACGACTTACTACGGACTTTATTAAAGAACCTCCTTATTTCGTAATAACTTAAGTTATACTAATTTTAAGTACTTTTAACTGCTTATACTTTAATAAGAATAATGTTATTAGGTTCTTTAAGACCTTAAAGCAGCTCTTTACGGCTCGAGGCATTATAAATAACGCCGAAAAGAAATAGTACGTCGTGGACTATTGCACCCTCGAAGTAAGCTAAAATATCGAGTAGCTTCCTAACTTTTTTAATAGCACTTATTAAGAATTAATTAAAGAAGTTATAAAAGAATACCGAACGTTCGACTTTAAATAATATTATTATACTTTTCAAAACTTAAAGAAGATATCTAATAACTTTAAATATATTACGAAAGATGCTTTCGAATCTTAATCTCGATAATTCCTCCGAGCTTTTAAAAAGATTAATCGAGCTTGCATATAAAAGAAAATTATTATAAAACGGCAAATAATTATAAAGTTTCTAACGACTTTACTTAAGTATTTAAAGCGAAAAGCCGGAACTTTTATAAAAGATAATAATACTTTTAATATAAAAAATATATAATCTTTCGATAAAATATACGCTAAAATAAAAAGCTTATTCCGAGTCGAGCGGGAAATCGATACGTTAATTAAAAAAGAAATATTATTTATACAAACTACTTAAGCCGACTGTTTTCGACTGAAGTTAAGTAATAATAAAACTCCTTTTTCAGCGGCATAATTCGAAGGGCTTAATTTTATAACTCGCCCCGAGCTTATAAGGTATAAGAATAATTCTTTAACTCGGGAGATCGACGACGTTTTCAAGAAGAATTCGGTACTTCGTCCTAAACTAAATTAAAAAAAGCATATTCGAGAAGAAATCATTTCTACTATCGAGAGGCTGACTCGCGATATTAATCAGGCTACGGAACGGGATATCGATACGATTACGAAAGAATTAAATAACTTACGTATTTTATACGTTATTATAAAAAAAAAAAAAATCTAGAATTAATAGCCGAAGTTAAGGCTTTATCTGCTTACGAGTCGATCGTATATTCCGAAGAAACTAAGGTATTTTATTAAGATTTTAAAATAAGCTTTAAATATAATCGACGTTTTAATATAAAAGATAATATAAGTACCGGATGCTTCTTTTATTTTAATAAGCCGATTCCGAGTATTAGATTTTAAGGATTTTATAAGTACTAAAATTAATATTACGAGTTCAAGAAATAACTTAATTTAAGAATTATTTATAAAAATAAAAATAATTATATTTATATAAGCTTTTAAAAAAAAGAAATAAAAACTTAAGCGGTTTAATTTCTTCGGAATAAATTAAAAAGAAAAGTCCTTATTTTATAAATAATTAATATAAAAAAAGACTTAAATTCGAAGCGGAAAAAAGAAATAATCTAAAAGAAGCTCCGGAATACTTAAGAAGCCTTTTTAGCTTAATAAAATATTATACCGAAGTTAGCTTTAAAAAGATTAATATTAAAAGCAAGTTAAAAGCTTTAAAATTATTCAGATATCTTCGCTATCCGACTCTTCGATATAATAAGATTAATTAATATTTAAAACGTATTTATTATTTCCGATTCAGAAAGAATAAATAATAGCTTCGAAATAGCACTTGCGAAAATAAAATAATAAAATGCCGCTACTTTTAAAGTAATAGTAAGAGCTGAATTATATATAACCGGAACTTTATTTTAAAAACGCTTTAAAGCTTAAGCTAATTATAGAAAACTAAAAATTCGCGAAGAAATCAAAAATATTATTAGATTTTAAAAGCTTATAAACGTAAACTTTTTAACTGAAATACTTAAAATAAAACTTATTCGGATTATTATAAAAAATAATAATAATAATATTATTTTTAAGAAATTAAAAAAAGCTACTTTAATTATAAATCGAAAAAGACCGACTGCTATTAAATTACTCTTTACGAGAACTGTTCGAGAACGCGCTGAAAACAACTTACTTATCGCCGTTAAAGCGATTTCAGGCCGACCTCGCGTATATTAAGCGCTATCGCGGAATAATTATACGCTAAATAATACGTTAAATAAGCTTTTTATTCAAAAAAAGCTTTTTAAAAACTTGATTTTAAAAGAAATTCTTATTTTAATTAATTTATTAAAAATAAGTCGACCGAAGATTATTAATTAAAAGATTCAGGACTAAATCGTTACTATTAATATTAAGATTATAAAATATATAAAAGCTCTTTGGGATTATAATTAAGAAAAGAATAATATTATATTTTAACGTCTTTTATTACTTCGAATTAATACTTCGGATTTTATATTAAAAGAATTACGAGCTTCGCGATAGTTTAAACGTATTTTCTTTAAATAAGAATAACGAGTTATTATTTATCTTATTATATTTCGAGCTAGACTTACGTATAAGCTTTAAGTTTAATAAAAGAAATGAAAATATTAAGTCTTTTTAATATAAGAAATATTAATTTAATAATTAATTTTCTGGTTATTACTAAGCTTAATTCTTTTCTTTAATTTAATATTTATAATCTTAACTATTATCTTAATAGCGTTTTAAAAAGTAATAATTTTAAAAAGGAAATTTAAAATCGACTTATTATTAATCGCTAAAATTTATTTAATCGATATATTTTAAGAACCGAATTATAAATAATACTCTCTAACGCCGAAGTATATAATTATTATACTTAAGAAGACAAGACTTAATAATATCCGAGCTACTTTTAATTCCGGCGCAAAAGTCAGTTATATATCTTATAATACTGCCGTTTAATTAGAAATTTTTATTATAAAAAGCGACTTTATAATCTTAAAAAATATTATAAGCGTAAAATCGCGATTTCTGAGATATGCGAATAACGTCCTAATTATAATAAAAAATTATATTATTTTTATTAAGTTTTATATTATAAATATCTTAAGTATTAAAATTATTTTTAAATTTTTATTCTTTCGGATTACGCGCGTTTTATTTAAATACTTATTTAATACAGAAAGCGGTTTAATTTATATTAACTTATAAAATAAAATTACGCGATTAATTATTATTATTAAAATAATTGAATTTATAAAATACGTTAAAAGCATCGAAATTGCAAAATCTAAGAACCGAGCTAATAGAATATTATCAGATCCGGAATCAGACTACTTGGAATCCGAAACTAATTCGGGAAACAAGTAATTAGCTGTAATTAAAGCTTTATAATCAGTACCGTCGAATGCTTTTTAAAAGATATTTCTTTTAAGCTCGAAAATAAGTATTTTTATAAGAGAAACGAAAAAACCTTTAGTAATAAAAGTAATTCCTTTTTTGAAAACGTCTTATATATTTCCATCGAATATATAAAGCGAGAATTTATAATTCCAGAAATAGATTTTTACGATTATTTCTTTTATAAAAACTTTATTAAAGCTCTTTTCGGTAAAGAACGTATATTTAATATTATATTAACTGAGAAAATCGAGCTTACTTTTTAATTTATTACGGATTATAATATTTTATTAATAACGTTTTTATTTAGAGAACGCAAATAAGTTTCGCGAGTTTATATTATATATAAAACGAAAAATAAAAAAATTAAACTTATAAATTAAATAAATAAAATAGAAGATACGCTTAAAAGCCGTGAAGATTAATACGAAATCTTTAAAGAAAAAGACTTTCTTCAAAAGTAAATTAAGAAATATTAAGATATCTTATTCTTTTGTTTTGCCGGCTTTTCTCGCGGATTTAAGATTACGAAAAAGCGATTTATTACTTTAAATATTAGAAATATATTATAATTAGAAAAGAAAGCCTTCTTCGACGAAATTATATTAAATCGAAAAAGTATTATTATATTTAATTAAATTAAATATAAGAAATTCTATAAGGATATTTCGCTACTTATAATTATTAAGATAATAGATTATAAAGCTTAACAAGTATTATATTTTTTATTTTTTAAAGCGTTAGCTCCCGAAGTTAAAAAGATAATAAAAAACAGATTTAATCGTAAGGTTCTCGAACTTTTTAAGAAGTTATATCGTAACGCTTAATTCTTAATTAAGAAAAAAGAATTAAGAAAGTATCGCTTAATTAATTCGGTAATTATACTTAACGTAATTATTTTAAGAAACGTTAATTTATTTTTTTTTATTAACGAATTTTCAGAGGAATTTATAAAATATTATATCGCGAGCTTAATAAACTTATACTTAAGTTATAATTAATAAGTATTATATTAAAGCAGCCGAGATATAACAGCTTTCTTTATATTTAATATCGAATTAATCCGAAATACGACGCTATTTTAAAGAATTATAAATTCTATTATTTAATTCGTAAAAACGATTAATAAAATATTAAAAGATATTATATTTTTTATTATAATACTATTCTTAAACGATATTAGCGTAAAAAGATTATATATAAATTACAATCGGAAGAAAGCACGGCTTAGAATTCGCCAGTTTATTCTTAAATATTTTCTTAACTTCGATAAAATATTAGAACGCTTTAAGCGCGCTAAAGCTATTATAAGCCTTAAATTTCAATTCTATTATAATAATATAAACGTCGTCGGCTACGTATATAACTCGTAAAAAAAAGAACTTTTAATTATATATTTAATTAAAATATAAAAATAAAAAGAATTAAAGAATATTACAAAAGTTAAAAGATTTTTAAATCTAATTATTTACTTCTATATTTAAATTAAAGATTTTCGTTTATTAGCCGAGTTATTATACGATTTTATTAGAAAAGAAATTAAATTTATATAAAACTTTACAACTTACGGCTAAATAATAAGAATCTTTTAAGATATCTTATACTCTTTCTTAATACTTTATAAGATTAATTACTTTAAAAGCGCTAGCGAAATCGTCGTTTTTATAAACTTTAGCGGAGTCGAATAAAGTAATTTCTTTAATTAGCGTAATTCGAAAAATAATAAGCTCAGACCGGCGAGGTATAAAAGCGGCTTTTAGACGAAAGCAAAATAAGATTACGATATTACGAAAAGAAAATGCAAAAATATACTTTTAATTCTTAAGAAGCTCAAAATCTAGCTTATAAGAGTCTATTTTATTATAAAAACTAACGCAAATACTTTTATTACTTAACTTAAAAAAGCTACTCACGATTATTTTAATATAATACTTACTTGCTAACTCGCTTAGATTAAGCTTTTCGACTTCGAAGTACGTTATATTAAAGATATTACGTATATAATAGTAAATATTTTCTTAAGAAGACTTAAATACTTTAAAGATATTAAAGAAAATACCGAAAATAATAATAATAAGAATTAAATCTTAATTAAGCTTAATACGATTAGAATTTGCCCGGTAAAAGCGGAAAGTACAGAAGATTTAATAAAAGAGCCAGAGACTTTCGATAATCCTGAGCTAACTCGAAGACGCGATATCCTCATCGATATAAAGCGAAAAGTCCAAGAACTGCGAGATAAGTCGAACGATTAAATAATATTTAATAGCGACTCGTATATAAATTAAGAAAGCGAAGCGAACTTATTAATATCTTTAAAATATTATAAGGAATATTATTAAAAGATAGTTATTTATTTGATTACGCTTAAGATTCCGAAAAGTATAAACTTAAAAGCTTTTCGTATATTTAAAAAAAAAGTATTATTATATAAAATTTATAATTAACGTATTTAAAGACTTTTATTAAAAAGCGCACTTATTAAACTCGTTATCGATACCGATAAAGATAAGGCATATATTTTGCGAAGCTATTATAATAGCTCCGGTTATAAAAGAAAAGAAAGTATATATTATCGCATTTCTTAGCGCTATTTCTGAAAAAGCTATTTTAAAGACTCCGCAGAATTCGTTAAAATATACAATAAATATATATTATATAATATTAAGCGATAAAAAGAGCTTATAATTTCAATTGCTTTAAATAAACTTATAGAAAAATAAGCGTTAAATATTACTTTTATATTAATATAAAATAAAAAGAAGTATCTTATTATTGCTCAGGATAATATAAGCGATTAAGTCGAAGCTAAGGCGCTTACTTTGAAGGAGGCTAAAAGCATCGCTGATTTCATTTAGTAAGATATTATTTGCCGATATAAGCTATTTTAGAAATTAATAATCGATAAAAGTATAAAGAATATAAGCAAAGTCGTTAATTTATTAAATAAAATAAAAATTCGACGAATTCAAATATCGGCTTATAACGCGAAAGCTAATAGTATAATCGAGCGGGGATATAATTTTATTAAAAATATCTTTTTTAAAATAAGAAAAGATTAAATAAATAATTTACTAGCGGTTTTATTTATTAATTATATTATAATCTATAAACTTATAAGTTATACTCTTTTTTATATAATTTACAGTAAAGAACTAGTTCTTCTTATCGAAATACGTTATTTTACTTAAAGAAGCTTTTTCTCGGAAAATATTAAGAATATTAATAATTTAATTTATATTCGAACTTTCCAGTATTAAATACGAAATAATAATATAAAAAAAGCTAAGCTTTAAAAAACACGCCGTAAATAAGAAAAGAAAGAAGCTTTCGACGCAAAAAAAGATATTCGAAATAAGTTATTATAAGTTAAAGACTTAATATTTAAGTACGATTTTATTCGAGAAATCGATATATTAAGAAGCAAAAAGCTTAATTTTCGGTAATTAAAACTTTACGAAATTTACGAAGCTTTCTTTGAAAAAAGCTATTATAAGCTAAAAGAGCTAAGAATCGACGGTGCACTCTTCCGCAGTATTTTTGCAGTTAATCGCCTTAAATTATTTTATAAATAAAAGCGTTTTATTTATTATAAAAACGACGAGCTTTCAGTAATAATTTAATATAATAATAATAAAAACTAGCTTAAATCCAGTCTCGAGGAGCGAAATTTATAAGGCCTTAAAGACTTTAAAGAGCTTACGAGATAAGTTATACGGAATAATAGAATTATTATTAAAATATTTAAAAAACTAATTTACGTAAAATAAAATTAATATCGAATCGTTACTTATTCTTTTAGCGAGTAACTTAATCGCTACGATTAATATTATTAATTATTTCTTATTATAATTCTTATAGCTTGTCGCTTAGCGTTATCGAACGCTAAATTATAGCGAAAACGCATTTTTTATATTTTATAAAAGAGACGAAAATTAAAATATAATAATAAAAGCATATACTAAAATATCAAAAGCTTTCCTTTAAACGACGAAAAATCCCTTTAGCACTTCGAACATTATTTACGCTTATAAATACCCTCCGATCGTACTTATAAGTTGTTTTATAATAATAATACCAGTATCCCAGTCGAATTAAATAATATATTTACAATAACTGCCCTTCGAATAATTCAATATTACTAACGCTAAACGTATAAGCTCGAAAGCCTATAAATATAATAATTATTAATATTTTATAAAGCTAAAGAAGCCCTTAAGAAACTTAGAAAGAGTTTTAGTTTTATAAAGTAATTTAATTAAATTAAATCGATTATAACTTACGTTATAAAAGAGCAGAATCCAATCGAGTACTTATTTTTTATTAAATCTTAAAAAAAGTTAAATAATAAGTCAGACGAAGTTCCTTCGACGAGCCGTTCCGGAGCGTTAATAATCTTAATATATTAATAAGCTAGGCGTTAAAAATAATAATCCCCCGAGATATACTGCTAAAGCAAGCTCGTATAATAAGTCTCCGAAAATAATCGAAGATCAGAAATTCTTCTTTAATATTATTTAAATACCTTATAATAAGAAAGATCTACTTTAATTAAAATAGCTCTTAAAGCTATAATAAATAAGCTATCAGTTTAAAAAGAAAATATATAATAATTAAAAAATTACGCGTAATCAGACGATTTAAGATCTGAAGGAGCTTATAAAGCCAAATAAATAAAATTAATCTGCATATTTAAATAAACGATAAAGCGCGCGACAGGCTATAAGTTATTACGAGGGAAATGAGCTATTGTAATTACTTTATACCGGTAATAAAAAATCGTCAGATTTATTATTAATAATATAAAAAGTTTATTCAGATATTAATAACTTTAATATAACGTATTTAAAAACGGAGCTTAATATTCCGAGATCGTGATAATTAAGCTAAAAATAAGTAAAGCAAGTACGGCTAATAAGTTATAAATCTCCAGCTTTTTTATATCTCTCTTACGCTTTTAATCTTTTATATTATAAGTGCTTTATTCCTGATTAAATTATCGGTCTTCGGAAATCAGCGATCGAGTTTTCGCGAGCTTAAAATTTAACGTAAAAATTATTATTAAACTTTATAAGTTCTCTCGATCGATAGCTGCTAAGTCTGGGCTCTTACGCTGCTTAAATGCTAATAGTAATAATTTAATTAAGAGCAAAAGTATAAGATAGCGGATTAGATATTATAATAAACCGAGCTTGCCTTAAGTTATTTTAAGTAACGTATCGAAGTATTAAAATAATAATAACTTTATTTCCTCGGAATTTCGGTTAATTAATTCTAAGACGATAAGATAAGTAGAACTACTCCGTGCGAAAGGAGATTTTAATTAATTTAAATTATACGCTTTTTTCTTAGCCGTTCCAAAATCTCGCTTATTAGAATTCAAATATCGCTATTATAATTCCGTCGCAATAATAATTTTATAAAAGATTTAAGCGGGTAAATAATATTTTATCGTAAGTACTTGAGTTATTTATAAGTATTCCTCTAATTTTATTCTTATAAAGCTATCTTTTACTAAGCAAATTAATTAGATTTCAAGTTAAGAGCTTCTTTCAATTAAATATCAGTTCTCGGACTCTTAAACTAAGAATATCAATTAACTAAGAAAAAGTATTATTACTTCCGCTTTTAAGATATATTTGCTTTTTCCTTAGACTTAAAATCCGGCTTAGCTTATACCGGCTTATAAAAGTATTCGGGGAATATTTCTATTACCTTTAAAGTTATTACAGAATTATATTAATATAAAATTTTTTAAAAAAGAATTTTACTTTTAGATAAAAAAAAATTACTTTAATAAGAAAAGACTTCCGGAAAACTTAATATTATCGGTTTAGAAGTTATTTACGATATAATTAATAAAAGCTTAAAATAAGTAACGAAATTAAAGATATTTCTTATTTTAATAAGGCGATTAAAATTACGCTTTTACTTCAAGTCTTTAGATCGTATCGGAAGATTATTAAAATAAAGAAAGTTAGCGATATCGAGCGAGAAAGAACTTACTTTTAGCTTCCTACTCTTCTTAGCTAATTAATAATAAGAAGCAAATCGACGGAAAGCGACGATAAAAGCGGTCTAAGATAGCTTATAACTTATTAAAGCTTTAAAAGTTATTCTTAAGAAGCTTTTATCTCGTAATCTGCCGCTAAGAAAAAAGAAAAACCGCGAGGAAAACTAAGCAGCTCGAAGTTAATATATAAAATATAATATCTTTTCTCTTTTTCCTTTAAATATAATAAATCTCAGCCGCTTATAGCAATTTATTTATTTATTAGAGAATAATAAGAAGATATAATAAAAAGTTATTAAAGTATTATCGGCGTTTTTATTCGATATAATAACTATTAAAATAAGAAGAAAAAGAATTACTTAAGACCGACTTCGTTATTATTTAATATCGACCTATTAAAGAAATAAAAATAAAAAGAAGAAAATAAAAAAAAAAAAGATTTAATTAAATTAATAAAAAAAATACTCCGATTAGCTTTTTTTTACTTTTTTATTATACTTCGAACCTCGAAAGTAAGAAAACCGTTTTCCGATTATTATTTACTTTTAATTTTATATATTTATATATTCTTGCTTTTTTAATATATTTTTAATATATTTCTTTTTATTTTTAATAATAATTAAGAGATTAAGAAGGTTCGTAAAAGATTCGTTAAAATAAAAGTATAAGAAAAAAGCGGAATTATTAAAAACACGTTAGCTTAAAGTATAAAAGAATATCGACGAATTCGACGCGTTATAAGAATCGATCTTTATTTTATAAGGAAAGTTAGTTTCTGCGTTATAAAAGAAGGAATCGGGAACTTATTCAGAATGCTAATTATACGCCGATTTATTTTAAAAGAATTATTTTAATCTTATTAAAGCTAAAGTTTATTCGGATATAATATTTAAAAAAGTAAATTTAAGTAGCAGAAATAATATAATAAGTACTAAAAAGTATAAAAAGATTAATATAAATATAAAAAGACGCGTAAAGCTTCTTTAAGAATATTATAAAAAAAAGTAATAAAGTTATTAAAAAGAAAAAGAAAGAAAAAGAATAATAAAGTAAAAGACGATATTTAAAAATACTAAGCGAGACGATTATTTGCTTCTAAAAGTGAAATGTAGGTCACCTAATATTTACCTGTCCTTATTCAGACATATTTTCCTTTAAGTATTTAAAGCTTTAAAACTATAATATTAATTCTTATTTCTTTACTCGAGATCGAATATGAGTTTTCTAAAAAGAGAACGCATATAATAGAATTAATCTCAAAAGCTTATTTGTCACGTAATTGAGCTGCATTTTACTGTATTTAAGATAGCTTTTAAAATAATATCTTTTAAAAGAAAATAACGATTTTTATTATTATAATATTTCTTTCTTATTTAAATTATACTTCTCTTTTCTTTTAACAGATTATATATTTTAAATATATAATATCTTAAGTACTTATTAAATAAGTATTTCCTACAGTTACCTTCCGGCACTTGCTTTACTACCTTCTTATTATATATTTAATATTTTCCTTTCCATAATAAAATATTAAATTTATAATAAAATCTATTATAATTAATTTAAATAATTTATTAAGCTAACTCGGCGCTTATATTTCGCTAGTTACTTTCTTATATTTTACTTTTATTTTTTAATAAATATTATAAGTTTTAACGTATTCTTTAACGTTTATTAGCATTTTTAGCTAAAAATACTTTTATTAAATAAGCTTTAATATCTTTTTATAATTAAAATAGCTTATAATTAAATTATTATAATATATTTTCATAATTTCATTACGAACGGTACTATTTTAAGGGACGTAAGCCATTCGCTAATGTCTTAGTAAACTATTATTATTAATACTTTAATTTAAATCCTTAGTATTTTATAATTTAATTTGCTTTTCAATAATTAAGGCGTCTCTTTTCTATAGCTTTAAGAGCAGCGAAAGAAGCGAGTTCGATTTAAGGTTTGCCGTTTTAACTTTTATAACTTTCGCTATAAGTGTAAGGTTCAAATGATAAGGAATTATTATTCGAAACGTTCAGGGTATATTAATTATAATTCAGACTAATCTCTAGCTTTCTAAATCCTTTCTACTCCTTTTTAAAGTAAATAAATAAAGATATTAATACGTGATCCGTATTAAGCCTGTAAACCTTCTGTATAACCTCTAATCTTCCTTATATTAGATTCTATTCTTAATATTACTCCTTCTTTTAGAATCTTATCCTTAAGATACGAAGTAATATAACAGTAATTATAATATAATAGACGTAAATCGAAATATATACGGACTTAAGTCGGATTCGATTTCTTAAAATAAGAATAATTTACTTATAAAATAAATAATAATATTACGGACTTAAATCGGAATATGGACGGGTCCAGATTAATAGTAGTTCGCGTAATTAGGCGGTATAGCGAGTTCTGTTATAAATTATTTATATTTTAGCTTTTAAATAAATCTAATTTTTTATTAATATTATTATCTTTTCTTCCGATCTGGTTTCGCTATTCTTTTATTTCTTTTTTATTATATTATATTATATTATATTAGATTATATATCCGACTTGCTTTCGTTATAGCTTCGATTTGCTGCTGCTGCGCCCGCTACCTCGTTAATAGCGTAGTAAACTACGTCTGTGCCTTTTCGAAGGCTAATAGTATTAAGTATAATCGCTGCCGTGATCAGAAGTCCCGGTATATCGCCGTAAGTATTTTAATATCTTTTCGTTCTTAATAAATATTAAAGCATTCGTATTAACTCCGATAGCTCTCCGAGGAAGTATACGATCTTATTTTAAAGCTGCTTACGGCTTAAGATGACTTCGCTTCCGGTTTTGCTTCGGCCGACGAGGTTCGGGATTTAATTATTGCCGTAGTAGTTACGGTAAACCGATTTACTCGGGCCGCCCGGTTTACTGGCGGTAACGCCTCGTCTCCTTTTCGTCTCGCTTCTGCTACTTCCCGTTTTGCCGCCGCTATTATTGCTGCTCTTGCCGCTATTATTATTATTAATATCTTCTTTTGCTAGCTTTTCGCTGCGTAGAACGAGATTAACGCTCTCTTTCGAGAGTTATTGCGTCGTATTTTTATAAGTATTAATATGCTTTTATATTTCCTTTATATTGATTTCGATAGGCCTCCGAGAGCAAGGTTAAGGAGGAGAAGGATAAGGATAAGGATAAAAATAAGGACGAAGATATGAAAGAGGATCTTCGGGCCCGCTGTCTCCGCTCTTCCAGCGGCAGCTTCGAGCTATAGATAGCGCTTTCGGGCTTTTATTATATTACGGTTTATGCCTTCAGGCTTTTTTCGTTTTACTTCCGGCGCTTTTCGGAGTTTAAATAAAAATTTCTGCTTTTAATCTTTTTATTTTCGTAACTTCTGTCGTAATTCCGATTTCTTTTCTTTTAATATATCTCTTAAGTATTTTTGTAACGTATCTTTAGCGTATATAAAATAACTTATAAGCTCTTAAGTATTATTTATAATAAAATAATCTTTTTAACGAATTAAATATAAGTAACCTTGCTTTATATCTTTATAAGCTTAAATAAACTTAATCTCGAACTCTTCTTACTCTTAGACTTGAATTACCTCCGGTTTGGCTTCGATTCCTTTTCGTTTTTATTACGGTTCTAAAAGTAATATATAAAAAGTATCGTAAATACGGTAAGTCGGGGGCAGTTCGAGCTAATATACTTAATCGTGGTTATAAATAATTCTTTTAATTTTAAAAAGCTTTAGAAATTTATTAGTAAACTTTCGAGAAAGCTTTAATTATCGAAAGTATTTCGTAGTTAATAAAATTATATCTCCGACTTAAAACTTAATCTTTTTATATTTAATATTATAGAACTTCTTATAAGATTCGGAAGTAATTCGAAGCTTTTCCGTAAGTACTTCTTTTTCTTATTATAAAAGTCTTATTCTCTTAATTGCAGCAAGTGCTTTTCTTTTTTAGACGTCGTTTTCGACGTTCGAATTAAGCTTCGGGTTAAACTTATATAGCATCCAAAAAGGTATCGAATTAATAAATATATATACTGAATTATTATATATGAATTCCGCTAAGGCTAGCTTAAAGGCCTAATTATTTTAATAGTAATTATAATATATCTTTAAATAGAATTCTAAGACTTAGTTTTGCCGTTTGGTTTGCTTATCGGTTTGCGGATAAAATGCGGTATTAAATCGGCGTCGAACCTAAAGGTAGAATATTATTAAAAACTAGAATTTACTTATAAAAATAAAGCTTTTATCGGTAGTAATACTTTTAAAATATCTAAAGTCCTTATATATATATTATATAAAAAGCTCGGCTAGCTTAGGTGCAGTAATTGTCTTCGTTACGAGGATATACCGAATTAATTTCGTAAATCGATTAACGATTACGAAAATAAAATCGTATATTCGATTTATTCTTTTATTTGGCGATAAGTTTATAATAAAATCTATAATTATCTTTTCTTAAGGTTTTAAAAGAATAAGGAACGGGGCTAACTCGCCGTAAGATCGGTGCTTTCTTGGTTTCTTTTTTTAATACTTTACGTAAATACTTATATATTTCTTAACGTTTATACGTAATTTTTATTAAAAGTATTTCCTCGAAAGCAATTCGAAGGTTCTTCGAAACCCGAAATGTCCTGCTATGATATTATCGTAATTAATACTTAAGATCTTATTCCGAAGTGACTTCTTAAGTAGTATATAAGTCCTATTATAATATCGTAATAGTTTATCTTCGTATATCTTTTAATATTCTTCGGACTTAGCTCGACGTCCCTTTAAAATCGATTCGTACGTCTTATTTATTATAAAAGAATCTGCTTTTTGTAAATTAAGGATTATACTTTGAATCGGTTCCGAAGGTTCGCTGCTTATTATTTCGGTTTGTAATAGCATAACTGCTACTCGCTGTAATATATATTATTTGCAATTAGTAATATTAGTAATAGATTCGTCAGGAGTCCCTTATACCTCTTCCGATTGCTCTTCGCTGCCTTATGAATCTTTTATAAACGATCTTTAATTTAGTTTTAATAACTTATCGGTGCGAGGTTATTTAAGCCTCGACTTTAGAAATGCTATTAATAAAAGCCTTTTCTTTTATAATATCGCAGTTAAGCGTAGTTTCCGATATAACGTCAGTAATTATTTCTTTTCTTCGTTTTTACTCCGATTAAGTTCCGAGTCTTTAAGATTAGGTCTTCGCGAAGGCTTATTAGCAGGATTTATAGCCTTAATCTAATATTTAATAATAAAATCGAATTCAGTTAATTTATCGGCTTATTTCGCTTGCTGTCCGGTAAGCTTTTGTTTCGTTATAAAGTATTTAAGATTATAATAATTTATTCGGACCGTAATAATATTAAAAGCGCTTCGGAAGTATTAATTTTATTACTTAAATGCATATATTATTATTATTAGCTCTTTATTATAAACTTCATACCGTTACTTAATAAGAAAGAGCTTCTTCGAGTAAAATACGATAAAATGCTATCGAGCCTCCGTACTGCTGCCGAATAATTAAAATAAAATTCTATTAATAGCGAATTTCGAAGTATCTATTTCTACTCGAATCTTTAATTAAGAGTCGAAATAATAAAGGATCAGAGCTTAAGAGAATCTCTTTCGTAAGATTAAGAACGCTGTAATAGCTGCGCGAGGGAATTAAAATAGCTTTATCTTCTTTTTTTTTTATATTTTTTTTAATAAATTAATAATAAATTAAATAACTTTTATATAATTACAAATAAAATAGCGGTAAAAGTTAATAAACTCTAAGAATACTTATATATCTCGCTATAATTTAAATAAAAGCTACTTCTAGATACTCTCGACTCGAGAGGGGTTTATTCGAATACTTGTCGGGCCTATTACGAACTTTAAAAACTTTATAATATTAGTATCGAATGCGCATTTCTTAAAATTAGCGTAGAGATTATAAGTGCGAAGCTTTTCGAGGACCTCCCGAATAGCTTCCGTATAATCTTCAATGCTCTCAGAGAAGATAAAGATATCGTTTAAATAGATTATATAAGTGACGTTTATTAACTTAATTAAGGCTTAATTAATATAAACTTAAAATATCGCTAGAGTATTCGAGAGTCCAAAAAGAAGCACGTAATACTTAAAGTATCCGTATTAAGTCCGAAATGCCGTCTTCTATTCGTCGCCTTACTTAATTCGGAGCCGGTAATACGCATCCTTTAAGTCTAGTTTTATAAATACTTTAGCGCGTTTTAATCGATCGAGGGTTTTATTAATTAAAAGCAAAAGAGTCCGATTCTTTATTATAATAATATTAAGTCTTCTGTAATTGATATATAATCGTAATCCTCCGCCTTTCTTAAATATAAACAAAATAAGCGCTTTTGCAAAGCTAGTAGACCTTCGGATCTAACCTTTCTCTAAACTCGCTTCGAAGTATTCTCGGAGTATTATTAGTTCTGATTCGGAGAGTAAGTAAATAAGTTCTTATAATAATTCCTTGCCAGGTTCGAGGTCGATTCGATGCTCTATCGGATAGTATTTAAATAGCGTTTTAGTACTTGTTTCGCTGAAGATCTCTTAATAATCGATATATTTCGGAGGTAATTCGGTATTTTCGATAATCTTAGCGTTAAGTATAACGTAATATATTTAATCTTTCCGAGTTTTCTTTATAAATTTCTTAGCAAAAATAACGTTAACTTAATTTTTTCCGAAAGGAAACCGCTAAGTCTTCAATCGAAAGCTAATAATAAAGTTAACTTCTTTAAGCTAAGGAAATCTTAAGATAAAAGTAATTCTTAGAATCTCGAAGTCGTAAGCGATATACGACTGCCGATGCCCTTTCGTAATGCTTTTGCTATTAATAATATATAATTATAAGAAATGAATTCCGTAAGTAATAACTTCTCTTCCTTCGATTGTAGCTAAATTAATTTAGTTAATTATAAGCTTTTACTCGCATTCGATTGCAAGCGCCTGAGAAATATAATTATTTTCGGTATCGCTATCGAGAAGTGCTTGTTCGATCCGTATTCTTTCGTTTAAAGTCCGAATTTTTACCGGTATTATAATCTTCTGCTGTTCTTTTTCTTTATCCGATTTTATTAATAATAAAAAGATTAAGATTAAGCTAATTCGTTTTTCGTTTATTGTAGCTTTGTATAATTTAGAAAAATATATTCTTTCTTTTAATAGTTATAATACGTAATTTCCGGGTATTTTATTATTAAATAGCCTGGCTTTTTATAGCGAAAGTATTCTTTGCTACTCGATTCTTTTACTTCCGATTTAATACCGATAAGGGTCCGATTCGTGTTATTAAACTCGTTTTGCTTTCGGTTTGAATTTGAAAAAGAAATATAAGATAATTTATTATTACGAGGACGATTGTTATCCTTCTTCGGAGCTTTATCGGTATTTTTCTGGGGTTTATTTTAATTATTTACTTTATTAGTATTCTTAATACGACGAGCTAGAAATACTAGCTCTTTGTAAGTTCTAGTAATTCTAATAATATTAAGTTTAATAATTTCTTTTTTTAATTTAAGCTTTAGTTTAGCGTAAAAAGTCCGTCGTTTTGCCGTATTGTTTTTAATCTTTAATTATTATTTTAAGTTATTAAAAAAGAATACGAAATCATTTACTGATTTATTTTCGCGTTATTAAGCGTTCTTATACCGATTAAGCACCGCGAGCTCTCGATTTCCAGGGTTTATAATTAAGTCTAGCATTTATTATTTAAACTTCTCTTAAGTGAGTGAGTTTATCTTAGCCTTCGATTCGAACCCGGTTTACTTCCGTTCTACTTTTTCGTCGAAAGCAAGAACGTATTCGTTAATCTTATTTTTATTCATAGTATATATTATCTTTTTATCTTAATAGAACCTCCGCTTAATACTTCGGATAAAAGACTAAGCTTTTTCAGCGCTTTTGCTCTTATATATTAGAAGCTCTCGTATCTTTAGGATTCGTCGATACGATATCGGGCGCATATCGAAGTTATTTCGAGGAAGTCTCGTAAGTTCGTCACGATAGCGGTCTCCGGCCGTGTTCGCGCGTCGACGTTTTCCTTTATTTATATATTCTTTGCTTTCCTTCTCTTCTTATTCTCTTCGTAATATATCCGTTAACTTTTTTTTTAAATCCTCTCGCTCTTGCATTACTTCCTTTAGCTCTTCGATTCGGTTTCGAACTGCCTTCTTTTTCTTCTTCTTCTTAATCTGTATTTAAATCTTTAGAATTCGTCGTCGCTTAGCTTCGATAGCTGCTTCGGCATCCGAGCCCTTTTCGTCGTTATTTATAAGATCTTCTAAACTTCCGTTAGAGCGCTGGAATTGTTCGCTGCGCGTAAGCGAATTATCTTCAGGGTTATTTCGAAGGGTATTCGATAGTTAATCGATGAAGTAAAATAAGGATGATCGTAGTATCCTTTTTGCCGCTAAAGCTGTCTTCTTCTTATTTCTAGTTATCGTAATTGTTTCGTGAAAGCTTCGAATAAGTAACGAACTATCTTTATATAAGTAAAGAGATCAGAATATAAAGTTTAAATAATAAGGAATTATTATTTAAAACGTTTAAGGTATATTAGTTGTAATTCAGACTGATCTCTAGCCTTTTAAATCTTTTTTACTCTCCTCCGAAGTAAATAAATAAAGATATTAATACGTGATCCGTGCTAAGCTTGCAAACCTTCCGTACAACCCCCGACCCTCCTCATACTAGATTCCACTCCTGATAATAAGAAACCGTAATATAATATATTTATAATTACGTTAATTAACGTTTTGCCTTTTACTGGCTTTACGTAAGAAATTATTTAGGCTTTTAAATAAGTTTTAGGAATTATTAAGTTATATAAGAATATATCGCTAATTAAGCGTAAAGGTTATTTTTATAACTTCGGTCGACGTATTTATTATTATATTATTGCCGGTAAGTTAAGAAATATAAGTTAATTAATATAATATATTATTATTTTCTCGTCGAATACTCTCCGTCGTGTAATTAATTATATTAGGCACGCGGATTAATTTATTTTAAAATACGTTTTATAATTTATTTTATAAAATAAAGAATATAATATTTTCCTTATCTTTTATTAGCTTATAGTTAGGCTTACGTAAAGGTTTATTTACGGGATTATTCTTTTCTTTTTTATAAATTATTATAAAGTCATATTTAAATAGCTTTAAAGCTTATTTAGCTTATTGCTGGCTTAATACTGTCGTCGTTATAAAATAACGGAAGTTATTATAGTTTATTAATACTTTAATAAAGGCTAAATTATTTTTTAAATAATATTTTTAATATACGAAACACTTAACGATCGTAAGGAGTTTTTAATTATATATTTTATAATTTAGCTTAATAATATTTAGCTTTTTATTAAAGAATATAATAAAGTGTTATACGGCCTTTCTTTTATTTTTTATTAATTATTTATTAAGTTAAAAGAGAATTCTTATAATTATAAATCTAGACGTATTAGTTTTTAGCTTTCTTAATTTATTAAAGTTAAAGTATATAAGAAAAGAGGCTAACGTAAATATATTCTTTAATGCGTTAAAAGCCTCTTTTTTAATAGTATTTTAATAAAAGGTAAGAGTAAGTTGCTCTTTTTTCTTATCTTCCGTTAAGCTTATTATTAATCGGGCAATAGCTAAAAAGTTTATAATAAAGCGTTAATAAAAGTTAATAAAGTCGATGAAAACTTAGATATTTTTAACACTTTTAAGCTTTAATTAATCCTTAATAATATTTATTTGGCTTTGTTTTATTAATACTTTAATAAAAGATATTATATAATTTAAAAAGTCTACGCTTTAAGTATTAAAAAAGCATTTCAATAGTTTAATAAAGAGATTTACTTATTGTAATCTCTTAAGGACTTAATAAACGTAGTTTTTATATTAAAATAAATCCGTTAAATATATTAAGATATCGTTAAAATAAACGATATAAATAATATTTACGAGTCTTATTAATATATTATTAATATATATTTGGAATATCGTCGGCGTATTAAATAATTTAAACGGTATTATTTGATATTCATAGTACTTATAATAGTATAAAATGCAGTCTTTTACTTGTTTTCTTTTTTAATTTTAATACGGTAATATGTATTTTGTAAATTTAAATTAGTAAAAATCTTTACGTCTTGGAGTCTATTTAGCGTCTCGCTAATTAACGGTAGAAGGTATTGATTCTTAATTGTAATTTAGTTTAAAGCTTTATAATTAATATATAATTAAAGGCTATTATTTTTTTTTATTATAAATAAAATAAAAGCTTTAATTAAGTTCTTACTTTTCCTTATTTATTCTTTAGTTTTAAAGGATTTAAAGTAATTCTGAAGAACTTTTAATTCCGTCTCGGAGAAGTTATAAATTAAAGAGTATAAGGGCTTTGCATACGATTTTAGGTCGATAATATATTAGCGGCCTTATAATAAAAGTAACTCGTTCCTTTTTTTTTAAAAAAAGACGTTTTTAAATTTATAATATTATTATAAAATAATAAGTATATTGTCGGCGTTTAGTAAACGCGTTATATTAAGGCTAGATATTATAGCGTATATAGGCGATTCTTTTTTATTAACGACTTATACAAACTCTTTAAGTCTTATAATATTAAAGTTATAAGTATTATTTAATCGGTATAAGTATTTTTATTATTTAGTTTTAAAACTGATTTAAGGATTAATTTCTTTTAATTAAGGCTATCTCAGAATTAGGTTTATACTTAGTATATTAATGACTTTTAGCCGGAGTATATTTAGCTTTATTTATTTAAGTGTATTTATAATTTTTACTTAAGCGAGAGCTATATTATAAATAATACCTTTATTATTAAGAAGGGTTTAAAATATCTTTAATCCTTCGCCGGTAAGTTATAAATTATATTCCTTTATTATAAGCTTTGAGACAAAATTGTCTTTTACTTTGCTATTAATTAGGGCTATTAACGTCTTTTATTTTTTATTTAATAAGATTTTTAATTAAATTTCTATCTTTTTATTTATTAATTTTAATAAAAACGTAAAAGCTATTATAAGTTAGGCGCTTTTTTGACGTTTATTTTTAAACTTGCCGGCATTAGTCTTTAAGTATTTATTAACGTAATAACTAAGTTTATAATATAAATAATATTTAACTTTCGACTTATAATTTCCCTTTTTGTTTTTTTTAATTAGGATTTTATTTAAGTTAGCTTTATTAAATTGCTTTAGCCGGGAATTATCTTGCCTTTCGCTAACTCTTCGTGAAGGCTTACGAAAAAGTTTCTTTTTCTTATTTTTTAGCTTTTTTTACCTTTTATTATTCTCTTTTATTAAATTATAAGTTTCTTAAAAGGCGATAATAAAAATGATTTTTTTACGGGTTTATAATTTATTAACCTGTTTACTTTCGACGATTTTCTGGCGAGCTTTAAGCCGAATCTTATTAAAGAAAATATCTCGTAATTAACGCTTTATAAAAGGCTCGAAGTATTTCTTTAATCCCTTTAAATAATTAATAAATTTACGAATAAGCTAATTAACTCTTTATTGGGCTATTTTATGAACTTAAGAGTTAATTACCTTTCTTAAGATAAGGAGTAACTAAAGATTCTCTAGAAACTCTTTATAATCTTTTTAAGTTATTATATTGAATTTCTTTAGGATTTGCTTTTTAAATCTTTCTTAAATATTTACCGGTTTTTTATAAAATAATATTGCCGCTTATTTAATTTTAATTATATTAGTCGGGAATCTTTTAGAATCGTAATCAAAAATACAATTATAAGCTTATAAATATTTTATGAGTTTTTAATAATTCTTTCTTTTATATTCCGAGGGGATTATATATTTGCCCTTTTCTCGGCGTAAAGCCCGAGGTTCGTCGACTACTATTAAGAGGCTCCTTATATTACTTTCGTTATCTATAAGAATCTTTAATTTAATAAGTTAAAAGAGTTAAGCTTTCGTTATTATTTTAAGAAAGTATTACGTGAAATCGTCGCCGTACATTCGATAATGCTCAGCGATAAGACTGTTAAGGATATCGTTCCGCTTCTTAAGAGCCCGAAGTTGCTCTTATATCGCGGTAATATTATTTATTAGCGTATCTTCAGCAATTCCCTAATATCTTAAGGTATTTAATCGTTGTCCTTATCGACTTAAGGCTGCCGCTAATAATCTTTTAGTTTAAACTATTATATAATAATTAGGTTAACGGTAAAAGAATAGTAATTAAAATATAATAATTATTAACACGCTAAAGTAATTATAATATAATAGAATAGCTAAAGAAGCGCTATAGACTTATTAATAATATTTGAATTTATATAAAAGTTAATTACTAAGAAGGGAAGATTACCTTTTTCCTTTTACTGTCTTTATGAGGGCAGTGATTACGCAATCAGCGCTAAGAGCACAGACTATTACACCTTCAAACAGAGCGTTGAGATAACCCGCTGCGCATACCAGACTGCGAGGGTATAGACTTCCACTTGGTCCAATAGCTTAGGGTTCTAGAGAAACTGTTTCCCTAGTGGCTTTTTGCGTAGACAAAAGCTCATTGATCGCAGTCCAGTTGTCATATTCGTTGTGATTTTCCAGCCTAGAGATACAGATTTCGCCTGCCATGGGACGAGCCGTTTGGCCAGTGGCATAATGCCTTCTTCGGCATCGACCTCGCCTTCTGGACAATGGACTGCCCCTGGGCGTTTCTCGTCATTATTTTCGAATGAAGCCCAGACTCTTTCGATTCCCACCTTCCACTGTCCGAAAAGAAACTTCATGCGGGCCTGTAGTTGCAATCGTAACTTGTAATCCTCGGTGACCTCCACCCAAATGTCATATTTTCGAATAAACGTTTGGGATTTTGTTGTTGAATCGAGTCCTGGATGGTAGCTCCCAGTCAAACTCTTCACTACGTCTTTCATCTTTCTCAAGTCCTTCAGTGAACCTATGGGATGCTGTTCTACTCGTGCCTTCTTTACTGCGCGTACGTCTTTGTCTAGGAGCTTTAGAAGGCAGTCGTCAATGCACCTTCACTGTCATATTATGCTGCGAACAGCCACGCTCCTTCAAGGCAGCCTTCGATGTATTCCATTCATGTATTTCCCAGCGACGAACGAAAGCATTGCCATCCCTGACAAGCTGCGCCCAGAGATCTGATTGCCTGAGTCGCATTCGAATCTCTGTGTCAGAAACTTTCCTGGTTTGGATTCCGCGCTGCGTAGCGATGTTCATTATTCGACATTCGCTAAACTCTCCCCGTGAGTAGTAATCCTCTTGTCCGTTGATGGGTCCATCGACAGGTACCAATTTGGCCACATCAGCGAAGTCCAGCAAGTTCTCGGTATAGATTCCGCCGCAAGGCCATCGAACTTGCCGAAACGGGATGCTAATGTGCGTCCTGAGATCTTTGCTGAACTTTTCGACGATGAAACTGGCTGCTGTTGGGCGCGTGTGGTAGCTTGAGTTCCTTTTTGGATGGGCTTCTTCCTTCGAACCCGCGTCACATTGTCGCCAGCCTTCGTGGCAATGGAGGCATCACTATAGCCGTCATCTGAGTAAGTCATTTGTTTTAATGCCTGAGTGACCCGTCGTCGCTTTGCAAGGTGAATATGCATCTTGGTAACCTCGCGATGCACTTGCCGGCCTGGCAGCTCTTGCTCCTCCTCGTGTATAGTCGGCCGTATGTAATCTTCGATCGTAATTAGGTGGACTATAATCGCAATTAACCGGCCCTTCTTCTATCTATCTCTATCCTCCCTACACGTTACTACCAGATTTAGATATAGGTTCAGACCCCTTCTTAAGTAGGAAGGGGCAGGAGATTAGGCGTGTATGACGACGGCGCTTAGCCTTTAAAGTCGTCTATAGCTCTTCCTCCTCTTGCGGCTTGCTTGCAGACTATACAAAAAGTTAACCATAGCCTGTACGACTTTGCGCAGAGCCTACCTAGTCTTGCAATCTCTCAAATACTTCAACTATTTTTCTCCGGGAATTTATAAGTAAAGTTGTCTGATTCTCACAAGCCGATTTTGATGTACTGCTATGATTACCACCTCTGAGGCCCGAAGCGCAGTGCCAGGTATTAAAAGAAGAGTTTAATTAGAAGTGCAATAATGGTTGATTTTTCTAAGGGCAGAGCGATTCGCGGATGTGATTACGGTCGAGGGCAGATTCCACTGTCTGAGGATGATTAGATAACTGTTAAAAGCACCTGATACAGTCCCTCGCAACTGATATTAAGCGAAAAGTGTAAAACCGCGACTTTTCGCGACACGCGTTTTTCTTCCTCTTTATAACTGTAACAAAAATGCCACCTTAACGTACTCCTTTTGCTGCGACGTCTGGGAATCGGGGAAAAGGATGCGAACTCTTTCTATACTTACGCGGACAAATCCTTGGACAAGCTCGTAGATATACAAACCCGCACGAGATCGCGAGGGACTTAAAACTCGAGTATAGCACTGTTAGATATACGATTCAGCAAGAGCTATTCCGCGACGAAGGAAAGTCCTTATCTCGCAAACTAAAGGGTAAATCGTATACAATTGCCGAAGAAAGGAAACTCTTGCGACACGTTCGCCTTTACCTAAAGGATACATATAAAGAAGTCATTACGGCGTGTGCGTTAGGTTATAAGGAGACAATGGTTAAGAAGATTTTGAAGGAGCATGGAATTACTAATTAGAGAGTTAAAAGGAGGCTTGAACTCACGGAAGTACACGTAGCGAAGCGTCTTTTATAGTGCCTTGCGCATAGATATTGGAGTGTTAAGGAATAGGGAATGATATGCTGGAGCGACAAGTGCTCTGTAGAGCGGGGGCGGGGTAAAAACGCGGAATAGTGCTTTTGTACGCTAGTATAAAAATAGAATCGAAATATAATCTAAATATATAACTGCAAGAAGAATATGAAGGTTATAATCTGGGGAGCCTTTTGGGATAATAGAAGAAGTAACCTTTATATTATGGATCGCGATTTTAAGTCAAAGAAATATAAGTATTCGGCTGAGTCTTACTTAAAGGTCTTCAACGTTAAAGTTGGACTAATTTTTGAAGATTTAGACGCTGAGTACGAATTTATGTAAGATAACGCTTTAATATATACCGTAAGGAAGGTTTGGCTTTAGTTTGAAGGAAAACGAATCACTTTAGTTGTGAATTAGCTACTTTTCTCTTTTAATCTTAATTTAATTAAGCACGTGTGATGGCACTTTAAAAAACGACTCTACGATATATTCCCTGACGTTGCGGCCGATAAATCGCAATTAAAGCAAGTAAGATAACGTATGGAAAGTTGTTTATAAGCTGCGTGGAATATTTTAAATAAGTCGTTATTTAATACTTTAAGTGCGAGTATATTAGCTAGAATTAAGGCTTGTATCGCAGTAGACGGGTGGCATACGAAATATTAAAGTCTGTATGTAACTTACGAGGAAGCTGATTATAGATTTGGAAACTAGAGATTATGACGATTAAATTAATATAATTATTTTGTATATAGCTAGCGTGGTTATAAAGTAATTCAAGAAGTTGTATTGAGAGCGAAATATTAATTTGGGCGTTCTCGCTAAGCAGGCTAATATCAGTTGCTTAGTACTGTAGCAGGGTGCGCTGGGGCACACGACTAAGCCTTAAAGTTCATTTTTAGCTTATAATACTTAGTTAGATTCTTTATTTATGTTCGCGAACAAGATGATCGCTACGCTTATATTTTTTAAGCTTGCGAAATAGGCCTCTTTAAGACAACCCCCCTTCCCCAAATTCTGTCGGGCGATAAAATAGTACATGACGTTAAAAAATGGTTTTTTTTTGGAGCCAAGATTCGCTAAGACCAACACCAAGACCCTGCCAAGACCAACCTGTAAAAATGCAAATTCCTCGTAGGACCCTTCAATTTTAGTAAACTAGAACTTGAAGGCATTAATTTAGAATTTATAATAAACGATCGTTATTTTAAAAATCTAGACATTAAAAAAAATGGATGATTAACTATAAGAGGTTTCGTTTTGCGCTGATTTCCAGTGCGCCCAATCTGTGTACAACAAGCTTGAGTACTCTCAATTGCAGTCCTGCAATTGAGAATGCTACGGCGTGTAATACGAATAAGGCTCGTATATCCGCTATAGTACGCTAAAATACAATACTTCAACAGCGATCACTCTGAGCTGTAGTCTTACAAACCAACGTGCTCGCAGCTCTAGAGCTAGTACTCCTGAGTTCAAAATCCGGCCCCCTTCTATAAATAGCGAGAGTTCAAATTTAGCTCCCCACCGCTTTCAAAGGAACAGGTTCAGGCCCCCAGTTGCGTATTTCATCCTCTTTGTCATCGGAGCCGTATGTTTATCTAACATTCTCTATGCTATGAGTAGCTGTCTGTAGTGATCTGTTTACTAATAAGGTAGGATTGTTGTATTACACTCGCACATAAGTTCCTAACCATGCGCCTTCGTATCGAGCAGTATTGAAGGGGCAGTCCCAAAGGCGTCGATTCAGAGTCCCACTCAGGATTAAAACCATGACTTGCGAGCTGTGGTATCTGTTATCAGCACAAAACCGCCAGCACAGTCATTGCACTGGAAAATGAGGAACATCGTCGTCGTTGTGTGGGAGCTAGGATAGGCTCCTGTGATGCTAACAAATCTTTTACATTAAAGAGATTGGAGAAGCTCAGTTTTACTTTTCTAAATTTAAAAGTATGGAACAATGGGACAGTCGCTGCATTGTCGACTCCATATCTTATCAAAGTTACTGTTCAGGTCCTGTATTTTTGCTTCTATACAATCTCTTCTCCTTTACCTTGGCTTCCTTTGGTCTACTAGCAAACAATATCTCCTCATTTGCCTTAGCCCCCTCAAACTAGACGACTACTCTATTCACTACTCCAGCACTTATCTGTCCCCTGAGTGTTCCCCAATCTTGTGCTTCGCCATATCGTAATCGACTGTGTTTAATCCGTGTAATTCGAGAAAGATTCGAGGTAGGGGATGAGTGGGTGGGTCCAGATGAAATGATTGCTCGAGTAGTGAAGTGATAAAGGCTCTGAAACACTGGAATTGTAGAAGGTGGACGGAGGTGAAGGAGACCTTGGGGGTTTCGAGAGCTCAATACCGATATCGTGTAGAGTAATCTTTAGGGCTGACCACTAATCCACGCCCTTTTTTGGCTCCACGATAAATGGTCTCGATGATGTCGATAAGTTCTTGCTTGTCCTCAAGCACCCAATTCAACTTATTATTATTCCCAGTTCCAAAATCGCACATCATATGCTTGTTTCGAAAGAAAAACATAATTGTTACCGGGTCGTACAATTCTATTAGAGAGACATCAGCGCAACCCTTGAGAAGAAGACTGAGGTGCTACTCACCGTACATCTGTTTGAAGTCAGGGACCTGGTCGAGATCGCACACATAGATGACAGCAAAGTTCTTGACTCGATCAGCGATGCCTATAAATGTGCAAGATCAATAAGTGTAGCATGTATGGAAAGAGGAACCTCTTACGGTACAGGACTTCGTCTTGTCTCATGCAATCAGGGTCCCAGTCACGACCAAAGCGGATGATCACTAGTCTTTCCTCCTCGCTCATAATAGCCTGATCGACATGCCAGCCTGTGTTGAGATGTGGGATGACGAAGGACATAATGGGCGACGATGATGCTGATGAAGGTATGGTTTGAGTTAAGGAACCGTTCGGTGTATGAGGACGAGCCTTACGTCGTCGAAGGAGTTACCTGGGGAAGAGCTATTTTTGCTGAGTAAGCGAGATCTGCGCTAGTACAGTCACGTGGAAGCAACCACCCAAATATTCAATTTGGTAATCTTAATACTACAAATTCCAAAAAACAATACAATATTCGTGATATTTCGGCCAAACTTCATTATACTTACGATTTTTAGAATTTCTTTAAGGGGTTTGATAAGTCGATGGAATTTTGGTGTTCGCAGAGTAGGTGCTCTCCGTGGGGGGAAAACGGCGCAAATTGACACGTGCGCAAGCCAACACCTCAAATTATCTAGGTACCTATCTAGTACCTCTTCATTGCCCTCCAACCCTCTCAAATTTATGTAGCCTTTTGGTATACCATTTGTACAACTATGGGATCTGCGCATCGAAACAAGGAAAGCGTAACCGGGCCTTAAGGGAGCCAAGAGCCCCCTTGGGTACTAAAATAGCATGCTCAAGCTGACTCTGACTGTACCACGGCGGTCCACTACTCCTCACCCTTACTCACCTTAACTCACCCAGCATTGCCGATAAAGCAGCCCTGCTCACCTTTCCGAACAGAAACAGATTTCGTGCAGGTGAAGATTCAGATTAAACAACCAGCTGTTATATTGCCTTACGATGCTAAATTTAATTCGCGTGATTTAGCCCACGGATATCGAGTTAGCTGCAGTCTTTCGGTAGTAAAAACCGTCTCGACCAAGTCCATTCTTGTACTTCGGATGAAACGCCTTCTTGCATTTTCGATAATGCTCAAGACAAGTAACCTCTCGCCTGTCAAGATCTACCAGATAGTCGTGTGTTACTGCTGGAAATCGCCTTATTACGGGTAATCATAATAGTCCCTGATTTATTTAGTTAATGACATATCTGGAATACAGAAAGGTACTGACTTATTAGATTCTTTTGCAAGGGCCAGTCGCGATGGAATTTTGGAAGGTTGGATATACGATTCTCGTTAAATAGCTAATATACGCCCGTTTTGAAGTAATCAGGCTTCGATGCTGGACGAAATACGTATGCTGGCATGATTGTTAGGAGTCAGTCAACAGCGCTTTTTTTTCCGCTGAACCAACCGCTATTTTCATCAATACCAACTCTGAATTGTCGATCAATCTGATTTCCAGCCTAAGGCCGAGTCAGATAGTTGCAGAAGCATTTGTCGTAGAGAAAGGCACGATCGATGAGAACTTGCTTTGGTAGGCTGTCGTATATGATATCCTCGAATCTTAAATGCATAACGTAAAGGAGCATAAGTAGATTTTCTACATTATCTTCGGTAAAATCAAGGTCTTGAACCGGTTCTGCAGTTGCTTGGTCTTACTAAGGAGAAAATAAGAAGACCTTTTATACATTAGATGCGAGTATCATGGAGTGAGAGCACACATGATCATATGCAGGAGCGCCCTTGTAAGTGATTCTGAGGCGAACATCTGATTGTGAGAATGTGAAATTCGGGTGGGGAAGAGATCTCTTGGATAGCAAGAGTTCCATTTCGAGTCGTAGTGAATGTATGGAGCGCTCTTGGTAATCAGTTTGCTGTGTGTGGTACTAGAAAAGAAATCCTAAACCTGGGATACATTATATTCATTCCCCGGTATGAAATACTTCTCGAACAAACTAAGCTTCAAGCATCAAATGAAAATGGGATCAAGTCCTTTGTTGGGAATCGTTGCTGTATGATGCAGAGTGCAAAGGCATGCAGTCCGTTTGCGGAAATACTGATTGCGTATATCTTTATCGGTTATGATTCAATCTAAGAGTAATTACTTGGAGAGTTGTTGTCTTTTGACTGATTCTTTGTCGACGTCTTTGACTCTTTGTGGAGGGTGATTTCAAAAGCACAGGGATGGCTCAGGCGCTGTTCGTCCCCACTCCGGCATTCTCACCCTCGGCTAAGGTATACTTACCCTTATCTCAAGTTAAAGCAGCAATTGCTCACGTCGACAAACCAAACCAGAATTACTAAAATACATTATCAATCCTAGGTTTAGGGGTATTGCTTTATGAATGTTGCACACAGACAGCAAACAACAGTCACAGCTAAACAAAAAGAATATCATGTACGATGACTTGAGGCTTTTGAGGCTAAACGTTCAACCCGTCTACGCCACTGACGCACCACTTCGACCCAGAATGAGAAATTTGGCAAGGTAGATCATCGGAACAGCGAAAAATACATCAGAATGCTTGGCAAATAATGGGGTATCCAGTGTCGCCTAGTACAAGGCTCCTGGGGAAGCAGAGGTAGACTGTGCAGAACTACAAAAGCTTTGAATCGTGGACTATGTTTAGACTGAGGACCCCGATACGTCCGTATTTGGAGCACATGCAATACTTTGTTTCACTACGTCGATGCTCCGGACAATCCCTTGAATAGACCAAGAAATGCTGAACATACCAACATCCTCCAACAGATGCGAGAAGAGACAACAGGCTTTGAGATGTCTCTCACAAATTCTTAAACTTTCTGGTTCGGCAGCCAAGTCTTTATGTTGAGTGTCTTGTTGTCGAATTATTTGAAACTCTTCCATAACAAAGTAAGGTGTGTTGTGATAATTATGGTGCTATAATAATAACTCGACTCAATCTTGAAAGCTATTGAATCCCCAGACATTGAAATCCTCATTCACGCATCTACATTCAGTCACCATCACTTTGCGTTCAACGATACGTACCTTGTTTCTAGTTGATCGCCAGAAGCTAAAGCAAGTTTACACGATGGGAAATTGTGGTCACTGTGGCTATTGTTACATCAAGTCCTTTGAGTCTTGCTTTTCACGAGATTGCGATAGATGTGGGAGGATGCTACAGTACCTGGAGTTATCTATACGGTTGGTATTCCGTTCTGTTGTCAACTTCTAGCCAACTAGCTATTGACATCCTTTAGACTCTAACAAGCAAGACTCAGATTGTAACGAAACCAGCAAATCCTACCTTGTTGAAGCGCAAGTCAATCCAGGACCTCACTGCTGCATCCAACATCCCAAGCGCGCCGTCCAAAATTGATGCTTTAATGCAGTCTACTTTGCAGTTTACGTCACATACTCGGACCAAACACTACGCAGTGGGCGAAAGATAATCTGAGAAGAGTGGAGATTCTCAGCTTGGATGCGACGTAATCAACGTGCAATGTCATCTCACTTCACATAAGAAATAGCTGGGTAGAAAAATCGGATTTTGCAAAACTACAAACAAATTTGAATCCATAACTTCAACCACACATACCACTGTCTTTCCAAAAAGCCAATAAAAAAAGCACTCTTCATCTTCCTAGCTCGCTCTTCCCATGCTACTCATGGTTATCAGAAGGTAAGTGATCGCAAACGATAAAGTTCTCAACAGTGAGGTTTGGAAAATCCTCAATCTGATACTTCAACGACTCTTTGATGTATTCCAACTCCAATGGAAAGCCAACATGAACACAGGCATTTGATAACATCCACTTCCAATCAAAATTATCAACTGTTGGCGGAGAACCGTCCACATTAGCAATGAAGAACGAGTCCATATGGCGAGGTGACGTAGCCACTAAATATTTTGGAAAGTATCCTACATTCTCCCAATCGATAATTCCGGTCACTTGTGGCATTTTCTCTGGCCCGGAAGGTACAGTAACAAAGAAGTTACCAGGGTTACAGTCAGGATGCTGTAGTATTAAGGCTTCTCCGAGATTTGGCGGCAATACTACAACTCCATTCCTTGCATTTTTTCTTTTTATAAACTTTTCGTACTCCTCCCGCGGAACCCTTGATTCGACCCTCGGCGTCACTATAGGGAGAGGTCGCGTTCTCTAATCGAATACGCGCCTTCTACTCCTGTTTTTTCAACTGTTTCAATATAATCAGAAGTCCACTCCGAAAGTGACTTCAAATGACCAGCTACTTGTTTAGCGACGTCAAGCTTTTGTGGCGTTGTTAGAAAAGGCCACGCTTCAGCGTATGTTTTCCCGGGGACTCGCTTAGAGATCATAATTGTCCGTTTCCACTCTACATCAACCCAATGATATATAACTTCATCTGTCGGTAAAGAAGGGATGTTTTGATTTACCCATTTGATTGTGTTGTATTCTGTAGTCATCCCCTCTGTCCAAGGTTTGACTTTGCAAAATATGTTCTCGCTAAGATTCCAAATTGCACTCGATACCCAGAAACGAAACCGACCGACCTCGGGATCTCCTTCAGCTGCTTTGTTGCCTTTTGGAGTAGTCCGTCGTTGAAGGTAGTAGGTAACGCCCTCGTCACGCCAACGGCAAACAATATCCGACGTAATGCTTTCCTCGTCCTCGTTCTTGACAGATTTACAAAGCATGAAAGAGCCAAGAGCGAAATCGCCTGAAACAAGCAGACCGACAGTCTCCTCGATAGGAGGCTCTAGTGGTGCAATGTTGTAAGGACGGGGTAGTCGTGGAATATCGACTAGAGGATCTACCTCGCGCTTTGGTTTCCCGATATTCTCTACGTAGTAACTGTATATGTCAGTGGAGCACTTCGCGAAGTTCAATTTTTCTCTCACCTTTCAGAGGATTCTACCGCCATTTTTAGACTAGAATTACTGGACATTCTCCCTTTCTATGATTGTAAGTTCGTCTGATTGATGATTTGGTGTATTGCTGTTTCTGTAGCTATAATTCTTTCAAATCAAACAAAGTTGATCATAAGTTCTGATGTGGTGCTGGCGTTGTGCGACCCAAATTAAGGCAGCTGGAGATGAAATGTATCGGGTAAATGTGCACGGTAATAGTATTTATATAATATGGGGCCTACTAATTGGAGGCTTTGTTCTCGGCTTCCACGTCCTCCCTCCTATTTCAGGTCAAACGAACAGAGAGTTTTTCTGACGTGATTGACCGCTTTCGTTGGCCAAAGTTCAATATGCTGATAGCATATACTTCTTTTCGGCTTATCAATCATTTCAACCCTTTGTTTACTATGGCTGCTTTCGGTGACTCCAAACAAATTTACATTCATGAGCCCAATCTTGAACAAACCTTTCTGCCTGCAAGCATTCCTAGGCCTTTGGGTGTTTGTGCTTTGACAGATCACCTCCAAGCAGGAAGTCGAGTATCTACTTCCGTTCCCTGTTCCTATGCTTACGTTGGTACTAAATCCCGGGAAGTCCAAGGAAGTAGTAAAGAGGACATATACCCCCTCCCAAGCTAGGCGAGCACTCCTGCTCCACTACAATAAGTAGTAGGCCCGTCTTCCTCACTGCGGCCTGGTACTATCAGTATCAGGTTTGGAAGAGGTAATCTTACTTCGGTCATGGTACCTTTCAGATCACCGAAACCGAAAGTGATAACCTTGTCCGCAATACTTTCGCGAATATTACAATCGACCTGGCATATCTTGTGCATTCCATATCCCGATTCTTGCAATTCATATCTGCCGGTGCTTAACACTCTGCTTTTGACGAATTCGTAGATTCGTTCGAAGATGCTCTTAGGTAAATGCAATATGCTTAATGCGAGATCAAGGATCGCAGCGCTGTTAACAGTCAACGATCTGCCACCACCTAGGTTTTAGGATGTCATCATCACTGTTAAGGCGTGACAAGACTTTTTGATCTAATTATCTGTATGTGGCACCATAGGCAGCTCCTTCATAGTGCCATGAAATTTCTCCACTTACATACTACCGAGTAGGATCAAGCGCGTTTGGCTCTTAACGTCACTTAAGTGCAGGCGATATTCTTTATGGCAGATTGCTCCTTCTTTGGGCATGGTTTGGAGAACAGTACGATCCTGCTTTGCCTAGTACGGATGGTGGTTTGGATGTCCTAGACTAAGGATTCTACCTGTGCCCACAGTAGAATTTCGCGCGGTGCTAAGTTGGAGCCCGGGAACTGTGAATCTTTCGTGCTCAGGGTCTCGAACCTTTGGTAGCCTTGAACAACGTTTTCGTTTCTGTATGCGGCGAAAGGATCTGATTGATGGAGTTTGTAGGTCGGGGAAGACAGAAGCATTAACTGTAAGCCGTCAGTACATCTAGACCGGATTTTTATGATGCTCGTTCACATCTCGAGCCCGTTTCCTGGTTTGTTCGCTTTCCCCTGTGGTAAAGTTGTATGAGTGACGCTGGCATACTTTCGCACCTGGAGACAAGAGCCAACTGAAAGCACTCCTAGTAGCGATTGTCATGCTAACCTTAGCGGCATTCTGACAGAGAATTCTGCGTTGTGGCGATTCGTGTCGTGTATAAGGGGTAGCTGAATCGTATGTGGCGAGCTCGAGGAAGGCTTGGAAGCAGCAGATGCCAAGGTTGAGGACCCGAGGGCACTGAGATCCATCAGTAGTGAAGGTTTGGATTCTTTCATGACTTCCCTTTTGGTATATGTATGGGAGCAACTGGAGTTTTCGAGGATAGAGAACTTTTTGGGGTTTTACGATCGAAAGCTTTGTAGAAGATGCAGCCGAGAAGTTAAAGTGTTCCAAGTGAGTAACACTAGACTCAGTACTCTTGTTTCCACTAGGAAAACCGTCGTTCTCCTTACTGAACTACATTTCTATTCCATATCTGAAGGAGAAATCATTACACCGTAAATGAGTACGGTCTCTCTGTAAAAGCGAACTGCAGGTATTATCTTGCTTAATTGATAGCTTCCCTGCAGATACCCGCATCGTTCCCAACACATGATAACTCCTTCGCGACAATAAATCAGATCCCTGCTTCCACCACAAAGTCTCATTGGAAATATTCCAGTTATCCGTTATTATAGTCCATTTTATCACCTATGAACCATGGCCGCTGGAAAGGATTCAAGGCTGCTGCGCCACTTCCCTCAGCACAGCTAAGATGTTCAAACTAATAAAAGTATCAAGCTACTGAAACCGTGTATAGGCTTCCTCTAGGGTTTCTAATGACTCTCAAAATTCATCTTATGTCTGTCAACCTCGCGGAAATATGGCGTAGGAATCTTGGTCGGTCAAAATGTCAAGGGGACAGGGCGTTGGAGATAGCATAGCCTCACACTCGTGACCGATCTAGGCTCCAATCTAGTGAATAATTAGGACATCACAAATTCCATACTCATGATTTTGTCCTCGGAATCTATAATCTATCGTCATTAAATCAAGTTCTCCTCAATTTTGCGCTATTAAGTCTGGACCAACGCACAGAATAGCGGCAAGGCTCCAGTCCCATCATGCGTCCTTCGGTGTTCCAAAAAGTCAAGTAAAGGCTCAATCGACCAAAAGGGGGCCTCCTATCCCCTGATACAGGAGTTTTATCTCCGCATTACCGCAGTTCAGAAGTCACAACTCCTACTTGTCTCCCGGTACTAGCAGCTGAGACTGCAAATGCCCAGGGTCCTGACCATGCCCACAATCGGTCCTCGACAGTTCTCTCATGGTCTCGAAATATCGGTCTAAATATTTCATTGCAGTCACCATTGAACCATGCTACATGTCGGAGCCGATAGAGTCCGTCAATGAAGAGTCCATTCCTCAGTGGCGTTGGCCGAACCGTCATATCCAAACTTGGCTCAAGGCCGTCCTGGTGAAAGAACTGAAGCTCTCGACAGATAAAGCTTCGGAAATTGCAGACCTAGATATGGGTATTGGATCCAATTTGTATTGTAGGACCGAGGTGTACTGGATAAGGATCCTGGATGTGGAGTTGGGCGAGAAGATGTATCTCAAATTACTTCGCGTAATGGGAAAAGAAGGGGCTGTGCCTGATTTCTGTCATGTTCGACAGCGCAAATGAGAGAGGAGATTAGGGTGTGAGGAGGAAACGACCACTACTAATAGTTTTACTATAGTTACCAGATTGGCTTCATGGAGTGGAGGAATTGTTCATTCTTTCATTGTGATTGTTCACACGCGCTCTCAATTAACAGCATAATTACCACGCTGAAAGTATTGCCCTTTTGGAAGTCCCTGTCGTTCCGATATTCCACATCATTGAGGCGTTCGTGCAACATTCTGATGCTATTCCTGACGTTTAAAGGGGGGGGTAGCTCTCCGCAAAGAGGATAAAAGTGCTGTTTCTGTCATTCCACATTCTTTCATCTAAAGCCAACACAATCTGGGAAACTCAAACATCTCTTGAACAGTATAGAATTATTCCTCTTAAAATTCAGCACTTTATGCTCCTGGGAGGACATATCGGACAAAGTCTTCCCATCCCGGATGCTTCGTCACCATCGAATGGACGGTATTAAACCCCCTCAAGGGGTATTGCACTCCAGCAGCGTTCGTTGTTCCACTGAACTGACGATGTAGTGCTTCGGTAATCGCCAAGAAGTCCCTCCTCTCCACTGGTCGGTTCAACTGAAGCATAGCCAGCAAAACTAGTTCCCAGACGTACACTTTGTGGTTGTCTTCCCAGGGCATTCTGCTAGGTCTTGTGAGGTTCGTGTGGAGCTCTTGTTGACCAGCTGAGTTCAAGTAGTAGTTGTGCGAAAGAGGAGGTAGAAAGCTCGTAGCTGCTCGTGCAGTGGGAGCGAGATCAAAGCCATATGTTAATGTTTTGTTGTTCCTTACAGATGCTCTTGCAGGCATGACTCTGGTGGGAACTGGCGGTGCTGTAGCTTGAGCCTGGACTACCGAACCCCCATAAGCTCTTGTAGATCTTGCCGCAAGCCACCCAGCAAGGTATGCGGTATTCATCGAGGTGGTTGAAGAACGGATCGGCGGTCGAATCGAGGAGGCAATATTGGGACAGGAGTGGGCGCGGGAACAGGAGCAACCGAATGCAGAGGAGCTGCGATGGCTGGCGTAGCAGGAGGGGGAGTGAGAATGCGCCCAGGAGGCTGCAAGAAGTTGGGCTGATGAGTAACTTGAGCTGGAGAGGCGGCAAGGAGATAGTTATTCGCATGGTTTTGTGGCGTAAAAACAGTGCGGATCATCTCGTCCGACACATAAGCCTAAGAAGTATCAGTAACAGTAAGCTTCTAGGAGGCTGGCTTCAGCCAAACTTACAGTATCACTCCAGGACTTTGAGTAGACAGCTCGATTGAAAACCTGCCTGTGATTAGGAAATGTGGAGGTTTCATCGCGAGAGGAACCAATAACTTACCAACAACGGGGGGCCAGCACACTCCACATCAGTGGGACCATCTTCCATAGCATATTCGTCATTGCAGCCTGTCAAAGCAACTACTGTAGCGAACTCATATCCATCCAAATCCTCCTGGGAAACCGTCAGCGTGCCGTTTCCGTTCCAAAGAAGGGTAGGTACCTACGATTTTCATCGCAACCTTCCCGTAAATATCCCCGTCATGAAGCTAAGATTCGTTAGAACTAGTAATTTTTTGTACAGAATCCAAGATAATACTATATCTTCTGGTTGTCCAAAACAAGGATCGAAGGGGAATGCTGGCGCGGAGAAAGGAGCCATCTTGGCAGCGTTGAAGCTCGCGTACTGTATAGAAAGCGTTTAGGATTGTGCTTTATTAGTTTGATGAGAGGAGAAGCTTGTGAATGTGTCTCAGAGACCAAGGTAGAACCAGATAGGTTGATTTTGATAAGAGAGTGAAAACAAGCAGAGTAGTGAGGTGTGTGTCTCTGTAAGGTGTTCAGAAAACAAGCAACATAACCAGAAGAAAGTTGACGGTGGTTGCAAGTCTTTGGAAGCGTGGTGATCAACGCAGTCTGCAATGAAGCTTTGTTGAGGAAAAGAGAACGAATGTATTCGAGGACGCGCTGGATTGAATTTGTTCTTTCGAATTACGCTAGCGAGGCCCCTATTCTGTATTGGGAAGTTTGTTGTTATCGACGTAAATAAAAACTTTCAAGCCTAAAAGAGTCACCGCCCCGCCATATTCCCGATGTTTTTTCTGCACTCGGATGGACTGGGCTTGTTGAGATACCCCCGAGAAAGCTCCCACGGTTTTCAGACATGAGGAGCAACAAGTGAAGCTATCTGTACCTCGGTTTGAATAACAACCTTGGGTGCAGTTTTTACAAGGCGAGAACTCACATCAGCTCACTGCGAGGGGTATACAAACTTAAGTACGAGAGAAAAGACTGTTGCTTTATCTCTCCAAAGCGAATACCAGTGAACATACGTGGAAGATATCTTGATGCCCAGAATCGAGAGCTCATACAGTAAGTTTCTTTCTCTTGAAGTAGTCCAAGACACCACCCCCGTGACTTTGCTAGACTTTCTCTATTGCAGAAACTTTAGTGCTTGTAAAGAGAATGATAATGTTCTCTTAATTCTCGTTTATCTCTCGTCGTCTCTGGAACAGACATACGTTGAGTTCCCGGCGAACCCACGGCTTGAAAAACAAAAATTGAAATTTAGGCAAATTGGTGTGGACATAAAGATTCACGGAGGGGGATTACGAGAATTGCCACGATTCTAAGGGGGGAAACATCTAGCAGAATCAAGGTGAGAATGAATGTATGTAAATGAAGCGGAACGGCTCCTGGGCGATCCATTTGTTGCATTTCGCCTCTACAGACTTCGACACCAGCCGACATAGCAGTGGATTTCTTTTGAGTGCTTCTGCGGCCCAGCATGAATTACCACTTGCTTTAGATTAGCAGAAGACCAAACTTCATCTGAAGGTTGATGAGTTGTAGATGGAAGTTACTATATGATCTATGTCAAAATATTTTAGGAGGGGTTTTTGGTTGTCTTCTATATCAGATAATCTTAAGACCACTCCTTGTATAATTAAAGGTTGGTCTTCACCGGATATCAAATATTATTTACTTCACAATAGGGATTATAATCTATGAATAAAAGCATCCCAGGGCTCAATCTTCTTCAATTTAAGGATCATAATATAAGGTGATCAAACATCTTTAAGAATTGCTGATAATGTATTCAAGATCAGTCTGGCAGTTATTAAATATAATGATCTACTTCGGGCATTTGCGCTTCCACTAGCTTCAGTAGATTAAGGGTATAAATATGGTTTCCTTGTTACAGTTGAGCAATTCCCTAAACTGAAATCCAAACTCCCCCTGGAATGTGATTTGTTTCCAGGCTGATTTGTTTTGGTGATTGCGGTTATGGAATCTCTGTTTTTATAGCAGAAACGAAATGGAGATAACTGTTGTCAAATACTGGCAGCTCAGAACTGAGGTAATTAAATGCGTACTGGCAAACTTGTTGTCCTTATACTACTATCTATGGTAGCAAATTCGTACTTTGCAAAATAGCAACCTCTTTGATGCTACACAAGAAACCTTAATAATTGCGCTATACATACATAGCCGATATTAGCTGACTACATCGTGGTTGAGGCAACTGGCCCCGTTAATTCACAGCAGAAGGGTTGGCAAGCGAGTTGCTTTCTTTGTTTTCTACCGATGTCTGGATAGAATAATTGCAAAGCAGCATTCTAAAGTGCACAGAAGTTGACAGTTCGCGCTTGGATGCTTGCTGCCATGAATAAACGGCGGTCTTTGTACAACGAACTGAATGGCATAGCATCTCACAGGTCAATAAACTCGTCGTCGTCTCCAAGAGTTTAAGAGAGGTTACATAGAGTACACAGGAATGTTTATCGGGATGGGAGGTGGGAGGAGTTAGTTGCGAGAATGCTTGATTAGGGGAGTATTGGAGAGATTGCATGAGAGTGTGGTTGTGCTTGGATTGGATCATGATTGTTTAGGGAAGTTGTGGGAAGATAAGTGATTCGTGTTCGTTTTGCTTGGTAGAGACGGGGAAGGCGTACAGATTTTTATCCATTCTCTTTGATTTGGCTGCTCTGCTGCTGGCTATATTCTCTCACAGCCCGTGGATTTCCTGTTGTTTGTTGTTGACCTCGATTAAGTTATTGGTGGATTTAGTCGTCGTTGCTTGGCGGAATAATGAATGATTGCCACAGCATCTTCCATTTTCAGAATATTTTCCATTCGTGACAGTGGCAGGCGTGTTTGTGGGGCGAAGGGCAAACGTATCAGCATAATCAATTCATCTAGCACAGAGAACACGGAAGACAGTTGCTCTCAGAGCAAAACACTCATGGTTTCCTCACACAACAGCCAACTATGCAGACCAGAAAGCTGAAGCTTCAAGTCAGGGAGTGTCTCGATTGCAGGGGAGACACGAACGTCTTGCAACAACCAAAAGACGATGGCAACATGGTCGAGAAGGCAACCGATTCGGCATTTCGGAAAGAATCATTCAATTCAAAACAGCAGTGGTATCCTCTAGCAAACTTAACAAAAGTGACAGAAAAGCACCGGCATCAACCCAGAGCACCCTAACCGGACCTGCGAACCCTCACTCCTCCCCCCACTGCCCCCTAAACTCCAACAAATCCCTCTGCCCATACACCTCCCCAGCCACAGTAAGTATCATATCAATCGTAGCTTTCGTATTTATCTTAGCATCGAACGGAGGAGGTTGGAAGGTGTAAGTCTCTGGTTGGATAGGTCCAATGATGGGTTCTTGAATAGGTTTGAAATCGAGATCGTTGCCTGCTGCATAGGTCTCGAAGTTTTCTGTAAGCTCAGGAGGAAGGCTTGCCAGGATGCGTGCTTTGGCCGCTGCTAAAGGGTCTGCACCCTCATCTGGAGTGTCCAAGGATTCGGCCGTTTTGTTGGCTTCTTCTTGCAGCGTGGTTGCAGGTTTCGAGCACCCATTTTGCTCAACAAACTCTCCAGCCACATCATCAACATTCATCATAATCTCCTCTTCATTAACCATATCCCCATCCCCACCGCCCTCGCCTTCCTCATCGCCTTCAAAACTCCTCTCAACCTCCCCAATTCCTGCCGCCCACTCCTCCTTCTCCTTCAGCCCTAATCCTACTAGCACAGCTTTCTTTCCCAACTCCCTTACCACCCCAATCTCCTCACTACTTAACTCGCCCCTCTCCGGCAACTTCGCAAGTAAACTCCAGATCCACCTACTAATCCCCATCTCAACGGATAGGCCTCTCTTCAAAAGTGTACCTTGCGTCAACAGCCTCAAAAGGCGCAACACAGACCCCTTATCAAAACATGCCAATTGCGCCGCTCTAGGGTCCACGCTCTTCATCTTCTTGATCCAGAAGCGCGTCAGGTCTCTGTTCATTTTATCGACATGTGTTGGGTGGTCTCGGTCTAGCTTCTCAACCACATACCGAGGAGGTGTTTGGGCGAGCTGGTCCCGTAGCGCTTCGTATCGCGTGAGTATTGAGTCGAAATATGCCAGACGGGGGTCTTCTTCCTCTTCTTCCCCCTCTGCTACTTCCGAAAGAGCCGGGTCGATTTGTGCGACATACGCACCGTCTGCATACCAGCCCCTGAAATCGCCTACCCCATCTTCGTATATATCGCGATTATCGCTCGATGGTGGTGTTTTGGGAGCGACGAGGAGATTGGGGATCGTGGTCGCTTCCTGCCTAATCCCGATACCAAGTCAGCATTTATCTACTAGAGCAGGATATCTCAGCCATTGATCTTCCATGCTATATCTATGAAGAAGTGGGTACTAACCTGACAGCTCTCAAATATGCCAACGCATCCATATCCTCATCATAATCAAAGTCCTCGTCGCTATAGTGCAGCCCCTCGTTGTCGAGGCCTGGAATCGCGCTTCTTTGGCCATATGTCGGGTCGACTTTTGCTTCTGTGAATGCTTTGGAGCGTGATTTGCTACTGTAGACTTCTTCTGGTGTGTCGCCGCGGGATTTACGTTTCGTTCCTGCCATCGCGGTTGCGTGCAGTGTTGAGTTGTCTGGAGGTTGTAATCCGATGCCGTGACGTTTAAATGTTCCTGCCTTGCCCTGCTGGCCTCGAGATTTTGTGGTAGCCTCGCTTACGTAAAGATGGCGATTGTCTAGCCTTGTCCGAGATCCAACGGCCACCAGATCAGGATATCTTCATTTGAATCCAGGATGCTATTCACAGCCACGCAACCAGAATTTCGGTCCGAGGAGCTCATCATGCCTTCTCCGCCATAAACAACGAATCTCCAGGCGCATTGGGCCTACTCAGACTCCCAATAAGCAAATACCCAGCAATATCAAACCTCGCCACCATGAATACCCTCTCCGACTTCCCCTCTCCAACAGAGGACGAGCCTCTTTCAACACTCCCAGCAATAACAATGGCATTTCTCACTCCCCCACCATCAGAAGCCACGCCTCAATCCCTTTCCCAGCGTCCGTTCGTCCATCTTCCATCCGAAATAATCGCCCAAATCCTCAGCCACATCCCCCTCCGCCAAACATATCAACCCACCCTCTGGGCCTGCACCCTCACCTCGCGCTCCTGGTACCGGTGCAGCATCCCCCTCCTCTACCACCGGCCCTATATAACGCCCCAAAACTTCGCTCTCTTCGTCCGCACCCTCTGCCCCTCCAAGAACGCGCACGTAAAACACACTCCCCTCTCTCCACTCGTCCATCGCCTGGACATGGGCGCCTTAGTCCACAACTCCAGCAAATCGCTCACCGCACGCCTCCTAGGGCGTCTGAAAGGGAATATCCAGCAATTCGTCGCGCCGCAGGCGAGTTTCGCTATAAACAGCTTTGCGGCTCTGGGGAAATGCACGGAGATGCGATTGCTGGATCTCTCGCTGATATCGGCGAGTATATCGAATAAGATGCTCTTTCAGACGCTTGCGCACTTGCGCTTGTTAGAGACTTTGTTTTTCCCGCGCTCGTCGGCGCTGGATCAGTTGGAGACGAGTGTGGAGCCGTACGTGTGGCCGCCGAAACTGAGGGCATTGCATCTGGCGGGTGGGATTACAGATGGGTTCCTCTGGACGCATATGGGCACGTTGCCGGAGACTTTAAGGACGTTGAGTATACAGCATTGTGCGCAGATACATCAACATTCCGTGGCGCATGTTTTGGAATTGCTAGGGAGGCAGTTAACACACCTCACGATTCGGCATCCTATGAACCATCTCTCGACATCCTCTCTCGACGACCTTCTACTCCTCTGTCCATCTTTGATAGCCCTCCGCATCTCAGCAGATTTTATATCACCGCTCATCTTCACAGTGGGGAACGTCCCTGAGAACCACCCATTGCGTATTTTAGATCTGGAGTGTAGTCCTGATGCGAATGCCGATGTGGATATGCCGCCGCATGTGCTGTATGAGGCTGTGGAGGGGGGTTTGTTGAGTGACCTGAGAAGTGTGAGGGTTAGTGTTAGGTTGGCTTGGGGGGCGAGTGAGAAGACGAGGAGAGATGCTAGTGATCTGCTGGAGGTTATGGAAGAGGGGGAGATGGAAAGGCCGATTGGTGTACCAGCGGAGGTGTTGTGGTCTATGCCTGACACATGATGCTTGATTTTTGGTAAGACGGTTGGGTGAGCTATTGGAGATTCTGGCTCCGCATCAAATAGGATACAGATGTCAGGGCTCTGTGGGTCTTGGGTTCGAATTTGGAAATCCAGATCACCGCAATCAGTCTTCACAAGTGATGAAGCTGTGTATCATGCTCAGCTTGTATTAGCTATGCATGCATGCGAACTCTATTCATCCATTCATCCACTTCCCCTACATCCTGTCCTGCTCTCTTCCGATTCTCATATAAAAAAAAAAGCAAACGCCACAAGTGCAAATACACTGTGCAGAATTCGACCCCAAGCTTCCGGTCTGGTACACTTGCACTTCGGTCATCGTTGCCTTCTGTCGTTGGCTTTGCAGCAATTTCTCAGCAGTCACCCTGTCAATCATAGGCAATGCGCTGTTCTCTCTTATGCTCCATCTAAGCACACAACCACAACCACAACCACGCACACACACACACACACAGAAACAGCTCGTACAATCATCCTGCCATCATGTTATATCTTATCTCACAGGCTGGCAAGCAGCTGTCTCTTCGCAGCGATGAGAATGCCTATGCTCTCTTCCCACACATGGCTCGGCATGCGGTCTTGAAAGCCCTCGTCTGCTCTTCGTTCTTCCTCAACTTCGGTCATTCGTTGTTGGTAGGCATCCATGATCCTACCATCAGTGTTAGCCTTTGCAAAGAAGAAAAGAAGAGAGTGTTTTTGGGTTGGCTTACTCGGCACGACCAGCTCCTCGGGTAGTGCCAAGCACAAAATGCGGATCTTTAACAACGTTGGAGATTCCGGTCTGTGATGAGTATAGGGGAGGACTCATTTGCGACTGCGCAGCTTTGAAGGCCTGAAAAGCTTGAACTTGTGTTTGAGATTGAGACTCCTTCATGAATTGGGCTTGGGACTCTTTGATGATACCTTGCATAGCCTGGGAATTAGTATCTCGAGACTGTAATGGACCACCATGTTCAATGTTGTTGGTGTTTCCAGCGGTACGTTGTGGGCCTCCGCGAGGTGTGTGGAACAAGTCGGGAATCTGGTTGAAGTCTGGCTGTGTGGGTGGCATATTGGATTTGACTAGATCCTGTGTTAACCTTCACTCGTCCCATGTCATCCTAGGATGGGGGAAAGGTCAGAAGGCGAAGGCAGTGAAGACTCACCTGACATTACACGCTGTGTAGCTCTGTTCTCGGCCCTATCGTTTACACCCCTGTTTCTCTCCCTAGCATCGAAGACCACAGCACTACTATCTTGAGCGTATCTTGGGGATCTTGGTCGGTAGTCTGGCTGACGATCTGTCGCATAAGATGGCAGATGGTATGGAGACGGCGACCATCGACGGTGGCGGACTGGACTGCGAGATCGATACCCACCATGTTGAGGAGGACTATAGTATCCATGAGGTCCACGATCGTGAGGTGGAGATCTGTCACGATACCTTGGAGAAGATCGTCGTCTGTATCGAGGTGGCGACATTGATCTCTCTTGGTCTCTCTTGACGCGTTCCTCAAGAGTTCTTCCTCGTGATGGCATGTCCTCGACATCGAAATGCTTCTCAGTTCCAAGATATATGCAAATATTGTTTACATAGATAGCACTTCCCGGGTTTGTCTTCAATGCGTTCAGGATCCGTTTTTTTAGCTGCTCGGTGTCTCAGCACTGTTCGATTCTAATTCGGAAGACCTGGCCCCAGACCCCAAAAGCTCCTAGCCTATTAGCCCAGCAGACGAGAACGGACTTACCTCTGGATCGTGCTGTAGACCATGCATCTCACACCAGCGTTTTGTTCCTGCCAATGGCTCACCAGCGACGCGCTTGATCTGGTTCTTCTTGTTGGGACAGTAGCGCTCGATGTGGTTGAAGCCGTGGCATTCGAAGCACTGCTTGGCAGACTCGCGGCACTCGCCGTAGTGGAAACGGAGGCAATTGGTACAAGGCGTAGGCATCTAGAAGCGTCAGCATAGTTCCTTCACTCTATGTGTCGCCTCCTCTTTGTGGTTGGCCCTGCTCGCGTCAATCACCTTGGCCGATGGAAGAGAGTTTGTTCGGAAGTCCTGGTCTTCTTGCAAATCGCAGATTGCGAGGCGCTGATAGAAAAATTGCGGATTTCGCTGCTGCCACTCGTTAGAGGAGTTAGTCTACGAGGTAGAACTAATGCTTCTCGGTCTTATAGTCCAACCTAGATACTACAAAACAAGACTCCTTTCCTTGGCTCTGGTTGATGGCTGTCGTCGCAGATAGCTAGTTCCACGAAAGGACAATCTTTCGTGCGAGAGCGTGCTGGAGATCTTTGGTGCAACCAAGAAGTGTGGATTAACTGCTCTTCGTGGTGATGGATGTGAAGAGAGGAGAGTGGAGTGAGTAACGGAGGGTTGGGATAGAGAATAGAAAATGGAATAAGACGGGACGGGATGAGAAAGAACAGCAAGCGAGTCCCAGCTTTCACAACATTGGGAGGCACCTTCCACTTTCATTTTGGGAAGGGAAACCAGAGCAGAGCACGTGCCTCGACTTTCCATTGCACGTGAGGCGCAGTGTTCCGCGAATGCAGGGGCTGTCACCTCGATCTCATTTCCCACCGCCTCGAGGCCTACCTTATTTCAGCACATCTTGCAGCTTCAGTTCGTAATGGTATCCATATTCCCGTCTTGCATGAAAACACCCTCACCTTGGTCTTTTTCGCAACTATCAAAACTTGAGTATTAATGGATAACATACTACCCTGCCACTATGAGCATTCACCATGCATCGCCACAAGTCTTGCATCTTTCAAAGAATCTTCACAACCTCAGCAACCTCAGCAACCTCCTCATATAATCTCCACTTCACACCACCCATTGCTCAATGACCCCGAGTTAGTCGCAGCAGCACAGTCATCAGATTGTGCTTCGACTTGGTCTTCCAAGGTTTCGCGAAACCAGGAGTTGAAATTTCGGGATCAAGTGGCTCAGAATAGCTCCAACCTCTAGTACTGCAGGGTTCAAGGTGATAATATCCAAATGCAGGACCAACAGCAAGAAACACTGCCATAGAGAAGAGATCATCACTTCCCACGTCAAATCCTGACCACGACCTGCAGGTTTAGGAAGAAGCCGGTATCTTTCCAGGTACTACAAACGGGGAAGGTTAAAAGCTAATAATCGTTAAAACCTTTGGCGCCGATAATCTTTTGCAGGACATAGAGTTCTCGTATCTTCAACCAACAGCCGCTTTTTGCGACCATCGCATCTTACCCATCTGTCCAAAGATTCCGAGTGCTATGGACCATACCAGAGGTGACGATGTCTATCTCGCGGACTCAATGCTTCCAGATACTCAGCATGGAGATGCAGCTCTGCTCCGAGATGACCCTTCATCTGTGATTAATCATCGGGATTCGGCGGTCACTCTCCCATGTTTCTCCGACTCTGTACTTCTAGACACGCAGTGCGGAAGCTTCAGCTCTCAGGGAATTCAAGTTCAAGTGGTTGCAGGCCCAGATTCAGACACAAAAAAATCAGATACTCAGCCTTCAGAGACTGCATCGTCTATTAAGAGACACTTCCAAGGTGAATAATAAGTATATCACCGAGCGTTGAGCATCTTTACAACTGACCCCCACAGCTTCAAAGTACATGCATGGCAATAATCAAAGTCTTCCTGATACACTATCGGTTAACATATCTCTAACCACCAAGTCTGCCCTCGATGATAAGATTCCGGACACTCAATTGTCGCGATCAACCTCGCTATGGGCATTCAAACAGGATACTAATTCCCAATTCCATCTGCAATCTACATCACAGCCATTGCTATCCGACGACAACCTTCCAGCAACGCAAGTCTCCTCTTTCTTGCCAGGTAAGATCGCTGAACGAGGCGGCCTTCCCGATAGTGTCTTATCGATTACACCTGTGGACTCAATCGCTGGAGGTCCAGTTGATACCTTCACCGCTACCACAGTCACTTCCACATTGCCAGATGATATACCAAATGCGCAAAGTTGGTTTACACTCCAGCCATATTCAGCATCCCAGGCGACCAAGTCAGTATATGATCAACTACCAGAGACGCAATCACCTACGCATCATATTTGCTATGCCAACTGCAGAGATCCCTCCAATATCTCGGCTACTCAGATATCAATCAACAGTTCAACCGATGCCAAGATACCTCTGAACAGAATTTCTTGCAAGGAACGAAAACGCATCATTGTCTCTCCCAATCGCCCATTAAATGTCACGAAAGCAATGCGTGAATGGGTCTCAAGGACAAATTGGCTTCTTGATCCCTTTCGAGAAGACGACGAATGCTGGCTTCATCCATCGCCTCCCCCTGCTCGTCTCAGCAGCTCTGGAGTCCTCCGGCCTGTTGGCACAGTCCAAAAACGCTTCGCATGGAAAGACAGAAACGGCAAGCATTCCATTGTACTGAATTATGGTACCGTGGTAAAGCTCGTCAACTACAAGATGACCAAACAGCAACAAGATGGGTTCATCGATAAGCAATGGCACCTGAGTCATCTCTGTGGAAATTGGACTTGCCTAAACCCTTCTCACACAACGATTGAGCCCGGTCCCATCAACATCAGCCGCAACAGCTGCTTCTCTCACCGATCTGGATGTCACCATACTCCAAAGTGTCTTAAAGACAAGAAAGCGGCTCTGGGTCCCGATGGAAAGTTGGTCGACCACTCAGATCAGGCTGCTACAGGTAGCATGGTCCCTGGCCTATTGGGTGATTGGTCTGGCCCACTTCTGCTTGACGATGAAGACTTCATCATGGACGATTTTGAAGATGAAGAGTCAGTTGGCCCGGACGATATGAACCAGCCCACTTCATCGGCTAGCCAGAGCCGCGATGGCGACAACAATGTTGTGGATCCTTGAGCGAATTACCCAAAGTCTACATCACCCGTCCGAACGGAAACCGAGATATGGGCTCCACATCATTTACGTCAGATGTTGTTATATGTTCACATTTTACTTCCAACACACAAAAGTTTGCATTCCACTCTTTACAATTAAATCACAGCATAACTTTTCTCTTCGCAACAGACCCGAGGTTCAGCAACCTTATTCATAGAAAGTTCGCGAATTTTCGTCCTCCAACTGACGAAACTTATTTGCTATCTACATTCATAGTCCTTAGAACCGTCCTCAAATGGAACCCATTTCAACGGTCCTTGGACACTCATTCTTGGTATTCAGATCTAGCCAGCTGCAGACAGACAGACAAATTTCTTGTAAAACATCGTATTGGCCGGGGGAAATTTGAGTTAATCCAATCGCGGTGAAGATATTTTACTTTGAAAATAGAAGGTCGGAAGCGGGTGTCTTGCATTCCTCGGGGCTGGACTGATCTCGCGATTGTTGTCGCAGTACTGTGACGAGGAATGCAAAATCCAATGATATCTTATCCGAGGCTGAGATACGCAGTCTCGACTGTGGCGAGATCTAGAACCTATGTTCATGGTTTTGCTCAGTTCAAAAAATACGTGTTAATATCAAGTGTCTTAACATTGGCGAAATGAAGTTCACTTTTCGTAAGCCGCTTCCGGATTGTTCGCGCAATTCCATCGCGGTTTTTTGCTTACTGCCCGTGACGAAGGCCGCTCCCGTCTTTTGAAATACACGTTATGGGCTCGTCATATTGTTGACTGGTTACCATCCCATTGTTTTCGGCTACACATTCCTTTCAACGCATTCAAGCTATGCTGCCGCAACCACGATTCAAGGCCGTAAATCTTCCTCCATAGATCGACTCTGGTTCATGAAATACATCGATTTTGTTTTGAGACTCACCTTGCTGGTCTTTCTGGACTGCAAGGATACTCCTCACATGTGGCGAAGTCGAAGATTAATTCAATTGTACTTGACCAGCTGTCGATCCCACCAGGTTTACTCATCATGTCCACCTCGAAAAAGCCACGCGATCCAAGTGATCCGAACGACATCAGAAACTGGTGAGTCAAATTCTTTAAAACTACAAGACCGCTCTCCATCCAACCCCGAACCATTAATTATGTGTTTCTAATTTTTACTTATAGGAATGGCCATGCTGGGCCTACTTTCCTGGCAGCGGATCCATTCGATGTCAACAAGAAAACAGTTCTCTATAGCTCCTTTACACTTCAACCTGTGCCAGCTCATTTGTTACCCCCAGGAGTATGTGCCGACCCAAATGATTTCGTTGTGCCTGTTCCAGCAGACGAGCTCGAAGAAGAATTAAAAAGACTCCCACCGAGAGCACCAATTCCACCTAGAATTCTCGTCAATCCGATCTTCAGTGGCGTGGTGCTAAACGTTCGGAATCAAAACCCGGATCAACGAAAGCCACCTACCCGCGCTCAATTGCTCCAAGAATTTACAAGGCAAAATGCGTTGACGTTTTTCCACAGGAGGCACATGCAACTTCTGGAAGAACTCGCTCGGCATTTGGGTAATGGAGGATCGGCCTTCGAACATTTCACAAGCCACCCAGACTTGGAAGCTCTTGTGAAGGAGATTGTAGAGCATATGGGCAGCGAAGACCCGCAGATCACATCCGTGCATATCCAAGATGAGGTTGCCTTGAGGGTACGAGAGGGACTGAGTCAGGATACCACCGACCACAACATACATCAATTGCAACATCTTTTGAGTCGAATCATACAGCAGATCAATCGCGACCAGGTCGGCAACAGCACTGTCCCAGAAGAGCTTCAGGATGATACACTATACCAGCAAATCCAGGATGTGTTGGAAGGTCAGGGGATCATGTCAAGCCACAACGCCATGCGTGATGATCTTGTACGCCGTATCCGGGAGTTGCGCGATCAGAGAAGTCGTGAGCTACGGGAAGGCTCAACAAGTAAACCAGTGGCGGTAGCGACTGTTCCAACACTATCTAAAAGAGTGCTAAAGCCCACACCAGCAGCGACATCAAGAGCAACATCGACAACAACACCAGGGGCGACGATATCACGAAGAACGATGCCAATATTCACGCCGGAAGAGACCCCAGAATCTATAGCAATACAAACACCACAAGACAACGCCATCTTTCCTCAACCGAGAAGTGACATACTCGATTACAATATGCAGCCAACCTCGGCTGCAGGTCTCCCATTTGGGTTCGCGTTCGACCCAGCGTGGAGTGAGAAACTAAGAGTTAGTAGCAACAGCGTGTTGAACTCCACAACTCTCCCCTACTATGTCAACGATGGACCTCGGGCTCCTCACGAAGGGGAAACACAATACCGGAGGCGTATAAAAAGGGCTGTAGAGAACATGGGAATTGAACATCGACTTGTGCCTGTATTGACCGATAAAGACCTGCGACAATACAAGGGCGATAAAAAGGCGATTGCCAAAGCACGTAGGGCCTTGAAAAATCAAGTCGCAAGGGACTCAACGACTCACCTTTACAAACTTAGAAACGAAGGTAACAAGAATAGATACGATGAAGAGTATGCCATGATGTGGGAAGCAGAGAAAAGGGCTCGGCAAGCGAGAAACGCGATGCGACGACGTAATGCTCAAGAGAGACTGAGAGCTGAGATTTTGAAGTTTCCAGAATCGCTCGGGCAGAGACTACCAACACCACCCCCTCCCGATGATAGTGGTGACGAGCTTTATGACTTCACTATTTCGAATGGGCCTAGGGAAGTGGACTTACGGCAAGATTTCCAAGGCCGACTCAAGCGAGATAGGGACGATAGATCTCCCCGAACTGGCACGCGGTCCCCTCAGGTCCCTGCTGGGGAGCAGTCAAAAGTACCCATCAAGTGTGTTGGATGTGAACAATTTCGCGCATATTGCAGCCTCCCCGAAACTGGAGCGCCTTGCCTCAGGTGCAAGCAATGGGGACAAGCATGTCTCCAGCAAGATCAAGAGCGTTGTTGGACAGTTTTCAACTCACAAACGGTTGCGGTACCTACGGGTACTAGCAAAGAAACACAATCAGCTAACGGCGGGTCCTACAATACGGACTCACAGTATCGGCAAGGTGGAAGACCACCTACAATAGAAACAGAATTTGGAAGGATGCCAAACCGCTCAAGAGATAATAGATCGCGGAGTCCGACAAGAGACGGTGGAGATCTCGAAACAGCCGGTTTTGGTTTTGATCATTGGATCCCATGCAATGCATGCCTCGTAAATGGACGCGCTTGTGACAAAGATGGGCCACCCTGTAGATCTTGCGTTCTACATGGCGTCGAGGAAAGTTGCAGTTCTGCCGGAGCAGAGAATCAAACTTTCCAAGCACAGCCATCGATGATGGAATATGACCCAGCGCAATTGGGTCGCATTCCAGACATAGGGGCTTCGCCTGATGCATGGGAGCGTGTAAACGCTTTGTTGGAAGCAGGCGCAACTTTGACATCTGGCGATGATATCAATCCGTATCAATCAGTCACTCAAGCCACCCCCGGGTCTCCTGTAGACTGGGCTGAGGTTGGCAAACAGCTTGGTTTCTCAAGAAACCCAATGCTAGCGAACGCCTCCGCGGAAATGGCAGCGCAGAGCGTAAATTGGGTATCTAAAGAAGATCAGGTTTGGTCGGGTGGTGCTCAATACAATGCCTTTGGACAAGAACTGGACATGCATGGCAATATTGTACCAGGCGGCCGACTTTTCAACGGAATAGTCGACCTAGATCCAGATAGACCTGTCAACAGTCTCGAAAACGGCTACTCAAGCGGCAATCCTTTCAACGTAAACACCGAAACAGACGAGGTAGAAGTCAACAATTTCTTCAACTTATACGAAGATAGCGGCACAGATCTCTTCACCTACATCCAAGAAAAAGACCAAGTAGACACCGCAATGGGCGGAACAACCGACGAACCGCTCAATCCCTCCCTCCCCACCGACGCCCTCTCGCTCGGCCAAGACCCCTCCCGACTACCTGACTATGACATCCCAGAAGACCCCGTCCTACCTGACATCGACGCCCTCGCAGCTCTGCAGTCCGTCCCCGCGCAGAACAGCGCACCTTGCGACGAACCCGTTGAATACTTCACCAACTGGACCGGCGCGCTCTGCTGCAACGTCCCGACCAAAAGCTGCGACCACACCAGCCACTCTGACCACCACATCTGCATCTCTTGCCATGCGGAGCAAAACCTCCATCTTGGGCAAGCGCAAGAGAACGTAATCGAAGGCACGAAACGCTGGATGTGCGCGCCCTGTGCAAGCAACGCAAACGCCTTGGCGCGAGCCGGCTTACCCGTCAACGCGGAGACGAATCCCGATGAGATGGTCATGGTGGCGATGTGTATGTGTACGCTGCAACTGCGCAAGACGTGGCTATGTCATAGACATCGCGATCAGGCCATTACGAGGGTGAAGGTGCGTACGGCAAGGATGCAGGAGTTGGTTATCAGGATGAGTGATGGGGGCGTCCCGAAGTGTGCGTTTTGTATGGAGAGGGAGCAGGATCCGATGACAGGTGCCTGGGCGTGTGTCTGTTGTTATAGGTATGTTGTTGATGGACGAGGCGAGGTAGGATAAGATGGGCGTGTTAAGTTATGTTGAGTGCTGCGAGAAGGGATGGACTGGATTTGATTGGATACAGAATACCTGCTGCAAAGCAGTGAAGTTTCTCGTTTAGTGTCACGAAGCTAGCGAGATACAAACTCAATGAACGTATCGTTTCGAGTTTTAATCAGATCAAGGGTTCCGAGTTCTACAAAGAGCCGGAGCCCCCCTTTGTTTTTGTGCTCTGCTTGAGACATATTTGATGCTAAAGGTTGTGGTGAAGGACCGTGTTGTTTTCATTCGCTAAACTAGCGCAGGCTCATTCACCCCGCCAAATTTTGGTGGAGTGGGGTGGGGTTACACCAAAAGCGGGGTAGTGTACGGTGCGTGCGGGGTAATTTTGGAACAGATCAGATTTTTATTAGATTTTTCATTCTGCTATGAACACAGTATCTTGAGGTCAATTCTATGCTCATGCTTAGCAGCTGTGCTGCCGAGAGGAAAATGTCCGGTTTGAGACATGCTGGTGCGCTTACCCTTTCAACCTGATGGAAGGTTCTGGGATTTGCGAGAGGGATTCTAGGCATATTGCAGGTGGCAGCTAGCAATCGCAGTACAGCTGGTAAGGCACCATATCTCCGTAAGATATACTCTTCGCCAAAGGTGCCATTCAACCATTCCTCCTTCGGTCGTTTATCAAATACTTCCCGTACTAAACTCTCTCGCAGCTTAATTCTCATTCACCTCACGTACCTAGCGTAGTCATTAAAGCGTTTCCCGCCAACGCAGAAGCCAACGAGGAAGAAATTGTTGGATCCATATAAATGTCCCAGAGCAAATTCCCCGGCATCAGCTCAATCAAGCATGGTACAAGCCACAAGAGCTGCGGTGGAAATGGGCGACTGGACCCAGCCTGTCATATATACACTTGATTAACAGCACGCAAGAATATTTGTATCGGTAAGTATGACGTGAGGCACTTTACTTCCCCCTCGCCCAGACTGATGGTGCCAATTTACAAGCCAGCAATTTCGCAGCCACCGCAATCACCGCAATCACCGCTACAAAGTTCAATGCAAGAAGACACTATCCGCTGCAAAATCGCCCGCCGTAGGGCCCCGGCCTCTATAGTTAATGCTGAATATCACTGACTTACACGACTCAGCCTAAGATTGGCAGGTCTCTTTCCTCTCGATACAACTGCGAAACCACCATGCACGACCTCTGGTGACGTTCCTCCCAATACTCACGCGTTGGTTTTACCTAAGGTAGCCCCAGGATTAATTTCTAAACCTCGATTATCTCGTTCCCACACCGTCACCATATATCTTAGAAACTCGTCCGGTGAGTACGACTTTAGCACTAGGTTTCGCGCCGCGGAACTCGGCCGTGCAACACGCCAAGCATTCTTCACATTCTTCTCTCACGAAACTGGGATCTAATTGAAGTCACTAGAGGGACTTAGCTTTACTTTCTGTTCCTTGTCTGCTGACGCAGAGATTCAGACTGTGGGGACCGTGTCTAAGGATGGGAGCAAGGATGCATGGAAGGGGTTCAAAGCTAGGGTAAAGAAGAAGCGTCAAGCAGCTATTATCAACCATCCAGAGATGAAGTTGTTGGATATCAGAGTCAGTGATACTGCATGGAAGCCGCAAGAGCCCTAAGATGATGGGCTGTAACACAGCTTGTGTCATGTGCCTTGAAGGATAACGAATTTTTCTGCCGGGATGGATTTCAATGTGAACCGCACCATCGTGCTAAGATTATTCTGTGACATTAGAATGACCAGATTAGACAAGGAATGGTCACCTGATGTGCACAGCTGAGTGTTTTTTAAATTGCTATATCTTTGTTCCAGCAAAGTTGCTTCTTCTCACATGATTGTCCAAGACTGCCTCGCTTGAAATTCAAGCTCTGTATTTGTCGTAATCATCTACGCTAGTTGGGCAATGATGTCCTTGCATTCTCCAAAACTGTGGTAGTGATCGAAGGCAGCCTTAGCCTCTGGCTTTTGGAAGGCAGCTTTTGCTTCCTAGGATAATAAAACATGTTAGCTGACGCCCCGGATGCTAATAGAATGATTGGCAGACAAAAACGCACCTCAAGACTATCCCATCCAGCCAATCCCAATCCTGCCCTGGGTCCATCGCCAACACTTAGTCCCCCAAAGCTTTCCTTGCCCAGGATCTTCATCAAGTCTTCCCAAGCCTTCTTGATCTCGGGCCCTTTGCTTTTGTCGGCTCCCGTGATGCGACTCATCTGTGTGAAGGCCTTGGGCTTTTCCTCATTGAAATCAGGAATTTCGAACGTCTGATGGATTGGTTCGGCAAGCCCCTTTTCGGCCAGTTTCTTGGCGCCCTCCTTGATGAAATCGGACTCATCGAATGCCTTCTCATCCTCCAAAGTCTTGAATACTAGTAGCTTGTTAGCGCTTGTCTCGATTAGAGAATTTTGCAGTGAGTTATAGCTTACCAGTTGTCTGAAGGAATTTGAACTCAGTCGTAGGAGCGCCATCTTCACCGACAATGGGACCTCCTGTGACGCCTTGAACCATGGGCAGCGCAGACATTTTGGCGGCAATGGTAGGCCAAGCGGCCAGGAATTCGTCTTTGTCCGCCTGAGGGACTGGTAGAACAACGACTGAGAGGTAAGGCATGTTGATAGATTGTTTTAGAAACCGGTTCTAGTATCAAAGAGGTTGGAGAGGTTGAGGATGTTGATTGTGTGAGAATGAATTGAGGAGACAGCTGGTGGATGACATGCAACTCAGTGGGAGCTCTCGATCATTTATATACAACCTTCAATGACTGCGAATCCAAGGATCGCGGCACATTCGGCCTCCGCTGATACGGAGACGGAGCTGTAGTGTTGCTGAAGCGATGCTGGACCACATGCATAAAACTACGCGTCTTTCAAGAGTGTTGAGTTTGCTTGAAACGGGCTTAGTCTCGGACTCGTATTCGGAGTTCATGCAAGAAGGTCGACGGCACGATCCGTCTGGATCTGCTCTGGATTGGCTGTAGAACACCAAGATCCTCATGTTGTCGTGGCTTGGAAGTTTGGATGTACCTGTTTGCTGGGTTACTGGGTAGCTCGTTTGACCGGCGGAGGTAAATACGTTCCGATTGGAGTGGTGGATAATGACGCGGTTGGTGGACATTGGCTTAGAAATTGGACCGAATCTGCCGATTCTTGCTTTCAGTGCAAAAGTCGGTCAACACAATGGCAATGGCTTTGGAAGTGGGGGTTACCAGCTGTTGTACAATTTCATTTTCATTCTAATTCTCAACAAAGACTAAAAGGAAACCAGGAAAGACGATATCATCCATTTTCGGGGGGGGCCTTATTCCACACTGTAGAGTACAAATAGTAGAACCTGAGGAACCGAGTCAAGTTTGGATCACAGCGATAAGATCAGATAGCATTCATAGAGGAAGATACATGAAAAGAGGACCCCTGATTGAGGAAGGTTTACCCCTCTTCTCCGTTATGGCATGATTTGACGGAGTTTAGCGAGACCTCAAGCGACGGATTCAGGGGGGCTACCCCTGCCCAACAAACTGCACAGTGAAGTTTAAATGCACACACATTACTACCATTGGATGGTCGGAGAGGGATGAGAAATACATACGGAATTTATATATATGTGGGCTGGGATTCTTACCTTCGAAAAATCCTTCTTGACCGCAAGGCTTCGCGTTTGGTTTGCATCCGAAGATGCAGACGCGGCCTCGATTCTGCGGTCTCTTGGCGAATTCGGATGCCGAGACATGCCGAGACAGCGTTCATAAAATGATGACAGATCACGGTGACATTGATAGAAGAAATAAATCTCTCCTTCTGGTGAATTGGAGTTCAGATTCTTCTAGGATGATCGCTTCTGCCCAGATCACCATGAAAAAGTAATGGACATGTCTCCGATTTTGTTGCCTATGTTGAAGTTACGTTTGGTTTTCATGACATTAAACACCAAAATGACCCATCAAAGTCTTTCCAACACATCCTCCAGCGTTTCCTCTTCATGCTGTTTATTACTCATCTCCTTACGCCTTTTATTGAATACAATTAACATGAAATCTGTCGTTTTCCAGTTTCCATCCTCTCAAGCTGAAGTCTATGTGGTGATCCCATCGTATTCGTTCTTCGGTCTCGTCCTCATGGAAGTGTCGAGGCCAAAAAGGGAGATGAACACAGCTAAGATTGACTCGCTTTATCCGCTTCGTTTTCCTTTAGTGTTTCCGATTTGGTTGTCTGCTCGATCGACTTTTCGAGTTGCCGGACCTCAGTAGCCATGCCTTTGAGAGCCTCTTCTTGCTTCCGTTTGCAAGCTAAAGTACAAGCATTCTTTGTCTTTAGACTCAACTTAGTTTTTGTACGGCTCGTTTTTATCTTTCAAAACATACTGTCTTTTTGGTACTTGAAGAGCTTGACAGGCTTTGGCCGCTGGTGCGATGCGTATGATACTCGCCTGCGATGGAGGCTATTGTCAGTACAAGGTATCAGAGCAGTAATTTTTATTGTCTTATGTACTGTATTAAAGACTTACAATATCTCTCCGCCCCAGCTAGATCCTGTGGAATCCAATTTCTGACATCATCTTCTGTCAAGCAGCTTGCTCTTGGATCAGACATTTGATCTGTTGCTCGTATAAGGCTCGTCGATAGTTGTTGAAGACAAATGAACTAGAAAACTGCAAGCTTAGGCAAGCTCTACAATATTTATATTACCAGTCTATAATTCGTGAGTGCGGGGTCTGGTTTATTTGAGGGGCTCATCCAAGCCCTGATTAAGAGCGGCGGAGCTGTAAAGGGGAATGATAGGGTGTCTCGCACCTCCCCTCCCCGTCTCCCACCCCAAGTGAAAGACTATGATCTTACGATCATTCTCTTCCTATGACTCACTGGTAGCTGCACAATATTTTCTTGGAACTCGTCGGCTACTTCTGTTTTTGTCCGACTGCATGCGCTGGCGTTTCTCGTCATGGATCTGATCGAACGTTCCTATGTTCATCAATGACAAGAGAGAGGGGGGGCTGATTTGGCTAACACTGCATCTTAATACAAATATCTGGTCGTTTGATATTACTTTTCTCCCATGTAGAACAGCCCACGAAGCCTAGGCCTAACCGGGGTACTTACTATCCTTATTAGCATTAGGACATTGACTTGCCAACAATAAGATCCCTCCCAGCCACATAACATTTATCAGGCATGCATGAATGCTGGAAATCACTAGATAGCGAATACAGAGGCGGTGAAGTTCCACGACCCTTTGCTCCCTCGATACTTTTCTACTTTTTAGAAGATCATCCTACTTATTTTTTTGATATTCTTTTAGCAGTCTTGCGCATCGAGGCTATAAAAGCTCCGATATATAGAGTAAGGTTAGTTATAGCAAAATTTGAGTATCTTTAAATCACCTTCATTATCAGTTGCCACAAAGGGCTTCGCCCGGGCCAGAGGTTTGTTGCAAAGAGAAACGACAAGGTTGCGGAACAAGCAGTCAGAGATTATCGGAGCTGTCAAATGGGTTATTCGGGAAGAAAGACATGGCGAAGGCACCTGAATATCAGATTAAATATATCCCTCATGCTAATTTCTGAAGAAAAAAAAGTGTAGCCAGGTAGCTTGGTATGTAATCCCTCCACATGCTTTTCTTGGTCCTTCAGCATGGTCCCGCAGCTCTAGAAACGTCTCCGCCATCCTTGATTAGGAGTTGGTCATTATTCAAGTTGGCTCGCCGACTACGAGGATAGTTACATTACTACTTGTCGATGCTCGAGCGGCTGAGGGCAAGAGGAGGACGTAGGAATATTGGTCATTCTACACTTCATTGGGAAAACACCAGAAGGCGTTCTACGAAGCCGATCATCCCACGATGATAGAGATGTATTTGAAATTATCCCGTCAAGTAATAAGCCACCGCTTATTATTCAGCTGCTTTACTTTACCTTGCTCACAGCCGGAGATTAGTGCTTCTGTGCCTTTGTGCTACCTCGAGGTGGCATCCGCTTCCCTGCGGCTTTGTTTTCCTGCCCCGTGCACCTGCTCCTCGCGACCGTGACAGGCATTCAGAAAAAGAAAATATTTGAGGCTCTTTTCGAAATCTCACTCCTTTTACGAGACTTTTATCAATGAGTGAAACCTGGTGTGCTCCTCACAGGGCATGATTACAGGGTTCGACTAACCGGTCAGCAGCCGCACGAGCCATTCGCGACGGCAGGTAATTCTACCCGAGGGCACGATCATCCGCCTACTTCCCAAAACAACACCAAATAGGATATTTGGAAATGACTGCTTCGTCTTTTGAGAGTGGTGCATTTTGGTGGCTGACAGGATTTGATTCCTTCTCTGTCTCAATCCAGGTTGATGCATCCCCAGCCAATGATCACCGTCATCGGTGGAAACTTGCGACCAGATATTGAGGTGGGTGGCTGGCATGTCGTCTTTTTTATCCATTTCGCTTCCCCTCCTCCTGGCGGTGCCCTCAGTCCAGTAACTGAAACCTTGGCTGTGGTCTGCTGCATTCAAAGCTCGAGAAGACGTGTGGCTGGTAGGTGTAGTCGCGTCTACCGCTAGCTCTACCTTTCCCCAGCCCGAGTATTCACTTTCATTCCCTTTTCCTTCCTACTCCAAATTCGACCATTAGTTGAGCGGTCAAGAACATGGCCTTCAGTCATCGACCTCTCTTTCAAGATCCAGGATACGATTCAGTGCGAAACATTTGTGCTTCTCTAGGCTACAAATCGGAGACCAAGACTGAGCGACACTTCAAGATTCTGAGCACAAAAACTGCAAGTTATCGGAAGAGTTTCTTGGATAAGTCTCCTGTCCTGGCCGAATTCCCTCTATCAAACGTCGCACCCGAAGTTCAAGCTTGCGCGGCTGAATTTCTGGATCAATATTGGCACCTGTTCCAGGACTCCAGTGAGGCTCGCGCTTTCTCGTGGCCTATCTACCCCTTCGACAGATCGAGGTAATATGATGGCACAGATCAAGCTGCTCAGACAGAGACTGATCTATGGCAGGATTTTGTCCGGAATTGCGAAACTCATGTGTGCTCAAGAGTATTTCCGACAGAAAAACATGATCGCCAAAGACAGATCGAAGGAGGGAGACAAACAGCCTCACCAATCGGAGACAAACAACCTGGACAGTGATGCTGATGCCCCGTTCATCGTCGACCCAACTCCATCTGCTTCTGTGCCAGACTTTGGGGGTAAATCCGCCACTGTCCACAAATCAGATTCGGTTTTCGATGGTCCCTCTGAGTATGACCCGTCGTCCACTTAACCTCCCCAGTTTGCCACAGCTCTGACAAGTGAAAAAGCAGCGAAAGCGAAAGCGACAGCGAAAACGAAGATGATGCCGAAGAGATGAAAAAGAACATCGAAATACATCTCGACTACGTCTACCCCTTGAACCACTCCAGAGATGGAAAATCGAGCGATTGGCTCTTTACAGTACGTGATCTTTTGCGCGAAGTGTCAAGTATTTTGCATTACTAATATCGTACACCCAGTCCGAAAAATGCCCAGACGATGTCGAACCTTTCGCATTCCGGTACCTACACGAACATAATCTGTACAACTCGAAAGCCGATAACATTGATGCTATTCACAAATTCTCAAAAGATCTAAAACAACATCTCAACGTCACATGTGCCCCATCCAAGGACCACAAGATTTTCAAGAGATGCGAACAGCTAGTGCAGAGAGCTAATCGGAGATGGGATGCTGGTGGCTATGGATTCTTGACAAAGAAGAATAGCGGCATAAGAAAGACCCCAGTCTTCGAGCATGCATGGATGCATCACCGCAAGAGGTGGATAGAGGCAATACACTCGGGTATCACTACTGGTTTACTGGAGATCCCGTCGCAATCTCCATCTCCTCCTACGGTAAACAGCAAACGGGTATGTACTTCAAGACGCTTAAGTGTCACCAGAATTTTGATGACATTGCTGATGGATATCTCATGATAGTCTGCGGATGAAATAGAGATTCTCGGCGACTCGAATCGAACAACACAAGCGGGGCAATCGAAGCGAAGATCAAAAGAGTCTTCTGGAGCACCTGTAGCTCACAATGCAAACCATTCTACGGCTACGTCATTCATTCCATCAAGTGATATTAGTGTCGGTGTCACCCGAGCTCCAGAAGCAGTGATGGTCAATCCTGTTCCTGGACCACAAATTTCGACAAGTACATGTACTCGAGCTTGGGTTGCACGTCCATCACCTGCAGCGAAGAACGCAGGGACTTCTAACGGTATTGATCAACCAGCTATATCTGTGGACATGACAATTGATGATCATCCGCCTCGCCACGCCGTGGCCTCTGCCAGTGTCGTGTCTTCAGGGCTCGCCGGTTCCAACTACAATGCTCCGTTTCACGTCGATTCACCCCCTCCGCTGAAACTCGAGCCACTTTCTCCAGGTCTCGATAGCGTGGCAAATATCCCCAACAACAAAAGTCCTAGTAAAGCACCATCCAAACCCACCTCTGCCGACACCGTCACAAACAGCGTTGTGCCAGATAAACCAAAGCTCTACTTCGCCATCGAGAACTCCAAGGGAATGCCAGATACTTCAGTCTCACAGCTTGTATCGGGGCCAACCTTCCGAGACTCTAGTATTTCAGACTTCTTCGCTCTTGTAGCTACTAGGTCTGTCAAGACTATTGACGAACTTCACGATATCACACTCCGATATACCTGGATCAATCAAAACGCTGTTGTCGTTAATAAATATATTGGGGAAGAAGCCTGGGAAGATATCAAAGAAGATGTCTTGGATTTCTTTCGTATGTCGAGGGAGGATAATAGAGCTCGAAGACGATTTCATATTTGGGTCATGACGGGGGATATCACTAAGGTTGGCAAGAGTATTTCGAGAGACGATATTTGATTGAGGAGAAAGCCTATTTTATGTTTTCTTTGACCAAAGGTTTTCTATAAAACTTTCTTCTTCTAATCGCTATTCTAAATGATAAATTAATCAACTTGACTTGAACCTAAATTATTAAAGCCCGTAAGAAGTCGTCGGAGTTTTAACTTTTCCACCAGTGAAGTGCCCCACAAATTTCCAGAAGCTTAATAAATCTATATAAGATGGCAAATATTGTCTTAACCTGATTTAAATGCCATGACATACATCGATTAACTGACGGTTGGTACTCGTGCCTCTTGATTCCTGTCAGAGCATTTACAAGTTATCTTTTCACAACTTCCTCTCCTGATTTCGAAGTAGAGCAAAAGAACGTCCAGTAGGAATTCAGCACCACTGCCGCATAACTCGCGTCCTGAATATAACAAGGGCCTCTCAGAACATATGACTTGGGCTTGATTATATTACTGGGGTTTCACCCACTTTCTCCATGAGTGAGCCTAAACCTAGCAGGGTAAGAATAAAGGACAATACCATATCCAATCACAAGTTTCTTGAAACCTGCTGCGCAAGGGTTCAGTCCACGAAGAACGACGGTATGATCAAGACTGATCGGGTTACTTCCGATCAAATCAATATTGCAGGGTTTTCGGTGAGAGAGACGTTCCCATCCCGTGTTTCTTTCGCGGCACGTCCAACCAATCACAGGTGGGAAATAAGCGAACCATCACCGATTCCGCTCCAGAGACGGATCCTGTGACGGACTCACTCAAACGAGCCTGGTTGGGCAAGAAAGGATCGACGGCTGTGACGTTACTGTCTACAAGACTACTCAAAGCGTAGAGTAGGTAGTGTGGTAGAGAGGAACCTCGGATGTTTCTTTGTCACATGACTAAGTCGGCTCTTCTCACGTATAAGAGATTAACACTTGAAGGTTATATAAAACAGACACATCTTATAAATATTCTATTTAATTTATCTTTTTCCCTCGCCTTTCTTCTACTAAGAGTACTCTTTAGATATGTAATTTCTCTAGATTTGATAGATCTGGTATTTGCTAAAGCTAGAAAGTCCTCTGATAACTCGCTCCTTGCGACCTCACTTGTTATGTGTCTAACGACGTAATACCTCACGCAGTCGAGTATAAGAGCAAAATTATAGCAAGAGTAATATTATAGGGCTAATACGGAGGAAATAAAGAAGATAAAGCTATAAAAGAAGAGAAGCTTTCTTATATATACACATGCCTCCAGAATTAGTCCGAAACAAGTCCGACTAAGCTCTTAATTAAAGTAATAAAAGTTTCGAATTAAAGCTTCCAGCTAAGTTTTAAATAAATGATTTAAGTGCTTCCGATACCATGAATTCCGGTGGGAAATACAAGACCCGAGGTCTAAGGATCAATCGAGGTTTCGTACTAAATACAAATCCAAAAGATAAGGTTATCGATTCAGCTTCCGGCTAAGCCTTAAATCTGTCCATAGCGGCCGCTATATAAAGAAGGTGATTGGAGTAAAAGTCAACGAAAGCGACTCGATTTCTAGTACTTCTGAGCTAAATCACGCCCTAATTCCCAAACCGTTAAGTCGGATCGAAATCGTAAAGCATTCGGAGGCTTTTCGGGCCTGTATCGTCGCCGGGTCTTCTAAGTAAGATACTATTTAAATACTCTCTCCGGCGGAGTCGATCTTTTTTATTTAATATAACAACGTAACACCTCGCGGAGTCGAGTATAAGAGTAATAGTATAAGTGTACTAAAAAAGAAACAAAGAAGATCGAAAGCCGTAGAAGAGAGGAGGCCTTCTTATATATGCACATGCCTCCGGGACTGGTCCGAAACAGGTCCGACTCCGTAACTATTATGCCAAGCATCACAATGTGGTATAAAAAGCCGTTTCCTCCTACAGTAGTAAAGCTAGTTTTCGGTTGCTCACTAAGCTGGCGATTTTTGCCTTACGTTTACTTATATAAGAACCTAAGAATACCAATATATTTGACTTACGGTCATAACGACACTAGCACTAGCGAAGCAATCGATGCAAGAAGTATATGGTAATACGTTGGCGGAGCTATCCAGTACTAATAGATATAATACAAAAGAAAGAAATGGATAAAGAGAAGAAAAAGCGAAGAAGAACATATGCTCTTATATACAGGGCCGCCTCCGAAACGCCTCCGGTACTAGTCCGACCCGGATTAACTTAATTATCCCTACCCTAATGGATTCCCTAACTTGCTTAGAGACTCCTAACTAAGTTTATTATCACAACAGTGCTCATAACACAACGAATATTAAGTAAAAAGTAATATCTCAACCAATCACTAAATTCACTCTAAAAAAGGAGAAAGTTTAAGGATTACTTAAAAAAAAAACGCCGATTTCGCGAGAATCAGTAATTGAGCCAATATATGCTCTTGTACCAAACTAGTTATCTAATAAAGGCTCAAAAGTATAAAAAATAATATATAAGTTTTTTTTTTTCAGGGAAGGTCATTTTCTCTATACGTCTTTCTGCGCATGTCCTCTGCACAAATAACGTTCAAGTAGTGCTAGTCTGCTAGAGGTATAATTTTCTCATCGACCGTATGTAACGACACTAGCTAAGAGAGCGGTGTAAGAGGTATATAGTAGTACTTTAGCTGAGGCTATCGAGAGCTAATAAGTCTAATACGAAAGAAACAAGAAGATAAAAAAGAAAAGAGAAAAAAAGAGAGCGTGAGCTCTTATGTATAATCGCTTCCGAAACCGCTCCGGTACTAGTCCGACTTAGCATAACTTGATTTCCGTTAAACCCCTAGATTCCCTGACTCGCTGAGAATCTCCTAAGTGCACCTATCGTCATACCTTAACACTTCACAAAACGAACTTCCTCATCTAATTACGAGGTGAATTTAGAAGTCGTATATGCTGATGTCCATTGGATGATAGCATAACTAAGTAGATAACAAGAAATTTGAAGAAATATTATGTACGAAAGCGATTCTGATCGCTGTTTTTAAGTTCTCCCCGACCAAATATATACAACTCAAAAGACTCTGATACTCAAAGAGAGCGTTGAGCCAAAGCATGCCCCCGTCGCTTCTACCGTTCTTCATCGAGGGGCGGACAGATCCAAGCAAAATCCCGTTCAGAAGTTAAGTGTAGCACCAACAGAAGCCAGAACAGAAGCCTTAACCTTCGCGGATCCGAGAAGAGTGTACTTGTACGGCACAGTCTTCAAAGTACCGGCCTCGACGGTGTTCGTTCCAGAGCCAAGATCAACGTCGTTGACTGTAGCGAAACCGATGGTCTTGGAGTCTGCGGATTCAATGGCCTTAGCGACACCGGAGAAGACGGAGGACTCGATGAGGACCTGGGCACCGATGCGGGTGTTGAGGCCGGTGGAGGAGGTTTCCGAGTATTGGCTGAGCGGTTTGTTAATGATGCGTTTGGCTGGAACAGGGGGAAAGGTGGGGGGCTTACTTGAAGATATGGGCAGTTCCAAAACGGATGGAAGGGCCACGGGAGTTAATGTTCTTGAAGTAATTGTTGGCGTATGTGACAATCAAGTGGCCGGTGTCCTCAGCTCCGTTAGAGTCAGAGTGACCGACAAGTGAGGCTTTGAAGTGATCGTGAAAGAAGGTGTTGGAGATGGTGATGTAGTCGGATGCGTGAGTGACGTCGCAGAGACCATCGTAGAAGTCCTTTCCGTGGTCTTGGTCTGAAGATAGATCTAAGTGGTCGACCCAGACGTTGGTGGCCTTTTGGATACCGACGGCATCGCCAGCAGAGGCCAAGACCTTCGAGATCTTTAGATTACGCAGGATCACTGTGAAATATTAGAATTGTATTGTACATGAGTAGATGCTATTGGGTTTATGACTGACCGTTAGAAACATTGATTACACGGAATCCAACACCAACAATGCTGGAACCAGCAGCACCCCCGATAGTTGTATCGGCGGTAACCTTGATGACAGTGTTGCCAGTAATGGTACCAGAGACTAAGCAGACTGCAGCAGCGTCTTGAGTTGCACAGGCAGTGAGTTCTTCGAGAGTTGTGCAAGTGGTGACAGCAGCTGATCCACCTCCTGTAGTACCACCGTTCTGGGTGGCATATCCAATGTCACAAGCATCAGTAATGGCTCCTGACGAGGTAGATGGTGTGCTTGAGTTCGAAGATCCACTGTTGCTAGTCGCATTATTGGTGGCAGCGCCCTTGGCCACCGAGGACACTTCATGAGCAGTTCCAGTAGAGCCAGCAGTAGTCTCGTATCCAGCGACAAGGGGAGCAGCATAAACTGTAGCGGCCAGCAAGGCGAGGGTAGGGATGGAATTCGTGAACTTCATTCTTACTGATGTTTGTGATCTGTTTGTGGGTTTGTAGAGAAAAAGTCGATTGAATAGGAAGAACAGAATGAAGCTTCCGGAGCCTAGAAGTTTGAAGTGTTGCAAAAAGGCTTGCGTACTTTGAAAAAGAATATGAATGTACAGTAGGACAGCAAGAATGAGCGTGTTGAGGCAAGGAAAGAGGATGTGCCTATTTGTCTAGTCTTTATACAGTATTATTCCCACATCCCCGGTCAAGCTTCATCCCATAAGTCTTGATGACCTGCTATAGACTCAAGAGCAGGGTCCCCACATGTTTCGAAGAAACGCACAAAACGAAACATGGAAGTTAGGACAGACCTTGCGGTACTCAAAAAGCTGACAGACATGCTTTTGTGCAGAGATCTCGTCTCGATACCTGATCGGCAAGATCTTGCTGTCCAAATTTTCATGACTTTTAAGAACAATACTCCAACAATCAGAAATGAAGAATAATCCCTAGTTCAGTCAAAGTAGTTCAGCAATGACTTCAAATTCTTATCCAAAGGCTGTCGAGTCTTGAAAACGAACGATAAGCACAAACAAGCCTCGCCAACCCATCTAGCCCGCAATCAAAACACCACGCGGCTTCCCAATGCACGTCCCCCTTGTAAATTAAAACCTCCAAGACCTGCAGAAACGTCGTCACAAGAATCTCTTGGCACTTTAAACGGACCTGCGATAGCCGAGTTCCCAGCCACTAACAACCCGGATGCGAGGCAAGGTTCAGGAACTCGCATCCTAATCCCGATGTAAGTAATATATTTGAGTATCTTAGCTTCAATTGAAATAGGTGGGGGTTGTGAGATGTATAGTTTATGTCCACCTCCTTTTAATAAAGCCCTGTTACGAGTACAGAGATTACGTCTACTTCGCGTGTGTGAATCGGGATGGATTATTGATCTCCTGCCTTCGAGTCAGTCAGTGGTGGACGAGAAGCTCTCGTCCGAATTGATTCCCTGTACGACTACTAAGCAGCCGAGTCCCGAAAGTTCCTTAGTGCTCACCTAGCGAGAATAAATATTTGACTTTCGGTTAGGCGAGTCTGGTTTAATCCTTCATGCGATCTTTAGTTTTAGTATTCTGTGAGACTTTTCTTCGCGACTACACGAAGCTAATCCTGAGTGCATTATAATGTCTTTTGCTCTATAATTGAGACAGATTCTTTGAGGAGCTGAGCTCTCTGTCTGTCATACGAAAGCTCGCTTCTCGTATTCGTAAAGGCACGAAGGTGGGATACGGGACAGACCCTAGCGTTCTCCATTCACCTTTCTGTATCCTTCGCTGTCTTTGGACGCTCCTCTGATTCAAGATCATGGCATATAGGGAGATGTCACAAGTGACCACATCAAGCCAAACTTGTGAGAAGTTTAGAGATTATTCGTTATTTTAAAAATTAGTTGAATTAGCTCAATTAGATCAATCGAATAGATAACCAGAAAAGTGCCTCCGATCGGATAAGTAATTACAACACAAACTTTCATTACAGGTACTGTACTCTTCCCACTTACCACTTATCATCCATTCTACCAAGTATATCAACACATACAAGAACAATTGAACCCCTTGCTTCCCCCCCACCAAAAATCCGAATCCAAATCCAAATCACAATACAAACCAACTCCCGCAAAGAAAAACCAATCAAGACCGAACACAAGTACCTAACCCAAAATGAATGCGCCTGGGCTATCATACTTTAATTCTCTAAAGACGTAGAAGCAAAGCTTTGGTGCGATCTAAAGGAGAAAAATGCAATAATTAAGCGACATGGGAAACCAAAATATATTCCTTCCTGCCTACACAGGTTGATGGGTGCTAAGAGATTTTGGGGAATGTGTCCCCCATCTCCTGTACCAACGCCACATGATATGAGATGTGGCTGGAAACAGGGTAGGAACAAGAAAACATTGATTGGTTGCGAAAGAAATAAAAGTGACGCAAGGTAAGTTATAAACCCAGAGGGGTTTGACAGTCCATGGGTGAATCTCTCTTTCGATTGGAAAACGAAGATCAAGCAGTCGATATTGATCATATCGCCAAATAACATTCAATACGCGCTAAGGAGTAGACGATACTCCTTGACTATAAAAATCACGACACCTCACCTCCGGCCCCGCTTCTCTCAACCACTCTCGTTCTTCACTCACATCTCCACACCACACATCATCATCCACCACCAATCTCCCTCTCAGCCCAACTCACTCCACCACCTCATCTCGCCTTAAACTGCAACATCAACCCCTTCAACCCAATCGTGAAATAATCTTCCGATTTCTCCAGCAGCGCACTCCCATCCTCGCCCGGTGCGAATGAGACATCGAATTTAGAGACCAGCAGCGCGGTAACCGTGCGGAGTTCCATGAGGGCGAGGTTCTTGCCGATGCAGCCGTATCTGCCTGGTTTGCGTTAGTGAGGTGGTTGGTTGTTTGTGAGGAAGGGGAAAAGGGACAAGGGAAGGGGTGGAAAAGGAGGAGGTAAAGGGGCGGGATAAGATGAGGGAGGGGGAAAGGAAGAGATGACTTACCACCAGAAAAAGGAGCGTAGGCTGATTTGTTGATGATGAGTTCTGGTTTCGTCGACCACCGCTCGGGGATGAATTCGAGGGGTTGGCGCCATGCTTTCGGAGCTGCGAAAAGGTCAATACCTGAGCACCAGAACCCAAGTATCACGACATAAGAGAACGAAAGGGAGAGAAAGGGAAGACGTACATCTTCCCACAGTCCACAAAGGCACCGAAACGATCGTCTCCCCCGGAATCCTCCTCTCCCCAACAACCACCCCCTCCTTCGGCGTAACCCTACTTACGCCACTCGGCACCGGCGGATGTAGCCTCAACGTCTCATTAATAATGCCATTCAAGTACTCCGCACTCTGCAACTCTTTATTATCAAAGCTGCCATCTTGTTTCATGAGTGGGGTGAGCTCTTTGCGGAGATTGTCGACGAGGGAAGGGGACGAGGCCAGGTGGTAGAAGAGGTAGGTTAGGGTTGCGGCGGTGGTGTCAGAGCCGGCTACGATTATGAGACGGGAGTCACCGACGAGCCACATGTGTTCTTTCAAGGGGTCTGGGGACATGGGGTCCGCTTCGAGGAGGTAGGACATTATGTCTCGTTCTTGCATTTTCATCTGGGATAGGTATTAGTTTGACTCCCTGTTTCCCTACATCCCATTCTCCTAGATATATCTCGTAGAACCAAGCACGATTCCAGATATAGACTGGTCAGAAGGGAAAGAAAGGAACAAACTCACAGCTTTCCTCTTCTGCGCATGCTGCTCACAATAAGCAAGCCATCTATTATACCCAGCCCCCGCTCCTGGAATTCGCATCATAATCATCATCAGCCAGGGCATCGGCGTGAAGATTCCCAGAGGTCTCTGCCCCTCATGGAGTAGCGAGATGGCATTATGCTTCTCGCCCGTCTTCAACATATCAAAGGACTGTCCGAACGCAAGTTCGCCCATGACGTCAAAGGAGTAGTAGTTGAACCATAGACTAGAGTTTAGGGGTTTGCCGCCGAAGGATTTGAGTTGTTCGACTAGGACGTTGGCAAAGCTTACGACGCGGGATTCGTAAGAGTCGATTGCTAGGATGTTTTGTCAAGGGGGTGTCTACAGAATTAATTGGGCTGAGAAACGAGAATGGGACGAACCTTTCATACTAAACCCCTTATCCCAAACTCTCCTCCTCCTATCATGGGTCGCGCGATCCCGGCACTGATGCAGACTCAAAAGCGGATTTCCCATATCGTACCAAGCAGACTTCGTACACGTCGATTTTGCACCCATGATGGCATCGACGGCTTCCGGATCCACGATCGACAATTCGCTGGGACCGATCCGTACGTAGTCACCGTAGGTAGAGTGCCAGCGATCGAGGCGTTTGTAGTTGTCGAAAGAACCCAGTTGTAGCACGTGCCAGAATTTCGTGAGTTTGGCCAGAGGGGGGCCGGGGAAGGGGTGTAGGCGGTGGAAGAGGGACCGGTAGATCAGCATGCTGGTCCAAAGGGCGAGGAGGTAGGATGCTGTTAGAGTGAGCGTTGTGGTAATCGCATTTCCGATGCTGTATGAGACGATGCGACATAGGAAGATGGTGATGGCTGTTGGGGTGAGAATGGAGAGCTGGGCGAGGCGGACAGCTTGGTTGTGGTGTTCGCCGTGGATGAAGTAGAGGTTGTGAGAGAGGAGGCCGGCTGTTGCTGCGGCGACGGAGAGGATGGCAAGGGAGGGAGCCATTGTTGGCCAGGAATGAGGCTGTTCAAGAATCTTCTTGATAGTGAAGATGGAAGAGATGAGAGGAACAGAATTTGGATCTGGGGATGCTCCTGATCGAAGGATGGATTTGATCTCCCCTGAGGAGTTCACCAAGGGAGAAGATGTATCACACTCACTACAGGAAGGAAGGAAGGAAGGAAGGAAGGAAAGAAAACCGTCTTTCCAAGAAGGAACGATGGAGGGGAAAGAGTAATTAACAAAGATAACTAACGAGCGGCTATTTCTAGCCTTTCAGTTCCTGAACTCACGCTATCTTCTTGCCTTCATACAAAGCTCCCCTGTAGCTCAACTCCCGGCAACCGTGGCACTCGACGGTAAAACCTAAAAAAATTTACAAAACCTAAAATACACATCTTCTGATTGGTCGCATTGCCCCGCGTTTGATTCAGGAACAGAGACGTGGAGGAGGGGTAGTCGATGCAGGGATGCGGGGTAACAATACAAGCGCTTGTTTAACGATGTACTAGGACGGATCCCGCAATGGCGTCGTCCTCGAAATCCTCGAAATCCTGATGCCGACTTGGTTTGACTTTGGCAGATAGCGCTAACCGAGGAGTTCGGCTACATGGGCTACATGGGTCTACATATACGGAGTACGGAGGTACAAAGTATGAAGTTGATGGTTCTATTCTCACCTATCCTACGCAGCAGGAATAGGCGAAAGTCTCGGCGTATTGGCATCACACCACATATGCTCCCGAGTACGAGAAAGAGCAAACTCACCTGGGCCAAAGCATCGGGAACAAGAATCAGATACTGCGCACTAGCCCAGCACTTTAATTGAAGCTCCACGAGCCGCCACTCAGCCAAAGAAAACATACGAAGATCACAAAACAGAGGACAAGGAGACCTTTCACTGGTTTGTCCCCAATATTCGTGATGGAAGCTATTCTAGCCGTCGCAGAGTCAGTCACTCTCACCACCAACCCTACTCTAACTCGAGATAGCCAAGCAAGCCCAGCAGGAAAGAGGCATAAACGTAGCGACGAGACGCAGCATCCAGCATGATCAGAATTAAGTGCAAGCCAATCCATCCCAGCCAGCGACCATCCTATCAAGCCCGTTTGTCCTCCATCACGACCAGGAAATGTAATTCCACCACCCTCCAGTCAGTCGCCCCCCGTTATCCACCATTGTCAACTATTCGGTCGTCGCTTGCCAAGCAAGACACGCAAAAGGAAGAGCCATCCAAGATGTCTTAGTGGAATTGGACGGCAGCTAATTCTTGCTGTACTTTCCACTGTTGAAGCGGTCAAACAAGCTGAGCTTGGCACCCCCTCTAGAGCTGGCAGCGATGGATGAGGCTCTTGAGCTGTTGGCAGCAGAGACTCGACTACCAGTTGGGCCGGCTGGAGGACCCCAATCCTCACCAAAAGAACTGTCATTGCCAGTGGGACTGGTGTCGATGAGATGGGCGGCAGGGGTAACGAACTTACTAAGACGCGACCGGGAGGAGTTGCTAGCCTCGGCATAGGCAAGCAAGGTACCGAATGAAGCATCAAGGAGAGGAACGGTAGCTTCGGATGTGGAGATATTTTTGGCTTGCTCTGGCGTAATCTGGGCTGGGTTGACTGGATGATTGATCCTTCTTGGTGGAGCGATGTTACCGAATTTGTCGGCTTGCTTGTTGCGCAATTCCAGCTCCTCAATGTGGTCCTGGCCCTTCATCGTAACATATCGTCGTTGGCCTTGGTAGAACCAATCATCAAGCTCCTTGCGTTTGGCTGCGACCAAGTCCTCCGCAGTAGGCACTTCCTCTCCAATAAGCCTAGCATTCTCAACGCTGATAGGTTGCCACTTGTGATTGAAGTCAGGTGGTAGACCATTGGGATAGTACTTCATCATGGCTTCCTGGGCTGAAAGGGTATCGTGGATCTTGGTTGAGGGGTAGCTTCGGTTCTCGATCAACATTGGAGGAGCTCCTCCCATGGAGTCGGCAGTGGTATAGCTTGGAATCATAGGTGCTGGTAGAAGGATAGACATTCCATGCTTAAACTTAGTCGCATCTATTGGGTTCTCTGATTGCTGGCTCTGCTGTGAGTTGGGTTGACTGGCTCCAATCTGACCTAGGCCAGGAGGGAATTGACGTTGGCGCGGAGGGCCAGCAGTCAAGGGCTGTGGGTATCCTGGTGGGCGGGAGGCTATGAAGGCTTGTTGAGAGCTCGGATTGTTGAATGCAGCCAGGAGGGGGTTTGCTTGAGGAGCCGCAAGACCAGGGGGTGGGAACTGATAGCTTCGGTTGAGTTCACCAACACCTCCCAGGCCGATGTTTGCGATCAGTTTTTCGAAAGAGACTTCATCGGTAGAGGATGACAGCTTCTGGTCTTGGACCGCGATATCGTACGGAGTAAGGCTAGCTGAACTATTCGCGGGCTTGCCCTTGGCCGATAACTCTGCCAACCTGGTTCGGCAGGCTTCTTGCATTGGATTGTCAAACTTCGAAAGTCGTTGGAGGGTCTGCATCTTGTCCATTCCTTGTAGAGAACCTTGGTAGCTGTTTGAGCGACGTCTGGTATCATCATCTAATTGATCTAGTCGTAGGGGCATGCACGTTAGTAAGCATTTCAACTGATCAGAGACGGAAGCTCGGCGCATAACGCAGGATGGGAAACAGACTTACTTCTGACGGAGTATGGGTTACGGTTTTCATCAACAGTAGGCATGATCTTGAAGGCAGGTTTGATATCATCGTCGTAGGTTGAGCTCTCATACGAGAACGTGTTCTGGATGTTGAGTTGTTGTGCAAGAGACTTTTCCTCTCGCTCTGTTAGCTCTCGTAGACCGACTCGTTCGTAATCCGCAGACTGCTCTGCCATATGTCCTGATACCGACCGAGACATTGTAGAACCTGATGACTGACTTCCAGCAGAAGATGGCATGGTGCTGTTGCTTGCGTTCCGACCGAGCTGCTGAGCGTACTGCATGGAATTCGACATGTTGAGGGGAGGAGGAGGTCCACGCTGTTGGTTGTAGAAAGCGCTATCAAACTGACGTGACTGCATCATGGACAGTGGAACAGGGCGTCTATTGGCACCTTCACGTTGAATGCGGTTTGGAGCACTGAATTGCGGTACAGCAGAGGGGTCAACTCGAGATCCGACTGTAGTATACGCGACGACGGGCTTGAGTTCCAAGGGGACAGGCTCTGGGGATGCGGTTGGAGAAGGGCCCTTGGGCATCTCAGGATCCCAATCAACGGAGTCGAACACATCGGCCAGGACAACGTCCTTTCCCTTGTTGGTCATCATACTGGCATTCAATCTGGCAAGTACGGCTTCAGTGCGGTCTTTGGTGGACTGCGTATCTGATCGATCGAGGTCGTCAAAAGTACTCCAGTCGTTCTGTGACGAGGAATAGGTCTCGAAGGGAGCTGGGAATGTACCCTGCGCAACGCGAGGAGTGGGATCGTTGTCGATGTATTCAGAGCCTCTAAAGGACAATGAAGAGTCGAAAGCAGCTTGAGTAGGGGTGGAGTAGTATCCCGCCGTATGGTCTTGATTAGTGTAGGTATTGGAATATCCGTAGGAACGGTGAAGGACTGGATTCTGAACCTCGTAGGAGTTTGACGAAGAGCCCTCGAATTCACTTTCCGAACCAGATTGAATACCCAAACCAGGATCACCCTCAATGGCCTTTTCCTTCCCCTTGTGACCCAATGTCGCAACGTGTTCTTGAGACAATGAGAATGTAGTAGCAGATTGAATGAGGATGGTGGGCGTTGCCTCGAGGCTTGCAGAGAGTGGAGAAGATTTGGAAGCACCATAAGTCAACATGGGATTTGGAGTACTGGCGCGGGTAGGCGCGCTTGACGCAGGGTTGCTGATAGCCTCGTCTCCAACCTCGTGATCAGCAGAGACCGAGCCCGAGAGATCGAAACGCTGCCACTTCGAGCCCTTCTTCTTCTTCTTCTTCTTGAGAATGACTCTAGCAGGGCCGAAAGACTCTGCGATGGGAGAGTCGGACATGTTGTCGCTGTGTTCGTCGGACACGAGGCGGGTGCGGTTATTGGAGGAATTGTTTGGGCGAGTAGCCATGGTTGCTTCAGCGAAAGTGCGAGGTCGCCAGGTTGATTGCGCAGTAGAAGACAGGGTATTGAGTTTACTTGAGACTGCGAGGCCGACGTCGATCTCGTCTTGGAGGGAGGGTCTGCGTACGAATATCTCGGGCTCTGCGTCGGGGTTGGGGAGGTCGTCTTCGGAGGGTGGAGGGACTATGTTGATGTGCGAATGCGCTGTGCTTCCCCTGCGGGGAGTACGAATGAAGGGATTTACAAACCTCGGACCAGCTTTTAGAAAGGAGAAGAAGTCAATACAAAAGAGTTTGCGCGAAAGAACACAAAGCAGCAGGGAAGGTGCGCTCAAGCAGAGAGCAAACTCACAAGCAAACATGGCGTGCGGCCTCCTTACCATTGCGGTGAAGGCAAAGCAAAGAGGTGAAAATGCAAGGTGAAAGGGACTGCATTCGAGTTTAGAGATGGCTTTTCGTGGGTCGTGGTACAAAATATGATCATCAGCTCAATGGGCGTGAGCTGCCTCAGATGAACCTTGCAAGCCGTAGCTTAAGTCAAGTCTGATCGAGACGATGCAAGCTAAGTTCAACAGAGACGATAACGTAGGAAGATGAAACCACGACAGAATACGACAGTGAGTTGCGTGGTTGTATGCAGTGGGATGGGCGCGTTGTACTGATATGTCGCGTTTATAAACAAGAGGCTTGGGGATATAGGGAGAGACTGGAGCTACAACGAATACGGCATTGGTCATTTGGACATACAAGGACCAGTCGTACCCTAGGCTTCGAAGAACAGCTAGAGCAGCTGATTTTCGGTGTGTATCATCTACAATGGCAGAAAGCTCGGGTCTTTGGTGTCCATATACGCACGCATGTCGGTCAGTATAAAGAAGCACATGACGCACTCAAGACACCAGGAATAATTATGACTGTGCAGATTTACCCGTCTATCCTTATGACATCTCACCAACAGACACCCTGGCAGACGCCTTAAGCAACATCTCGAAGAAGGTAAATGGCGCCTTTAATGACCAATGGGCTTCAACGACGACTCTACCGTCATAGATCCCCCAAGCGGTAGCAACAACTCAATGCAGCGTTCTCCCCCAAGAAATCTGTAGCCAGATCAGATCTGCCAATAATTTACAGGGGGCACAGTCAAAGCGATTAAAAAGTACTTGGAGAACAGATGGTTTCCAACAGCTCATATCCATCCAGTGCTCTGTAGATCGTCCGTAGAGTGTAGCCATATACCAAAATCCCCTATGCTGACACCACACCCATTTTTTCAGAGAGCGCCACCATCGGCAGACAATTTTATAGGTGTATACTACAGACCATCTACACGTCGGAGAGATGCGCACCAAGAGGAATCAGAAGAAAGTCTGATACACGTCACCCATCGCATCGGATGACATATGGAACAACTCAACAAGTGGCAGATCATGGGTTAAATGGCAAGATAGATAACGTAATATCAAAAAATAAAGATAAGAATCAAGATTAAGAACAAAATAAATGGCAGGGTAAATGGCAACATAAATAGCAAAGCACAAACAGAAATCTTCCAATACTTCTTTCCATCTCCGACTCTGGAGTGTGTCTTCCACTTGGCGGCCCACTGACATGTATAGTCTCGGATCAGAAAGACATCACAGTTATCAGATGCCCCGGCTAATCAGAGCCATGGTCGGGTTCTGATAGAGTTTCTGCTGTGGGTGGATGATAGAGAGAACTTCCATGAATGCTGGATGAGATGTCGTCAAGTGAAGCCCGGGATGAAATATCCCGTGTAGTGGGCTGCCTCTGCGAATAATTCAGCACACTTCGAAGCGATCTTGAAACCCGATCTCCGACCTCCAACCTCACCCTCTACGGAGGACAGTATTTTACATGCTCCGCCACTCCGTCGGCTTCCTGCAACCATGGAGATAAGGGACCGGATTGCAACCTCAATGCCGCCGGCAAACATGCTTCAGCTGTAAATGTACAGGTGTCTGATTTGTCACTTTTCTGCTTTGTATTGTCTAGTTCCCCCCATTGCTAGCACGGTACAGCTCAGCGTATTAGTCACGTGCGTCTAGTACGTTCACAAACACCCACCTAGCATGGACAGGCCGAGTCTCTAGGAGGCAAGAATTATCTGTAGAGCTGCATATACTTTCCCTCCTCCCTCCCTCATGCTCTTTCTGCACCTCTGCCGTTCAAAGTTCAGTATGCAGACCAAAAGGAGACCCCTTCTCCCGGAGATGAAGCTTCCGGATCACTCTGCATAGCAAGCTGCTACCACCGGCAGGCATCAAAGAAGGTTCTCGTCAAGAGACAAGCTTATTCTGACCGATCGGCAGCTAAGCGAGACTCTATCTTGCTGCACTTCATGTCTCAGTACTGTAGACTATCCTCATGAAAGCCATCCGGAAAAACAGCACCCGAGCAAAGGTCTCGAACTTCAACTCCACCTCTAGAAACCTCTCAACCAAAGTCACCAACCTTCACTATTGGCTCTTTGACTCGACGAAAATAGTATCCTGCCATCTGTCTGTCAAACTCTCTATTTTTTACCGGGTCGATCCATCCCGCTGTCTGTTGTTTCCAGTAGCTGATCAGTGCCCCACGCTAGTACATCTAAACAAATTCAACCTTAATTCAAATCCTCCTATGGCACGCCCCTCTCGAGTCTTCAGAGAGTCTTCTGAAACTAGACAACTCCATTCACGGCCCAATAGACGTTTCAGGAATCACCTCTTCAGATCGCGGTCGACTTTCTGGCTGGTTGATTTGCTACAATCTGCTGTTTCAAACGCCAAGCTGCCTCGGCAGTGTCACAACCCCCAAGGGCTCTGACCACATTCCAAACACCTAAACACATACCGCAGCCCTCCCAATCGATAGACGAGTCCGTAGAATCTTCACTTGAGATTCAAGATGTATCGTCACAGAGGCTCTGATTGGCCATCAGCTGGGCGGCACGACATGTCGATGCACGTTTGACAAGATAGCGGTGGGTTCTCGTCTTGCTGCAGCACGGGTACCTGTTTGGGAGAAGCTTGAGCTGATAGTCCCGGTACCCCAGATGTTTTGAGATGGGTCACTGTTTTGGCTTTTGTAGATCCTCGGGGTACGAAGTAGTACATCTAGGTCGCTGTCCCTCGATCTTCGTTCACTCTTGCCACCCTCGTACTTTCGTAAGGCCTTGAAGGTCAAGGTCCAGGTCGACCAAAGGCTTGAAGTCTATTATTATTATTATTATTAATCACCTTCGAAGATGGGCGTTCTTAGGATTTTCGAGAGAGGGAGCAGGCGGTTGTTATGGGAACGACAGGATACGAATGGAGATGGTGTCGACGATGGGAACGAGACCGACGGAGGAGATTTAGCTGGAGAGGATGATGAGGGCGGTCCAGCGAGGCCTGGTGGTCCAGGTCCAGGTCCAGGTCCAGGTTCTAACAGGGGACCTGGACCTGGAGGACCTCCAAGACCACCAGGTCCTCCAGGTCAGCAAGCGACGACTTCAATTAGTACAACGTCTACCACGTCCACAACAAGCACGACTTCATCAAGTTCGACAAGTACGACAAGTACGACTTCCACTACTTCAATAGCATCGACTTCGACGACAAGTACAACATCTCTCCAATCGACAACTTCCACCACAAGCACATCTTCAATTTTTATCCCACCTACTACGCCACTTCCCTCAAGTACTTTCTTACCACCTCCGGTATATATCAACGTAGACTAAAGTTCAAAATTATCACTAACTGGCAGTAGACAATATCCTCTTCATTTGTTGCTCCACCAATATCTCTCTCGCTCGTGTCTACTACAACAGTTTCTACATCGTCAGTGTTGGCAAGTAGTATACCCTTTTTTACGGTATCCCAGCAACCAGCATCAACCATTACACCTGTTATCTTTACGCCTCCATCAGCGTCATCTGCAGCTCAGACTACAGTTCAACCACCAGCTCCGAGTAATGGCAATGCGTATATTCCCTTGTCGTCTGCATCTGAATCCTCGAGCACGTCATCGGCGTCAAATTCACCAACAGCGATGAGTGCAGCCTCTGGAATATCGTCGAGCAAATACGCACCAACAGGAGCTTTGATAGGAATTGGTGTATCAATTGGACGTTCGTCATACTCCTCTTCCCTTCTCCAAGCAGATCTGATTCATGAATTCAGTGGTTACAATCCTCATCTCTGGTCTTCTACTTTTCTTCTTACGTCGTCGAAAGGAGCAGAAGTCATACGCCGATGGAGGCAGATCAGCAGGTACATCTCAATCATTCTGGGATAGAGTTTCCGGCCTCTCGCCCGAGGATGGAGGAGAGAGACCAGTGCTTCCAGAAAAGACGTCACCATCTGCTCAAAATTTCAATTCCTACACACCATATGCCCCACCGCCGGTACAGAGGCAATTTGACACCTCCTCGAGCGATGATAATATCAACATCGAGATCCCACCACCAGCTCTATTCATCCCCGCCACAACGGCAAACGTAGCACCAGAACCCCCTCCAATCTTTACCTCGCAACTATCTCCACAGCAAAACCAGCGTCCTCAAACACCACTCCGTCTCGTTCCCGATCCCCAGCTCTACGGCACAACAACCACCATCCGAACCGGCCCCCTCTCTCTCTCCTGGTTCCTCGGCAAACCCTCTAAAATTCCCCAACCAATACCACAAAACTCACAATTCCTGGAACCAACCGGCTACGGCACCGAGAAAGCCGACATGTCTTCCCGCCTCACACAGATGGAAGCCGACATGCGCGAGCAAGAACTACGCTGGGAAGACAGTCGTCGGGAGATGACGAATCGAAGCAGCGGCATGACTGACAGCAGGGTAGAGAATAGGCAGACGGTGCAGAGTGAAGGCTGGGAGAGCGGAATTGGTGATGCGACGAGTGCACGCTTCTTGAGCGGAGTAGGAAGCGACTCTACAGGGACAACAGGGAGGGGCAGTTATGCGATCCAGAACGCCAGGATGGATTTCATGCAGCCTGTCACTGCACAGGAGATGGTCGAGCATGAGAAGAGGGCGATTGAGAATGCGAGGAGGGCGAAATGGGAGAGCAGTCCCGATAGTCTAAATAACCTCCCGCGGTGGAGAGATCCAGTCTTAAGTATCTTTGAGGAGATCAGGGGGAAGGCTGGAGGTCCGGTTAGCCCCCGCCATGTTGTCTGATGCAGTGTAGGTTGGGAGTAGAGGGTGGTATGAGTGGAAGTGACTTGACGTTGTAGATATATACCTCATTTCTGTCACCTTTTCTCTTCGCATCTCTTCATTTCACTTCCCCTTAGGATCTGATTTCTTTGACAGCAAAAGTCAGATCCGAGATATGTATTTTACTTTACTTTGGTGTATAACTACGTCAACTAACAGTACATACATTACACTTACCACCTAAGTTTCATCCAGAACCAAGACTAAGTTATATAAATTCCTAGGTTACATTAGAACCTCAAGTTTACCTAATCCCTGCGTACTCAACCCCTCACATAACTTAATCTGACTAGCAGTGTACTGTAGATTTCAACCCAGGATTCTTCAAATTTTGATTAACCTGCAGACACCCATATAATAGTTAGCACCATCGCCAGGCTTCCAGAATTTAACTCCCTTTCTAAGTACTCCCTCCCTCCTTTCTTCCACATAATCCATCACCAACAAAAAGGCAAAAGAACATGCGCCACTCCATCCCACCCGATTCCCACTCCCCACAACCTCACCAGCACTCCATCCAAATCGCGCATTGCCAAGTCCCCTCCTATCCATCAACCCCGCATCAGCTGCCAAAAAGTCCCCTTCCCGCGGCAACAACCAATTACATCGCCAAAGTGTAAACTAGTCCAGGTATGTACTGTAAGCGACACACATGAATATCCCTGTTTGGCGACGTCAGATTGATGTCGTTTGATGTCATAGGTGCCGCGTTTGTCGCAAGGGGGTATGGAAGTTGTGATTGTTCTGCAGATAATTATTGTGGATTAGAAAGAAAAGGTCATGATGATCTTTGCAAAGGGGAGGAAATGGTCCTGAGCCACATGCAGCTGCGAGATTTTATGCAGGGTAAGTGGGGTAGCAGCAGGGAGGGAAGGAGATATGAGATAGATAAAAGATGGCTGTCCCCTGGTTTGATAAAATATGGATCTTCTCCGAAAGTCAAACAACATCCTAGGAAGCAAGCAAGCAAGCAAAAACACAAATATATCGGAGGAAAAAATAAACCCTTTCATCTACCCATCTAAGCTATTATTAAAGCCACAGGGTGCGCTTCAAATCGGTCAGAGTCAGAAAGCTTGTTACAAGGTTAGCCAGTTGCCATCGCCTATTATAATCAAAGTGTACAGTAGTTAATCTTTCTGTTGTATAGGAGCGATTCTTACTCTGGAAACGATACCCATACAGTTCCCATTTCCTTCTTGTTTGCCACCACACGATCGATACCGCACTACGCTTCACCTATCCTGAGACGCTCTTCTCAACTTCAATCATCTGTCAACAAGCACCCTGATACTCAGCACACAACTCACACAACCCCAAAGCGATGTCCTCACAAATCGAAGAACCGCTTGTCCCAAATCACGTCGGATTTAACGACGCACCCACCTTCCTCGACGCCGAATCCAAAGCCCAATCCCCCACCGAAAACCTCTCCAAAAGCCTCTCCAAAACCTCAAGTAACAGCAAAAGCGAGAGAGTCGAGCAAGTCAATATTGGCAACGGCCCCGGGAGGAGGAATAGTATTGTTAGAGAGAAGGAAGTTGGTGATCATGATGAAGAAGATAGTGTGGGGGGGAGTATTGGAGGGGAGGGGCAGAAGGCTATGAGGGAGGGGAAACAAGTCATTTGATTCCGTTTTGGTTTTGAAGGATGTCATAAGGGTTGGAAGAGAAATATGTCGCGAAAGAAGGAACAGGAGAGGATTTTGTGGAGTTTCCAGGAAGTCTATATTTGAGTTGTTTTGTGAATTGGATTGAACTGGCGTTGTGAGGGGTAGGCGGTCTAAATTGCAAATTTTGGATGAAACTTATGGTCGTTTTGCAGTTCGATTGAAACTCAGGTCAATTCAAACTCGTTCTGTTTTTGTGTTTGCGTTCTTTGCACATATCCCACGATGTTATGTGCTGTTTGTTTGTTTGTTTGTTAGTCTTGCGCGATCTCGAAATTAGCGAGCTGACAGGCATGGCCAAGTGTTAGTGGTACTTCCTCGCTATCTCTCCCCTCTAAATTCGGTCCCCATACATTCATTGGAATCAAAAGCTTCCTTTGAGTTGATTATCATGGTCTTCGAAGTGCTAAACTGAAGCGTTCATTACGTGTATCCAAATGTTCAGCATGTCGATAATCATTCCCCAACATGAATGTGATGAAGAGCTCTGGAAGACTGCATTATGTAATGCAGGAGATTTGTTATGAGTTCTAATTTTAGTATATTACAGGCTGAAAGATGAAGAGGACACAAAGAGCATTGTTCATTGTTCAGCATCCACAAAGGAAACTAGGACAAAGCGAAGCATCAGAACTTTTACTTGCCGGGTCAGGGAAGCTGGTGGAATCGCATCTAATAGAGGCTGTGATAACAGCATGATGGAATTATCTTCATTTAATGATCTCTTATCACGCGCCGAAGTAACAAGTGTTTGCTTGCAGTATTATGGCAGAGATCTAACTTCTGCTTAAGCTACGAAACATCTTTCAGAAAATACTTTGAGACTTGCTAGCAATCCCCAGTCTCCACTGCCACCCCTTTCCCTGCCCGATGACGGAGCTGGGATTAGGATTTTCCTAGAGCTAATAAAAACAAAGTACCAAATCGGGAATGGATAGAGTGCTAGCGTACTTTAAAATCTTGAACTGCCAGCCTCGCAGAAATCGAGTCAACGCCCCTCCTCGAAATTCCGCCTTAAATCCCGAGGACTCGAGAAACACGAACAACAACAATAACACAATCACTTCCTAGTCTTCCTACGCACACTAGTTATTGTTAGCTTCTTTGCTCATCCTCTTTAGGAATCTCGAGGTACTGTTCACCATCTTCTTTCCATGTGGTGGATCTTGCCCAGGTTGACGTACTTTAATCTTTCACTTCTGAGCCAACCTCAATTCAGAAGAGCGCTTGCCTTTCCCGCGTGCCTCAACTGAACCCTCGATAGCCTCATGCTCTCACAAAGCGAGCTCTTTACTTACGAGATCCTGCAGAATCCATAGTTGCTCTATCACCTCACCTACTACTCGCACCAAAGCAACCTTCAGCAGGACAAAGCATCCAATCAGGTAGCCCTTGCAACCTTTCCGAATCAGATCACTGCCACAATGCCGGTAACCTCGAAGATCCTCGACACTGACCCAAAGCTTCTTGTAAGTTGATTCAAATCTAAATTTTGATTTTTGAAAGCTTACAAATTCCAGGTGTTTGACGGAGATCTCTACTCCAGATCGTCAACACGCTTGGTATGTAACAACTCTCCCTGTCCATTCTGTCCCACCTCGATAAAGCCTCAAAGATATAACATAATTATCGTGCAATATACCTTGAGGCTCCACAGAGGCGAATATCAGTTTAATTGAAGGCTGCGCAGTTGCGTATATAACTTATAACTGTTATTATATTATTACATATGGCGCATTCAAGCTCCTTAAATAGGGGAGCTTACTGGCGCCATGGTTTTAGTAGTCTTAATTAAGCTCGCTTAGCCAACTAACTATAACTTATACGACACACCCTTTCGCTAAAGATAATACGTAGCTTTGACGAAGTAAATAAGTATATAATAAATATAATAGATAATAATAAAATAATAAATAATAAGGAAAAGTAATAACTAATAATTAAAGTAAATATACTTAACGTATAAGCGAGAGTATATAAACAGCTCCTTTTTTCGTAACTTCCTTCTATAAGTATATTAAATTTAAAAATGAGTCGTATCTTTATTATTAAGTTAGCCGCCCGTGCTTCCTGCCTTTCTAATCTCGTTATTATTCGCGTAGTTAAAAAAGTATATTTTCTCTTATTTTTTATATCTTTAAGTTTAGTTTTCGACGTTATTTAAGTCAAAAGATCGAGAGATTAAGTGAGTTAAAGCATGCTAATTAGTTGTAATAGCCTGCCGCCGCCCTTCGCTTTCCCTTTCGCCGTCGCCCTCGCACTCCCTTTCCTACGCCCCCTCCTGCCGCCCCTGCCACTCCCGCCCGCCGGCGTGCTAAGGCAAGTATTAATAAAAAGGTCCCTTGCTCGGCATGCGTTAAAGCTGCCTTAAAAGGTGACCTTCCTGTTAGTATTTATTAAGATGCTATTAGTTCGGCTTAATGCTTTTAGTGTCATAATTAAAATCATAATTATATTAGTCTTATTAAGCCTATTATTACGGTAGCTTTTGCCGCCTTTATAAAGGAGAAGCGTAATACCTCTCGCACCTGCGTAAGTTTAGCTTTAGTTTTTATATTTTAAAATTAATTAACTTTAAGTAATAATTAAGAAACTTTTAGACTTCGGTCCGTAATACTCTTATTACGCTTAATATATTTATTTTATTTTTATAAATAACTTTAAAGAATTTAACTTTAATTATTTAATTATTATTACCGCCCTCGCCTCGGCCCCTGCCCCCGTCGTCCTTGCCTCCGCCCTCCGCCTAATCCTCTTACCTACTCGAGTTAGTGCTAATGCTAATGCTATTAATACTAGTGTTATTACTAGTGATATGGCCGCCTGCCGCCGTTACATTAAGGAATTGCTAATGGAGCTAGTAGATTTATTAATAATTTAATTCGCGACTTAATAACGGCTTAAGAACGTGCCCTTTTAAAGTTATGATTTACTACCTTATAAGCAGCTTAAGAACGGGCCCTTTTGTACTTACTTACGTTAGTTTAATTATAGCTTTAGCCGAAATAGAATTCTTGCCTTTTAATAATTTAAAAAGAAATATATTTTACGTGACTATATTAATTTAAAAAGTACTTTAAAATATAAAAGAAAATAAAAGAATGTATTTATAGTAAAGTATAAGCTTTAATTAAGCTTTTTTACCGACGCTTTAGTATTTTATAAATTAAATAATATAATAAAAGTCTTAAACTTCTATTATAAAAGGTTTTTAATAAGGCTATTAACGTATATTTTACTTATAAATAAATATATAACTTTAAAACTTTCTTTTTAATACTCTTAGCGTAGCTATATATTTTGAATATTAACGTGCCTAAGCTTAATTAATATGCGCTAGTTCTCTTTAATTATAAACTTAATCGTTTATTAATTATTATAAAAGATATTCTAAGGGCATTTTATATTAAGGTATATCTCCGCAAAGAGCTTTTATAATACTATAATTATCTTTATAATTCGCTCTACCCTTAAGAGCTTAGCTTTAATTATTAAGGTAATAATTATGTCTTATTTAATTACTATTTATAATATAGCACCCCTAAATAAAATAATAATAAGCCTTTATGAAAAACGCTTAGTTTTTAAATTATTTATAAAAGAAGTATTAAAAGTTATTATAAATTATATCTCGCTTTCTTAACGATTATAAATAATACTTAAAAAGCGTATTTTAAAGAGGTAATATATAATTTAATTCATAGCTTATAAGTGCTTTTAACTTAAGTTCGTTAAGAAATATAATAATTATAAAGTTATAAAAGCTATATTTAATTTAAGTATAATAATTAAATATAATATAAAACCGACCTTTTCTTAATACTCTTTAACTTAATTTATAATTACTTTAGCGGTATTCTTGGCTAAGTCGTAATATAATAAAGGAGTGCTCGGGCAATTGCTATTTATTAAGTTGAATTTTTAAATTACTTTTTCTATATACGTATTATAAATAAGCGTAACTGTCTTTGTATATTTATTACGTATAATTCATACCTTTAAAAATCATTTTATATTTCTTATTATAATGAGTTTATAAGCGTTATTTAAGTTATCGATGATTTTAGTTATTATAAAGAGATTTAAGTTATAATATAATACTTATATGTCGTCTACGTAAAAAGCTATAAACATTATTCGCTTATCGTTCATAAAAATATAAGGCTTTTTTATAAGTAATATAAGATTAAGGCTTTTGAGTATAATTAAGAAGTCGCTATACCATAAAGCTAGAGAGTCGTAAAAGCTATATAAGGCTTTATCGATCTCCATAATTATGCCGGGCTATTTAAAACCGTCGGGGAAATAATAATAAATAAATGCACTTTATTTGTCTTGTTTTATATTAATAAACGTATTTACGACGTCGTATTATTTAACCTTTAAGTCAAACTATATTATTATAGCTATTACGACGCGGAAAGACTTTACTACTAGCGTAAAAGCGTATATAAAGAATATTATGATATCTTTTTATAAATTACCTTTAACAACGACTTACGATTTAATGCGTATAAGCTATCCTACTAAATTAACTTTATAAATAAACACTTATTTTAATAATATAAGCGTTATCTTTGCATCTGCCCTTAATACGACATGCCAGTACTTCTTAGCTTAAAGATTCTCTATTTCTTTACGCGCGTCCTCCTTAAAATATTCTCCTTACGAGTGCTATTTCAAATCCTTTTAATATTTTAATATTTATAAGAGCTTTACTTAATATAATTATATTAATTTAAAGCTTATAATTACTTATACTTTAATCGATTCGCTATTAACTATAACTGTAAATACAATATGCATAGTTTTATAATCTTTTCCATTTTCACGTATTATTTTATTATTTCAAAATATTATAATAAAAAATATAATATACGTATAATTCTTATTTATTTAGTTTATAGATTCGGCGTTTAAGAGCTCCTTTATCGTAAAAGAGTATATTCTCAGCCTTCTCTTAAACCGTTTATTTAATTATATTGCCTTTTTTACTTAACGTCTCCGCTAAGCTCGAGTGACAAAGCGTAATTAACTTTAATTTAATGCTTAAAGCACTTTATCGAGGGTCTCTTAAGTCATATTATCTTTTAAAAGATATTATAATAATATATTCGACGGTGTATTTTCCAAAAAGAGTTATTAATTTCTTTTAAGCTCGCCGTAATCTTCCTTTAACGAGGTATTTTCGTGCTCTAAAGCGTTTCCTAAGCTTATACTAATTGCTTTAATTTAACGTAATAGTTGACTTTAACTGTCTTATAATTTATTTCAAATTATAACTTAAGGTATTAAGTTGTACGCACCTTTAATTTAAAATAATTATTTCCTATTTATAATACTCCTTTTAAGCTTAAAATATTTGTTTTATTATATTTGACTTTAAGTCTATCTTAGTATACTTAAGCTTTTTAATATTATTAAAATATTTATATTATTATTATTAAGCTTTATGTCGTCTTTTAACGTATTAATTCGTGAATTTAAAAAGACTAGCTTATTTTAGTGCTCTCGTGGAATAGGCAGTCCCGCCTCCTCCAGAGTTATAAGCTTTATAATTACGTATAAAACTACCTCCTTAAAAACTTCGTTGACTTTCATTAAATTAAATAAGAACTTGTTTAATTTAATATTATTTTTAACTTATATATATTCGTTTTTTACGTGTTTAATAGCTAACTCGGCGTCTTAAGCGACTTTAGGCTCTATAAGTATATTAACGACTTATTTAAATATTAATAGTAGTTGGCCGACTACCGCCTGCTTATTATAGAACTATACTTTATTAAAAATAACGTTTCGAGTACGTATTATATACTTTAATTAAAGTATTTAAATCTTATATATATTAATTACGTAATAGTTAATTAAGTATTTAATATGCTTCTTAAGGTTAACCTTAAAGCTTTTCTTATTATAAAGAGCTTATCGGTCTTTAATTATTACGTAAGCTTTAGTATTATACATAAAGATATTATTTTAATTAAGCCTTAAATCGACTAGCAGTTTCTTTATTACTTCTGAGTCGTATTATTGAAAATATTATTTAAATTATATCTTTAATACTTTATTTAGCGATTATATAGCTCTTTTAGTAAGTAACGATATATTATAAAGATATATAATTATTAAAATAGCTTTCGGCTATAACTTAAATAATAAGTTAATACTTATTATTATCTTTAAAGCTTTAATAATAAGCTCTCCGCTAGCTCTTTCTATACCCTTATTTGGCTTATACGTATAAACCGGAGTAGGCTTTAGTTTTATATTATTATTTAATGCCTATTAATTGTATTTTATTTAATATCTTATATTAATTACTAACGTATCGTTATTAAACTTAATTTTATATATAATAAGGCCGTATTAGCGTTTAATTCATATTTTAAACGTCTTAAGTACGCTTATAATAAAGTCTTAAGATTTGTTAATAAGCGTGAATATAAAGAGCTTTTTATTATATTCGTCTTTAATTAATAATAACTAATATGTCTTATTATAACCTATAAGGTAATTAAATAAGTCTTATGCGATTCTAAAGAAAAGTCTCGGGGACTTATTATTTAATTCTTTACGCAATAGTTATTAACTTAAGTGTATTTATATATATATATATATAATATAACTTTCGAATTTTATACGTATGATTTCATTAATTTAAATATTACGTGCATACTTTACTAAAGCTTTTAAAGTCATTTTACTGAAGTAACCGGCGCGTAAGTGCTATATTTATGTTATATCGCTCTGGGGTCGTAGGAAACTATATGTTAATTAAAAAGTATGCTTTTTAAGAAGGTATAATCGTTTATTAATTATTAAGTATATCATTATAATAAAAGATTTACGAGCTTTTATAAAGGCATGTAATTATAAAGAGCGCGAGCAGTTATTAATAGGCTTATATTTAAATATCATAAGGTTCTACTTACGTTATAAGTTTCTTATTATATAACTATTTTTAATATTACTTACTTATAAAGTCGTATTAATATTATTATACTACACCCTCGACTGTACGAGGAAGCTCTTAGAAATAATATTAACGTTAAACCCTTTTATAATAGCTACGTTACTTAATATTAGATTCCGAGTATATAGTCCTTTAGGATTATATAAAGCGTTTTCGAAGATACGTATACTTCTGCCAATAATTAATAAACTTAAGGTATTAATATTAATTATATTTCCCGTAGTACGTTTAAAACTATTAAGGACGAGTTTATTAATACTATTAACTAAGTGAGTAATACCGTAATTATTAACAAGAGTATTGTTTAATAAAAAATGGCGTTAAAACTCTATAATAATATAAATACTAAGACCTAAAGTATTATCGTAAAGTATATCGTTAAAGAGCTTTAGATTAATTATAATTATATTAATATTTAAATTATCTTATAAAGCTTTGCCTTTACCTTTATTACTTATAAATACAACGGTATCGGTTAATTTAGCATTTATAATAAGTTTAGAGTTATTATTATAATTAGCTTCGGTAATTTTAGCGACTATAATATATTTTTAACCTTTTTTAATTATAACTGTCTTAAGCTCTTTAAAATCTGCAGTTTTTAATTTCTTATAAGTTATTAATACCTTATTAATATTTAGTATATACTTTATACTTTTAAAAGTCGTTCCGTTAACTGCATAACGTAATCTTTAATACTTAAGCGGCTTAAAGAAATGCTTATTATTTATGCCGTATAGACATAAACTACTTTAGCCTCGAAAGCGAGATTTATTAAAGTTTGCATCCGACGTATTAATATTAATTCCTTTAAAGATTAAATATTAATCGCCTCCTCTTTTTTAACGCTTAAGCTTTTTAAATATAATATGCTTTTAGTTTATACCGGGAAGCACTTATATATAATTGTCAAAGGTAAACTTATGCTTTTTTTTAAGTTAGTTATCGCGTATAATTATATTAAGAATAAGATTTACCTAATTTAAGTATATATAAGCTCTTACCGCACGTAACTACTTCTTTAGAGCTATAGTATCTTTGACGTTAGGTATGTCGTACGCCTTAGTATTCTTATAAGCTTTTAAGAAGTCTTTTATTCATTAATTAACGTTGACTTTTCTTTTATATGCTTTCTTTAAAACCTTCTTATATTTCGTAATTATAATAGTAAAAACCGACGATTTTAATAGTATTATATCGCGCTAAAGTGTATTAATTAATAATTATATACTTAATTCGCTTTTGCCGGCTAATTCTTTAATCGTAAAGTTTAAAAGCGAATCGTTCACCGTTTTAAAGAGTCAGTTATATAAAGCTATATACTTATTGTTTTAGCTCGTCTATTTAGCTAGCGTATATTAATACTCTTTAACTTATATTATATAAATTTATTATATTTTTATAATTATTAAGTAGAGAGGTAAATTAGCTTTTTCTAGACTTATTCCTTTTATTAAGATATTTTTATTAAACGACTTAAGCGTTAAAGACGGCTATGAGTTTATTATTTTTTAAGCTATAATATTAGCGTAATACTAATCTAATTGTGTCTTTACTACTTATTAAGCGGTGCTCTTAAGCGTTAGAGCCTTTAATCGGAGTTCTGGAATATAGCTTATTATAAGAGCTGTAAGGTTTACTATATTTAATGCATTTATAAACGCAATATAAAAATTTAATTGTAAGTATTATATCGCTTAATCCTTCCGTGCCTTTAAGGTATAATCTATAAGTAGTTTTGAGAATAACATTATTTATTTAAAGTATATTAATAATATAACATCGAGAATATTTAGTGATTTAAAAGTTATTAACGAGTTTAAAGAGTTATAATAGCTTTTAAATAATGGTATAAAATGCTTTTATAGAGCCACGTTGGCGTATACATACGACTAAGAAGCTTTTTATAACTTACGGGGCTTATAACTATTGTGCAATATACTGTGGTGGGGTTGACCTCAGAGGCCCATTTGTCACGTGATTGAGCTGCATCTTGCTGTATTTAAGATAGCCTCTAGGGCAACATCCTTCAACGACAACAACGATTTTTACCACTACAACTTTTCCTTCTTATTCAAACTATACCTCTCCCCTCCCTTGACAGATTATATACTCTAGATATGTGATATCTCAAGTACTCGTCAAATGGGTATTTCCTACGGTTACCCTCCGGCACTTGCTTTGCTACCCTCTTGTTGTGTGTTTGGTGTTTTCCCCTCCACAATACTTTGAGGCTCTACAGAAGCGAATATTAATTCAATTAAAAGCTGCGTAATTACGTATATAACTGTTATTGTATTATTATATATGGCGCATTCAAGCTCCCTGAATAAGGGAGCTTATTGGCGCCATGGTTTTGGTAGTCTTGATTGGGCTCGCTTAGCCAACCAACCATAACCTGCACGACAATAATATACTGCCCACGTTAGCTACAGGTGACATGAGGGCTCGACGAAATCACTTTCTTGTTCCTAGTAGACCACTGTCTCCTAGGGCCATGGTGATCACTTCTGAAGTTAGAGCTCGTACTAACTTTACGCAGAGCGAGTTGACGGACTCGAAGCCTCAGTTCGTGGTTCCTCTCACACCAGAGAACGATGATGACCTGGATCCAGAGCGTCGCGGACCCTTGAGAGTGGTAAATCCTCTCCGCCTGTCATTCTCTTCTGCATCTGCTAACGCTAGACAGGTACTTGGAACTGCCGTGTACTTCAAGACAACCGACAAGCCTGTCAGTTTCTCCAAAGTGATTGGAAACTGATAAGTAGCAGTGCTGACACGTTTTAGTATACCATTCCCGACGAGGAACTCCGCACTGTGAAGGCACCGGATTCCTCTTGCCAAACCACAAATCCTGGTCTTGGATCAAGCTCCGCAGATTTGGAAGGCAGCCTCGTCAACAATACACCACCATTCAGCCCTGTCCGCTCTCAGCAGCTCATGTCCCTTCCAGCTGCACCAACTGCAACAGCTCTCATCATCCCAAACACCGCTTCGGCCCCACCACACGCCCTCGTACTGCCTCCCAGAGCACTCGCGACAGACCTTGAGGATCTGTACTACGGCTTTGACCTCTAGAATGCTCCACCCGGTACAATCGATAGCATGACATTCGTGGAGCCCTTGCGCAACAACAAAAACTACCAGGAGCTACGCGGCAATCTTCCCGCAGCAGGAGAAAAGCGAAAGGTCCGTTGGCCAGCTGAGCCGGTAAAGTACCTGTGGAAGTTGGTTGAGATTGGAACACTGCAGAAGAACCCAGAGCTGAATTACTCCGATTTCAAGTACGTCACCGAGGCTTACCATAGGCGGTACGCGGGCACCATGATTGATGGGAAAATCTTTGTTGAGCGGGGATGGCATAATGTGCACAGCAAGATTGAGAAGGATCCCAATTATAAGGTCTTTCTCAAGCGCATCTTGGGATAGATGTTTTACGATGGAGCTTGATGGTGCAGGTGTCTGGGGTGATGCTGCGAGATAAGGGAAGAAGTTATGTAAGAGATTTAGCGTGCGTCTCTGGGGGCTGTGGAAGTATGCAAAACTCCACTTGTTGTTTGGGTACCTCCGTCCAATTGTAATAGATAGATGACCTTCAAATCAAAAAGAATGTTTGCTATAGACAAAAGAGCCCATATCTCAACGTGTTCTTCCCTCCGAAGATACGAAGGTTTATTCAACATTGTTCACTATTCAGCTTCACTGCCTAGCCTCATCTATATTATTCCAGGTGGATGGTCTCTCCTGCCTAACCAGTAACCTTTCAGCTATATCGGTACTGAGAAGTGTCGCAATAAGGAGTATTGCTGGGAGGAGCTGGGATGCTGTTCTGCTGTGTTGTAGTGAAACCGGCCATCCCTCGCAAGTCGGTCGGGATGTGACAAGCAACCCCCGTTCTTGAGATATCAGACTCCAGCCTACGTGCAAAGAAATTTATGCCGCTCTGATGGGCGTTGATCTCCTTCAACGCTATGAGTAAGAGCCCCAAATCTGCCGCACTAGTCGGAGATGGATCTTGGCTCGTCAAGTCCTCAATGAAAACTCCCGCTGCGACGTAGACACAAAAAGGGATCCACATCATTCCCTATGAGGAATAAGTTTATGTAAAAGTGAAGCATGCTGGTAGGGTACTCACCGAGAATATCGTCAAGTCTTTCACGCAATATATGATGTCTTTGATCTGAAGCGCACTCATGAGACATCTCTGGAAGCTGTTCTGACGAACGAGCGGGTTCATCTTTTGCTTCACGACCTTACTCACGGCAACTTGTTGCAACAAAATGACTGAAACGTGGAGATTGAACTGGGACATTACTACCTGCATATCCTCGTCTGCCCCGAATTCCCTTAGGCGGGTAGGGAGGTTCAAGAATGTGAGGGAGATTGAAGTGTCGACGTCCCGATGGGACTTCCAATAGTTGCCGTTGATGTCTGTTGGAATATCATGCTCGAAAGCACGGATGTGTGAAAGAGTTCGACCAAGAGTTGCGGTTGTGAAGATTGACCAAGCGAAGGGGGATAGGTATGCAACGCCGTTGGTATGATAGGCCTGTTTCAATGATATGCCCATCTCTTCTATTCCCAATTCGAAAGATTGTTCAGAGGACGGCAGATTCGTACAGATCTAGCAATAGAACGAGATGGTCAGTATTAACTTCGAAAACTCCCATGTTCGACCTACGTCTTCATCTCTGATCATATGTGGATGGCCACTTAATGTGCTTGCCAACCTATCTCCCAGATAAGCTCCCCAGAAAACTCTCCACCCTTCCTCCAGCTCAATGGAGCCTTCTTGCCAAAGAGCATGTTTCTCCTCAAGGGGACTATCAAGCCGGTGCAAGGAAAGCATCTGGACTAGTCTTCCACATCTCCCGACACTCATCCAAGCTCGCCCAAAGTAAGCTTGACTCCCCTCATATAAAGCTAAAAGGTACCAGCACTGGGCATGCGAGGGTGCAATCTCCTTCAAACTACTCTACATCACGTAAGCTACTTCATGGAAACTGGAATCATTCATGGGTCACAAACATTTCTTTCTAGATCCTCGGCGTGCTTTCGTCCCAGCGCGTAAAGTCTTTCGGCGACATGCTGATGTTCTGGGCTCACAAGAGCGGCAGTTGCCCACATGGCATATTTCAGTGCAGTGGTAGGGGCGCTGGTTGTGTCGTTGTCAAGTGAACGGAAGAAATTTGACCTGTGAATTATCGGTGTAGACCGGTGCACTTTTTCGAAGTAGAGGTCATACCTATCAAGTCAAATTATCACCGGTCCACAGCTCAGCTCTTTAAAGAATGGCTTATGATTGAAGCTTACAGTTTCTGCTGCAATTCTTCTCCTGGAAAATGTTTCTGCTCTGGGGTAATCTGTATTTTTGTTGTTGAGATGGACTTCCCAAGCACTAATTATATCAGATCAAATCATACCAGCATCACTCATCCCTTATCATCCACTGGACGCTATAATGGTGTAAAATACATACAATCAGACGTGAATATTTTCCTGAAATCCAGATGACTCCACCGATCAGTGTATTCGTCGTCCAACTTGTAGATTTCATGCTCGGCTTTGCTTGGATCGGGGGCGAAATTCTCTTCTGGAACCAAATGTGACTCAAGATTCCCTGTACTAGCTTAGCTGTGATACAGTTGATACTAGAAAGACAGAAGCAGAGTTGCGTACCCAATCTAGCCTCGAACAACCTTAATCGTGAGTGTACTGCTGGCTTTGCAGATCTTCTGGTACGATACTCGCATTTCTTGCCCGACAAGGAGCAACGCGTACTTGTCCAGACTTTAGTATGCATAATTTCGATACCTTCGGATTAAAAGATAGCGTCTGATCCCAGACACAAGATCATAAGGCTCTCAGGGCGAAAAATGACATACCAGCCAGGCTGTTTGCGGTCGCACGCAATCTTGCGGCTACGACAGGCGTTGCAGGCCAAGATTCCCATTGTCATCTAGAAACGGTATATGTTCTTCTGGAGGCAATTAATTGTTCAGCTGTTCATATACAGACGAGGTTCTGCGTGAGTGTTGGGTGTGGCATGCAAAGAAGATCAAGCCACGAATTTCTTCCAGAGAGATACTGGATGTAGTCTTTGTGACTGTCTCACATCTGAAAACACATAGAAGGTTTAGATGAGGTGTCGGCCTAGCGAGATCACTAATCTAGCTTCGTGGCTAAGATGTGTCATCAATATTTATTTCCTTCGTCGAAAATCTTGAACATATCCGGAGGCCGTGATTACTGAACGAAAGCGGCGACGGATCTAGCGTAGATAAGACATATCAAGCTCGCACTTTCGGAAGAACTTGCGAAAGAAATTTCCGAGCAGTTAAGCCAATCGACAAATGCATTCATGTCCGCATCAGTACTCGGAGGTCATGGAACTGCGCGAATGTGGGCTGCAAGGGGGACGACATTTCGGAATGAGTCCAGATAAAATTGGTTGGTATTATAATCTCATAATCAGGGGAATTAGAACTGCACTTTCATTAGGGTGAACAGACTTTCTTGGAAAGTCTGAGCTAGTGATCTCGCACTTTCGGATATTTATCAGATCCCCTGGAAGTGACCTGGAAAGCCATTAGTAACGCTCTTCCATTCTAGCTCTTCTTGAGATCCCATACACTGGATAAAAGAAGTGTTTCTGTTATTTGTATCAACTGCCACTATATTCTTGTTCCATTCGATACCTGGTCTGCACAGAAACATTTTCAGGTTGCGTCTTTCACTTTCCGGCTCTCTTTGGATTGCTTTTTACTTTCCTCACAAAACCATGGTGCTTCCAACAGAGAGACCGACAACACCAAGAGATTCAGGAGAGCAGTTCAGTGAGAATATCATTACACGAGCCTTGTCTCGTATATCTGCTATTGGCTCCCGGATCCATGGCGGAGAGTTCCCTGATGATGTCGAGGACAGTTCAGATGACGACAGCTCAAATTGGGAACGAATGCCAGAAGTCAAAGCTTTGAGAGGAGAAGATGGTAATGGCAACGGCGCAAAGAAAGCGAGAAGACTCGGGCTTACCTGGTCGGATCTGACAATCAAAGGCATCGGTGCGGATGCTTGCTTCAACGAGAATGTAATGTCTCAATTCCTGCCAGAAAAGCTCAAGGGTGGTGGGGGAGCTGGCCAAGAAACCCTTCGAACAATCATACACGACAGTCATGGTTGCGTGAAGCCTGGGGAAATGCTTTTAGTTTTGGGTCGTCCTGGTGCAGGCTGCACATGTCTCCTCAAAGTCTTGTCTAATCGCAGAACCGGCTTTGCCGAAGTGGAAGGTCATGTCAATTTCGGCACACTCACACCAGACGAAGCTACGCAGTATCGAGGCCAAATCGTTATGAACACCGAGGAGGAGCTTTTCTTCCCAACATTGACTGTCGGCGAGACTATCGATTTCGCGACCAGGATGAAAACACCAAAAATAACGGCTCCTGGATTTGCTACTCCTGAAGATTCCCGGGTCGGTAGTCGGGACTTCTTATTGAAGCTCCTTGGTATCTCGCACACATTTGATACGAAAGTGGGCAATGAGTTCATCCGAGGTGTCTCAGGCGGAGAGCGCAAGCGAGTCAGTATTATCGAAGCAATGGCGACACGGGGGAGCATATACTGCTGGGATAATCCCACGAGAGGGCTCGATGCGAGTACCGCACGTAAGTACCACTTCTTTGAGCATCAGGTCCCTTTGCAGCGGGTTCGATTCACCCCAACACTGAAAATCTCGTTTTCGTAGCTTCCTTCGGATCTGGCCAAAACTCATGTAGCTAACCAGCGTCTAGTTCAATACACCAAGGCTCTTCGAGACATGACAACGATCTTCGGTCTTTCCACAATCGTCACAATCTATCAAGCTGGAAATGGGATTTATGACCTGTTTGATAAGGTTCTGGTGCTCGATGAGGGCAAACAGATTTACTATGGGCCCTTGAAAGAGGCGAAACCATTCATGGAAGATCTTGGCTACGTGTGTGCAGAAGGCGCTAATGTAGCCGATTTTCTCACTGGTCGGAATCACTTCATAACCGTTTCATACCGCATTCAACTGACGATTTACAGGTGTTACAGTGCCAACGGAACGTAGTATCCGCCCAGGATTTGAATCAAAATTTCCCCGAAATGCAGATGCAATCTTGGCAGAGTACCAGTCATCCACCATCAAGCAAGAGATGATGGCTCAATCTGGATATCCATCAACGCTGGAAGCAAAAAGTAACACGGAGGAATTTGTACAAGCAATACGGGATGAGAAACACCCTAGTTTCCTGATGAAGAGACTTCCAGTCACGGTCGGATTCGCCAAGCAGGTGAAAGCAGCAACCATACGTCAATATCAGATACTCCGTGGAGATCTTCCCGTCGTTATTGTCAAGCAGGGCTCGAACATCATCCAAGCACTATTGACTGGGTCTCTGTTCTACAATACACGAACCGACTCATCCGGTATCTTCTTGAGATCGGGGGCTCTCTTTCTTTCCCTGCTCTTCAATTCTCTCTTGGCACTCTCTGAGGTCACGGACTCGTTTTTTGGTCGACCAATTCTTGCAAAGCAGAAGGGGTTTGCACTCTATCATCCCGCTGCTTTCTGTCTTTCACAAATCATAACCGATTTGCCTATCCATATCTTCCAAATTAGTGTCTTCGCTCCCGCGCTTTACTTCATAGTTGGACTCACAGCTTCGGCCGGGACCTTCTTCACTTTCTGGTTCATCATCTTCACCACAACTACTTGCATGACAGCACTATTTAGAGCAGTCGGCGCTGCTTTCCCGAACTTTGATGCGGCTAGTAAAGTTTCCGGATTGGTAGTCAACGCAGTACTTTTGTACAACGGATATATGATTCCAAAACCGGAAATGCACCCATGGTTCGTTTGGTACGTTGCACTCATCTTCATATTCTATTCTATCAGCTACTGATTGTAACTTTAGGATCTACTGGATTGATCCTCTTGCTTACGCTTACGATGCCCTCCTTTCCAATGAGTTCAATGGCAAAGTCCTACCTTGTGTTGGTCCTAATCTTGTCCCCAACGGGCCAGGCTACGGATCACTTGAAAACCAGGCATGTACCGGACTTCGAGGCGCCCCAACAGGTGCAACTAGCATCACCGGGGCACAGTATCTCGACAGTCTCAAATACAGTCACTCGAACATGTGGCGAAACATTGGTATTGTTTGGTGGGATCCCTTTACAGAATCACAGCAGAGAGCATTGCTGACAGTATGTTATAGGGCTTGGTGGATCTTCTACGTTTTCTTGACCATTTTCTTCACATCTAGATGGGCAGAGACTGCGCCACGAAGCGGACAACTATTAGTCCCTCGCGAATACAGCAAAAGGGTTGCCCGAGTCGTTCCGCGTGACGAAGAGGCGCAGGTCAACGACGAGAAGATAAATACGTCGAGCAGCTCTTCTGCCACAAAATTTACCCCAGCAAGCAATGGCGAACTGATTCGAAACACTTCTGTCTTCACGTGGAAGAACCTAACTTACACAGTTTCCACCCCACATGGACCTCGTGTGTTGCTCAACAATGTGCACGGATGGGTGAAGCCGGGCATGCTTGGTGCATTGATGGGATCTTCCGGGGCTGGGAAAACTACCTTATTGGACGTCCTAGCGCAGCGCAAAACAGACGGCACTATCCACGGAAACGTTTTGGTTGACGGACATCCCTTGTCAGTCAGCTTTCAGCGTTCAGCTGGATACTGTGAGCAGTTGGATGTTCACGAGTCTTTGGCGTAAGTTTCCCGGTATATCACTGATGTCCACGGCATCCAATTGACAGGGCTTTGACTGACAAAACTCTTCAGAACCGTCAGGGAAGCTTTGGAATTCTCCGCCCTGCTACGACAGTCTCGCGATATTCCTCGCGCAGAGAAACTCAAATATGTCGATGTCATTCTAGAACTGCTTGAAATGCATGACATTGAAAATTGCCTGATTGGAACTCCAGGTGGTGCCGGACTTTCTGTCGAACAGAGAAAGAGGTTGACCATTGGAGTCGAGCTCGTCGCAAAGCCAAGTATCCTTATCTTTCTGGATGAGCCTACCTCTGGATTGGATGGGCAAGCTGCATACAACATCATTCGATTTCTCAAGAAGCTAGCTGCTGCAGGTCAAGCAATTCTGGTGACAATTCACCAACCGAGTGCTCAGTTGTTTTCTCAGTTTGATACCCTACTGTTGCTGGCCAAGGGAGGCAATACCGTTTACTTTGGGGATATTGGCGAGAATGGCGCTCAAGTCAAAGAATACTTTGGTCGTTACGATGCTCCTTGCCCCCCGGACGCCAATCCAGCCGAGCATATGATCGACGTTGTTTCGGGGCACCATGGCCAAGATTGGAAGAAAATTTGGCTAGAGTCCCCCGAGCACGAGAAGATGCTGGCCGAGCTTGATAGAATTGTGGCGGACGCAGCTTCTTCCCCTCCGAGTACCACTGATGATGGATATGAGTTTGCTATGCCACTATGGGATCAGACAAAAATTGTCACCCATCGAATGACGATCGCTGTTTGGCGCAACACTGAATACGTCAACAACAAGTTTTCTCTCCATATTATCATTGGGCTTTTCGCCGGATTTTCTTTCTGGAATGTAGGCAATGGCGTCGGAGACTTGCAATTGCGGCTCTTTGCAGTGTTTCAATTTCTTTTCGTTGCACCCGGAGTCATTGGTACGTTCACTACTTCATGCAGATTACTCGATCACCCCAAATCAAGGTTCAAGCTAACACCACTGCAGCACAATTGCAGCCACTTTTCATTGAGAAGCGAGACATCTACGATGCCAGGGAGAAGAAATCCAAAATGTACAGCTGGATTGCATTTGTCACTGGATTAATCGTCGCCGAACTGCCGTATCTCATGATATGTGGACTCCAGTTCTTCTTCTGCTTCTATTATACAGTCGGATTACCTGGAGATGCAAACAAAGCTGGCGCCGTTCTCTTTGTTATGCTCATGTACGAGTTTGTTTACACCGGAATCGGTCAGTTTATCGCAGCTTACGCCCCGAATGCCGTCGCGGCATCTCTCGCCAACCCCCTGATTTTGCTCACATTGGTCGGCTTCTCCGGGGTTCTCGTCCCGTACTCGCTATTGCAGGAGTTCTGGAGGTACTGGCTCTACTACATAAATCCCTTCAACTACCTGATGGGGTCTCTCTTGGTGTTTACCACGTACGACACAGTGGTTCGCTGCAAGGAATCCGAGTTTGCGGTGTTCGAGCCTTTCGCCAATCAGACTTGCGGAGAATACTTAGGCGACTATTTGCAGGGAATGGGTTCTGGATCCAACCTTACCAACCCCGACGCGACGACAAATTGCAAAGTATGCCAGTATAAGACGGGCGCTGACTATCTCCGCACTATCAATCTACCCGAGTATTACTATGGCTGGCGAGATGCTGCCATCTTTGTCATCTTTGTCTTCTCCAGCTACGGTTTCGTCTACCTCCTCATGAAGCTGCGAACCAAGAAGACTAAGAAAGCCGAATGAGCTATAGATCTGGATCAGGATTAATATGCACGGAGTGGATTGGGAGTGGTAGTCTCGCGTTCAGGGAAGATACATTTTCTGTACCCTCTTTTTGTTTAATCTGTTCTCTAGACTTTTGTTTTTTGCCTACTTAGATTTTGTCATCGTTGTTGTGTATCGGACTCTCTCGTTATCGTTTAGACCGTTCTTTCATATCTATGGAGTCTGTTGGTTCTGAGTTCTGTGTCATGTTTGTGAAAAAAAAAAAAATTCTCGGGGAAGTTGAGGATACGACAGGTTCAAAGCAATTAGATTGCTGTTAAGTTATTTAGTGTTGCATTTTAATTTGGACTTAGAATATTTTCCATTCTTCTGTTCATGCATAGACATAGGCAATAAATGTACTGATGTAGCATAGCATCAAGTTATAACTGCCAAGCAATGGTGTATTAAAACATATAAGTCGTTCCGCGTTTGCATACTTTGTCTTTTTCAAAAGTCGAAAATAGCCAAAAGATCAATCGCTCTTGCTTCCCCAGCCAAGACCTCATAATCTAGCTCCCCTTGATCAACAATTGCTTCTCCTTCTTCAGCTGGTCAACAACACCCCTCGGAATCTTTAGCGTATTCGCTACAATATCCGGCGGAGTCAGCGCCAACCATTGAGTGAGGGAAATGTCGGCCACACGATCACTCTTATACATCTCAATCCAGACCAACTTCTCGGTTTCGGAAGTGTTCTCAATATAATGGCCAGCGTTGTCTGGGAAAACTGCTGTATCGCCGGAGCTGAAATCGAATGTGCGCGCGTTGGCTCCGCCGATGAAGACGGTTGCCCGGGCCGTCCCCGTGTTGAAGTAGAGCCATTCTTCGGCGTTCGGGTGCCAGTGGAGCTCGCTATTAAAGTTTGACATGAGCATACCACTCTTTCAAAAACCAGCATTTGAAGTACGAAACTTACCGAAGACCCTTAGGTTCGAGTGTCACAACAGCTGCTGCGATGGTAGTTGCGATTGGGAAGTTCTTTGAATCAATGATGGAGAGTGTTCCCCCACCGCCTGGGACTGGAACAGATCCGTACTGAGATGAGTGAATGACATAGGAGCTGTTGCCAAAGAGACCAGCTTCTTCCCCTGTGGGTTGACTGGTGGAGCTTGTCCCGTTGAGAATGTAGGGATCGGGGGTCGGAATTGTGTCAAAGACTGAGGCGTTAACGCCGAAGTTCTTGGCGAGAATACTTTTGGGTGTGTGGGCAATCCACTGCGAAGATTTCATCAGAATCATAAACCTGAAATTGGGGAGTAAGATAGGGAATTCATGGGGTACACACATCGTCTACCATGAAGGTCGTTCCAATCGCATCAAAATTGCCTGTTCCTTGGTTAGTCTCTCACTTGCTCATTTACTTGGAACTGGTTGAGTGGGAGTGTTACTGTCATCAAAGACAAGAAGATATTCATTCTCATCAGCAAGACCTACTCGGTCCAGCATCTCGTTACTCAAACTCCATGATGGGGGTTAACTCACCTTGCACAGTATGCGCGCTACCTTTTGGGAAATACCAGATATCTCCAACTTCAAGCTTGTCGACTTGGTAGTTCCCACTTTCATCAACAGCTGAGACCAGCACTTCTCCAGCATACACATATCCCCACTCAGCCTCAATGGAAAGTTAGCAAAGTCAAGGACTCGGGGTTTCTCTAAACCTACCACACGATGCCAATGAAGCTCTCGAACAGCTCCCTTCTTCAAGTGTTGCTGTGCAGCTGCCAGATCATGACTAGCGGGGAGATCGGTCACGACCTGTTCTCGAGTCCAGCCTCCATTGAAGATTTTGGTCTTCGAATCACTGAAGCTCCATTTTAGATTGGGTACGGTTCCACTGTCGGTACTCTGTGCTCCGAGGTTATCCGGGTTCTGGAGATCAATCTGTAAGTTGGTTCCCCCTGAAATAATGATCAGTCAGGCTCTAGGATGAGGTTAGACCTAATTACTCACCGGAAAACGGTCCACCCTTGCCCTTTCCGTCCGCAGGTTGACCACCTGCAAATGTTGGTCCAGCTGAAGCTACCGAAGCAAAAACAGCCAAGCTGCACAACGATAAAGAAACTCGCGAGAGCGGCATGATAAAGTCCTAAGCTCTAAATTAAGTAAAAGTGAAGGTTGGGAGAAAATGTGGGAGATATGGGGTCAGCCTTGGTACAAGTACCAAATCCTGATGCAACCGTTACACTAGATCATCCAGGTAATCATGATCTGCAGCCTCATTACAGGAGCGATATGCCTGCTGAATCACGACATTGTTAGCGTGGAAGTCATATGTACATATCTCCCGCCGGTAACACAAATACATCATACGTTATGCCGCTTTCTGCATACTAACTCGGGTCCAACCTTGTTAAGATTGTGCCTTGCAACAATGGTCTTTCGTTTTATCTTTTGCGCTTTCTATAATCTCCCACATCCCACATCAATACGTAACAACTGGCATGTCGTTGGTCGTCCCATGTCCTTTCCACTGCATCCAAATATCGCTATCTACGGCTTCGATCCCGCCAAGTGTTCTATTGCTTACTTTGTTCAAGGCTGGTTGATCTTCTTGGCCCATTCAGTAGCGAAGACTTCGCTGCTCTTAGTGGTAGTTTTTTCTTTGAGACTTGGGAGAAGATGGCAGTATTTTAGGGTGATGTGATGTCGAATGAAGCTCCGTATCCCTGCTGCTGCCAAGGAAAGGCGTGCTTCTTCGGCCCCATCGCAACATCGTTACTCCTTTCCTAACCGAGACGTATCATAACATGAACGAAGCTATGTAGCAACCAATAGGATACAATAATATTTGTTAAGCATGACCCATACCAAATCGTCTCATCGGGACTTTCCTATCGAGACACCCCACGTTGTCAGTTTTAGGGGTCGGCATTTGTTACTAGATTTGCTTGTGCACAGTTTTGCCGGACTAAGAAACTCCAGAGTAGAACAAGAATTTACTAAACCCGGATCACTTCCGTAGATCAGTCATTGCCGGAATTTAACATCACGATAGTTTCATCTTGGCAACGCTGTCACGACCACAGCGTCGGACTATCGGAGAGAACTGAGTCTTAGGGTTGTTCCTTGTCCCCGTATGTCGCCCTGCTTGGCACATTTGAATAATTTTAATTCCTATTCTTCTACTCTTGACATTTTGTGGCTCTCTAAGTGTTGTTAAACTTATACCCCAAGCTTTCATATCCTTTATTAGCATGATCTTTTTTTCACGTGCTAGCTCAAATTCATTTTGATGAGGTTAGTAGTCTACATGAACAGTGGTAGTATTAAACATGCCCCGTCAAAGACTGACAACAAAAAAAGAGAGTTTGCAGCACTTTGTTGTATTATCTTGATCTCTCTGCCTGCGGCACTGCAGAATTCTAGTAGGTTCTTCTACAATTTTAGATATAAAATAAAAGCGAAGTCTCAAAGGGCAGGATTGGGAGCTGAGGCGGAGTGACTTTTGAAAGGTGTGCGGAGATTCCTCAGAACCTATACCCATGCAAGAGAGTGACCAAAACTGGACTACCGAGGCAAGGAATGAAATAATAAGAATGCAGCTAAGTTTTTGGACTTCTAAAGATTGCTTTGAATTGATAAGTTGAACGCGATTTAGAGTTTTGCCGCTTTGTTTTTCGGCCTCTTCTGCCTTTGCGCGACTTCAGTATTTCCTATTCTTTGTATCCGAGCTGTGAATGTCTGCCTCTGACAAGGCTGGAATAGCTTAATACATGTCTACTCGCCCCGAGGGGAGCGCGCTAGCATCTATTCATCTTCATCAGGCATGTTGACTTGACTCTCGCTTCGACCTCCGAAATAGTCTCCCCCAACTGACCCAGACTAGCCTTCGTCCAACACCATCCAGACCACCAACATCGCGGCATTATTCTTTGGAAAGAATTGATATTCTATCGCCTTTCTTGTCCTTTGAAAGTGCTACGGAAGTTTCTACTCCTCATCCTCGCGAAATATCTCGAAACACCAAAATCAACCGACGACCTCTCTCTCGAAACAACACCTGCAACGCGCTTGTCCTCGATATTCGAAATTATCAACAACAGCACACTGACAAGCTAACATGATGCCTTCCGGAGCTAACACACATCCCGATGTCATGTACGACATTAGCGTGCGACCCAAGGGTGGCTGGCTCCTCATCGAGAAGAAAGTATCAGGCCAGCCACGACTCAGCGCCACCGCGCGCGGCGAGAACTCCAAGATCATCCCACTTGAGCTCCACAAGCCCCAGCACATCCCCGAGCAGACCCTCAAAGAGATCGGTTACCACTCTCTCGACGATAACAAGCCCGTATTCGCCACGGCAGCCGCGGGAAAAACAGTCCGCGAGTTACTCGAGGCGCAGACGTTTTCACCCGCGATGATGAAGAGCCTCGGTCTCTGGGAAAAGCTGGTCGAGTTACAGAGAATCATCATCAAACCCGAGATGGCAGCTCATTTGTCGAGTTTGGAGACTGCGCAGAATAGGAAGCGTGTTGGGACGGTGTATAATATCACTTGGTCTGTTGAGCCTAATAGTAAGGAGGGGAGTATTCGCCCAGGGGTTATTGCGAAGAAGAAGGATCCAGAGGTGATGCGTATGGTACAACTCACGTCTGAGATCTCGTTCCGGTTGATCAAGGCGGCTGATGGGGCGTGGACGGAGGAGCATGAGAAACAGTGGATTAAGGAGGCATCGTTGACGTGTGGGGGCGGTGAGAATAAGAGCATTACCTCGATCCAGGTCAATCTTACTGCGATCAAGAAGGGGGCTGAGATGAAAGAGGAAGCAGATGAGGAAGATTTGGATTTGAATGATGTGACTGAGGATGTAGAGACGGAGAACTTCGACGATGCTGCTATGCATCCAGCAGCTGCGGATGCATATCCAGTACAGTCGGCCAAGGAAATACATAATGAGGACTCCAACACCAACGATTCGGAGCTCCAGTACGCTTCAGTCGAGGCAGGAAAAGTTATCATGGAAGAAACACTCAAAGACAAGTCCCACGTCCACAAAGACAGCCACGACGAGCGCCGAAACTTCTCTGTAATCCTATTTCTGAACCACGTCTCAGAAGACCACTTTGTCGGCCGCTTCAACATCACCAACTTCCGCCTAACTTGCACCTGCATCCCCTATTCCGGGCTCGTCTTCACCGCCAATAACCCACACGGTGGAAGCGGATTTGCTCCTTATACTGCTAATCTTCCCCTCGAGTCTACTCTTCGATTCAGACCTGCTGATGGCATTGAGTTCCCAAAATTATCGAAGGACACACCGTTTACGAGATGTCTAACTATTGCGTATTCGCGCCAGGATTGCATGAGAGCTCGTACGAGGCAGGTAAATCTGAGCGTTTTTGGTGAGAAAGGGCTTGGTGGTTTCATCACTCGTAAAGCGCAGGCGAATTGGATGATTCGGCATACCATCCGCGATGGGTTGGATATCGGTGTTGAAAATCCTAGTGTGGAAGACTACCTCGAGAAGTTCAGCTGGGTCGAGAATGGTAAGAAGTGTTTTGAGGATCGGAAGCTTGTGGAGGATGCATTGAGTCTACGAGGGACGGATAACAAGGAGTGGGAGTTGATGTTGAAGGCTACTGCGTAGTGAGTTTCCTCCGACCTGACACACAATATTATCATTAGTCCATATTAACAAGGCTTGTCATTCTAGTAACAGTGCACATATCAAGCACGACCACCCATGTCGATACGAAAGTCCTAAGCAGCGAAACGCTCGCAGGCTAGAGAGGCTTTGGGAGATGCAGCATACTGCACGGTACTCACCACGAATGGAGGTCGCTGTAAGGCTTTCCTCGGGAAGGATGTCGGCAACTCCAAGATGTGCGCAAATCACCACAAGAAGTTCATTGCGTCTCAAAAGGAGATTGCCAATAGTCAGGTTCGGGTTGACGATGAAGTGGACAGAGATTATTATGAAGCTGTGGAGGCTCGAGGTCGGAAGAGAAATCGCAAGGAGGATGATGCGGATGAGGAAGAGGACGAAGTCGATCATATTCACGTCTCGTCGAGACCAAGGTTGAGTCGTGTGAAAGACCGGAATCCTTTCTTCGGCAAGAGTATGTAGATGCACTACCAAACTGACGTTTGGGCTGATCGGGCAGAATCTGCGGACCAAGGGGAAATGTAGGACCGAGTGGTGGGTAGCAGCAGCCAAGCAGATCAGATAATGCAGGATAGATGAATTCAACCAGAGACCTGCCAGAAGACAAACGCTATATTCATGTTGTGCGCTTCTTCTGTTTACCTACGTGAGTGCGCAAGTCGCCCTTCAATCGTTGCCGATGCCACTATCACCTACAAACTTCTACATAAGATTCCTACTCGGTTGCTCGTCCTCTGTTGATCATCTCTTAAACGCATTCATCGCAACTTTCATAGCTCCGAAATCCGATTGACTCGCCACCACTGTCTCATATTCTTTGAATATTATCAAGCCCATACCAACGAATAGCTACTAAGTAGTAACAGGGAGACCAAGAACCTCTTTCATCTTGTCCAAGTTAGGTGATACTGACGTAGGTACATCATTTGTTTTGTGGTGACTTTTGTGAGACGGCGTATTGATTTGGTGATGGTTGGGATAAGTTATGAGATTTGATCGCTTTGCTGACGGTTTTGGCGGAGACCATTCCTAGAATAAGATGTAGAAGAGTGAACGACTTCTTTATGAAGATATCTCTATAGATGGTTTTGCTGCAGTAGGCTTTCCCAATTAATGTTGGGCTACACTTACATGAAACTCAGCGAGTGACGAGATAGAGAAGTCGATGCTCTCGGTTCTTTTAAGACGGGATTTCTTTTCCTAATTTGGAGTCTTCTAAGGGATTCTGTCAGTCGTGATGCTCAACCATGGGAGGAAACTTTTAGCATCCTTTCCTTCATCAAAAGTTGCACTTCTTTGAAATCACTGTACACACCATAAATGACCATTTCCAGATATCCCCCCTCTCCCACCAGACCCGGGCATTCCATGTTGGCCCTGGATTCCACCTTTTATTCCACCGTTTGCCTAGTCAAAGGCGATAGGAAACACATGTCATGTTAGTAGACATTAATCTCGATGTTCACCCCCCTGCATCTCCATTCTGTCTTCCCCCACTCCTGCAGTTCTAGCTAAAGGTTGGTAGCATTTCGGCCATGTCTGCCATTATTTGCTTGTCCTTTCTATGAAGTCAAGTGCCAAAGCCCGTAAGTTCTCCAAGGAACTCGAGGGCACTCACTATTGGCTGAGCCTCTGCTCTGTGTCTGGTGCTTTGATCCATCAAACCATCTTGGCCACCGGACGAATCATTGCTTGTGGTGCTGCCATTTGGTCGAATAGTCGAGAGACAAAATAATTGTGGAATACTGAAGAATCAAAACAAAAAGCTCTCGAGAGGGGTGCAGCCGTCAGCGAGTGAAATGAGGAAGCGAGTTGACTAGCCTCCGCAGACCAGGTTGGACAGTCTCTTTTGGGTCCTCGGAAAATATCCAAGATCTGAAAAGGTAAGTGGTATGTATGAAAGGATATGGCTCCAGCCCACTCCCGTTGTCACAGTAAAGCCAAAAAGAAAGGAGGTAAAAAAAAATCAAAAAGGACTTAATCTGATGTCCGATGATGCCCAATAATTCACTTGTACAAGACAGCCACGTCTGGTACCCACGAGGAAGAGCGCTGTCCTAGAACCCAGGAAGCGAAATACGGGATAGGAAAAGTACCCCTAAATAAACAAACCGCTCCTTATCAGGTAAATGGGAGCGAGCAATGTCTCGTCCTATCTTGGATACTCCGATGATCGGCTCTGTTCGGCAACTTAGATGAAGATTGCACAGATTTAGGCATCAAATGGTCCGTACCTAACCAAAAAGAAATTGAAGGGATTCTGCAATTTAAAAATATCATAAAAATCGATTTCTCTTCCGGCATTGAGTGTTGTATGAAGATTGGTGACAGACAGTGAAGTACAGACGAGAGTGAAGATTACAGTGGCAAAATCCGCAGCGGGTTATCAAAATTCGGTTGCTGGGACCGGATCAATGTTACTCCGGCGACAGCGGCCAGCCGCGGTTCACCTACTCTAATTCGGATCCCCACTCAACAATTTTCCTCGGTGTCAATTTAGACTCCTTAATAGGTAGTTCCCTATCCTCACATCTACAATAAAGATTTCATATTTTGCGTCAAAAGATGCTCGGTATCAAGGCAGTCACCGTCAATGGCACGGCAAAGTCTTCCAAGCCGATGCTTTGGACACATCCGGACCCGGACTCCACTCGGATGGCCGAGTTCATGCGTGGGGTGAACTCGAAATATGGATTAAAGTTGAACACGTACGAAGAATTGTATAGGTGGTCAATTGACAATATTGGCGAGTTCTGGGGAGATGTCTGGGACTTTACGGGAATCACTGCGGAAAAGGCATACGAAGAGGTTCGTTCAAGTTTCATTTCTGCCACGTGACGACGCAATCCTCCCTTGCTTTCCAGCCTTCGTCTTTGACGTACTAAGTGCTAAATATATCAGGTCATACCCAAAGCCGCGGAAATATTCCCCAGGCCGGATTTCTTTGCTGGCTCGCTATTGAACTTTACCGAGAATCTACTCTACCCAGCAAATCTTGTCATCGATGAGAGCTCTCCAGCCATAATCGAGGCTACGGAAAGCGGACAGTCCTCCATTACCTGGGCCGAGCTTCGTGAAAGAGTCCGTAAATGTGCTCTCGCTCTGAAATCCCAAGGCGTCGTCGAATCGGATCGAATTGCCGGATTCCTTGGAAACCATGCGAATGCTGTGATCGCAATGCTAGCGACTGCTTCCATTGGGGCTATCTGGACAGGCGTTAGTCCTGATACTGGCGTTACCGCGGTGCTAGAGAGACTGGTCCAAATTGAGCCCAAAATACTGTTCGTGGACAATGCTGTGGGATACAATGGCAAAGTACACGGAAGTTATGCGAAAGTGAAGGATATTTTGGCGGGGCTGAAGGGGCTGCAAGCATGCGTGATGTTTGAGACTGTGAAGGGATTCGAAATGAAGACCGATGGTCTCAAGTTGCCAAATGGAAAAGTCTGGAAATACGACGAATTCACAGGAAACTCCTCAGCACCACTCGAGTTCAACCGATTGCCACCTTCGCATCCTCTTTATATCCTATATTCAAGCGGCACAACTGGAGCACCAAAGTGCATTGTGCACTCCGCTGCTGGTACGCTCATCCAACATAAAAAGGAGCACATCCTCCACTGCGACATTCGTCCTGCAGACCGGATGCTCTACTTTACAACAACCACTTGGATGATGTGGCATTGGCTCGTCTCCTCTCTGGCTGCGGGAGCAACAATCATTCTCTACGACGGCTCTCCTTTCCACCCCAACGGGGATCTTTCCATGCCTCGCTTAATTCAAGACCTCAAGATAACCCATTTCGGGACATCCGCAAAATATCTCTCAATCCTGGAACAAAAGGGCATCAGACCAATGGAAGGCAAAAACAAACTAGATCTCAGTTCTCTCAAAGCCATCTACTCTACCGGCTCTCCTCTAGCACCTTCAACTTTCGATTACGTCTATGAGGCCTTTCCCTCCTCGATAAATCTTGGCTCCATCACCGGTGGCACAGACATCGTTTCTCTCTTCGGCGCACCATGTCCGCTTCTCCCCGTCTACTCTGGTGAGATTCAGTGTTCTGGCCTAGGAATGGCCATCGAAGCATGGTCTCCATCTGGCGAAGTGGTACCCGACGGAGAAGAAGGTGACCTGGTCTGCACACGACCCTTCCCCTGCCAACCTGTGACATTTTTCCACACCTCGTCCCCATCCCAAGGACAAGCTAAGTACCGTGCTGCGTACTTCGAGCAGTTCCCTGGCGTCTGGCATCATGGCGATTTCATTCGTTTTGAGAAGAGGACAAGAGGACTTACTATGTTGGGTAGGAGTGATGGAATCTTGAAGCCGAGTGGTGTGAGGTTTGGTAGTGCGGAGATTTATAATGTGCTGCTGAAGCATTTTTCGAAAGAGGTTGCGGATGCGATTTGTGTGGGCAGGAGGAGAGAGACGGATACTGATGAGGTGGTTGTGTTGTTCCTCAAGATGGCAGAGGGGCAGGTCTGTGATGGGAAGTTGAAAGATGCGATTAAGAACGTGATTAGGAAGGAGTTGAGTGCTAGGCATGTGCCTTCTATTATTGATGAGTGTTTTGATATCCCGATCACAGGAAACGGGAAGAAGTAAGTGTTTGCCTCTAGAAAGATCCGAGGGTGAGATACTAATACAATCGCAGGGTCGAGATTGCAGTCAAGCAGATTCTTTGTGGGATGAACATCAAAGTGGGTGCCAGTGTTGCGAATAAGGAATGTTTGGAGTGGTATCAAGAATGGGCTGCGAGTCACTAAACTCGACTTTACTAGACCACATTGTCAAAACCGAGAAGTATCAAAAGGGAGTTCGAACTTAGGGACGACCCCTCAGTCCACCAAAATCATGCCTTCTAAATACCTACAACTCCATCCTACCGCAACTCACTCTTCTCCTCGTTCTTCACTTTCTGTTCTTCGTACGGCAACTCCTCGAACAGCGCCTCTCCAACCTTTTTAACCCACATCCATGGCTCAATCTTCTCAAACTCACTCTGCCCCGCATCCCAATACTCCCAGCCACTCACGCCCCCAAAACTATCCCTTGTCTCCCTCCTCCTGTAAAAATCGAGTAGTCAGTAAATCATTTGTTTTCACTTGTCATGGGAGCACTGTTGGGAGTGAAGTATTCCTAACGCACTCAAAAAAGTAGGAAATGGCTACTGCCGACCAACTTACAGCACCTTTACCGTCTCCCCAAGTGTCTCAACATGCACAAACCCATTCGGCTGCCCATCGTCCGCACAATCCAACACCCCCATAACCACCCTCTCCGGCTCCCACCCCTGCTCCAAAACACTCTGATAGAATGGCGGACCCCGTGCGAAACCCCCATAGAACATGCCATTGTACCAGTGCACGAGTTTGGTGTCGGAGCCAGGCACGGTGGCGAAGGCGTCAAGGGAGAAGTAAGAGAAGCCGGAGAGGTTTTGCCCATCTTTGTGCGCGAGGGCTGAGGCGAGGGGAGCCATGGTTAGGATAAATGAGGGTCCGAGATCACGGTGAAGGGCAGTGAGCAGGCGGATGGGGACTGAGAGGGGAACTTTTTCTTCGATGTCGAGGTCGAGGCCATCAATATTGTAGCGTTGGATCAGGTCGCGGAGGGGGTAGTAGTAATTGTAAAACTGTTCAAATCATCAGTCCATCTTTTGAAATTCTTCATCTTCTCATCTGCAACATTCTTTATTCAAACGCTTGAATGGTACGCTTGAAGCGAATGGCTTGATTCCAAAATCTGCTTACCTCTTCATCAGTCCCATTCAACCTCTTATACGTCCCCGCCGCAGCCCCTCCGAGCATAAGCATAACTTTCACGCCATTCTCCTGCAGAACCTTCACCTCTTCCCAAATCCTATCCCAAACTACCTCACCAAATCCATTATCGTTCAATCTAATCTCCCCAGGCTGTTCATGCAAATGCACACTCGCGAGAATAACATGCGTGATCCCCGTCTCATGTTCCAGCAGCGGCAATAAACTCAACGGTTTCCCATCAGGCGTGGTGAATGTCTGAACGTAGACGATTAAGCGGGGGATGGTGCGTTTGTGGAATGGGTGAGGGTAGAATGTTAGGTGGTGGTCGATGTCGTGGTCGTGTAGGACGTGCTGGGTTGCTATACCGGGGATTTTGTGCTCGGGTTGAGTTGAGTGGTGGAGTGCTTTGTCTTTTTGTTTTTCTGCGTGGTGCTTGATGTGGTGCTCGTCGGTCCAGACTTCGTGTTTGGGGAGCCAGATACCTAGCATGTGGTTGTACTCGAAATTGCCAATGTTGGCACTGATTCTGGCGATTAATGTGAAAGACGCAAAAAAATCAAACAGCTTCATTTTGATCATTTCATCTTCCAGCCACCTAAACTCCATATATTATTTTTCTTCGTTCAGAAGTGAATGTGTTCAACAATAAACATGAAATGCGGGGAAGAGAAAATGTCAGATCTGGCCTGTATCAACGTGAGCAAGTCAAAGGATAAATCTCCTATCGTACATTGTCTTTCGTTATCAGATGAGCCGGTCACACTTTGATAATTGCTTAATGTGCCGTATCGTTAGTCCATTGAGTTCCAGTGCCGGTACAGCCTTAATCTGATTATGTCTGGGGTAAACAGATCCCCCACACTTTGCCGGCTAAGCGACCTTCATGGATGTCCAGCAAAGAGAACGCCTTTGCTCAAGGAATACTTGGACTTTAATTTTTCTGCTCTATGTCGCAGGTTCTATTTGACAGATCTCAAAAATCTTTTCTGGTTAGTGTGAAAGACGGACTCGGTACGCTGTTTGGTGAGTTGAAGCGTTAGGTTGGATAGGCTAATATGTATCTTTGACAATTTATGGAACGACTCGGATACTAACACGATTCATTTTATGATTGTAAACACCCTTTCATTCTGAGGCTAGTTTTTTCCTCGTAACCTACAAGCACATGCTGAAAGGGACGGGTGGAACCGAAAGCCCTACGCAGGAGGTGGAGTTCCAGGCATTCCCATCGGAGGAAGATCATCCGCACTCACACCCTGCGACACCGAATCCGTCCAGCTATTCGTTGTTGAATTATCATCGTCATAATCATCACCTGTGACGAGCATAACATAAAGCACCCTTACGATCTGGCCGATGCCGATGATGAGTGGAATTGTCTGACCAGCAGAAGCAATATCGTTCACATCTTCGATGCGATTCCAGGCTATTGTGAGCTCGGTAGCTGCCACCACTATGCTAACAACCGTAATATTGATGAATGTTTGCAGCTCTTGCAAAGCCGTTTTCCGAACTCGTCTATGTTCTTCGTCAGAAACTAGATCTGGAGGCAGACATCACAGGACTTACCCAATACCCCTACCTTCTTTCTCCTCAAGTAACCCCACCTCTTGCCAATAGTGATACCAAGTATACCAAGACAAAACAGCAGAAGCAAGAAGTACAAGACCACATTCACAACCGCAAAACCCCTCTGATTCAACCTCACTCTCGCAAACAGAAATCCAAATTCCGTACACCTATCCCGCGCCAAAGAAGGAACCTTCCCGATCCAGAACCACAGTTGAAAAATACACATAATAACTAACAAGAAGAAATTCAACCTGCTGAACAGCTTTCCAGCTCTGACTCTAGGATGCCGAGTTGGATCCAAGTCTGGATCACAGCCGACCAGAAGTCTCCAGACATACAACGGAACGAAATGAAGATAGCCACCGAAGGTCAGAAGGAGGACGATATATATCTCGACGGGTCGGAGATTGTCGCGGTCGGTCTGGATCATGAGAGCGAGGAAGGTGGCGGCTACGAAGAAGGAGGTGGAGAGACGCATGCTGGTTACTTCTTTTCTTGCTACCCACGTGGCTAGGATTGTTCCGAACCATTGGAGGTAGAAACCGATGCGGATACCAAGTCCGTACATATCGGCGTTACCTGAGAAGGTGCAAATCGCCATAATTAATGAGAGAGGGGGAAGCAAGTTTCTCTCTGGTGAAGTTGTTCGAAATGGGTTGGCTGTCGGTTGGTTGAGACGCCTGATGGTCGAAATGAAGTGGAGAAGATTCGACAATTTTTTGATAGCAAAGTCCCCATCTTGAGAAATCCAAGTGTCGCGACTCCCGAGGCATCAAATAAGTGAGGTGCAGTTGGTAGCTGCCAACTGTACTCCACCCCCACCAGCGAGCTGCATCAACAGCTGCATGTTTGGGCACTGCTACTTAGGCGAAACTGTTCCTCACGGAAGCTTTTATTGGCCGGCTTGTTCTCGTAGGTACTGTTTAATCACACATATCATGTGGTGTTCGCAATGCTGGCTGTTGTGCTGCAGCCCGATCGACGTGGCACCATCAGTGGGGAAGGTAAAACCCACCTCAGAGTTCCGCAACATAATGTGGGCTGAGAGTTCGTCACATTACATACTACTACCTCCAAGGATACCATATGGAAGAGGAAGAAAACCAATAAATCGAGGATGGGCGTTGTATATCAGGGTCGACGAACATATACCATTTCTGAAGGGTTGTTTGAGTTATTCCTGCTCCGCCCACTCAACAGAAAATGCTTACCAATGCAGACTTTATTCCGCACGAGTGTGTCACTCATAAATTGGACTATTGAGTGATATTTTCCTTCTACTGAGCCTCCACATCATATCTTAGTATGATGTTCATTAGACCTTTGCGGCTTTATTTTGATCTTGATTAGGCGAGACTCTATTCAGGGGGAATTGCCCGCTGAGCCGGCACATATTCGGCACAGGAGATAAGCTGATAACGCTGGAGATGTGGATGTATCATGACTGTGTTGATTGATCATTGTGACTTCTTGTAATATTAACCCCCTCTCCTCCTGCTCAACACGACAGTCAAGCACCTACCCAGTATGCGACGATGCATCCCTGTCGCGAAGAACACGCTGTTGCGGAATGATACAGCATCAATTGCTTCGAAGCTGAGATGCGCCGACCAACAATTCCGCCCCATTTCTGCTAAGAAATACTACGGCTGCCAGCGACTATCTTCACCAGCTTCCCCTACCAGTCCACGCCGCCCACGACATGTTTTACTACCAAGCGCCCCTTATACAGCTCCTAGAAGAAGCCTCAATACCGAAGTTATCGTTGATACGGACATAACCCCCAATGGAGTTCCAAAGTTCGCCTTTGCCTTTGAGTGAGTCTTGTAGAGCTCTCCCACTCCTCCAAAGCTAACCGCTACGTGCAGCATCGATGGCGTCCTCCTCCGATCATCCAAGCCCCTACCTGGAGCCTCCGAGGCTCTACTCTATCTACAAAAGAACAGCATACCATTTATACTGTTGACCAATGGAGGAGGAACGCTCGAAAGCGAGCGCGTGCTGCAGCTGAGCGAGAGGCTTGGGGTCCCTCTGTCAGAAGACAATTTCATTCAATCGCACACACCATTCAAACAATTAGTAAATCGCAAAAATACAGCTTCCCCAGAGGTTTTAAAAGATCAGGTGGTATTGGTCACAGGCGGAGATGGAGACAAGTGTCGACGCGCTGCTGAGTCGTAAGGTCATTCTCTACACGCTGCCACGAAGTTGTACTGAATGACCACAGATACGGCTTCAAAAAGGTTGTCACTCCTGGGGATATACTTATGGCTTGCCCCGATATATGGCCGTTTAGCAAGATCTTCTCACAGTCGTACAAAGATTCGTGCCGACCCCTACCTCACCCTATCGACCCCACGAATCCTTCCAATTCCCTCAAGATCGACGCTATTTTCGTCTTCAACGATCCGCGAGACTGGGCACTGGATACGCAGATAATTATGGATCTATTGTTGTCCAAACAAGGAGTACTGGGCACCGTTTCAGAGAAGAATGGCAACCCGACGCTGATTAATCATGGCTATCAACAAGACGGACAGCCGACGTTGTACTTCTCCAACCCGGACCTTCTCTGGGCGGCAGCTTACCACATTCCACGACTCGGGCAAGGAGGGTTTCAAGCAGCGCTCGCTGGTGTATTTACTGAAGTTACGGGGGCTACGTTGAAGCGCACCGTCATCGGCAAGCCACACCTTGCGACATATCTATACGCCGAGCAAGTACTTTGGGACTACAGAAACAAGCTTCTGGGCGGTTTTGACAAAGGCGAGAACCGATTGTCTAGAGTGTTCATGGTTGGCGATAATCCTGCGAGTGATATCAAGGGCGCGAATGATGCCAATAGTCAGAAGGAGATTGCTTGGACGAGTATTTTGGTCAAAACAGGTGTCTTCCAGGAAGGTACTGAGCCCGAATACAAGCCCGAAATTATTGTGGACAATGTGCTGGAAGCTGTGAAGTGGGCTTTGAAAGAGGAGGGCTGGAAAGGCACAGTGGACAAGGTGGAGGGGTGAGCTGGAGAACATTTTGTATGATCATAGCGAGGGAGTTGTAGAATTGCAGATGAGCCGTGACTAGATCGTACGGAGTTAAACATACAGCAGCGTTAAATAGAACCTAGAAGGAGGCATGGTAAATAATTGTCTGCTGCAGAGCAGGTGCCAGGTTTGGCCCACAAATCCGAGCACCCATACCGAGTAGTTCCAAGTCTTTTGTAAACTTTGGCGCTCAAAAAGCTTTCGCTCCTGCCGTCATATAACTACATCTACAAAAAAATAATCCAAAATGAGCATCGCTAGGAGGACGATGTTTTATGATTTAGAAATGAGCAGCACACGGGTCTTGAGTCATAAAAACCAAGCCAAATCTTCTAGGTTGCATTCAGGCGAGGTAACATCGACTTTGAATATTTGAGTGCAGACTGACAAAATAAATTGAGTGTTTGTTTACTGGAAGAAAAAATCAGATGTATCTGGACCAATTTGTTAATTTTACCTGCACATAAATACTGTCTTACCCTGGTCTCAGTTACTCCTTCACACCAACCCTTGCCAAAATCCAATCCCCAACATCCTTAGCATACACAGGCTGATGCTCAGGCGTATCAATATGCAACTGATGGCTCCACCCCTCATACGCCTTAAACTCACTATCCTTCACCTTCCTCCCCTCCCTCTCAAACCACTCGCGACTCGCCTCACAACTGGTAAGCCGATCCCCGGTACCGTGAGACAACCACAACGCTTTCACGCCCTCATTCAACACCAGATTCCCAGCTTGAAGATCCGTACCACGGCGGAGCATATTATTGAACATCTCTAGAGTACCGGTACTATGGCATAGAGGGTCGTTGGTGATATCGTCCTGCACTACGGGATCGTTGACCACGCATTCGATGGGCGGCTTGTTGACGATCTGTTGCCTTGGGAATATCGCGCCGATTAATCTTCCAAGGAGGCGTGTGATGGCGAAGGGTTCTCGAGCTGGTACTAGCGCGATATACGGGCTTTCGAGAAGGATGCCAGATACACGTGAGATTAGCGATTGATATTTTGGTGTTGAAGCCATAGTGAGGATTTCCGCTCCGCCCATGGAGTGGCCCATGATGAATACTGGGGTGGAAGATGACAGATAGGATTCAAATAGGGATGCTAGATCAGAGAGGACTGTCTCCGTAGTTCCTGCGTTGCCTTGGTCTGACTTGTTGCGTGCTGTTTGTCCCCAGCCGCGTTGGTCGATGCCTGTGCAGAGGATGCCGCGGCTGCCGAGGGTTGGGAAGAAGTCATAGTAGCGATTCATGTGCTCGCTGAAGCCATGAACGTGGATCAGAATAGCGACTGGTGGTTTTGATGGCTGAAGAATGAATTTCAGAATTGGTACTTAAATAGAGCAGATGGCGGGGTTCTTACAGTCCATGTCTTGCGGTATGCTTGCAGTCCATCAGGAAGCGTGAAAGCATCTTCTGTCACTTTGAATTCGCCCATCTTTTTTCGACAAGGAGCAAGTATTTTGCAGTTCTCGGTGTCTTGCATCAACTCATAAATTTGGGAGGCGCTGTAGCACGAGGTTGAAGGAAGCTACCTTCTCAGCCGAGGTCTGAGTATCGCATCCAGTACGACATCTGATCGCTGCATAGCGAGTCTCTTGTTGGCTGAGAGCCAGTGAATTGGGGAAAGTCTAAATTAGCTCCGCGGGAGGGCAAATAGTGCAACACAGCTTCTTCTTGTTTATGATGCCTCGGTTAAAAAGCTTGGCGTGTCTCTGGAGTCGTAGCGTGTTAATTTCTAGCGTCTGCAAACAGCGATATTCATTTCAAGCCACTGGATTCAAATAGAAAGCAAATACAAAAGTAAATAGTTCATCCATCAAGGCTTAATCTTTGTGTTGGGGAGCCTTTTCATCATTTTCTTTTTGCTCCGCTTCCTCGTCAATATGTACTGCGGGGAACGCTAGCTTCTTCTTCGTTCATTTCTGATCTTTACTCTTGAAATGTTATCGGTTTTGAACTGAGTGGAAGTCAGCCTGTATGAGATTGGTGGGAATTTTATCATACTAATCTGGAACTAACCGGGGAAAACCAGACAAAACGTGGCATAACAAGACATTTAAGAGTTCATGTGAGAAGCATCGGGAAGAAACTGCGGTATGAATCCGAGGCAACGTGAAGAGGGACTCATGTGAGAAACATACCATATTCATACATCTTCAATCTCGATGTCCGTGAAGTGTCTTCTCCGTGAGAATTCAACTGGAACGGAATTCATCGCCGAAATCCACGTCCCAGTCACGTTTTGTCGCGGAGTTAAGCCTCACCACCAACAGAATTGCCTGTTGGAAATCCAGTCTAACCACGACTCGTATTTCTACTTCAGATAATCCCCAGTTTAACCACCTTTCGTATTTTCATGATAGGTACGACTCAATTCTGAACCACGCCGATGATTCATCACGTGAAGATGAGATTATGGAGCAACGCCGGACTCCGTTCTGACCACCTCATCTGACATTTTTCTGACAGGAAATCGAAGAGACAATGTCTAGGTTTATGTGGAATACTAGCCCTGGAAAGAGGGTCTGGGTGGTAATTAATAGAGGATGGATGCTAAGCAATCATGTATAACCCTCCCGAGACTGCAGTATCTCTTCCATATATCAGTCACTATCACATCTACACTTCACACACACACACACACACACACACACACACACACACTTTCAACTGAAAAATTTGTAACCTACTAGCAATGGACCAACAATATGCCAGCACCCAGCCAGCAGGATTCCAGAACAAGATTCAGAACATCGCTCTCGTTGGTGCAAGTACATTTCGACAACGTCCTTCCCCATCCACTATCACCGTTACTCACACACATTAGGGTGGAGGGCTACTTGGCTCCCACTTTCTCATCTCCCTTCTCACAACTAAGAAGCACAATATCACTGCCTCACTCGTCCTCAAAGAACCTAATTCTCCGACTCATCCCTCTATAAAAATCAGACACATCGACTACGCTTCCCCAGCCTCCCTTGCCGCCGCTCTAAAGGGTCAAGATGTCCTCATCATCACCATGCCCGTCATGGCTCCTCCCGAGCAAGAAGAGTCGCTCATCCGCGCCGTCGCAGAACCGGACGTCAAATTCGTGATGCCCAATGCATAGGGTCATGATTTCTCGCATGTAGGCTTGGCCAAAGACACCCCAATCCTTGGACCCAAGCTTGCGAAATGCCGGAAACTCATTGAAAATCTCGGAGTGAGCAAGTGCCTGGTCGTCACAGGCGGGTTCTGGTACGAGTATAGTCTTGCGGGCACCGAAGCGAGATACGGATTCGACTTCAAGGAGAAGAAGGTTACATGTTATGGTAGTGGGACGGCGAAGATCAACACCAGTACTTGGGAACAATTAGCTCGTGCTGTGGCTGCGCTCCTCTCGTTGCCGATCTTCCCAGAAAATAGCAAAGATACATCCACGACGGTATCGAACTTTATGAACAAAACTTTCTTTATCTCTTCCTTTCGCGTGTCTCAGAGGGACATGTTGGAGCCTGTCCTTTGCGTAACTAGGGGCAAGGAGTCTGACTGGACCGTCACGCATGAAGATACTCTGGCTAGATGGAAGAGAGGCATGTAGATGTTTGGGCAGGGTAATGTGGAGGGCTTCGGCATAGCTATGTATGCCAGGACTTTTTTCGACGATGGGGCGGGAGACTTTGAAACCAGAATCGGACAGAGCAACGACGTGTTGGGCTTGCCGCAGGAGGACTTCGACGCATGTACTGCCAAGACGGTGGAGAGGGCGAGTAAACTGGCAGGGTCTTATTAGAGCGAACGAAATGCAGGATTGCGAAACACATGAAATGAAATATTACTTTAGCTCTTCAACTAACTCTATCACAGAGCAGTAATAAGACGAAACAAATGGAAACATTTCCCCAACCCACTGATATTATTATGGCTATTTACTGGACTTAGTTCCTTATCAGAAATATATTCTAAACCGCTGAATCGTCAGAGCCATTCTAAACTTTTTCCAATTGCGGGGCTTTCCTTGCCCTCATCAAATCTTCCACCCCATACGCAAGCTCCAGCAGCCTCTGCTCGGAGTAGGGAATACCCACAAACTCCAAGCCCACAGGTAAGCCAGTCTCGGTGAAACCAACTGGGATCGAGATCGCAGGGTGGTGGAGTTGACTCGCGATACTTGTGTTGGTCGGAAAGTAATTTTCAAATCGTGAGGTTAGCACATCAGAAACTAATGGCGCTGGTATCTGGACGCTCGGGAATGCAATGACATCGAGGTTTTGCTCAGCCATTACCCCAATGACAGTTCTCTGTAGTTCCTGTCGAATATCAAGACGTTTTGCGTAGTCTGGATCCTCGTATGGGTGCTTGTAAGACTCTGGATCTCCCATTTTTCGAAAAAGTGGTAGTGACTGATGGTATTTGTCTCCCGAGTGGATGCTCTCGAAACTGACGTCCTTGATGACCGGATGGGCCGCAAGAAAATTGTCGATATCGTATCTTGATCGTGACATATAAGTAGAGCTATAGTTGACATAATCTTCTATATTTGGTATTTCGATGTCGATAAGTGTGGTACCCGTCGCGCCAATTTTCGAGAGTGCACCGCGAATGACTTTGCTGACACTTGCGCATTCCACCGTATCCTCCGGGCCAAACACAGAATTCAGAACCCCAATGCGGGCTAGTGGCAGAGTAGTACCGGAAAGGTTCGACGCATAGCTTCCCCCTTGTGGTGGTCCTGCGATCAAAGCCGAAGCCGTATATGGATCCTTGGCATCATAGCCGACCAAGACATCCAACATCAGAGCCGCATCACGAACGGTCCTCGTCATCGGACCAGGAGTGTCTTGGGTCTTGACCAATGGTGAAAGTCCTGCCCTTGATACAAGCCCAACTGTTGGCCGAAGTCCAACGAGGTTGCAAAATGATGCTGGTACTCGAATGGAACCACCTGTGTCCTCTCCCACGCCGATGAGCCCCATGTTTGCTGCGATTGCCGCACCAGTGCCAGCACTAGAGCCGCCTGATTCTCGACTGACCTCGTATGGATTCAAGGTGACGCCGCTAAGTGAGGATGTAGAGTTGAAAGACGCCGCAAAATCTGCACACGTTCAGTTGATGTCAAATCACATGATGATGTTGAAGACCATACCTGGCATCGTGCTCTTGGCCAATATTACTGCTCCAGCTGCTCTCAGTTTCTCAACGAGAGTTGCGTCTTCTGTTGGTGTATGCACGCAGCAGATGTTGCCATAGGCTGTGGGAACGCCCTTGGTATCGCATTGATCCTTGACAATGACAGGAACACCATGGAGCAAACCAACGAAGGATCCATGTTCCTTCAAATGAGCATCAAGGGCATCCGCTTCGTCCAAACAGAAGGAAGATATGACAGTGATGGCGTTCAATTTTGGACCAACTTGATTGATTGTTTTGATGCGAGCGACATAGGCTTCCACGAGCTCTCGACAGGTATATGCCCCACTCTTGAATGCTTCATGCACCTGGTCGATTGTCAGCTCGTTGATGGAAGGCATCTTGACTGTTTTATGACGGTCTTCGACTGGGAAATGGCCATCAATTCCTTGCTTTCTGGGAATTGAAGATCGACTTTTTAAATTGGATGTCCCTTGTTATCGTTGTCGCTGCTACCTTAGTCTTAGTTTAGTAGAAGGAACGATTCTACTATTCACCATCGGGCCGACGGCTTCGGCTAGAAATCAATAGTGACAAGCGAGGGAGCCAATCAAAAATCGCATCTTAAACAAATTGAAGGTATTTAACAAATCAATTGGGTTTCTTTATCATTTCCCTCAGGTCTGTGTGTCCGCAACATGTCAATGCGGTCAATTCTCAGCTTCACATCCCCTGCCACATCCAAGTGATCGCAAGTCCGGAGAACGCCTGACCTGCCAAGAACCGGGCTGGTGCGGCGAAGACAAGGCGAACTCATCCATCAAGAACAGGAGTGATGCGGCACAATGTTGGTCTCGAGGTAGAAGCAGTTCGGACTAACGCTATGTTCTTTACATACAACAATTGTTCTATAATTATCCCTATCATCTTTTGGATGTTATTCTACAAAGCTTTGTCAAGGTCCAAGTCTCAGATTGCGGTTGTGACATGGAGTGATTGGCTGCACGTTGCGACATCGTCGACTTTAAGTTAGTATTTTTTCTCATTGGCTTCTGCACGAGATGTGTTCGTCTCAAAATAACCTTTTGGCGCTCATACTCATTGCTGATTGGCCCGCTTCGCGAGCGAAGCTTAGGAATGGCATCCGCACCTAAAATTCGTTCACCTTTCACATTAATGAGCCTTGTATCTCTAGTACATTTAGACGATCTCTCACGTCACTTGTACAACTCCATCTGATCTGTTCCTGTATCGAGCTTCCAACCCAAGAAGTCGGTCAGCTTCACGTTGTTCCTCCACACCTTGGCATCACACGTGGTACCTTATGCGCTGGCGATCCTGGGGCGAGTTTCAGAATATGCACGAAACAATCGTCACAATCACAAGTAAGAAACACGATTTACAGGCTGGAAGCTCGTCAATTGTTTTCAACTCTCAACCGCCATGTTCATAATGCGACTGTTAAGGGGCCCAAACTTGCTTGTTTCTGCGTTGTTGGCCCGGTTTCTCGCGACTAAAGTCCAGTCCAGTGACTCCACGTTGGACTTCGTTCATGCTCACGAATTGCTCACTGCGCAGCACTCCTTCGATCCTTACACCATGGGGTTCTAAATTGCAAGGCAGACGTAATGCTAAGAGCCATGGCAGTGCCAACATCTCAACGCACCCTTCAGCATGCACTACAACTGGCATGGTTGTGGTACTCATGGCTCGGGTTTGGACCATGTCATAACCCTTCCATAGTTGACTTTGACATGGCCGCCATGAAGGCCTTAAGACTATATTATGGTACGGCCCCTACCTTGCGTCGCCTCTGTTGGGCATTGCATCAATCTCCTACTTTGCTGCTTCATCATTTAATTTTCCATCATGATTATTCCTTACTCTGTTCGCTCCATCTTGACAGCTGCGGCTACTCTATCATCTACCGACATCAAGACTTCCCAAGACACCAACACCCTCACTACTCGTGCCATAAATGCAGACTATGCCAAAGTTGCTACCTCAGCCATCACAGCACTCGATAGCTTCTACGTCAAAGATTCCTTCCGATGGATGAACATCGGCGGATGGATAGCAGCAAATGTCTACAACGACATCATGGACTACGATCTCTGGTCCAAAACCAAGAATTATGAGAACACTTACGGTGCTTCTCTCCTAACCATCGCCACATCGACAGCTGCACAAAAAAAGGCAGGCAGTACGAATGACTTCAATGATGATCAGCTATGGTGGTGTCTTGCTATGATACGAGCATACCAAAATTATGGTCATCGCGAACTCCTTGACCAGAGCATCAAGCAATGGCGAGCGATCGGAGCCAACGCTCAAGTGTTCAAGTCGGACCAAGGGACGAGAGTCAACAAAGGTGGCATATTACGCGACACTCTCATCCCGGCTGACTGCGATGTGGACGGTGCGGTCTATTGGGCTTCGGCAAGTGACTCTGGACTGAACGCCATCTCCACCAGCCTGTACGCACAGGTCGGGGCATGGCTCTTGGCCATCACAGGTGACCCATCATTCCGCGGTCCAACAGATAGTGCAATCGGCTGGCTGCAACGAATGATGTTGGACAAGAAGTCTGGGATCATGAACGTGGATGCTTTGGTGGCCGGTGGTTGCACCAAACAACCTGGTTCTCTGACCTACAACACTGGCACTTACATCGGAGCCTTGACATCTCTTTACATGACGACAGGCGATGCCAAGTATCTCGACCAAGCCACGCTCTCAGTCACATCCTCTACGACTGGCGCATTCGGCAACAACCCCGCTCTGGTCATCAATCAGCAAGCCGACTTGACTGCCAACGGCGATGGAGTTCAGTGGCGCGATGTTTTGTTTCGAAATATCGCTGATTTCTACGTCACTATTGGCAGCAGAGGCAAAGTCAGTAATGACTTGAAGGGGAAAGTCAGCGCATTCTTCAAGGCCAATTACGATCAGATCCAAAGCAAGGCGAAGTTTGGAGATTTGTACGCAGCCAATTGGTATGGAAAGATGACAGCTGGGTCTGATTGGGGCACTGGGAGTGTCTTGAGTAATTTCATTGGCTCCATGTTGGTATTCTAGAATTTTCTGTGACATTTTGCGGGCGTTTGGATTGATGGCGTTTTAGAAGATGAGTCTTGATACCCGGATACTACACGTAGAAGCTATTGGCTTTCATTTAGACTAGAACGAGGGCGGAGTGTCTATTTCAGGATATTTTTATGAAGCAATGACACATATTTTACTCCGCCCATCATGATCAACTACCAGGCTGACGCTGTTCACTGTTCTTGAAATCAAAATTCCTGGCTTTAATATGAAGTCTCAAAGCTCGTAGAGAATGAAAAACGAGACACATCATTTGGGCTGCTTCCAGATCGCTTCTCGCTCCGTGGGGCCAGCGTCTAGCTACAACCAATCCCGGTGGTGTTGGAGTGGATGCGTTCCGAACTTCATACACACAGGTTAATTAGCGCCTCAACATTTGCGCATACTTTGTATGCGCACCAAGCGATATCTCGAATTGGTCTGCAACCGTCTGTAAGCGCTTGACGATGGAGTTCCAGGGTTTCGTTACTCGTATTCCCTGTCACGTGCACACCCCGCATACGTGCACACCCGTTTGGCTCACTGCTCTATCCTACCTTATAACTTTAATTATATATAAATTAATAACTATAATTCCAAATAAAATATTATAAACTATGAATTATATTTAAAAGCATTTAGATTCAGAATATCTAATTTTTTAATTAATCAGAATATTACGCTAGCATTTTACGAGTTCTTTCACGTAATAATCTTACCTTCGGTGTGACGGTTGTGCGTTCTTCCCGGAATGCACGTGATATATAGCACAATAGCAGAATAGAGTTATTTTATTCTAGTAGCCTTTTGGCTCAGTTGACTCAGTGGTTAAAGCTATTGCTCCATTTGTATTGACCGGTTAATCGCCGGCGTCACATTCGGCTTATCCGTATTAATAGTCGGTAATAAAAGCACGTAAGTTATAAATAACTTTATAATTGACTGAAGTTTGAGCACAGTCTTCGTCCACTTTAAAAGCTTCTTTTTAAGACGATTTGCCGCTTTTTTAACTATTTTTATAACTAACTATATAATAGCTTTCTACACCTGCGCTTCCGCCTATTTACTCTCTCTTTCTGTTGTACGAAATAAGGGCTGGCTAGCCGAAGTTAGCCCGAAATAGGGGTAGATTAGATAAGCTCAGATAATAGGTTTTCAGGAGTGGATTCACTTTTGGCCTCTGATTCTGTACGACACTTTCTTTACGCCAAATCTCTTTTTATAAAGCTTCTTTTATCTTACGAGCGTCGGCTTCACCCTTATTAATTACTTTATTTTCCTTTTCTTATATAGCTCTTTCTTTCTTTTCTTTTAAGAAGCTTTAGCTTTACCAATTTCTATCGGTCTATATAACTTATACTAATTAGTTTTTATTCTTAGTAAAATTCATCTTCTTTTTACGCTTTCTTTTCTTCTTTTTAAGCTCTAATATCGTGCAACATACCTTGAGGCTCTACAGAGGCGAATATAAAGTCAAATTGAACGTTGCGCAGTTGCGTATTAAACCGTTATTGTATATTCTATATAACGTATTCAAGCTCCCTGAATAGGGAAGCTTACTAGCGCTATGGTTTTAGTAGTCTTAATTAGACTCGCTTAGCTAATTAATTATAAATTACATAATATACCCTCTTATTAAAAATAATACGTAGCTTTAGCAAAGCAAACAAGTGCTTAATAAATATAATAAATAATAATAAAAATAATAAATAATAAAGAAAAATAATAGCTAGTAATTAAAGCAAATATACTTAACGTATAAGCGAGAGTATATAAACGGCTCCTTTCCTCTTATAACTTCCTTTTATAAATATATTAAATTCAAAATAAGTCGTGTTTCTGCCGTTAAGTTAGCCGCTTATACCTCTCGCCTTTTTAACCTCGCCGCTACTCGCGAAGTTAAAAAAGTATATTTCTTCTTATTTTTTATATCTTTAAATTTAGTTTTTAATATTATTTAAGTTAAAAAATCGAGAAATTAAATAAGTTAAAATATATTAACTAATTATAATAGCCTGCCGCCGCTCTCTCTCCCCCTCGCCGTCGCTCTCGCCCTCGCACTTCTTTTTCTATGCTTTTCCCTACCGCCTTTGCCGCCTTTACTATTTCCGCCCGCTGGTATACTAAGGCAAGTGCTAATAAGAAGGTCCCTTGCTCGGTATACGTTAAAACTGCCTTAAAAAGTAACTTTTTATTATTATTTATTAGGATATTATTAGTTCGGCTCGGTGCTTTCGGTGCTATAATTAGAATTAAAATTATATTAATCCTGTCGGGCCTATTATCGCGGTAGCTTCTACTGCTTTTATAAAAGAGAAGCATAATACTTCTCGCACTCGCGTAAGTTTACTTTTAATTCTTATATTTTTAAAATTAATTAACTTTAAGTAGCAATTAAAAAACTTCTGGGCTTCGGTCTATAAAGCTTTTTTACGCCTAATATATTTATTTTATTTTTATAAGTAGTTTTAAAATAATTAACTTTAATTATTTTAGCTATTACTGCGGCCCCCGCCTTTGCTCTCGCTTTTGTCGTCCTTGCTTCCGCCCCTCGCCTAATCCTCTTACTTATTCGGGTTAGTATTAGTACTAGTGCTAATACTAGTATTATTAATATTAATACTATGTCAGGAGTGGAATCCAGTATAAGGAGGGTCGGGGATTTTACGGAAAGTTTGCAGGCTTAGTACAGATTACGTGTTAGGATTTTTATTTATTTATTTTAGAGAGAAATAAAAAAGATCTAAAAAGCTAAATATTAGTTTAAATTATAATTAATATACCTTGAACGTTTTAAATAGTAATTCCTTATTATTTTAAACCTTATATTTTAATCTTTTTATTTATATAGAAATAGTTCGTTACTTATTTAAAGCCTTCACGAAGTAATTACAATAGCTAAAAATAAGAAGAAGATAGTTTTAATAATAATAAAAACACTACGATTACCTTTACTTTATTTAATTAATTAATTATTAAATATCTTTTAAAACGACCTTAAAGAAAGTTTATTTATACGCAGCGAGTAATTCTAGCGCTTTAATAGAAGCTTAAAGAATCTTACGGATAACGACGAAAAAGGCTTGGATATTAAAGAAGCTATTAAGGCTAAGCGACGACAAATTCTAAAGATTTAAATATAAATTAAGCGAAAGAAAAAAGAAAAAGTAATTTAGAACCGAATCGAAGAGTTAAAGGAGGTAATACGAAAGTGAGAAAATTTAAAAAAGGAATTAATAAATATATTTTAAAGAGAATAAAAAAGAAAGAAAGTAAAAGTTATATAAATAAAAGGAAACGTCGACGCGCGAACACGACTGAAGACTATTATTATAACGAATTTATGAAACTCCTTTAAGACGACTTCGATATACGCTTGATAATATATTAACGAATTCTAAAAATATAAAAGCTTTTAATATATAAAAGCAAAAGCGCTAAAGAAGCTCAGTCTTTTATTTAAAGTATTAAGCAGATATTCCGTTAAAATAAAGAAATAATATATATTATAAATAAAAACAAAATTAATAAGTACGTTCTTACTTTTAACGAAAAAATAAAACGGAAGCAGCATCAGCAAAAAATTTCGCGGACGCTTAAAAATCAAATCCGCTATTTTTGTCATTTTCGCTATTTTTGTTAAAAGGCCGCTTTTAACGCTTAAAGCCGCTTTTATAAAATTTAATTAGTCGCTGGTATTAAAAGCGCCAGTTTATTTTAATAAACGCTAAGCTTAATTAAGTAATTTTTATAAATATAATTTAAACGCTAAAATATTAAAAAAAATTTTAAAAAAAATCTTGGCGTTTTTTATTAACCGAATCCGGTTAGATTAGCGTTAATTTTAAGTTTCGTTTATATTTCGTCGGGCACGTCCTAAAAACTAGTCTCGCTAAAACTCTTACGCTATGAATATCTACGCTAAAAAAATTATAATAAGAAAATCGTTCGTTTCGGGTAAATTATATGCGCACGCTAGCCGGCCCTAGCCCTAATCGGGCGTTATAAGAGGCATATTTATTATTATTATATTATAATTATTATTAATATATTATTAATATTATTAATACTTTTATATACCTTATTAATATATTAAATAAAATAAATAACAAAGCTTTACTTTTAAAAGTAGGGTTATCCGAGGGGCTGCTGCCAGGGTTGACTTGCCCAGACCCTTGTCCAGAGCCGCAAAAACAGTTATTCCGGAGGAACACCAAAATCTAGGGCTATTATTAATATGTAAACAAACCGTAATTTGTACCTGAAATTATTATTTTTATTATTACTATAATATTAAAAAATACAGTTACAAATCCTATAGATCTAGGAACCCGTCGCCCGGATGCGCCGCTATTAAAAAGTCATAGGGACACTTTTTATTTTATAAAATTACCGGCATTCCCCTTTAAAATCCGGCTTTTAAAACACGTTAATATAAACGATTCGCTGTCCCTTTTTATTATGTATTTCACCTTTAAAATAATGTAAAGGCTATAATAAACAAAGAAGGAAGCACGGCGCAAGGCACTAGGCAAGGAGCTTAATAACTCTAAGAAGTCAAGATTTAAGGTAAAAAAGTATTTAATTCTTTTAATTTTATATAAAGAAAAGGCCTTTTATATAAACCTTTAAAGGTTATATATTTAATTCCTTAAATAACGCCTTAAACATCATTTCCTAACTAAAATCGCCACTTTATATCCGTTCTTAATTATAATAAATGGTCGCCCCCGACTACTTTTACCTACTTATAACTCGGCTTATTAAAAAAAAAAAGGAAAGAAAAAAAAAAGAATATTTTTTTAAAGTAAAAAAGATAACGTTAAACTTTTCTATTTTAATATTCTTTTTAACTTATATTAAAATAAATAAAAAAAAGAAGTTTAATTAATTAATAATATATATCGACTTATAATCCGGGCTTAAGGGTGCTTCTTGCCCTTCTTCGTAACTCGAGCTGAAGTTACTCTAGTACTACGCTTATTTTTCGCCTTAAGAGTAAGGGACTTATTTCCGTTTAAGTCTTTCTTTAAAATAAGTAAAACGTAACTAACCTTCTTCGATCCACTTCTTTATAGTCTATCGTTATTACCGTAAAAGACATCTTCTAGTAACTAGGACTTAATAATAAGAATAAATAGTCTTTAAAGGAGTGTCGTTAGTCTTTTAAGTTTTAAATTACTAACTTTAAGACTGAGCTTAATTTTTAATTTATTAAAAAGGCTTAAGAGTTTACCGGTTAGTGCTTCACAAGTCGCGGCAATATCCTCTGCTATTAGTCGATTTATAAGCTTATTATTCTTTACTTTTCGAGCCTCTCTTTAAGCCTTATTTCTTAAGTCGATTTCGTTAAAGCTTATAATCCTTAAACTTAATTTTATAACTTCTTTTATTATAATTGGTTTTTTAAAAATAACGTATTAAATCTTAGAGGCCGTAACTCTTAAGCCGGGATTAAGGGTTATAATTACGGTTTCTTACTTATTCTTATTTACGAGACTAAAGGTTCGCTTTAAATTTATTTAAAGACTTACGTTAAGCGTTAATATAAATACTCCTTTACTTACGGCGACTTATAATCCGGAATTAAGAGTTAAATTAGTTATAACTTTACCCTCCGAGTCTTAATTTAAAATATTTTCTGACTTCGATTATTTCAAAAGTTCTTTTATTTTAACGTTATAATTTACCTTACTTAGCTTTTCTAAGATTATAAGATTGACGATATTATTAGCCTTAATAAGTTCAGTCTCTTCGGTTTGAAATACTTAAGACTTTTTTTTATATAATTACTCTTCCCGCTCTCGAACTTAAATTTAAGCTTTATATATAATAATATATTAAAAGGACTTATACTTTTAAAGATATATGGATAATTCTTTTCTTTTAAAATTAAAGAAATGGCGGGCTTCTTTAATAATAAAGGAGTTAGTTTAAGGTAGTCGTCTTATAAAGGCATTAAATAACGGGCCTAGCCTTATTATAAAAACTATAGCCGAAAATAATACGCAAGTCTTTAATTTTATTTTTTATTAAAAGACCGGGGGATATTATAATCAAAAGATAGATAATATAAGCTTATTTATTAAGACCCTATTCTCCAAACTATATTCGTTTATAACCGTAATATAATTATTAAAAAATGCGATAAAACTTATAACGTCTTTTTATTTCGTTTTAATAGTTAAGCGCAAAACAAACCTTTATTTTATTAAAAGCGAAAATAAAAGTATATTGTTTTTAAGCGATTTAAATAAAGAATCCTTAGTTTAAGCGTATTAAGCGTATTTCGAAATCGCGCCTTTCTTTCTTAAGTTAATAATATAAAAACGCTTATTCAACTTCTTATTAATAATAATATTAATATGTAAATAAAAAATAAAATAACCGGAAATATATTTAATAAGTGCTTAATTAACCGGAATAAAATAATAATTAAGAATTCGTAAAGCTATTAACGTAATTCTTAATCCGGGATTATAAGTAAATTTAACTTTTTAGTCGTCTTTAATATTAGCTTTTATAAAGTTAATTATATTATAAGCTTTAATTCCGGGATAAATCGAAACTTTAAAATAAATAATAAGTTTAAGATTATTATCCTTTTGACTTATTAAAATAATAAAATATAATTCGTGGTCTTAATAAAGATATTATTAAAAAATATTATAAATTATATTATATATAAAAGCAGTTAGCGGACTAATCTTACTTATGTCTTAATAGTAAAATTAATATATTTTAAACTCCGATTTGAAAAGGCTAATAAGCTTAGCCTTTTTAAAACTAAGAGAGAAGATATACTTGATACTAAACGGAAAGTTTAAGATAGAGTAACTAGACTTCTCGAGTATATTAAGAGCCTTTAATATTAAGTATTACTTTTAAAGGTCTTTAATTTATTCTAAATCTAAAATCTATATTAAGGCTTTTACGGTTAATTTAAAGTTTGAATAGCTTAATTATATCTTATACTTTATATTTTCCGCGTTTTTAAACTTTTTAAATATTTTAATAAAGTTAAAATTAAAATAAAAGATTTCTGGGTTTTTTTTATAGTTTTTAAGTTATTAAATGTTTTTTTAAATTTCCGTAACTTTTAATTCTTTTTATAATATATTATAATAATCTACGAAGTATTAAATATAAAACGCGTATATTATCTCTCTTTCCTTTTCTTCTTATGCGTCGATTCGTTTTATAATAAAATACTTTACAAATCATAAACGGACTGCTAATAATAAATTTATCTCGAATAGGTCTCCGAATTCTAAAATGATTTTAATTAGTTTTAGGATTTTATAATAATAGCTTTTAATATTTAGTTCGATATTAAATATATTATATCTTTCTTTTAAAAAAACCTTAACGGCGACCCTTAATCCGGGATTATAAGTTCTTTTAATAATACTTTTAGTTAGCTTTACGATACCTATAATATAAATAAAGTCAAATTCGGCTTTAAAAAGCGCACGAAGTTTTAAAGTATAACGCTAAATATAATTTATTGCCGCAGCTAATAAATCCTCTTTTATTAATTTAACTCCTGTCTTAAAGACATCCTTTTAAAGTCGACCTCGTTTAATATTTATATATTTAATAATAAAGTCTTATAATTCCTTAAGAAAATTAAAAATTATATAAATAAGCTAATTACTTAATTATTCTAGAAGGGGTTTAGCTAGCGAATTATAATTAATAATATTAAGCGGGGCTGGGTCGGGGAATTAATTTATAAAAAAAACTAAAATTAATTTTTTTATAACTTTTTTCGGGGATTTAATTAATATAAAGACTCGAGTTTCCTTTCGTCGATTAGACTTTGATATAAGATTTAATACGAAATCTTTTAGAGGATTTCGAATTACGGGCTCTTTAATTTTTAGGCTAAGATTATCGGTTAAGGGGACTTCGATCGGCTTATAAGGCTCGGAAAGATTAGTTAAGAGTTTAAAGAAAGGGATTATAAAAATTATAAAAAGCGAAGTTAAGTTTATGACTTTATTCATTTTTAATTTAAAATTAAGAATTACGATTAATCGTTCGACTACTTTAAGAGCTTTAGTTTTTAATTTAAGATTCGGGGTCGGAGACGTTAAATTAATTACTTAAAAGGCGGCGACTTTTAATTTAAAATTAAGAGTTATAATTAATTACTTTACTTTTTTAAAAACAACTTTTTATTTAATAATTATAAAGATATACGTCTTGCTTTTATTTAAAAAGTTTCTTAATAATATAATCTTATTCTTATTTATAAAAATAAAAAGTTTATAACGGGAAACTTTAAATTTAATCTTAGCGAGGGCTTTATTTAATAAAAGAGTCTAGATTTTCTTAAGGAAGTTTACGTTATCTTTTTACGTTATTTAATATTAATTAATAGTGCTAAGCGAAAGCTTAATATTCTTCCGACTTCTTAACGCGCTTCCTCCTTCGATCCGCTTTAGTTAGGCTTTATCGAAAATAAACTTATTTAAGGCTTTAATTATTAAGGAAAACGGCTTAATTTTTTTTATTAACGTAATAAGCTGCCCTCGGGCTTTATTCCCACTTATTACTTTTATATAATATTTTTAAAATATTTTTATTTAATTAAAAATAAGTAAACGATTAAGCCTTTTTTACTCTTAAACCGTTTATCTCTTTTATTTATTATATCTTAGACTCGGTCGTAAAATTTCTTATTACTTCGGTTGTATTCCTTCTTATCGAATCCTTTTTCTTTTATTAAGTACTTAATAATTATATTATATTAATTAATAAAATTATTATCTTTTACTTTTAAGGCCTACTTAATACTTTTATTTCTTATACTTATTAAGAGTCGTTTCTCGTCCGGCTTAAGGGTATTAAGGACCTTTTTAATTTTAGTAATTAAAGTTAATATGTTTTTTTTAAAAGGAATAAAAAGCATAAGTCTTAATTTAAGATCACGAGTTTGCTTTATAATAGCTTTAAATTTAAACTTTATTAGCGTAATTAGTTTCTTAAAGCTTTTAGCGCTTAAACCTCCGATTAAACTAAACTTAAATAAGAGTTTAATAACTTCTTAAACTTCGCTATTTAATATATTTCCTATTATAACCGCTAGGCTAATAATAACACGCTTTATAACTAATAAGCCGAGATTATGAGTTGCCTTTAGCCGGCTTCTTACTCGATTTAATTTAAATAATATTTTTATAAGTAATTTTAACTCTTAATTTAAGATTATAAGTTAAATTCGGCTAGATTTCCCGACTTAAGGTAGCTTTTGAGGTTTTTTACGAGGACGTGGCTTAAATCGAGGATTCTTGAAATTTAATATAATTAATATAAAGGATTAAAAGTAAAATATAAAAAGGGCTAGTTTAAGTACTCCTTAAGCGAGCTTATTAATTCTTTTGCCGTAAAGAGCTACTTCTCTTTTTGCGACATATAATAAAGTTATTAACTTATTTTTAATTAAGAAATTAATATTTCTTATAATATTTACTTTTTAAATAAACATACGTAATTTTAAATTAAATAAAGTAAATAAACAATCTTAAGCGAGAGGCATTTTAATCTCGCTTAAGAAGTAATAATTATTAATAAAAAAGAGTAATTAATAACTTAAGAAAAAGAAGAAATACATAAGATTAAGCTTTTTATATTAAGGTCTAAAAGAAAAAGCTTTTAAAATAAAAAAATAAAAAAAAATAAAATTAAAGACGAAATATAATAAGGCGTTTAAAATGCTTAAAAATACGCGTAATATAACTAAAAGAGAATAAATAAAAAAGTAAATAAAATTATAAATTATAAAAACTATTAAAATACTCGTCCTTAACTATAATTAAAAATAATTCTACCTTAGAAAAAATGAAAATACATAAGGAATTAAAAGAAAACAGTTTTATAAACGGCTTTTTAAGCTTATATTAATAAAGAAAAGACAATTTAAATACAAAATAAAGTTTAGCGCTCTTTAGTCGTTAATAATGTAATTTCGACCTTAAAATCTTCGAATTTACTGCCATTTAATTCTTTATTTAAGTCTTTAGAACTAGTTTAAAGGTTTAAATTTAATAAAAATAAAGTTTAGTCTTATTAATAAAATCGTTTTAATCGATTTACTAAAAAAGTGCCTTGTAAAAAAACTTTATTAAGTTTATAAAAAGAGTAATAACTTTTCTTATTATTTGCTTTCGACACTTAAAACGGTCCTAGCCACCGATAATTAAGCTTATTATTTACCGAGAAATTAATTATACGCTTTATACTATACGTTAAAATCAAATCTTCTTCTTAAATCGGTGTGTTTTTTATGTTTTTCGTTTTATCTTAAAGTGCTTTATTTACTTTTTTATATTATTTTTTTTATAAAATAATTTCCTAAATGTCCTTATTACGTAATTCTAGCTGTCGGCACTTTATTATTAAAAAATTCCTTCTTATCTTAATTTATTTATAATTAAATATTTTCTAAACCGGGAATCTGTTTTTAAAAAACAATATAAGCTCTCGTCTATATAATAAAAGAATAATATTACTTTTATTAATTAATAAATAAACGTCTGTAAAATAAATAAAATATACGAGAATTTTCGTATTTAATAATAAAAGCCTCTTTTTATTACTTTAGAAAAGCTATTTAAAATATCTTAATAAGCTCTTTCCGCTATTCTATTACTTTTAGAGTTATATACCGAGATTTAAATCCTTTTAATATTATATTTAATTATAAAAGTATAAGCGATTCCTTTATTTTCCGGTCCTTTATTAATAATTAATCTTTTAAATAATTTATAGCAGTAAATAAGGTCTTCTTAAAAGAACTTTATTATTTCTTTTGCCGTAATTAAGCTTAAAGCTTTTTCTTTAATTTATTTTAATAAATCTTCTTTTATAAAGATAAAGTATTTCTTTTTATTATTTATAATTAAAACTCGTGCGACATTTAAGCTTATTTTTTCAAATATTTTTATAAGCTACGTAAAATATAAAGGATTCTCTTCTTTTCTTGCCTTTCGTTTTTAATAGCTTACGCAGCTCTTATAAAAGGCCTTATAATCTTTAAATAAACTCTATTAAAAAAAACACTTAATAAGGCAATAATATATTGTTTTTCCTTCTTAATATCCGCCTTCTTTATAGTACTTAAAAATAACTTAATGCCGCTTGGCCTTACTATTTATTACAAGCCTTATTAAGTATATATTATTAATTCTTTTATATAAATTGCGATTATAAATAAAATATTAAAAAGCTTTATTCTTAAAGCGTTTAAAATCACTTAATTTAACTATAGCTAGGCGTTTAAAATTTATTAAAAAGCGGGCGATTTCTTTTAAGTCGTTAAAATAAGTGTCGTCAAGAATTCGCTCCTAGGAGTTATAATTTAGGTTTATTAGTCGCTTTATTATTATTTTAAATACTATAATTACTCCTAATTCGATTATAATTTATTCATTAATGTTTTATTCTTATTATTTTATAATATTTAAAAGATGTTTTCTTTCTTCTCCGTTTAAATAGTCTATCCGCCGCCGTGTTTGTATTCTTAAGAATATATTTAACCTTAAAGTTTATTAATCGTATTTAAGTAATTTAATTTATTAATAACGCCTTAAGTAAATCGCTCGTTATATTATTAAGTTATTCCATAAGAACTTTAGCGTCGGTTTTAAAAATAAAATATATTCCGTAAAGCTTACTTCGTATTTTTTTTATTACTTTAAGAGCCCCTCGGCACTCCTTCTTTATAATATTATATTAACTCTCGGCTTTTATTTATAATTTACTCTTGAATCGCATAAAGTGCCTCTTTTTATTTTTATCTAGCTATTAAAGGACTGCTCCTTAGCTTATCTTATTAATATCCGTTATTAAGATAATCTTGCCTTTTTTGGGCTTGTAATTAATTTTAATTAAGACAAGTATATTAAAAAGCGTATTTTTTAAAAGTTATATAGCTTTTTTTTAGGGTTTTAATTAAGCGAACTTAACTCCTTTTTTTATTATAGCGTAAATTAATGCCGTAATAATAAAAAAGTTTTTAATTTAAAGGCAATAGTATATTATAACCTTAATAAACGCCTTTATTTTAATCACATTTTTATATTGCTTTTATTCGCAAATTTTCGAAATTTTCGATGTTTTTAAGTGCCGCCCTTTATTATTTGTAACGTATTTTATAATTTTTAACCTAAGTAAGTAATATTAAGACTTTGGTTTAATAGTCGCCTCTATTCTCTCGAAGCGCACTAATACCTTATTTAAGTTTTAAATATATTTTATAATAAATCTCTGGATTCTTAATAATACCTTTTTATTATTATAAAACGACGTAAAACCTTTAATTTTTATATTATTTATATAAAGTAAAGCTATATAAAAAATATAATTTAAAAGAATTTTATAAATTACTTATATAAATTAAGTAATTAAGTTAATTACTTTTTAAAAAAGTCTCGTCATCTGGAGTAAGTTAATTAAGGTATAAATTACTATTATATCCCTTAATCGAGCGTATAATAAGAACTAATCATACCTTAAGAAGAGGTCTACTAATAATGCTATAATTAATTTAGTAAATTTAATTAAAAACTAATTAATATTTAATAAAATATTTACATCTCGTACCGTAACTTTATTTATTTTTACTACGGTCGTAATAAGTTAATATAATCCTTTTTCTTTTTTAATGTTGGATTTCACTTCGGTAACTCGTGCCGATTCTACCCTGGAATAGCCGAAGGAGTTTCCACTGCTTACGCGGCCCGGAAATTACCTTCGTATTCCGGGAAATTACGCTCGTATTCAATTACGTAGCCCGTATAAGCTACGTAATCAGTTTCGTAGTCGTAGAAGCTTCTAGAGAAGCTATTATTTTGTATATAACTACCGTAGAGCTCTTCTAGCTCTTCAAGCAAGCAAGCAAGCAATCAATTCTACTTTGTCTTTGATCACGTGTCCTCACCTACTGCGCTTCCTCTTTCCTGATTGGCTCGCCTATTCTCACATTTAATTATAAGAAACCATTTATTTTTATATAATTTATAATATTATTTTAAAATTCCTTACTTTAGCCTCTCTTTTAATATTAAAATAACCTTATTTTATAAAGCTTTTAATATAAAAAAAGACTTTTTTTGCCACGCTTTATGCGGTATTATTTTAATTTCTAAAAGTAATAAAACTTCCTTTTTAATTCTCCTTAAGTAAGTCTAGTCGAAAGCTAATGCCGCTTTCCGATTTAAAAGCGTTTTGTAAAAGAATTCTTATTTTTATTTTAAGATTTATTTTTTAATAATTAATTATTTAAACTATTCTTTTATTAACTTATTTCTTATTACTAGCTCGGAAAACCTTTTAATAATAAAGTTATTAAATTTACCTCCCGAGTAGAGTGGCCTTACTTTTTTGTCTTCCTTAAATTAATTATTAATTCCTTTAAGTATATCCTTATTTATTTTTCCTAAATTAATTAGCTTTACTTTATTAGCTTTCTTTTTATATAATATATTAATCTTTATTAACTTTAACAGTAAGGCTTTAAATAAGTAATTATTAAATATAAAAAAGAAATCTTCTTTATTTTTATTTAATTAAAATGCGAAAATCTCTAATTTTAATTAGTATTTAACTTTTAATTTAAGATTCAGAGTCTTATATTCTTTTCCTTTTATTTTTGCCTCTTTTAATAATAATTAAAAATCTAAAACGCTTATAAAATTTCTTAAAATCCCACCTTTAATTAATAATTCCGGATTATTAACAAAGTCCTTTAAATCTAAATTATTTAAGTTCTTTTAAAAACTAATATCCTCTTTAATGCGTATATTAATTAAACGTTTTCCGTTTTGTTTTTATATTCCGCTTTATCCTTAGTAATTATAACTTTTTTAGTTATTATTCTCTTTATATTTAAAAAGGTTATTTATATAATTCCATTCTTAAGGTAATTAAAACTTATACGACTTTTTAAAATAAATAATATATTTAATAAAATGTCGTGGCTTACGTTATTAATAATTATAAAATTAATATAATTTTTAATCCTTTTAATATTTATTATTATATTTTAAATATAATTCGCAAATTTGAATTTGTCTTTAATAGTAATAATAAACGTTAGAGCTTTATAATTTAAAATTAAAAGTCTTACTTCCTCCGCTATAGCTCGATTTATTATATTAACTTCTGCTTTATAGTCAATCGTAGCCTTACTTTTAATTTATCTTATTACCGTGACTTATAATTTCGGTATTTATATAGCTATTTTTAGGTAATTATAAATAATTTCAATTCGTTTAACGATCGCGTTAATTAAAACTTTTCTTTTTTTAAGGGACTTTTTAAATAATTCCGCAAAATTAATTATTTTAATAAAAAGCTTATTTAATCCTGAGTTCGATTAAGACGCCTCTTCGCTATTTATAAATATAATCTCGACCTCGTATCCTCTTTTAATAAGAATAATTAGGATTTAGCGGTTTATTATTTAATCTTAACGCGATTATAATCCGTATAAATCTTTTAATTTAAAGTTTAAGTTTTAATTTATTATATTTTTTATTACTTGCTCTTAAGCTACGATTAAAGTATATTAATCTATTTATTTTTCTTTTTTTAAAATTCCGGCTGACTTCTTTCCCTTAATTAAGCGTTTAATTATAATTTTAATTTTAAAATTAATAAAATCGTCCTTTATTTTATTATTTTTATTAATTTCGTTAATTCTTTTTAATTCCTTATTTACTTTATTTAAAAGTACTTTATAATCCCGTCCTCTTATTAAAAGTATAAAACGTAATTTCTTTATATTTATTAGTTTTTTTTTAACTCCGGCTATATTAATTAATATTAAAGGGCCTTTAAGATTAACTTATTTTCTTCTTTATATAATATTTACGTTAAAAGGATTACTTAACCGATTCTTTAAGGCCGAATTTATTCCTTTCGGTCGTTTTTTAATAATATAAATTAAGCGATTAAATTTACGTATCTTTAAGTTCTTATTATATTTCGTGCTATTAGTTTTTTATTGAATCGCTACGACTTAAGATTATCCCGACTTTTTTTAAATTAATTAAGCATTTTCTTAATGTAATTTAATATAGATTTTCTTATATTTATTAATATAATAAACGTTATTATTAATAAAATAATAAAAAAAGGGATATTAATTTCTAAACTTATATAATAAGCTTTCGAATTAATTATTACAAAAGTTATATACTCTATTCCCGTACTTTATTATATTAATATTAACGCTTTCGCCTAAATCTATTATTTCGCTTTTATTATTTTATTAAGAGTACTTAAGACTAATAAACTCATATTAAGTATATTAAAATAAAATCCGACTTTTAAGATTAAACTTTAAAACGTAAGGCTTTATATTTAAAAGTTAATTTAACTTAAAATAAATAAGGTTTATTTTTAAGTTAATCATTTTTATAATTAAGGCTTTTATTTTATTAGTATTTACCTTAGCTTTTTTTAAGAAAGGTAGCGTAACGAGTGCCTTTTTTATTACTTTGGTAACTATTAAAGGTTAAGTATATTTTTTTATTAAGTCTTAAATTTCTTTTATATATAACGTTATTAATTATTTCTCTCGTTAAAGAACTTTTATTATTTACTTACTTTTAATTGTCTTAAAAACGTGTTTTATAAATTCGGGATACTTCTTTTTATAAGATTTCGGTTTAAAATCATCGATTTTAAGTTATTTAATAATTTTATTTTAAAAGAAAGCCGGTAATCTTAAGAAGAAGAGTTTACTTTAGTCGACTTTATTAAGGATTTTCCGGTATATAAAAGCCTTTAAGACTTAAGAATAAAGTCGGCAATAGCCCTTAAGATTTATAGCAGTATATTAAATTATAATAAATTTTTAAAAAAAGTTCATAGACTTTCGGATTTATTATCGATTATATTCTTTAAATTCCGACTTTAATACTTTCGCTAGTGCTTTTTATTCTTCCTTATTTTTTTATTTCGGGAGAGTCTTAATAATATCCCGTTAAAAGTTATTATAATATTAAAGTAAATAAATAACTTAATTACTTTTTAATACTTTGTAATTTATATTAATCTTTATATATTACTTTAAAAAATCCGAAATGTTTACTCTTGAGAAGAGAAGCATACTTACTAACCCGAGGAAGGGCATAATCCCTCGAAGGAAGTAGTTAATATCGCTAATAGTCATATTTCATAAATTCCTTTTAATTCCCGATATAATTTCCGAGTTTTCGAGACTTAAGTCTAAGGGTTTTATAAAATTGCTAATTAAAGTATTTAATAAGTCTAAAGAAGATAAAAGTAATCGAGTTTAAAAGGTTTTAATTCTATTTTAATATTTAATTTAATTCGATCGGAGTTTAAGAATTTAAGAAATTCTATAAATAATAAAAACATATATTAATTGTTTTTGTTATCAAATACTAACGATATTCGTGGGTTTTTATTCTTTATTAACTTCTAATTCGGGCTTACTAGTCCCGGTTTAATAGATTCACTAATCCCTCGGTTAATTTTAATTAACGTATATTTAGTTTATTTTAATAGGGTATTATAAATTAAAATTAATATTAATAAAAACCTTAAAACTAAAAGTTCGGATTACTTAACGATTTCAGTTTAAGTTAAGGTCTACTCTTCGTATTCCGAATTATTAAGAAACGCCTTAATTTAAAATATAAAGCTAATAATGTTTTTCTTAATTTCTTTATTTATAATTTATAATTTCCGGCGTCTTTTTAAAGAATTAAGTTCGGCCGTTTAAGCTTTACTAACGGGTTGCCGAGATAAGCTGTCTTAATTTAAGTCTAATTCTCGTATTATCGTTAATCGTCGAGTCTTTTTAAAAGAAAAAGGAGGTATTTAATTTAGAGAGTGAAAAATTATAGATTTCTAGTTTTAATAAATAGTCTTAATTACGAATCGAGATGCTTTTATATAAATCGTATAAAAACGAATCCGTATGATTTTCTCCTTGCGTAAGTTACTAATGTAAAGGCTATAATAAATAAAGAAGGAAGCACGGCGCAAGGCATTAAGCAAAGAGCCTAATAACTCTAAGGAGTTAAGATTCAAAGTGGAAAAGTATTTAATTCTTTTAATTTTATATAAAGGAAAGGCCTCTTATATAAACCTTTAAAGGTTGTATGCCTAGTTCCTTAAATAACGCCTTAAGCATCATTTCCTGGCTAGAATCGCCACTTTACAATAATAAATTAAATAATTAAGAAGACAAATAATTACGTCTGAGACGTAGAAGACTATTCTCAGTTATATACACGACCCCTCCTTTAATATCCTACTACTTATAAAGAGCTCTACGCATATTTTACTATACGTATTTATATAATGTATAATATATAATACGAAATCTCTAATTATTAAGTAAATAAGGAATATCTCGCTTACTATAATATTATACGTCACATATTAAGGGATTAGTTTTAAGAGTTCTATATGCGTGTGAGGCTAGTTAAAAGTAAGGCTTTAGGACTATATAAACGAGTAAGTATTAATGCTCGGGCATTAAATTTATTAACTTTTAATAAGTAAATAAGCTCTTAAATTATATTTAAGACATTAATCTTTCGATATACGTGCTTAAAAGAAATATTATAATAAATAAGTATATAATTTAATACGAAAGGCAAGCTAAAGAAGCTACCACAGTATTAAATAAACCCACGCCTATAAGCTTTAAAGTATAAGCGATTATTTGTATTGGATTTATTTTTACTTGGAATTAATATATTTTAAAGGCAGGAAATAGGCCTGTGAATACTCTTATATTAGTTACATTAAGCGGTACCAAAAAAGCCGGTAAAAGAGGGAACAAGACCTAAGCGGTGGTTTTGAAGCTTTTATAGCGATTACTAGAGCCTTTAATAGGTTACGGATACTATGCCTTCTTAGATAATCTTTTTGTATTAGTCAAATTCGTAACGTACGTAAGAACCTTAGGCTTTGGCGTCACTGGCACGTGTCGAACTAACTCTGGCGTTATTAAAGAATTATTAGATTTAAAGAAGTTAGATAAGAACGATATTATCCTATGGGGACAGCTTTATACTTACTTTATTGTCGGTATAACTATACCGGGACATATAATAATAAAGTCACTTAAATAAATATCAGATATTATTAAGTGATTTCAAAAGTATTATAAAATATATTCTTTTAAAATAAGAGTAAAGCTTCTTATATACCGGTCCGGAACCTTATTAAAACCCTACCGTTTCGGCTTTCAGTTAGAATTCCATATTAATAAGAATCCTTACGGACTAATATAAGCAAAACTTCTTTTAAAAAGATAATAAAAATTATAAACGTAAAAAAGAAAAATATATAAAAAAGTAAAGAATAAAATATATTAAGAAAAGAGGCCGTAATAATAGAATAAAAGAGCCGAACTTTATTAACGAATAATAAGTAATTAAGCGAGGAGCTCGACTAGCTACTAAAGTGCTTGCTATTATCGATTAATTATAAATATAAAGAGAAATCTCCTTTAGGAATCGACTTAATCTCTTAAGTAATTATATTAATAGAATCTGTATCCTTAAATTATTAATCTGTATAAGAACGAAGTGCTAACAGATTCTATAGACTTAATAATTATAATAATAATAATAATAATAATAATAATAATAATAATAATAATAATAATAATAATAATAATAATAATAATAATAATAATAATAATAATAATAATAATAATAATAATAATAATAATAATAATAATAATAATAATAATAATAATAATAATAATAATAAGTAAGTTATTATTGATTCAAGATCGATTCGGTGTCGATCCGGTAGTGATTCGAATATTAATAAGTAATGTAATACTAATTCCCGTTCTTACCGATGCCCTCCGGGCTGCTTACCGTATATACTGCTTCCGCTGCGCCCGCCTTATAGCGACGATTCCGTCGTATAATTGCCTTTTCTATAATAAAAAAGGGAAGAAATACGCTTATTACGCAAAATAAAAGACTCTTTACGTCTTTATAAATTATAAAATCTTAAAATTAATTCCAGAAATAATCCGTAAAAGCTTCGTATCTAATATATAACTTAATTCCCTTAATACGTAAGTAAGGAGTTCTTTGCCTTTTCCGCTATTATAATAGCAAAAGATAAGGCTACTGTAATCGCTGCCGCGACCGAAATCGATTCCGTTTATTTAATTACTTCGGCGAAGGCGTTAAAGACCGAGAAGGAAACGTTAATAGCGTTACTAAAGAAAATTCGTGCTTTTTATAAAAAAGTATCTAATTTATTAAATAACGTTAATATAAGTGCTTCCGATTTTAGCTTAATATTCGGTTAATATTAACGCTTAAAGGCCTTACTAGAGTTCTCTCGCCATATAGCGATAGAAGCGGCAAAAAAGCGTTATCGAGGAGATTCTAATACGGAAAGAAATAAGAATAAGGCAAAGAAAGAGAATAATAAGCTTACGGCCGAGTAGAAAACTACTCGCGCTAAGCGCCGTCGTCTTCGCCGCTCGTCGTTTTAAAAGCCTTGTTTCGGATTAGCTTTATAATTAACTTTTTATAGCGATACTTTCTTTATATCTTTATACGGGAGTAGCTTCTTATAATAAAACCGGCAGCTAAGTCTTTATTAAAGTATTATTATAAGACCGCACGTTAATACTTTAAATTAAAAAGTAAATAAAAAATTTAATTACTGTTTTTTATTTCGTAAACTAAAAGTAATATAAAATATAATATAAAAAGAACGTAAATATATAAAAGAAATTAAAAGTTAAAGAAAATTACTACTTTCTAAAATAATACCGGAACTAATCCGAATCGCCTCCGGTTAGCCTTTAGATTTAACTTTTTATTTTAATAATAAAAGAATTTAAATTAATTAACTCCTAAAGAGCCTTATTTAAATTTGCTTTAATTATCGTATTAACAGGATTACGAGCTTTATCGATCCATTTTATCTCCGTTAATTCTTTACGTTTATATAATTATTAAATAATTATTATATTAATTATTAAACGTTTTTCCTTTATCATACTGAGTTTAACGATATATTTATATAGCGAAAAAGAGTTTATATAAACGATAATAAAAAGGCGTAAAAGGCCGAGCTTATTAATTATTATAATAATAGTAATCAATATAAAAATAAGTATATTAATACCTACTATTATAGCGTAAAGCTCGGAAGCAAGAATAACACGTATTACTTTTTTATATTTCGTTAAGCTAATATAAACAATATTATTACGGATTATAAATTCTGAATTTCTTTCTGTTTCGGTACCGATTAATATTAAAAACTCGATTTATAAACTTAAGTTTTTATTATTAGCAAAAAAGCCGTTAATAAAGGCATATATCTTAGCGGACCGTAAATTAATAAGTATATACCGCAGGCTTCTCTTTTAATTATTTATTTATTATTGAAAACGTAAATTTAAAGCCTTAATCTCTTCCGTAAACAGATTTTAATATTATATTACGACGGAGAGATTAAAGATAGCTTTTAATTAATATATTATCGTAATATATGCTCCGCGAGCGCGTTGTTTTCAGTAAGCTGCTTTATAATCTTCTTACGTAATATTAACGACTTTTAATCTTACTTCTTATTCTTCTTAAGATATATAAAAATCGTTTCCTTTTATAATAATAATATAATTATTAAACGTGACTAATTCGAAGGAGTTAAGGACTTATATTAGTTTAATTAAGAAACCGGCTTTTATGATCTATTCTTATTTCGTTTTCAAGAACTTGCTATTTCTTAAAATAAGAATATTATCTGTTTATATTCTAATTAGTCTAAAATAAGGGTTCTGCTGCGTAAATATTAATAAGCAAGAGTTAAACGTAAAGGTTTCTATTTATAAGTTCTTTTAATAATGTTTATAATACGTATTAAACTAATAATTCCTTAATTCCGGAATATTATATAACAGGAGTATTATTATAAATACCGTTTCGTAAGGAAACTCGTCCGTAATCTTTACTAGTAATTACGTAAAGATCTTCCGAAGGAGCTTAATATTAGCTTATATATACGCTTAAGTAATATCACGGATCGCTAAGGTCGATTCAGTATCATTTCCCGTTCGTTTTAGCATTCTAATAAAAGCCGTTAAGTAAATAAGGAATCGTTAGCTAATTCGTTAAATTATTAGTAATTATATTAAAATATCCTTTTTCTCTTTATTATTAAAATATATAATTATTAGCTTTAACTTCTCTCGTAGTGTAAGAGTCTCCTTATCCTTAATTTCGTTTATTATACGTAACTTGAATATTCAGTGGCTTTTAAGTCGTAAGTCGCTTTAGTCGATTAATATAAAAATATTTCTTTTTATAAGTGCTTCGTATTTTATTCTTCGGGATTATTAAAATAATAGATTTAGCGTCTTAATCTTGCTTTTAATTCGTAGTTTAATAATAAGCTCTCAATTTTTAATCTTTTTTTTTTATAAGAAACGCTTTTATATCGAAATCGTCGTTAAATACTTAAATTCCTGAAATTAATTATATAAAAGGTAATTTACTTACAATTCAGTAAGTTTCTAGTATCGTCTCGGATAAGTTATTAACTCGTGATCCCGGCTTACGGGATTTTTTTAATAAATTTTCTTTTTAAAATTTAACGTTTAATATATTTATCTTAAATAAACGTATAAAAATTAATCTAAAAGTTCTGATTTTATTACCGTTTATTTTAATCTTATACGTCTTTTTTTTTATTCTCGGGAAATTATACGGGCTTTTTTGTCTTTTCTGTTTCTTTTATATTATAACTTAATCTTTAATTTAAAAGTTATATATATAAGTTATTATAAGACTGTTACGCGTCCTTAACGCGTTATTTACTTATTAATTAACTTGAATCTTACGAATTTCTTTTATAACTTTCTTAATAATAATAGCGCGTTACTTAATAAACGGATTTAATAAATTTATTTCGGTTAATTTAAGATAAGCGCCGAAAACAAATAATATAAGGATAAGGCTTTAAGGACCTATTATATTATTAATTACTTTTATAATTATTTATAATTCATTCTTATCGCTTAATTCCGGGTACTTTTCCGTATCGATTTCGTACGCTCGATAAAGAAAGCGGTAGAATCGTTTTACTTTTTTAATAAAATAATATACCTTTATAAATACAAATTTCGGCGTCGTTTTTATTAATCTTAAAGAACTCTTAAACTCCTCTAAATTAAAATTAGTCTCGTAATCGTAAATTACGTAATTAAGAGGGCTAAAGTAAGTATTTATTTATGCTAATTTAAGTGCGTTAAATACAGATCGAGCCGTAACTAATTCAATAGCTTTTCGGAGTAATTTTGCTTAATTAAACCCCATACTCTCGTCGATTATATAAAGGACTTGTTTAACTCTTAATTAGATTATATTAATATAAATTATATAATTAAAGTTAACGTCGTCTTTTAGCTTGAATCTGAACTTTTATAAAGCCTCTTTATGACTTTAGTAATGCTTATATAACTTCTTAACTTTTCTTATTACTTCAGAATCGGGATTATAGCCGGCTTAGTCTAATAAGAGCTTTAAACGCGTTACCGTAAAGTAGCTAAACCGCTTATAGAGTCGTTTAATCTCCGTCTTTATAAGGTAGCACGTGCTAATCGTCCTTGTTAAAGAGTTAAGAAGTTGATTATAACGATTTAGAAGAAACTACGTATGACTTTTCTTTCAAATAATTAAGTATTTCTTTTTATTTTAAATTAATATATTACGGAAGTTATCGTATTATATATTAAGCTTATTTAGCTATTGTAAATAAACCAAAAACGGTATATTCGCGTTTATAATTATAAATTCTATCTTATTAATAAGAATATTAATTATTATAACTTTAAAGGAAGGTCTCGAACCGGCACCGAATATAATCCGACTCGCTCCTGCTTGACTTGTATTAAATTTAATATTCTAAATCTATTATAACGCCTACAATTAATTAATACTGCCGGTGTTCTTATTAAACGCTCTTATATTAATTAATAGGCCTTAGAAGAACTTATTAATTTATTACGTTATATATGCCTCAGAAGTAATAAGTTTTGTAATTATAATTTTTAAAATATGAATTACTTTTCGCTTCTTAAGTTATTAAAGCATTTCTTATATATTATATTTCCTTTCACTTACTGTAAATATAATTATATAAAGTGCTAAGCTGTCGCTCTCTTCGCTTGCGTTTAAGTCGTCCGAATTAATAATAAAATCGACTTCCGACGACAATTCTAGTTTATAATTGCTATTATAGCTTCTAAAAGAGGTCCGAATCTTATTTAAATCAGAATTATTCTTTTTTATATATATTAAATATATTTTAAAAGAGGAATCGTTAGTTTTAAGGCCTTTTGTTTTTCGATTTGCGAAGTATTTTGCTTTAAAAGTAGCTCTCTTTTCGTTTATATAACGGCTATTATAATAATTTAATTTCTTATAAATAATATAATTGAAATAATTAAGTTTTAACTTAAATTTGTTTCCGCGTCTATTTTTAGATAAGTACTTAATCTTTTAATCCAAGTAATACGCGTTACTTTTTGCGACGTGGTATCTGTGTCGATTTAAGCTTATTTCGGAGTACTTATAGCGTTAATCTGAGTTATACGTTACTTTTACGTTAACCGCGTTCCGTAAACTATTTATAAGAGTAAGGAAAGTTAAAGTCGCGTTAAAAAGTGCTATTTTAAAAAAAGGATTACTTAATATTCCTTAAATTATCTTATTATATAACATTTAATTATTTCGCATATACTTATTCTTAAGACTTATTTATGTATATTATAATTTCTTAGCGAAGTTCTTTAACTGAATTAGTACTGATTTGCCGCGTTAATAATCGGCTTTCTAGAAATCTTTAAATTTAAGGTTAAATTATTAACTAAAGAACCGCTAAGCTCGCTCTTCCGTTTTAAAGTAATTACGCGTAACTTATATTAATTAATTAAATATATACTTCTTATTTTATAAGTAATAATAATAATACGTGCTCGCTTCGTCTTGTATTATAAAAGAGAAAGCTTTCTCTTAAATTACTTTAGAAACTTTAATGCGTTAATAAAAGTTAATAAGAATATGCAACTTCTCGTTTAAATAGTCTTTCGTCTTATTATATTAGAGCTCTTTAATATATATCTTTAATAGCGTAGCTAAAGACTTAATTTGAAATTCTAAAAGAGGTTTTATAATAAACTAAGAAAAGGAGTCCGAATTCTTACTGTTATTTATCGATTTTAAGGTTATTTTAAATAATAATATTAACCCGTCTCTTAAGATAAGTAAAAGTGCCGGGGTCGGGTTTAAAAGTAAAATATTATCTAATCTTTATCGAGGTAAACTTTCTATAAGGCCAGGAGTAAGAAATAGCGACTTCTTCTTTACTTTCATAAGCGCCGGAAGAGTTACGTTATACAGATCCTCTTTTGTATTAGTTATTATAATATATTATAAAGCCGTAACGTCTTAAGTGTTTTATAACGTATACGTCTCTTAACTTGGAATTAATATTTTGACTTCTAGCGTTCGTAAAGTTAATCATATTAATTTAAAACTCCTGATTTACTTATCTTATAGCTGTAACTCGTCTCGTATATATTCCGATATAGATTCAGGATATAATCGAGCTTAGTCCTAAAGCTAGTCTTATGATTACTTATTATATAATACTTAAAGTATTACGTATAATACTCTAATGGTCTCCGTCTTCTTTAATCGTTCGACGTAAACTTTATAAAATCTTAAAGCGTCATAAAAGTAAAATCTCTCTTATTTATTAATTAATTTAAGTTAGTCGACTGTTTATTCGCTAAAAAACTTATAGAAATCTTAGAAAAGGAACTCTCTTTTAATTCGTTTATTATAAAAGTCTTTACGGAAGTCTTCTGAGTACTTCGTTAAGTCCTCGGGGAAATCGTTTATTAACTGATTCTTTAAGACTTAAAGTATAATATTTACCTCGTTCTCTTCTCCGTTATTTACCGGAATTAGTTCTCTTATTACGGATATGATTCTTATAACAGTGCCGTTCCGGTATAGTTCTAGTAGGTTTACGGAAATATAGTCTCGTGTTAAAAGGGTTTATATTAACTTAATAATTATCGAAGAGTAATTATCGTATTAAAGTTAATATTTAATAATATCATCGAGACGTTCGGCTCTTTATAACTTCTAAAAGCTAAGAAGATTCTCTCTTTTAATTAATTTAAATATAAAAGCGAAGCTAAGGCGTTAAAATCTTAACTTCCTACGCTATCTGCGATTTCAACTCTTCGGTACTATAACTTTGCCGTTCTATAATACTTTAAGTAAACTACTAATTAGTATTAATATAACTATACCGGGACATATAATAATAAAGTCACTTAAATAAATATTAAATATTATTAAGTAATTTTAAAAGTATTATAAAGTATATTCTTTTAAGATAAGAGTAAAGCTCCTTATATACCGGTCCGGAACCCCACCGAAACCCCACCGTTTCGGCCCTAAGCTAGAATTCCATATCGGTAAGAATCCCTACGGACCAATATCTATAGTTGACGGCAAAACACTTTAAATCGGCTAGAAGGATTAAGCTTTTGTCTTATTTATAATATCGGTCTTATTAGCGAATAAAACTATTGAACGGAAAAGAAAACGCCCAAAAGAAATAGGCTTAAAGGCAAAGACATCCCGAGTACCCTTTATAAAAGGAGCTACTAAAGTATTACTTATTTCGATAATAGCTAATAGCTATAATTACAATATAGGAGCTGTGGATTAAGGGGATTATTTAATTGCTTAAAAGCCTAATTTAAGAGAGGTAGGCCGGGGAGGCTATTAAGTTATTAAGCACTAGTTATTTAAGCTTATTTTAATAAATTATTATTTACTAACTAAGCGGTCTAAAGTTAAAGAGCCGCGGAAGCTGTCTTTTAGAAGCCAGCAAGAGTTTCGACGGGTACTCGTTAAGGGGCTATTTACTATAATAGATAAGGCTTCTTAACGGAGCTTAAAAAAGAGAGTCTTTATTATTAATTAAGAAGCTAACCTTAGACCGCTACATCTCCACTAATAGGTTAAAATAGCTAAAAAAGAGTTAGTATATTATATATAAAGGAGGAAGGTTTGAAGACAGGCCTACGAAACGGGTTGCATTAAGTCAAATATTAGTAAATTAGGGTCGGTCTTTTGCAAAGAAACAGACGATATTTAAGTATAAACAATACGATATTTATTTATATAAAGATAAGCCTTGTTTTAATAGATTTCATAGCGAGTAATCAGAATTTAAATGAATTCGACCGAAATGCGGCTCTCTAATTGGCCAGAATTAGCCGAGGCAACCCTGCGCTTTGGCCAAGTCAACCCTGGCAGCAGCCCCTCGGATAATACGCTAGTTTATTTTGGCGCTTTCGGCGCTTTTTACGTCTTCGGCGCGCTTTTAATTTATTATAATGAGAAACTGTCTCCAAAATTTTCGACATACAACTTTGGCTCCAAAAGCACCGAAAGCGCCAAAAAGGCGCCTTTGGCGCCTGCGTCCGACGTCTGCCGCAGGATTTTTTTGCAGATGGATATTCCGTTTATGTGACGCTTGCTTTATAAAAGACGGCAATTACGTGTGACTGGCGACTTATATTTTATAGCGGGAATATAAAGATATTAAGTATTTCTTAGAATTTATAATTACAAAAGAAAGAAAGTATAAAAAAGAATAAGTTATATATAAAGATAGGCTTCGCAGAAGCTCGTCTAATCTCGGCATCTTCTTAGTTAAGAAGTGAATAGCTGAAACTGGAAATAAAGCTTTAAAAGCTTTAAACCGTTATATTACCCTTCCCTTCGGAAAAAGCTCGTCCTCGAGCGTTAGTTTATTTCTTTATCTTTATTAAAGTAATCGTAATTATTTATACCGTCTTTTTATATTTTTAATTAATTAAGGAGTTTTACTAGCGGTCTTAGCGCGTCGCGGTTATTTAAATAGAAATCCTTAACTTTATATAATATATATATTTAAAGTCGAAGGCATTATATTATTATAAGTTAACGTCGTAGTTAAGCTAAATAACGCGGTAAGAGAAATTAAAATATTTCTTATAATAAGTAAGTATCTCTTTTAAATCTTATTCGTTATTACCCGTAATATTAATTAATAAAAGTTCGTCTTAGACTTGTCTTAATAAAAGATTATTAAAGTCCTTACGAAGCTTACTTATAGAAAAGACGTTATAAATTTTTATATTCGTTAGTAATTTTAAGCAGTATAAATTACTTATCTTCTTAAGTATTTTAAATAATTTATTTATTAACATATTTAATTTCTTAAATAAACGAAGTGTTTTAAAGTAACGTATATTAAGCTATACTAAGCGACTTTCGTCGAAGTCGGTTACGCGGCGAAAGCGGTTATAAGACCGGGCTATCTTAACTTAAGTTATAATAAGGTTTAACCGAGCTATATTCTATGCATTACGAAGTCGCTTTATATAGTTTATAACTTATTAAGTATTTAACTTATCAATAAGAAATATTAAGTTTAATAAGTCGATTTTCTAATCCTAATTCGTGCGAGGTGCGTATTTATAAACTACTTTAAATAATAAGAGTCCTCCTAAGGAGTCGTGAAGAAGTGATATTTATACGTAATTTATAATAAAAAGTAATTTAAACTAGTCGTCTTAATAGTACGTGACGAAAGGTCGGAGTCGTCTTTATAAGTATTAATTATATATTTCGGTCTAACTATTTATTTAAAGATAATTAGCAGCGAATAGCTATCTCTTAGTTTCGAGAATGCTATAAAAAGCAGTCTAAAAGCGGGAGACGAATTAAAGGCCTCTATTAAACGTAATAATAAAAGGAGCGCCAAAATAACGATATATATAATAAATATATGTACTAATAAGCTTCCGGACATTAGTAGTTTTCTAATAAGATATATTAATAACTTATTTACTAAAATAATCAATAAAGACAAAGATATTATTAAAGCCGTGCTTATTTTTATTAAACTCATAGTAATCTATTATAATATATTCCTAAAGTCGGGACGGAACGAGGAAAAGATAAAGGAATCCGGGCTTTTTGTCCCGAGGCACTTAAATTCGTTCGATATATATAATAGTTACGATAATATTACTTAACTATTGACGTAATTCCGTACTATTAATATTAAGAAAAGAGTAATTAAATCGTCTTTTATACACTAGGGTGTATTATAATAACTCGATTATAGACTTTGCGTATTATAAGTATATAGAGGTAATTAACGTTAAGAATTGTTTATAAAGCGTAACTCTGCGGATAGTAAGTCAAGGTCGACTTAGTCTTATTGTAAAAGTTATTAAAGACGTTGCGTCTTTTTAATAGAGTTCTATTAATTTAATTCGTTTGATTTATAAGAAAGGGTATTTATTAAAGGGTTATAAATATTAAGGCAATAAATAATTATAAAGTTATAATCGGCTAATAACTCTGCTTATTTTATTTAGCGGGCATTTAATTATTTAAAAGTCATAAAGTATTCTAATACTTTATAATCTGTTATAATACGAATTTAATAATTTAGCTTTTTAATATTTAAATAATTTAATAATGGCGAGCATCTTTTTATAAATAACGTAATTAAGCTCTATAAGGAGTATAATCTTAAAAAAGAAAGTAATAAAAAACTAGTCCTTATTATACTATTAGAAAAGTATACTTATTATAACTTTATTACTTACGTCAGTCTTAAGTAAGTATAGTAAATCTTATTTATAATATTTTAAGAAAAGGGCTAACGTAAGAATATATTTTAAATAATCGAAGGCATTTTCGTACTTTACGATAAAGCGGAAAAGAATATTATTCTTAATAAAGTAAATAAAAGGTTTCGCTATAATATTATAATCGTAAATAAAACGTTAATAAAAGTTGCAAAAACTAAAGAAGGATTATATGCCTTTAATAGAACTAGAGTAATTTTATTAATTAATAATAAAGACTTTTTTAAAATTAACTTTTAAGTTAGAAGTTAATATAATAAATTTAAAATATTATATACGTATAACTTTAAACTTATACTTCCTTAAATCCGCTTAAAGGCCCGCGTTATTTAGACGTTAAAGCACTTTTTAACGTAAGTTTAATATTATAAGAGATCTTCGGAGTATATAAGGATATTATTTAAATACGTAATATAGAAATTATTAAAGTAATTAAAGAGAATATTATTTATATATTATTAATATATTATAAGGCTATTCGTTAGTCCAAACGAAAGAACTTTATATTTATAAGCGCCGTATTTTATATAAAAAGTTATATATTTGTTACGATTCCATGAGCCTCGTATTTTAACCGAGCGAGCTCGGCATCGCTCGTAGCATTGCCTTGGCATGGCAACCATGGCGCTAGGCCTAATCGGGAAAGGCTAGGGGGACCCTTTGTATATTTATACTAGAGCTCCCTCTTACAGAGAGCTCTCCTTTTCTCCTTGTCTTTTCTTCTCGATTCTGAGCGTAGCATTAGGCCTAAATACAAAGCTAGAGTTAACTCGCCGTATCAACCTCTTGCAAGCCGTAACAATATTCCTTTAAAGCTAAATCCATTTATATATAATAAAAAGCTTATTAAATATTTAATTTAATAAAAATACAAGCGTTAGTAATACGTGCTAACGTCTCGTTAATTAAAAGAAAAAGATATCGGTCCTTACGTATAAAGGAATTTAATATACGAAAGTCAATACACAATCGTAAGAATTCATTTGGCTTCTTAATAAAGAGAATAAGAGTAGTAAAGAATGCTTAAAATAGCTTAATAAATCTTTTATTTAAGTTATTAATAATATTTTCCTTAACAGCTTTAAGTTCTTTAGCCGATATCTTATAAAGTAATAAATACTTAAGTACTTTTTTACCTTTTCTTTTTAGCTTAATCTTATAATTATATAAGCGATAAAAGAAGAAAATATTACTTTTTACCTTAAAAAATACGTAAGTTTATTTAATATATTCCAGGGGAATCATCGATTTAACGTTTAGTTCTTAAATAAAAGCAGTAAACTATATAAGAGACTATCAGCGGTATATAAATTTTATAATTAATTTTATAATAAAAACAGCTTTCTCTTGCTTACGATTGCGTCAATTAATTAGAGTATCGATTTTATATAAATTAGCGGCAAATACCTTATCTCTAAACCTTCGCTTATAAAATATATAAAAAGCGGCACTGTTAATTATAAAGATTTCGACGACAAAGCGATATAATAATTATTTTTTAATAATTAGTTTTCTTTTATCTTATTTAATAAAAAGAATAAATAATAAGGTATTTAAATTTATAATATATAAGAGCTAAGCTTATATGCTTTAGAATGAATTAGCGTAATCTTTAGCGTACGTCTAACGTATAAATAAAACGAGTCGGAGTAAATCTATTCTTTTTTAAGAGTATAAAAGCTTTAGCAATTCCGTTCTTATCTTTTTAGCGCGTTTAAATCCGCTTTAAATAATATTAAGAATAACCGGTAAGTTATTATATATAATTTGCGTAACATCGGTTTATAATACGTAAAACGGCGGCTTTAAGACGTTATTTTTAAAGTCGTTAAAAACTTTATATACGCACTTTTTACGTATTTTAACTTATTATTTTCTTTAGCGCGAAGATTTTATAATATATAAGGAATTAATAATAGAATAACTAATAATAATAAACGTTAAGCGACAATAATTGCCGATAATAAGCAATCTTTTATACTTTTGCTTTTAAGAAATATACGCTAGATCTCGAGACGTAAAATATAATAATAATAAAAAAAGAAAATGAAAAGCGTCTAAAAGATTTTTAAGAAGTAAAACTTCGAATTCGGAAACCGTAACGCTTTTTTTTTATAAAAGAAAAATAAAAAAAATTAAAAAATATTTATATTTAAAATAAATAAAGAAGAAAGAAATAAAAAATTAAATTAGTTATTAAAAATTAATAAATAAATTAAGAAGTAAATATTCTTTAACGACGTAATCGACTTATTTTTATAAAAATATAAATACTTAGTTTTATACTCTTAATAAAGGGTAATAGTATTTAACCCGTAAGCTAAACTATAACGAGCGGTATATATTTTTATACGTGAGTTCGGCCGTAACTAGCGCTATTTCCGTAAAAATAATATAAAACTATCGGAATTCGTGGATCTCGCGATATCGAGATTCTATTATATAAAATACTATATGCGACTGATTTCTGTCGAAATCGAAAGGTTTTTAAATTTAATAATAATAATTAATTTAATAATAATAATTTCCGAGCATTTCGGCGAAATAAGAAGGCATTCGGCATAAATCTCGCTTTTTTAATATTAACGCAAAGCTAAATTTTGCGTAAGGACAAAGCCTTTAAATTAGTAGTTTTTATAAGAATTTAATAATAAAGATTAAAGGTTATAGCTACGCTAGAATATATTTAACTTAGTATTTCTTCGTTCCGCATTACGCTAATAGCGTTAGTAAATCTTACGTTAACGAAGGTCTCGGATTTTAATACTTTTATTATAAGTAGTAATGCGAGGGTAATCCGAGGGCTAAATAAAACGTTTCTTAATAGCATCGAATAGAACTTAGTAATACTCTAGTTATAATCGTTTAATAATTACTCTGTGGTTTCTTAAGTAAATAATTAAAAATAAAGTAAAAGATTATAAGCGCTTATTAATTATTAAATTTAATATAATATAATAATTAATTATTCAGCTACTTTTATTATTAAATCCTTTTATAAGAATAGCGCTTAACAAGAAATAAATAAAGGGTTTTAAAAAGAAAGAAAAAGACTTTAAAAGAGTATAACTAATAAAATAATAATCGTTAGCTCCGGAATCGAGAAGTGCGGGTAATTTATACAAGAGTCTATTTTTCATAAAAGTAATATATATTATAAGTAATTATTTACTAAGAAGCTTTATAAGGTTAAGATATCGTATATTCCGTATTATATTTAAAAAAGAGCCTTTTTTTAAGTTTAATCTTTTATTTATAGAATTAGTCTTTTCATAAGTAATTTAATACTTTTATTATTATCTTCTGCGGCGTAGCCGTTAAAGTCGAAATTATTATTACCGTTAATTTTATTTTATTAATATAAAATATATACGAATAGTTAATTAAAAGTTAAGTAAAAAAATACTAGAGAGCATTTCCTAAAGTTTAAGCGCGAGGTATATTAGCGCGCGTAAAAGTTTAATAAGTAAAAGTCCCTTCCCGAGATAAGTTATGTTTTCGAATACTTTAATTAGCGTGTCGAGGTCTTTAAGAGAACTAAATTAATATAAATATAATAAAATGCTTTCGAAGTAAATCTTTAATAATACGTCGAGAGGCTGACTTTCTAACGGAAAACTTAAATTAGTTATAATAAATTATATATTCCGTGACTTAATTTTAATCTTTAACTTAAATTACTTTTATATATTCATTAAGAATACAAGCTTTTTAATACTTATAAAATAGTTGCTTACGTAAGCGCGGAACGATTTTGTCTTATAAGTCTATTTTAAAGATTAACTTATTATTCACGCTACTTTTACGTATAAAAATATAAAACTATTAATAAAATTCCTAAAAAGTTTCTTTTAATCTTATAATAAAAGAAGTGTATTTATTTCTCGCTATTTATTATTCTTAGGAATTTATTAAAAAAGTAATTACTTAAAATATTAAATCTAATATATTAATAAGTTCTTTATCTTTATTAAGCTTTAGATTTAAAAATGCCGATTTTAAGAATATACAAGCTATTCTTTTTATTTAAGCAAGTACTTAGTCCTTTTTATAATTATTATTTATAAAGTACGTAATATAACGACGTAATAAGTTTTAGACTTATATTTCCTAAAGCTTTAAGTTATATTTTATGCCATTCGAGAGCTTATTGTGAAGGTTTAGAATTTTCTTAATGCGAGTAATATAAGATATATTTAAAATATTAAAAGTAAAAGAAGAACGGCGTAAACTTCCGTAACGGCGTAAGTTATAATTATTATTATTATTATTATTATTATTATTATTATCGAGCGGTTTATTAAGAAGTAAGACAGGAATACTCCGTGCTTTTCCCTTATTACGACGAGTATTAAAACGAGGCGTATTCTTAATTAAAGTTTATATAAAGCTATCCTTAATATTAAAAGTCACAGATCTTAAAAGTAAAGCTTTAATTAATATTTCTATTTATAATTAATTAATTATACGCTATAAATATATCATTTGTGCTTATTATAATATAATAAAGTCTTACGTAATACGCAATTCTTATTATAATACATTTCCTTTATTAATATTCCCCCTAAGAGTATTTGTATTACTCTTAAGTATATCTTATATATTACTTAGCGTTGTCGTTATAAGAGAGCCGGCGAGAGGAACGAAAAAAAAAATAAAAGATATATTTGCGTCTTTAGCGAACGACTAGTTTATAAGAGAAGGAGGTTAAGTATTTAACTTAACTTTAACTCGTTAAGTAAAAGGGAGAAGTTCAGAAAATAAAGGTTAATTAATTTTTTAAGTTTATATTAAAGAAAAGGAGGAAGGCGAAGGCTTTAATATCTTCGTAATTAATATTAGTTTATTTAATATTATTCGTTAAGTTTATATTTAGTATAAGCCTTCTTTATATCGAGCTGGTTCCGTAATAATTACTTATAAAGGAATTCGGGGGTAGGATATTTACTATCTTCTTAGACGGGTTAATAAAAAACTATAAATAATATGACGCTTACTTTATAAAAGACGGCAATTACGTATGACTAGCGACTTATATTCTATAATAAGAATATAAAGATATTAAATGTTTCTTAGAATTTATAATTATAGAAGAAAGAAAATATGAAAAGGAGTAAGTTATATATAAAAGTAAAGCTCTATAAAGGCTCGTCTAATCTCGGCATCTTCCTAGTTAGGAAGTGAATAGCCGAGACTAGAAATGAGGCTCTAGAAGCTTTGAACCGTCACAGTTTATTTAAGAAATTAAATATATTAATAAATAAATTATTTAAAGTACTTAAAAAGATAAGTAACTTATATTACTTGAAATTACTAGCGAATATGAAAGTTTATAACGTCTTTTTAATAAGGAAACTGCGTAAGGACTTTAATAACTTTTTACCGGGGCAAGTCTAGGACGAACTTTTATTAATTAATATTATAAGTAATAATAAATAAGATTTAAAAGAAGTACTTACTTACTAAAAGAAGAACCCTAACTTCTCTTATTATATAACTTAGCTTAATTACGACGTTTATTTATAATAATATAACGCCTTCGACTTTAAATATATATTATATAAGATTAAAGACTTTTATTTAAGTAATTATAACGCGTTAAGACTGCTAATAAAGCTCTTTAACTAGTTAAAAGTATAAGAAGACGGTATTAACGATTACGATTATCTTAATAAAAATAAGAAAATAAATTAACGCTCGAGGACGAGATTTTTCTAAAAGAAAAGATAATATAATAGTTTAAAGCTTTTAAAGTTTTATTTTTAGCCTCGGCTAATTATTTCTTATTTAAGAAGTTGCCGAGATTAAACGAGCTTTTATAAAGCTTATTTTTATATATAACTTATTCTTTTTTATACTTTCTTTTTTATATTTTCTTTTTTACGTAATTATAGATTTTAAAAAATACTTAATATCTTTATATTCTCGCTATAAAATATAAGTCGCCAGTCATACGTGATTGCCGTCTTTTATAGAGCAAGCGTCACAGTATTAATTAACTTATAACATATAAACTCTTGTTTTATATCAAAAGTCTAGTGTCGTACAAAATAAGGGTTATATACTGAATACTGCAGATCGCATCTGCAGGTCCTGTTTTTGCACAACATCTAGTCAAACATTTGAAAAATTATCAATCTTACCCATACTTTATTAAATCCGCGCTTTAAGTATTACTTTATTGGACTATTAAGCATAGATTCTTTTATTTCAATAGAGATACACTATTGTGGTTATAGAATAAAGCAGCAAATATGGAGCCTAAGGTTCAAAAGTGGCGTTTTGCTAACAAATCTAAGCGAAAAACTAGTTCCTTCTTTTTATTCCCTTATTAATCAAAATTTGATTATTATAAAAGAAAAGTGTTTAATAAAAAATAGTTTTATCAATCTTATAAAAAGATATATCTAATTATTTATATATTTAAAAATCGTGGTTGTGAAAAGTTTAAGTTTTAAAAATTAAGAGTTTTGGTGTAAAACAGGGGTTTATGCATTATAAGTTGCCACTGACTGTAGCTGTCGGTACGAAAGCCAGCCGGCAATCACAACTGCGTTGTGGTGTTGTTTATTAGAACTATCAGACTCTATCGAACCAAAAATTCTTGGTTTACTACAGAGCCAACCACTTCTCACTGGCAAGGATATGTCTTTCGAATACAACGATTGTCTGATTGACAACCGTGTGGCTGAATTTTTATCACTTGACCAAATGCAGTCCTGCAAAGGTGATTTTAGGGTATTCGGAAAACGCTTCGTAGACTATTTCCCTTCACAGCCCGAGAACTATGAATTTCCTGCCAAAGCTAAGTTCTACGAACCCAAGTTTTACAATGCATTCAAACGATTAAGTGGGGCAGCTATAACTAGAAAGCTTTTTACCACCAAAAGCGGATATTTAGGGTATGGGCCTCTTAGAATACTTCCTAATGACCATATATACGTATTGAGAGGTGCAAAATCTCCAGTTTTGTTACGTCCTACTGAAGAGAGAGCGATGCATAGAGTGGTTGGAGATTGTTATATTCATGGCTTAATGAAAGGGGAGGGCATGGAAGTACTGGAGTCTGGAGAAAGGATGTTTGAAAGAGCGATACTTCGATAAGAACTAGAGCTGCTCTTGACCAAAGATGATTCTGATTCATTTTGATGCGAGTTCCAATCGATTCAACAATGAGAGCTCTGTTTTATCCCCAATCACGCTTACATCATCTCCAAATTCGAAAAGTCAAATACCTCTTAATTATTCGCCGCCGGGATCCTCACCCTCCCTTCACAATCTCACTAGATGCATTACTGACCACATCTGAATGAAGACACCTGGTTGTCAAGACCAGCACTAGCGAGGTTCCTGAAAACCTGTTAGTGAGAGAAGTTATTGAACTGGATAGATCCATACCCAATTCCAGCAGAAGTAACGACGACACTGTTGCCAGTACATTTATAGTTTCTACAATAGGGTTAGTTGAGGCGTAAGCTTATGGCCAGATTTGGGGAAAACATACGCGTACAACACGCAGCTACCACCTGCATCGGCTTTGGCAGAGCTTGCCCAGTCCTCGTTTTCCTGGATGATAGACTCTATAAGGGTATTAGAATTGGAGCATAATGTAGGAGAACCATACGCACGGCATATACCCCACGCCCCTTGAATTCTGGCACAGCGGCCTCCATAATTTGCATACTGGCAGAGGGTGAGATAGTAAAGGTCAATTTGTTGACGTTTATTGAAGGTTGAGCCCTGGTAAAGACTTGAAAGATCCAAGTCCAATGGCTCAGGAAGGGCTACAGCTACAGCTGTTGCTGTAACTAGAGTTGCAAGCTGCACCAAGTGCGTGAGTAAAGTAATTGTCTTCATTGTGGCTGTGAAGTAAGAATAAAGAGGATGAAGGAGAGACAGCAGCGGAATTATGAAAGATAAAGTATGAGGAAGAAAGGGGGTTCTGGAGAATTTCGTATTCGGTGACCCCGGAGAAATCCTTGCGGCGCGTGTCTGTTAGAAAAGTTCAATATGATAAATTATCATGCATGATAACATGAGGCAGTGATCAATTGACAATAGTACGCTTACACCAGTTTGATGCCTCATCGTATTTAGCAAAGCGAAACGATCTTGTATCCAACTCTTGGCATAATTTGATTGGTACCTCCGTATCTACTCCGGCTTGGCAATCGGCGTGGCGTACTTAGCCGCTGAAGATCAGTTATATGCCTCACGCACGAGATTAAACAGACATGCTTTAGTCGCATGTTGGGGGCAAAGCTGCTCACCTGCTGGTATAGGAAGGAGTGTTGGTTCCTGCAAAAGTCTTGTTTTCTGTGAGGGAGTATTTCTTTCGTATACTTAGCCAATCGCCTAAAAAGTGACTTTCAGATTCGTATTATTCAATCTTAGGTACGAACGAATCTAAGGGCTCGATTCGGAATCGGGTTCTAAAGCTAACCAGACACCCCCTGAAAAGTATCTCCGACATCAACTCCAACTCGCGTATCGTAAAATCTTACACTAGTTCTGCATGTCTTGGCTGTTGGAAAATGGTAATACGCAGACCAACGAACAGGGAAGTTGCAGATTTGGAATTTCTTCCTTGAATAATCGAAAGGCACAGCTCGGGCGTCCCGTCGGGTCTTGAGCAGAGCTGAAATAACCTCAAATACATCTTCGAATCAATTCCCAGTTTTTCCATACAATTCTCACAGCACCTCATTCCTGTCTCTCACAATCAATCACAATGAAAATTCTCTTCCCCTTCCTAGCCTTCGCTTCTGGCTTTTCTCTTTCTCAAGCAGCGGCATTGCAATCAAGGTCCCCTACCTATATCTTCAATAATGGGAACGCCTATTGGATTGATAAATTGAACCATATCACACCCCCTAATCGTATTATCGCAAAGAGAGCATACGGTACAGCGCCAGAGCATTGTGTTCTCACAGCCAAGGATAACTCTTTTTGCGCGCCCTACAACATTGAAGTTTTTGACATTTACTATGCAGATGTAAGGAGTTCCACAAATTCTTCATGATATAGCCTTGAGCGTTCATTGACTTTGGAGTAATAGTGTCATGCTCCATGGGTTGTCTGCAGATGCACTGACGTCCCTTCGGACTACAATATTGATGTTATTGCAGATAATATTGGGTCAGTACTCACATTCATCTGATGATACAGACTAACATCTAAGCAGCAAGATTCCTGTTCGCGCACGCTCATGGGTCCGCCATTATTCATTCTATCCGTCCAATCTTAAATATGCCGCATATTCCACGCTCAACGATATCAATGTTTTCGGCTCATGGGCGGTTTCCACTGTCTTGTTCCACGAGACTGGCCATAATTTAGACAAATGGGTTGCAAATAGTGATCCTAATTCTCCAGCATACAGTGGTAATTAGAGCCAAGAGACTCAATTCACACTAATTGAACTGACACATTTCGTGACAACAGGCACAACAGCATGGACAAATCAAATCAATCAAGACTCATGTTGGCCAACGCAATACGCCTCTACTAGTAAGTTGCTCTTTATTTGAATTTTTTTGAACCATGCTAACTATCCACGAGATTCCGCCGAGGTATTAACATCTCTAGACACAAAATGGACAATTTGAGAAACATACTAACACCAAGAACAGGATTTCGCGGAAGTCAGCGTCCAAGCTACGTACGAGGAGAACTTTGGAGGCATTCCAATAGACACCACTTGCTTCACTCACACCGAGACTACGTCGCGTAACCTTCTTCGCAGCGCTATCAAAATGGTTCCCGGTGATTTGTGTCTCGACCGCATCACACCCTCGTATGTAATCTCGTGACGATTTATGAAGAACAACATATTAAAACTTGAAATAGAACTAGTGTCTGTTTGGGACCTACTGCTAGAGCACAAGGGTATTGTAACAATGTATTGGATGCCACGGCAGGCACAGGAGGCTCTTCGAAGATGGTTAAGAAGGTACAATTGCTCCATTTCCTTGCCTCACTTCTCGAATCCTCATTATCTGTCATGAGAATCAGTCGACTATAAAAACTTCCTACTAACTGATTTCAAAGGCCCAGTCAGCTGCAGAGGGAACCTTGCCAGTTCACATTCTCATGGAGGATGTTCAAAGAGCATTTGACGCGAATGTATCGTCGGCCAAGCCGAGAACAAGCTAAACAACTGGTGGCAAACGTTTTAGATGATTAATGGCAAGGAGGAGATATGACGGTTGGATATTAAGAAGATGCATGAAATGCAAGAGATAATTGAATAGTGAACGGAGTTTTGAATTTGACACAATCTCACCGATTGCTGAACAGGCAATGGATATTGATAAACGTGATTCCCGTGCCCCGCCTTACGCCGGCACTTGTTTTTTGGGTTACAGAGATGCTTAATAAGCGGAGAGCTCAACCCCCTCCCCCACCCCAAAAAATAACGTCGCACCCCATCATTCCGCCCACCCCCAGAAAAGACGTTGATTCTGAATGAAGAGGTGGAAGAGTTGTTGTATTGACTAGGAATGCAGAGGCTACCCCTTAGAATAAGAGCCCAGAGAGCTGGTCCGTGCGCTAACTAACCCCTTTGCGTACAGCCTTATCACAAGCGCCCAAAGCCGTTTGAGGCACTCCTGAATTTATCCAAGACAGTTACACACATGTTTCCGCTTCTGTAAACAATTTTTATCCCCTTCGGCAATAACATTCTTCAAACCAGCAATTTTTCTTGGTCGAAATCCGTCTCAGCATTCGCTGGTAGCCACTTGGACTTGGCGATAAGCACAGCATCCCTCTTTCGTTCTGAGAAGTGCTGGGGACTTTGAAGTTTCAGCTCTAGAGACAAACTCAATCATGGCGTCAAGATCCGGAGACCATTCAGATGGTAATCAACCGAAATACCATAAAAGCGACAGTGCCGGAGAAGGTATCCAGCTCACTGGATCCCTTGGGACATTAATAGCGCCAGCTGTCGCCACAACCACGCCCGCGGTCTCTCAGGATAATGACAGCAACGACGACGTTCTAACAGCTCATCATGACAATGTTTACTATGTATCACACCCCGATATAGAAATTGATGATAACGTGGGCAGTCAATTATCCGGTGAAGACAGGAAGATTGACTGACCTCCAAATAGCGAACGGATCGTGATTTAGATGCTGATTCAGCTTTGGGATCTATGCCAGCGTATACCTCCTACTTTTTATGATAAAGGCACGACTACTGATGATGTTCTAAGGAGCTCAACAGTCTCGCTGCGTGAGAGTGTTTATGAGTACATCGAAGGTGGTGTTTCCTTTCATCAAACGGAACGCTCAAAGCTCGCAGCAGTACAGAAAATGGACGAACATATCATGCTTTCAATGCTGGCAGTAATTTTGAACATCGGCTCTATAACTCGTCCGTATTCGTTACTGATCTTAATTAGAATATATCGGTCCGAACGACGAAATCGAACAAGAGAGACTCGGTCCGCTTTCTCTTAAATATTGAGAATCAAGTCGCTAACAATCAAGCAGATTTACAACATCATCTTTTCGTGATGACGATGGACAACGAATTGCATCTTGCACCAATCGAGAATCCGCAGCATGTCTTGGATATCGCGACAGGAACAGGGATATGGGCTATCGAGTTCGCTCAACTGTACCCATCGTCAACAGTTTTAGGCACGGATTTAAGTCCGATCCAGCCGTCATTGTGAGTAACCTTGAATTTCAATGGCGATCTGCGCCTTGGTACTGATATAGCACAGTATCCCTCCAAACTGCCAATTCCGCATCGATGACGCAGAAGAAGAATGGATCTACAGCCAACCATTCGACTTCATTCACGGCCGCGCCCTCGTATCCTGCTTCCGCAACCCCCCTTCAGTAATCACCAGCATCTTCTCCAATTTAACGCCCGGCGGATGGTTCGAGTTCCAAGACCCAGTCATGCCGTTGAAATCCATCGACGACTCACTCTCCGGCACATCTCTCGACGAGTTCCAAAAGTCCTGCATGGAAGCTGCTGAGAAACTCGGTCGGCCATGGACGAATGGGAAGAATTACGGGAAGTGGATGAGAGAGGCGGGTATGGTAGATGTGGTTCAGAAGAGTTATTACTGGGCTACGAATGGGTGGGTGAGAGGGAGGCAGCAGAAACTGCAGGCGCTATGGTTGAATGCTAATCTGAAGGAGGGATTACCTGCTTGGGGACTTAGTACTTTGAGTCGTGGGCTGGGCTGGAGTAGGGAGAGAATTGAGGTTTTGATCGCTGCTGCAAGGGAAGACTTGAGTAATCCGAATATCCATGCTTATGCGGAGTGTTATGTTGCTTATGGGAGGAAACCGCCGACTTAGAAATGTTTCTTTCGATTCTCTGCTCATTCGTGCATGTTTAAGTAAGTAATTACTTCTGATGACAGTCTGTCTCATTTAATATAAAGTCAACAAGAGAATTTAATGTCTCTAGCATATAACAAGGCTAGGAAAATGGATTATCTGACACCCGTGTCTCAAATGTACAATCATTGATCGCTTGTCCAAATGAAGTGATGCTTGACTAGAGCGAGAGATATTTCACGCACGGAAAGAAGCATTGATGCAGTTCTCGGGCCCATCATCCTCGCGCCAAGCAGTGTCACGTGGACATGGAATCAAAAGTCTAATACGGTGACATGGATGATGATCTTAGTTCTAGAAACAAACTCAAAACTTTAATAGGAAATGAAACCCCACCTCCCTTTTACTATTCCCCTCTTGCTTCCCGCTTTATTACAATAAGGATACCCATTATCTGAAATCCTCCGCAGGAATCGCAATTGGTCTTTTCTGCCACCGGGCTCTCACCGCCCGAGGAATCTGATTAGATCAAATTTGATCTGATAAGATCTGAGCTTCCTCCCTCGCTCATAATTTCCCGTACCACCTCCTCCAGCCCTCTCCATGCTACCACTATACATTCTACTCCTCGGCTACACCTCAATAGCATGGGCTTCGTTAAATGACCCTTCGGACTTTTGCTTTGGAGGCTGCGAAGTCGCTCTCAGGATCTTCACATTCAACTCGTCGTCCAAACAGAACCAGAATCAGTCCCTTTCACAAGCACAACAAGAATGTGCCAATGCCTTCAAGATCCCCTCCTTGTACTTATGTTTAAGGACCTTCTGTACAGAAGATGAACGAATCAGAGGCTTGAAGCAGAAGAATGAGACGTGTGAGAGAGAATCAGGTGTTAGCCTTCCACGTTTTGAGATTGTGGATGAGTATGGGGACGAGGATGTTAGGCGCTTAAGATCGCTGGGCAGGGAGGAGATGAAGGAGGAGATGAAGGCGGGGAGAGGGACGCATATGGTGTTGAGTGAGGTTGTTGTGCTGGAGAGGGAGGTTTGGCGATTGGGGTTTAGGACTTTGGTTAGTGAAGACTCCACTCTCTTGAGTACGTGGGATGGTGATCTTACTTTGTGAATTCAGGATGCGGCTTATTTCGAGACGAGGATTCATAATCTCTATGGGTAAGTGGATCTGTTTAATCCGAACACATAGGGCTAAATTTAAAGCAGTTGTGCCATGTACTTCTTCTGGGTCGTAGTTGTCGTCATAGGTCTTTCCTCCCACATCGGACAATATCTCTTATCCTCACGACACCACAATACTAAATGGCAATCCCTACCTCACGACGACAATGATGCCATGGACGAGCCAACTACGAAATGGAAAAGAAGTCTGTTCGACAAGCCGTATACTTTACTGAAGAGATACGTCACAGTCCCGGCTACTTTCGGCTACAAACGATCGCAGAATGTTAGGTGGTGCACCATCCCTACTCGCGTTCAGAGTCTTACTATCGGAGCTTTCGTGGTGATTAATATTGTGCTGTGTTCTTGCAGTTATCGTATTTTTGCGGATAACATGTAGTATGTTTATTCCCTCCTTTATTCATTTCATCCATATGTGCATATATCCATACATACCGAGAGTCCAATTCCTGACGCTAACCTTCCACCAGCTGGCCCCGTATGTCAGACCAAGCATTACGCTACTTCGCCGACAGGACAGGCATCATCTCAACAGCCAATCTACCCCTCATCTGGGCATTCGGCATACGAAACAATACTCTCCTCTGGCTCACAGGGTGGGATTTCGCAACGTATAATAATTTCCATCGGTGGGTTGCGAGGGTTTCAACGATTGAGGCAGTGTTGCATTCAGTCGCTTATACTGTCATGATTTTGGCTGGTATGTTTTGTTCGTGTTAGGAGGGGTAGTGCAATGCGAATGGGGGTTTGTGATTTGGCTAACTTGCTGGTGCAGGAGAGGCATCGATCAAGGAGGCTTGGGCTTATTACCTTACTTATTATGAAGCAAAGTACTTTGTCAATGGTGTCTTTGTAAGTTCGGAACGTTCCAATTTGGTATAAGCCTGGGCTAACGGCATGTCATGTCATGTAGGCTACTATATTCATGGTTGCGATTCTCGTCGTCTCCGTCTATCCACTACGAAGGAACTTCTACGAAATCTTCCTCTTGCTACACATAGTTCTCTCAATCTTCGTCATCATCACCATGTATTAGTAAGTCAATTATTCACCTGTCAACCCACCCACTCTCTTCGGCTCTCCACTCAGCACTCACCAACCCTCCAGCCATGTCGAGATTTTCCCCGGCTACACCACCTACATCTGGCCCTGCATCTTCATCTGGATCTTCGACCGTGCCCTCCGCCTTCTCAGAATCCTCTTCTTCAACGCACAATTCTGGAGCACCAAAGCACTCACAACGTACGACCCAAAAACGAACATTATCCGCACGACCGTCCCGCATGCTTCATCATTCATCAAGCCCAGACCGGGAACGTTCTATTACATATACACCTTCAACAGCTGGAAATTCTGGGAGAACCACCCCTTTACACTCGCTTATTCGACACCAGAAACATCACCATCGGAGCACTCGTCATTGAATTCTACATCGCTCTCACTCGGAACGATTACTCCCCCGCGAAGAACTACATCACCTAGCAATACCAACTCCCAACTAGACTCAATAACCCAATCCCCCGAATCAGCAGCACTTCTCTCCTCCTCCACCTTCTCAGAGCCCTCCTCACCATCCCTAAGCTTCCTAATCCGCCCCTACAAAGGCTTCACATCCCGTCTCCGCAACTCCGCCTCCACCTTACAATCCTTCACCACCCACCCCATCCTCATTGAAGGCCCATACGGTGAAACACAACCACTTCACAAGTATGAGACCATCCTGTTCGTTGTCGGCGGGACTGGTATCGCTGTCCCGCTTTCGTACTTGAGTACGCTGCTGGGTGGAGAGGCGAGGACGAGAGAAGTGAGGATCGTGTGGGCGGTGCGAGAGCGGGGGTTTCTTGTTGATGTGTTACGCTCGGATTTTAGGGCTGCGTGTGGTGGTGAGGATGGGGATGTTGAGGGGGGAAAGATGTTGGTGAGGGCTTTTGTTACTCGTAGGGAAAATGGAAGGAAGGATGATGAGGTTGAGGAGGATATAGGGAAGAGGAGAGGTGTCGAGGTCTTGAGGGGTAGACCAAATGTCTATGAGGAAGTCGAGAATGTGGTTCAGGAGGCGGGAGATGGATCACTGGCTGTGGTGGCGTGTGGACCCGGTATGATGGCTGATGATACGAGGAAGGCTGTTGTTGAGATGCTGGGAAGGGGGTATGGGAGGGTTGAATATTTTGAAGAGAGCTTTAATTGGTGATTTAGGTTTTGCATTTAGACTTGGATGGCATAAAGAGGAGAGGGTGTAGGTAGTGTAGTGTACTGAGAGGTATTATGGACTTGGACAGATGGATAGATACACGCAAATGAAATGAGAAAAGTCACTCCATTCTGAGTGCGAAATGGGCATCGAGCTATTGGTGTTGACAAAAGTGGTTTGTTGTTGATAAGGCCAGTTGAGAAAAAGTAAAAATCTCCAACTCCACTCGACCTTTCTTATAAAGCCGATTGCCTCTCCGTCTATCATCCCCTGAACAGAACCCCGCTCCCATAACCTTAACATCCCTCCATCCGCATATCACACCCGACGTCCTATACTCAAAAATAGCAGCAACGGAATCCTCAATTCTCGTCTAATCCTCCGCCCCTCCCATAGATATTATCTAGGACCCATCCCACATGCCTCTTCTCGGTAAGCACACCTCCCCTTCTGACAAGTGCAGTCAAAAATAAGTATAAGCCTCCGCGAAATCATACTTCGATGTATTGTAGAGATCTCGTCCGTGAAGTGCTCCCTCAACATGCAGTGACCAAAAACGAAGTTCTTATTCGCTTCGCGCCACTTCTCCTCTCCCAAGCAAATAGTACCCCAATTGTGCAAATAGTCATTTCTAACCGAGATGCTTGAATTGTGGTTGCACTGTTCTGAAGCTATATGAGAGATTAGCACCGAAACAGAAATAGGGCAGCAGCTATAAACTGGAGAGAACATCTGATTGCGAGACTACATCGCGGAGCAACTAGGTCTGCAATATTCAATCATAGCATACTGTTTAGTAGCAACGCGTCTTGATGGTACCATAAGGCGGAGTACTCTAAATTATGGTACTTGAATTAAGATTGCTTTGGTCCAAAATGCATGAACAGCAGCATTGGATTGAGACGAGTCAGTCCTATAGAAAACGCCATGCGCAATAACTTCTGCAGAAAGCCTCTGTGGCGCAGGGTAGTGCTGGCTGCTGCTCCGTCAGCGGTAAGTTTGCGAGGCTTTCAAACGAGAGACTTTAGGGCTACAATTTTTTACTTAGCTTTTCTAGTTCCTCGCAACATATCAACCAAGAAAATAATTTCAATTCTTTTGGCGGTCGACAGCTGTTGCGCGAGTCGTTCTTGTGAATCTCTCAGAGTACCTAGATAACCTACCTAATTCTAGGTGTCACGCACAAAGGTGCCAGAAGATACAATGGTTGAGTTTTGGGGCCAGACCACTAGCCACGTCAAAAGTTGAAATTTTCTTTGAAAGAGCTACGCTGACTGCTGCCTTCACGGAGCTTGTCTTTTCAAGTGGGATGGAGGTGAGGATTTGGGTCACGTGCTATGCTGCCAGCTCACTTGCTATTGAGCTGTTGTCAGACAGTTCTAATGTTGAGTCTTATAAATAACCGATCTGGATATATGCCTGAAAGCTAGTTAACTTTCTAAGGTTATCTAATCCAGCCTTTATAAGACCAAATATTCGCTTGTAGTTAGCTAAAAACTGTTGCTGTGCTCTGTTGCAGGCGGCAGCGTTAAGCAACCAACCACAACACAGCTAAGCAACATTCACCCAACATAGCCGCGTAAATCACTTTCCATGAACGATGCCGTTCTCCAAATCAGCGAACCCGTACCCGTCGCCGTACGCTCTGGGTCGCTCGCCAACATCTCAAAGATCAAGCTACCGATAATCACACTCAAAATAATTGAAACCTAAGGATAAATCCTTTACGACACAAGACAAATGTTATGTAGCAGATGTTCAGCCTTGCCTGTGCAGGATCCCAGCTTCAGCCGTAGTCTCCAGCATTACTTGACATTTGCATAGTTGGATGAATCGGTTCAGAATGAGTGCCAGATCTGTAGATTGTTCAGTAGAACACTTCTTGAGTACTCTGCGCATCAGCTTTCCTCCTCAGTTCAAGAAGCGGAACTTTACCAGCGACAATTAGATCGGAAGCTTGAGAGGAATAATTGCGAAGATCTTCATTCTCAAGGAAAACCGCCAGATTATAATGAAGGGCCCATAGCACTCTTTGCCAGATTTTGCCCATTAGAGATTGATAGCGACTTCGCACCGCACCCCTGCGGCCTTCACGGTATCTCTTGTCTCAGGAAACAATCGGGGGAAGCAGTTAGTGTGGTGCACGACACATACCCCTTTGTGGAAGTATCCTCGCTATATAGGAGGCACACATTTCAACTCCATATCTGATCAAGATTCTAATTTCAGAAAGATAGTATTGCCCTGTGGAGGTGGCGTATAGTTGGAAGACAGGTGGCAGCTATCGCGGACATCCAATTAGCTCAGAGTTGGATCAATGATTGCGTCGGGGCTCATGAGATTTACCCCAAGTCACTAAGATCTCGGCTGCCTCCCCGGATTCTGGACTTAGAATCCTCTGACGGTACTCCTGACCTACGCCTTTTGGTCGATGTCAACATACATGGCCGCTATGCAACACTGAGCCATTGCTAGAGCAAATCGGCTCAATTAAAACCCCTGAGGCTTACCAAGTCGACATATGACGAGTTCCAGAAGAAAATTACATACACAAGTCTACCAAGGACGTTCCAGGAAGCTGTTACCGTCAAAGGGTCTTTGGGACTAAGGTACATGTGGATAGATTCTCTATGTATCATACAGGACTGTAAGATTGACTGGGAAGAGCAATGCACTGATATGGGGCGGATACGCAAGGATTCTTTTGTGACCTTAGCCGGACCAACAGCATCCGGTTCCCATTCTGGATTTCTCAACGCTCGGCAAGTTTCTCCCCAAGCGACCTTGCAGACGTCAGATGCTGAAAGTCCAAGCGACGTGATACTATCGTGTAGCGGGTTCACGGAAGGACCGGGTGAACTGATGCCTGAACCGAACTCTGTCTTGACCAAGAGGGCATGGGTATCGCAAGTACTGTGTAATCGTCTGAAGTAGAGTCGATAGGCTTGCTGATGTTGAGAAGTGCCGCTCGACTGTTTCGAGTGGTGGTCGGTTGTCTGAAGTGGAGGTGAAGGTGTTCGCAGATACTAAGAAGTATTGCTCGATCATCCGAGTGCCACGACGAGGTGGAGAAGTTCGTAGATAATATAGGGAAGTGTTCCTCCATCGCCCGAAGCTCTGTTTGAGGAAGGTCAGGGTGTGCTCGTAGATGACGAGATTCGACGCGAATTAGTTAGCACAAACAGTGTCTTTTAAACGATGCCATCGAAGGACCGATAACAATGTTCGTTACAATGTCTAAAGATTGGAATTAGTCTCAGACTTTGAAATAATCTAGGACGCTATACTTACAAGGCAATGTTTACCCATATAATTCCCGATGCTGTCGTCGTTTTACTCGAATCTCTTCCTGTTCTTCAAGTGTCCGTGTCTTGGCAGCTTTCCGTCGTATACACTTCTTCTTTTTTTGTGACAATACCCCCTCCATCGCGATCCACCAAAGTATCTTGACTCTTTCCGACGTCTCGCTGCTGTCCGCTGTGCCAATGGCCTTGATGCCCAGCAATAGCAATGCGCGAAGTGTAAAATTTGCGTCGTTGCCTGCATTGTGAAGTTTGAAATTGCAAGGACAATTTAGCTCCATAAGTAGGTTCTTTAAGGTAAGATGTCCCATTTGCAAGTCTCGTGCAAGTAGGTACGTATCCAATTTTGCAATAACTAGATTCTCTTGAAAATCAAACCCAAGAGCTTTTAACGCTGCAAGGTCATTTGAAACACCATGCCCAACAAGAATAATGCTTCTGCTCTGATAGATACGAAGGCAGTTATTGATCTTTAATAGCGTGCTCGTAACAGGGATTTTCTCTGCAGTGCCCCAGTGATAAATAGGCGCTGAATCCTTGAAATATGTATCCTCTCCAGTGATGAAGTTGAAAGTCGTAAATTTTGAGGTTGAACCAAGGCACCTTGTATCAAGAATAGCAAGACCAACTTGTATATCTTGATAGCCATGCTGAAAGCGATCAATGATAAATTGGGGTCTTTCGAAATCGATGGCCACAAAGACTGGATCTCCTAAAGAAGAAGGGAGAAGTGAACTCCGAAGTGTTTGTAGGTTGCCCATGTCATGTACAAGCGGCAACTTGGCCATGTTGGTGTAAGAAAAGCAATGTAGTCGTTGTCGTGAAGGAGATCTGATGCAATACGGGAGTATTAATTATTAATTAATTTTCCCGTTCTTCTCTATCGGATTCAGTTAGTAAGCTTGGTGCTCTTGCTCAGGCGCTAATCGCACTCGGCTCACCTTTAGTCGACTCGCCTGAGGAACCTGAGCAACTCGCCTTAGCACCCCTGAGCACCTGAGTGAGCATCCTGAGCAAGATTTACAACATCGTCATGTATTTTGAATTCTTGCTCTATAACCAATTATACTTGATCTAGCCTCTATTCTCTTACATCACTTTTATCAAGTTTTGACGACGATACTTAAGTAGCCTAAACAAGTTTCCAAGAAGCCTAAAGCAAACACTTTTTAAAAATATACTTAGTGCTTTTAGAAAGGGCCGGGGACGGTCAGTCGTTTAAAGAAAAGTTGCTCTCGAGCCAGGTCCTTTACTTCGGCACCAAGAGAACATACCTCGAATGCTTCACGAATTTTCGATTCGAAAATTGTATTGCCCGATCCAACTGGGAGTATCAATCCATAGACATGGTCCCTAAACTACTGGTTGGCCAGCTTTGGAAGTCATCCAAAGTGCTTTCAATACTGGACGGAGCTAGTTACTACTTATTCCAACACGTTCTAACGAACGTGTTGGACAGGCTTCCAGCACTTTCTGGTCTTGCGTCAGAATTCCAGCGAGTGACTAAGGTGGGGTATTTAGCTGGCCTCTAGAAGGAGGATATCGCTAGAGGGCTAGCATGGCATGTCACTTTCCTCGATGATTTAGACACCCCACCGGTGATCTCGGCATCCGAATACATTGCCCCATCATGGTCGTGGGCCGCGGCGAGACTCCCCGTACAATGCCCCAACTCCCGATACGAGTATCCATTTCAGAGTGGCTTAAAATTGATTGACTCTGGGATTTTTCGGGCAGGCTTGGATCCTTTCGGTGCGGCGAAGAGTGGATTTCTTAAAGTGCCTTTCTTACATGTATAGGACTGGACGTCGTACACACTATCTGCAACCAAGAACTTCGGCTAGTAATCTTCTGGCAATATAGGCTCCAGGTGATGTCACGAGCGTTAGTATACCTCCAACAGAGATACTCATGCTCTACCTATGCAGGTACTCAACCAGACAAGCTGCGGCTCCAGTGATTGAAGCGGTTGGTGGTCAAGATGATACTTATAGGCGGGTGGGACTTTTGTTTGGTGATCTACATGGAGGAAAGTATCTTAATAATCGTTTTAGAGATATATTTCGTGATATTAGCAAGCGCGTCTTGCTGTTGATCTAGACGATAGCTATCTTGTTTCGGACTTTCTGGAATACTACTTGGCAAATGTCGAAAACTAAAACTGACGTGGTCTCTCTCTCAAGTCAGCGCCAACCAGCAAAGATCGGGATTTGTCCCTGGTCTTACAAGCCACTTGGTACAAAACCAGGGGAGAAAATTCAGCATCGCGGCTAAAGTCATCTTAATGCGGTCTTTCAGAACAATGCAATATCATTGCGCCCCTTGTTAATATATATAGTCCTAAGAATGCAGCACGAGGTAAGTATCAAACCCTTCTATTTATATTACAGTGCTAGTAATACAGAACCTACACTAATGCAAACACTGAGGGGTATCCCCTAATTACAAGAGAAGCAAGAAAACAACATCTACCAATTAATGCAAAACAACCTCACCGTTCTCCTCGAAATAGGTGTCATTGATTATACAGGACCTTCATCAAAGATCCTCCTGAGTCTGGCCAATTTCCATCGTCCTGGGAGACAGATCAAATCCCGATATTAGTAAATCTATCCTTAAAAAAAATAAAACTTAAAGCCACAGGTGCAGGATATATAAGGCGGCGCGAAGGCGCGAGATTTGATTCGTCTTGCGAAAAGAAACGTATCGGAAGGAAAACAGAGAGCACTGCTCTGATTGTAGGGTAGTGTACTGATATTGAGGTACGTAGTGTGAGTTGGAGCGTAGTCTTTCTTAATCGAGAGTTAGCTTGTGTTGGGTCAATAGATTCCTCCCTTCGAGAGAGCTTACTTGCTACTTGCTCCCTTACTCCCTCAAAGCCGACAAGTGTAGGAGATATTAAAGCTAACATATCATAAGCCATAAGCCACATCACGAATGCAAATGGACACACATTTTTTGGGTTGCCATGTTCAAATTGACTAAAGCAGCGTGTCTCGTGAGCTTGAAGCCTATGTACCATGCAGAGAGAAAGAAAGCAAGCAAACAGTGTAGCCCGTTCCCTCCTAACCACATCATCATAAGCAGCCATGATTCATTAATGCGAAGCGCTCTCCCTCCCCCATGGATGCATGCCTCCTCCCCAAGACCATCTCCACATCCCAGCGCAAAAAAAGGAAAACGCGAATGAGGAAACATGCTAAAAAGAAAAAACCTCCCCAGTAGCTGTACTCCATTTTCTATCCCCTTGGTGTTCAATGCTGGCTACCCCATGATAATATTCTTGCCGTTGAGAGCCAGATGCCGCTCATTCCATGTCAACACAGCCAACATTCCCACCTCGGCCCCAAAATTATCACCCCCGGACGTCCCCTCTTCCCAGGGTCAAGTGCACAAGGAAAACAAGGAAATGTAAAGAAAACCATGAGCAAAACATTATCTCAGGAAGGAACAGAGGATCTGCCCTGGATGCTGAAGCTGACGAGAGATGTCTCGGTCGTCAGGATGTGCAAACGAGCTTGTCTGATCGTGTTTCTGCTTGTTTCGTGACCAAAATGTAACCAGCGATGTCGATGTTGATGTGATGTTGATCCGATCGATTAAGCCGTGTGTTGCATTGATGCTCCGAAATTTGGATGTGATGACATCGGCATGCCGTTCGATTCCTTGACACCGATGACAGAGCTCACCGAGAGTGGTGAGTTGTCATACAAATGTCGCAGTTCTCGAGCCATTGTGAAAATCCATAAAATCGAAGAGTCATAATGAAAAAGCAATCCATAAAGAGAAGAGTCTTGGTATCGAGCCAGTACCACCAGTCTCCACGAGACGTCCAGGCATGGTCAGCGAATGAGTTGAGATTAAGCAAGACGAAACTGCCGCGAGTCGAGAATCGAGTATCGAAAACCGGTCAAGGAGAATCGCCCAAGGAAATAAATCAATACCATTGCTGTCCGTTCTGCTCCTCTCGCTTGGGCCGGTAAGAACCAGAAGAATATCCAGGACCAGTTGCTGCACCTTTCGAGGCAGAGCGCAGCCTATTTTCGGAGACTATAGCGTCAGCCATCCAGTCAGCATACATTCTCCTCGCGGCCAGCGTCATCGAAGCACACTAAACGCGAAGAGGAAAAATTCCCTTACAAGGAACCGGAGCTAGCGAGACACTCACATCCTATCACTTCCACCGACGGCTCTGTTGGTATCCGGAGTGTCTACACCAGCACCACTGGCACCACGTTCAATGACCTTGCGGCGGGATCCGGAAATGGCTCCTGGCTTGGACGCACTGGAAGCGTGCTGGGGGGTTGGCCCTCCGGCAGTGGCGGCATTGGTACGGGTACGGCCTGGCTTCTCCTCCTCATCCTGGGCGGGTTGTTGACCAGCGGCCTGGGCAATGGCTTGGGCATTCTTCTGGTACTTGTAGACGGTCCAGTCAAAGACATAGTCGTATTGGAAACCCTCACGAACGAAGAGATCACGGAAGATCTTTCGGAGGTAAGAGTAGTCCGGCTTGTCATCGAAGCGGAGGGAGCGAGTGTAGTTGAGGTAGATGGCGAACTCGTTGGGGAATCCTCTGCAGAGGACTTCGGTTGGGGTGGTCATCTTCTTCTCCATGATACGGTCATACTTCTGCTTCTTGGTAGCAGCCTTCAGGCCTTGCCATGGAAGGGAGCCACGGCAGAAGTAGAGCATAACGTATCCGAGAGACTCCATGTCATCACGACGGGATTGCTCTGTATGACAGTTAGGGGGTGGGGGTCGAGAGGGAAAGTGGGGGTACATACCGACACCCAAGTGGGTATTGATGGAGGCATAACGAGCGGTACCGGTCAAGTTCTTGTTCTCACGGTATGGGATGTGGAAATGAGTCTTGGGGTCACGGTACTTCTTGGCCAGACCGAAATCAATGACATTGACTTGGTTGCCGCGCTTGCCGATGCCCATCAAGAAGTTGTCGGGCTTGATGTCACGGTGGATGAAGGACTTGGCGTGGATGTACTCGATGCGGGAGATCAATTGATCAGCAAGGAGGAGGACGGTCTTGAGGGAGAACTTTCGGTTGCAGAAGTTGAAGAGATCCTCCAAACTGGGTCCGAGGAGGTCGAGAACCATGGCATTGTAGTCACACTCGGTACCGAACCAGCGGACAAATGGGATGCCCACACCACCAGCGAGGGACTTGTAGACGCGAGCCTCATATTCGAGTTGAGGGTGCTTGGCCTTGACGGACTCAAGCTTGATGGCGATCTCTTCACCGGAGATGATGTTGGTTCCGAGGTAGATGTCTCCGAAACTACCGCTACCGATCTTCCGACCGATGCGGTACTTGTTACCGACGCGAAGATCCTGTAGAGACATGACATGTTAGTATACTGCAGTAGGAGGGCTGATATTGTGCTCATGTGCTGTGGTATGGCGGAGAAGAGGGGGAAAGCACGAGGCTGAGGTGGAGGCCAGACATGGGAGGAAGATCTCTTGATCTTGAACCCAGGCAGCCAGCGTGTTATGTAGACAAGAAGGTGCTCGTGGGAGGCTGAAGAAAGGGAGTATAAACCAGAGGGTTGGATTTCGACTTGGAAGCGGGTGGATTCACCATAGTAGTCATCTTTGCTTGAACTATGGACTCTGGGTATCGGGGCAGTCCGATACACGAGTCGAAGATGTTGGGTTGAGGGTATTAATTATCGATCGACGACGCCGATGGTAGTCGAGGAGGTAGGGAGGAAGGCAGGAACTGGGAGGGAGAAGATGTTAGTTGTTGAGTTGATGTATTGAAGATCAGGCTGTGGATCCGAGGATGGGGTACGGAGGTGGAACGCGAAGCGGTGAAGTTCGACGCAGATGGCGGTGTCGTAAGCGGCTGGTCGGAGTCGAAGGTGAGCAGCAGACGCCACTGACTGGCAGATGAAGATATTGACGATAATGCTTGAGGCTATCGAGATGTGCGGTGGCGGTGGTGGTGCTGAGGAGGGAGAGGGAGGGAGAGGGAGTGCATCGGTACGTACCTATCTCGTTGCTGCTCCAAGTGGTGGTGGTGAGAGAGGAGGGAAAGGGTCTCAGGCTGCAGGTGCCGACCGTCGACGTGTTCGTGGTCTCCGTGGGAAGACGACGGCGATGCTGGCTCGTGGAATGGAAGCGTGAGGTGGAATCTCTCGGCCCTCCTGGCAGAGTGAGCGTCAAGAGATCAAAGATCACGCGTTGGGGAGGAGAGGATGGGCGGGTTGAAGCTGGTCGTGGATGTATGTAGGTAGTGGGGAGGGGAGAGGAAGTCGTCGATTGAGTGAGGGAGTGAGGTCTCTTCGCTCTGGGATGGGAGGAGGAAGGGCTGGGCAGGCGGGCTGCTGGCTCGGTCGCTTGGGTTTTGCGCGCTAGTCTAGAAGCGGGTTAGAGGAGGTCTTTGTTGGAGCTGGGCTGGCTGGGTGCGGGCAGCGGGCAGGTGGGTCGGGTCTGAGTGAGGGAGGAGGGAGGGAGTGGATTGTCAATGTGAATGAATGGATGAATGAATGAATGCTTGATTGATTGAATGAATGAATGAATGAATGATCGACGCCCTGCTCCTTCCTGCATTTGCTTAGTTGCCTGACTACTTACACTGCCTGACTGCTTAACTTGCCTCAGTTGCTTTGTCGTGCTTTGACTGCAATCAGCAAAGAAAGAAAGACAGAAGTACATAGTGAGTGAGGACAATCAACTCGGGAGTCGAGAAGTATTACGTGATGTTCCCTTGTTCCCTTTCTTTCTTCTACAAAAAGAATGTGATTGATTCACATGTCCCACCCGCACGTATGATCCAAATAACTACCTGCCTAAGGGCTAAGAGGGGGCAAGTCAGGTAGCTCAGGTAGCTCAGGTCATGTCAGTCAGGCAGGAGTGTCTGACTCCGACTGGGTATCAGTTCGTATCCTGGAATGTACCCATATAGCGTATGCACTGTATGGATAGGACTGAGCCGCACGCAACGACGGACGACTAAAAAGAAAGGGAAAGTCCGCGAGCAGGAAGTGCCGGAAGCTGGGGGGACTGGAAGGCTTGAGGGGATGTGAGATGTGTAAGTCTTATTCAGCTTTGATATGGGACTTGCTTTCCAGCCTTTGCTCTACTCTTCTCTTCGATGTGTACATTCTTCTTCTCCTTCGCCTCCCTCCTTCTCCTCCTCCTACTTCATACATAAGCTACCATCCTATCCCATCTCATCCGGCCGATATCATTCGTATCCAGGCTGTGGATGGAATGGTCCCCTGGCCTGGTCCGCATCATGCTCCGCTCCGCCTGAGCTGTGCTTGCTTGCTGTGCTGTCCTGCGCTCACTCACTCACTCACTCACTCCTCCCGACGCTGCGATGCCCTTGCCACTTCAGGCTGTGGAGGCTTGGCATTCGAACCCGGAAAGCCTGATCCAGAAGCCTGAAAGAGGGGGGCAAAGCACTGAACAAATGACAGTCGAAAGGCGCTGCAGCTGACTGACTTTGACTGACTGGACTGACTTGACCGACTTGACCGACTGCAACGACTGCCGGTGTCGACCTTTCTTCTTCTCCTCCTTCCTCCGGAGGGTCGGAGCCTGACCAGCTGGACGTCGTATCGGTCTGGACATGGAAGACATGGAAGGCACATTGCACTGCTGTACATTACATCCAGATCTGCTTGATATACTTGCTCTGGATGGCATGAGCTGCATTCTTCGAGCTCTGTCCCATGCTACGTACCTGGAATCATTTATATCAATGCATTTACAATTATATATCTCCTGTTAACCTTATTCTCCCCCACTTTCCCATTCCTAATAAACCCTTTCACTCACCGAACCCCCTCCCGACCCCTCAATCCCTCAGCTCCCGACCATCCACAGCCTTGCCTTCCTTACAGTAGTACTCCTTTGCCTCCCTCGCCGCCCAAACCCAAACGATCAAAGCCCAGCCCAACATGCACACCCACGCCCTCCGCCTTTCCTGCCCTCTCACTTCGCCTCTGCCTTCGCCTCTGACTTCGGCCATATCAAATCAAATCACGACTCCTCCACCGAAAAACGCCCTCTACTCACAAAACCTGAAATTTCACTCCATAACATCTGACGAAAAGGGAGCCACATGTATAACCTACGAATAGGTAATTTACTCCCTGTCAGACTCAACTCAACTGATCCTCACTAATCATCATAAACCATCTTTCGTCATCACAAACTTAAATCCCCGAACTCTCCTTCAAATACCGGTAGCAGAAGCAGAGCAAAACCCTCGCTTCTCTCCCTGTACAAGCTCCACCCAAGCACGGAAAACCCCTCATTCCATGCCATCCCATCCCATCATCCTCATTACCCTTCTCACACATCCGCAGAACCTCCTTCCTCGGGCCTCCCCCTATCCCTTATATCTGCATACTGTAACCTAACCCCTATCAAAACCCTCCTTACTCGCGCATTTCTTACTTCGTCCTTAACATCTGCTTAACCCCACGGACCAAGCCCGCCTCATTATTACAGCCGCATTGATGAGGTACCACCATCCGACACGTTTCAGAGCAGTCCGGTACATAAATGCCTCTTTCCTCGCCTCCACCAACAAACGAACGCATTACCGCACATACCGGCGAAAAACCTCCCTCCCCCTCCTACCTCCTGAAATGCGCGATTAATAACTGCGCGACCTCACATCCAATCCTCGCCTCTTCTCCTCCTCGTAAATCTGCGTCATCCAATTCGATCCAATCCTACGAAGTATGTATGCTACCTTCTTTACAGCCAATTCCCTATTCGGCCTCACCCCTCGTTCCCCAATATACCCAGCTGTAACCTATCTAGGCCACCGCTCTGGTCCAATGGTAACCTTAAAACATTTGCCTTCTTCAGCCTGCCTACGAATACGGTACAGAATTTATTTGCCTTGCTCACTTGGTCGCCCGCTCGCTCAGGGGCTGAATATGCAATATGTAGGTAGCCTTCTGCTCTGTGCCATGTCACGTTAGGCTCCAAGCTCGCCTGAGCTGAGCTGGGCTGGGCTGAGGGGTTTCCACCCGTTCAAACATTCCCTAACAAGTTCGAGAAATAACTCCTAGACTTATAAAATACACCATATACAAACCAGATACAATTTTTCAGTACCTCAAAATACAGCACCTCAAACTTCGCATTGCAACTCCACTCACGTCTCTTTAAATACACCGCATTCGGTATCCCGAACTCGGCATGTTATATATAGACGACTCTGCACCTCTCCAATCAATGAAGCATCCACATCCATGATGCAATACCGAGTGGCATAGATTCTCTCCCATCCCATCCCCTTCCAATGCATCCCAATGCATCCCACCAACAACCCCTCTTCCACCATGGGGTTCACCAACCACATTCCACTTCCTCAGACCCCCAAATCCAGTCCACTCCAATCCAATCCAACCCTAATGAATCACCGCATCCATCCTCACTTCTCACCAACCACAATATTCCATTCCATTCTTCAATTGGTAATCATGCACTGCCAACGCCCAACAAAGCCTCATCCCCTCCCATACCTCCCTCCCTCTTCCCCGCGCTTACCCATCCATTCGGAAGCGCGCCCGCCCACCTGCCTGCCTGCCTGCCTGCGTCCAACACATCCCGCATAGATGGCATAATTACTTCAATACTCGTAGGTAGACAAGCATAACAGCAGCTCCCCAGTAAACGACACGAGTGAATGTGAACACAAGACAGCTGCGAGCCTAACTCCCCCCTCCCCCCACGCCCGCGCATCATTCGTGACGGTGAGATGTCTTTCCGTCTGTACGTTTACGCATTTTTTCCCCCTTTTCTGTCTAAAGCTAGGGTATGCGAGCGTCAGATGACGAAGATGAGCTACAGTAACTTACTTAAGGCTTAAGGAAGAGGGGCTCGAGGAGGAGGAGGAGAAAGCCACAGACATGCTCACCAGCCCAGCCGCGCCACACCACACCTATCCCTATCGTCCCCCCCACACACAATCTAGCGAGCCGAGAGCTTCATTTGTCAAGGCAGGACGGGAACGGGGACGGGGACGGGAAAGCTAAAAATAAAATACTTTAAAATCATTTAGTTCGTACTTCGTAAGAGCTCTTTCTCAGTTCGGTTCGGTTAGGTCATGATCAACAAAGCAAAACAAGGCAAAGAAGGAAGGAAGGACAAGACAAGAAAGACATCGTCGAATAGTTCTAGTGATATAACAAAAACTCGGGATTTCGGGATTATATGTATGTATGTAAGGGCAACGAGTAGGGCTGGAAGATGAACCTTACCTTGCTTTTTTCTGATATCCCATGGAGTGCTGCGACTACCACAATTAGGCGAGACAGGGATTACAGCCAATCAGGGAGCCAGGATTTTGTATGAGGATGCTTTATTCTACCTTCTACCATGATATATATCGAAACAACTGCCTGTATAACACAAAAAAACGTTACACTCTTGACAGCCATATTGAGTAGACCTTCGAGTAGAAGACCTCTGGAAATTAGCTGTAATTACACCTAGTGCAACGCGTTTTCTGTCAGGGTCACCATGCCTCTCTCCTAGACAGTTCTTACAGTCCCCTCTCCAAGCTATCTTGACGCGCGAATGGCGATATAAAGGTACAGTGAACTCTTGCATATTTCCATGGGAAAGTGACCTTTTCCGTGTACCTCTTATATCGCCCGCCGCATGTAAAAGTGGCCGCATAATCTCCTTTCTGAATTCCACTTGTTTGGTCCACCTGTCTTCCTTAGAGAGCTCGTTATGGTCTATAGCATTAGCATGAATGGAAATCAAGTAGCAATTGACTAAAATAGTATGTAAGAGCTAATTCTATATAGCCTGCCATCCTCCCTTGCGAATCATACGTTCCCCAGAGTTGTAAGACTTCAATTGATTTCCCACATCCACAGCTCCCATAAATTGATTGTAAAGCCATGCAAATACAGGTTCATTAATCTCCATAGTATAATGAGTGCTAAAGAATGCTTTAGCTGCTGCTGCGTTTGTTGATGATTTGCCTGGCTTCCGTCTGAGGGTTTTGATTGTGCCAGAGCCGTCGTTACAATTGCAAAGAAATAAGGCAGGGGCATTATCGTTCCATAATATATGGCACACCTTTCCGGAGGGCGAAACAGCTGTGTGGATCTCGTTGTACTTTAATTTTAGGTGGCCTCTTTTGCCTTAGTTGACTTTAAGTTCATGGATCCTTTGCACGATTCCGGCATCCATTCTAGCTGTCCTAATTGCACCAATTTCCAGCTCTCGGAGGTGTTCCAGTAAAGCATTAGACGTGAAGAAGTTATCTAAGTACACAATATATCGCTATAGCGGAAGCTGCTCCATCAAATGAACCACTACAGCTTGAGTCTTATTGCCTCCTTTCCCGTACTTATTTCCACCTAAAGCCGCAGGGGTTTTGACTCCAATAAGACCAGTTCCTTTGCCGTGAAACACTCATCGTAAGAAGTACCCCTTCTCTGCTACCACCCATATCTTATAGCCTATAAGAATAGGTTTTGTTAGAATTATTATGGTCTCCTTTGCACGGCCAATGAACCGCTTCATACACTCATCCACGGCTACATTCCTTCCGGGAGTCCACAGTTAGCAGGATACATCTTATATATGGGAATTAAGTGGTTCTACCTATAAAAAGTAAGTATTTAAATGATCCTCTTGAGTTTAGATATACCTTATCCCATGTAGTTGGCTTAAAAATAAAAATAGGATCACTTAGACAAAACCTCCGGTTTAAGAGCTGGAATCTGTCCCTACTCATATACTTCTGGATTGCATGTTAGGGGTCGTCCTCCTGCGTAGACCAGTAGTTTTTTATCTCATTTTCGTCGTGGATTAACATGTAAATTAAGATCCCAAGGTACACTTTAATCTCTATAATATCGGTAAGATACTAGTTATTTGCCCTATAATACGGCAAAGAAGGATCATCCGGCTCTTTCACATTTTAGTTGGTAAAATCAACGATTTGAAATAGAATTTGGTCTGTAAAAAACAACGAGAATATAGCTAAAGGGTCGTTTGAAGCAACAGAATTAGGTAGGTTGATTTGTGGAGGAAAGTCGATACAAATGAAGTCTTGAAAAGGTCCTTTACCTTCAGGAATTGGTTTTGATTTGGGCCGGAGGGTTCCGTTATGAATAGGGTCGTCTTGCACACCTTCCTGCATCTTGTGGAGCTTCAATTATATGTATTTTAGCTAATATTTACAATTATGACGATGCAGGATCATGTTGTTATGGTGCTGTTGCATGGGGCAACGGACCCCTGCAAGCTCCTAAATGTGACCCACTTTTTCGTGGGTGCAGCACTCCATGGGATACATAGTGCGAAGAGGCGGTTGGTTCTCGTTTGTAAATCTACTGTTTAACTTATTTTTTAATTTTTTCTTCTTCTGTGATATCATAGTTTCTGGTCTTTATCTTTAATTACTTCCTTCTTCTTCTTCTTCTTCTTCTTCTTCTTCTTCTTCTTCTTCTTCTCCTCCCCTTTCTTTGGGAGACAAGACATTATTATAGAAAAACAATCTTAGACTTTGAGAGTCCTGCCTAGTTGGCACGGCCACATCTCCCATATTACCCATGATACTAGCGTATCATTGTGTCCTAAGACTTCTAAATTATTTCACTTCTACAAAATCTGTACAGATCCATATAAGTTACAGCTTAAACGAAGCAGTCCCTCTTAAAAGTCCAATCCCAGCTTTACCTCTCCAAAAACCCACCCAAAATCTTCCTTAAAAAAGAGTCTCCTACTACCAAACTCCTTTCATTCCCTCCCTATCTCCATTCCACATCTTTCTCCACACACTAAATCCTACCCTCGCCCTCCAACGCCTCCACTCCCCTAAATCCTCACGCCTCCCTCCCCGCTATAACTGAAGCAGAACCTGCACGTACAACTTCTCACCACACCTTCTCTTCACCTCATATCCTCGACACATAACCATAGCAAGACCATTCTCATCCTCGAGTTTAGAGATTGAGAAGAGGATTCCGCAGGTGCGGCATATTTTTAATAGTGAGTAGGGCATTGCGTGTAAGATGAATGCTAGAGGAATTCGGGTAGGTGAACTGGATGGCGAATGTTATTGATTAGTCGTGACGAACTGTTTGAGCTCAAAGGGAAAGGCATTTCCTCTTCCTTTTTGGCATCAGGTCGAGAAAAGAGAACAGAGATCGCCTCACGGGTTTCTTTTGAGGTCTGAGGTCTGAGGTGAAGAGAATACAGTATCGTCAGAAATAATCTCGGGAACGTTTTATAGATGCTTCAAGTATGCTGTTAGAAACTCGTCCACAAATGGTTGTTACTTCGCTATTATGCTTGGTGGACTCGCTGATGCGTCTGCGTTTATCTAGCCCTAGATGGCTACGGCCATGCGAAATTCTAATCAGGCATGGAGGAGGCTGATGGGGACCCGATCGTGGCGTCTCGGACGACTGGGCTTTCTGCCCCGACATTGACGAAGACTGCTCATATTTTTACCCTTCCCGCTGCGATCCCAGTGGGAGACTTCGAGGCCGAGTTCAGTTTGTTCCAGACGGTCTTTTGTTTACCCGTATTATGATGTGTAGTGGTGAGTATGAGGACGAGCAAAGGTAAGGCAAGGTTATCACGTACATGCTCAGGATTTTGTATTTGGGTATTTATCGTGATGGTCCATTAGTGCCGTGAATCCAAGTAGACGTAGGCCTATTGAGCCTCAGCTGACGCTTGTTACCGGAAGTCCAATCCAAAACCAGAAGCCATTCCCGAGAACCAAGTCCAACAACCTCTTGGAGGTTTTGCGGTCAAGTGCCACACAGCCTTGACTGGATTCGCTTCACTCACTGTACAACATCAATTAGCGTCATGCAAGAGACTTTGGCACTACACCGTCACTTCAACCTTGTTTTGATACTACTATCTCTTCAACCTTCACCACCTGACTCGCAAGAACACGATGCATCCAGAAGTCCCACCGTCCTATGGCTTACACGTTTGCCGATGTGCCGCTTGATAGTAGAAGATCGCTCACACGCCACAACTTTTCTCGCCTCATGCAGGGCACTTTTGTGTGGCAGCCTGACGTCGTGTGTAATGTCTCTATCTTGTTACAACTGATATAAGGTAGGTTCTGATCCCATTTCCACAGCTCTTCGAAGCAAGACATCCGACTGTCATCAACCTCACAATGAACAGCCCTAACAAAGTATCGCTCCATCCAGCCAAGTCATACACCCCACAACAATGGGAGCAAAAACGGGCCCTCATCACCAGGCTCTATCGCGATGAAGCAAATACCCTCCACCAGGTCCGACTGGCTCTCGCAGAAGGCAGGTTCCGTCCTACGTGAGTTCCCTTCCATAAATTTGAGTTGTGATTACTACTCTTTTGGAAGCCTCTACTGATACTTCCTAGTGAACCCATGCTCAAGAAGCGTATAAAGAAATGGGGCCTCGACCGCAAGTTGAAAGAGGCTGACATGATCTATGCGTTGCGTCTTGCTTTGGAACGAGGGAAGTCTGGGAAGCAGACCGAGTTCTTGATCAGGGAACGAACTGTCACTTTCTCGGACATTGAGAAATACTTTGGGCGGAAGGGTATCAAGGACTTGCAGGCATTCGGCAATGGAACGAGCTCCGCCCAGCCGACGATAACGATGCGATCCTATACCCCGAGTCCCGAAATTCCTGTTGAAGAGGACTTCAGCGAGGTTCACACAATCGCCATTCCAGATCTACCTTCGCTTCCTGAAGTTTATAACTGGCCGGTCTCGAGAACGACTTTGGTTCAACTGGAGCAGATCTTGCAATTTGGACGCATCTTCTACGATGCTGTATGTCGCCAGGGTCGAGCGACGGAGCTCTGCCCAAAGTTTCGGCTTCCAGACCTGCAAATATTCCAAGAACATCTTAAGAGAGCACATTTGCTACTGGACCAGCACCGCAACGCCGAAGCCTTCCAGCATTTCAACGATTGTTTTGACTTAGTACCTCATCTTCTCCGAAGCGAATGCCCCCTTTTGGTTCCATGCCTGTACCAAATACTCGTCTTCGACTGGCACATTACTTCCATGGACGTCATTTCCAGGCTAGTGGGATTTGTGGCAGACATGATGATCGCACAGAATCATCCAGGAGCATCGATTGCAAAACTTCTCCCGCAGTGCGTTCAGCTCATCATGCCTTTGCGAACTCGGCAAATGTACAACTTGGAAGACTTCGAGCAGGCTCGCGACTTAGCTCAGAAAGCTCGTGCATCCACTCGACTGATGCTTCCGAGGGAGTATCCTGACTATCCCTTGCGGCTTGATTATTGTGAAACGCTAGACTGCAAGATCGATTGGGTTTCCAAAGAGAGCTAGCCTTTCTGCACCAAGGCTGTCTCGCATAATATCACCGGCGTTGGTATCGGATGGGTTCCCACACAATCAGAAAGATGATCGGGAATATTTCGATCCGGAAGAGGCCCAATGATCATGGATAGCATAACCTCGCAATCTACTCTAGAAGAGCTATACCACCCTGATCTTTTACCTCCTCCTGCAGTCTCGCGGGAGCCGACTCATTTGAGTGAATACCAATTCGGCGGGTTCCAACAAAGCACCCATCTCCACACTTATACTACATCACTTCCAGAGCGCTCAACTTCTTACCAGACGCTTTCTTATCAGATTCCAACCTATGGGTACCAGACGTCCACTTTGATAGAGGAAGAGTCCGGAGGAAGTAGATCACAAAAGCTTGACTAAGACCTATTCTAGAGTTAGTGTTATTGTACTTTGTTTCCTCTGAACTAGTCTATGTGCCACATCAACCAGAATTCACACCATCCTCCCTAAAATCAAGTTACCAATGAACCCACAACCCCATCTCAATAACCCTCCACATTCTCGTTCCCACAAATCCCTCCTCCCCTCCCCTCTACCCACACCCACTGGGCGACCTTTGCAACGGGTTTCATATTTAGTCCCAACCCTTTAAACGTTTCCTCTAATACTCAAAATAGTCTTTCCTAAGCACTTTCAAGCCATTAACTCCTCTTCCTCTACTCTCTGAACCTTGATTCCACTCATCTCTTGACCAAGAATCTACATAAGCTCCCCGGAATGCTTTGGAAAAGACGCCGTGTGAGCTACAAGGCATCAGAAACATGGTGGTCGAATATAGGGCAAGGAGCTGTTGGGTGAAGTGGAGGAAGTCTTGTCTTTCCAAAGTCGCCCCATCAATCACCAAATGCACTATATTCAGCATCCCCTCTGCTCCCTTTCTAGCTAGAAATACGAGTAGGTGTTAACTTAGGATCCATACGATTGCAAGCATCAAAAGCTAGTTTAGTCTCCTCCCCCGCCCACCCCCTACAACACTCTTTTTCTTGTTTTTGGATGTTAGATTTGGTGTCGGCAGTCCTCAATCCGCGATGGAGCGAGAGTTGATGCGTTCTGAGGCTGAATTCGGGAGAGCGTGGGTGCTCACCCAACTCATACAACCTTATCCTCAATTCTTCGAAAATGTCGCCTGGCTCCATGCTGCTTACTGTGAGTAGCGCCCGGTAAACCATTGTTGTGGATCTGCGTTGGACGGTATAAACATGAAATAATTACAGTGGGTAACCTTCGTATGCCTATATAGCCTTTCCATATTCCCAGTGCAAGGAGACACCCACACTTTTTCACGAAGGGTAACCCGGCCGTGTAACATAGACATCTGCCTGCAGCATAACTAAGCTCAATGATTAGCTGAGCCTCAACCCCCCCTCGAGGTCGAAGTCAACGCAGCTGGCCACTTTTAGGCAGCGAGCTGAAAATACTTATCACACAGAAGTCCGCCTGCAGGACAATGAAGGTCGGTGATTGGCTGAACCCTACATACCCTCCCCAAAGTCAATGGGACAGGCCGCCTTTAGTTGAGCTGAGGACATCTGTTGGCATGGCTCTAATAAACTGCAATTACTAGAACTCATTCATCCTATCAATCACACCGATCTGCCTCAGCTTCATCACAACCAAGCAGCCTGTGATCAATTTAACCCCATTTAACAATATAATTAACTACTTCGTACCAAGCGCAACAATCTGAAATTTTATGCCCTGTGTTTAATGATCCAGATTTTACTTAATACAGAAGAAAAAAGACGATCCAGATTGACTCAGCTACCTGCCACGAGTGTTTATCACGTGTTGCTCATCTATGGTTCTTGGTGCTTATCCGAGTCTGGCCGAGCCTCAGATCACAAGCTGTCCCTGATCTTAGTAATGGAATATATTACTCTTATAATATTTTGAGGGCTTTGATTTCATTCTTTTGGGAGCAGTGTTTATTGATAGCAAGATTAACAGTGTTAGGGCAGTTGTATGATAGTCACATGACACTATTCTTAGCCTGTACAGCAGAACATAATTAACAACATAATTCGTAGCAGTTCGACTAATACTAAAATAGCCGAAGCTATTATATAGCGGCAGTGGGTTCAACCCATCATGCCTTCACGAACTCGGCAAATGTACAACTTAGGCGGACATCATTTTCGAGAAGTATGTAAATACCCTCAGTAATAACAATGCAGAAGTTCAGTAATAAAGTCTACATAATCTAGGATGCGAACTCCAACCTCGATAGTCTTCTGCTGAGATATTGGTATAATAAGAAGCTCGGATGGTACGAGTAAGGATCTCCCACCACATCTCCGTCCAACGGATCTCTCATTGAAAAAACGCAGGTCATTTTCAACACTACACCCACTACGTCAGGATTACGCCTGCGAAACTCTCGTTCTACCCAAGAGTACCGAGTGGAAAGAAGGCCGCCTCCACAGCAAGGCACAGCGAAAGTGTTCGATAATTACATATGTAGAGCCATGAGAAAGTCTTAGACTGACGTGGCGGATGTTCTGAAGGGCGCTGTAACTATAGAAGTTCCTCGCTAGGGACTGGTCGGTTGTCTTATGACTTTGAACGCTTGCATGGTTACGAGCATGATATTCCGTTTCATCCTTGAACACCGGGTAGTGGAGGCAATGTAGGCAATGTTGTAGCACTGCGGCTAGAGTGTGCTCGCTCTCGGGACGCCAGAACCAAGTGTCACAAAAACATGGGAATTTCTCTCAAGTGCTAGGGGGCGCATCATCGCGGTGTTGCATGGAGTTTTATTGTGTGAAGGCAGCCCCTGATGTCCTCCCACACAGATTCAGATGCTTGCAAACTTCAAAGTTCAAAGTATTTTGTTCCTCTTGACCGTCATCCGAGGACATATTTCTTTGTCAATGACCTCGATTCCCGAAACATACTGGTAAAATTCCCATGTTGTGTGCATCCCTCTCCTACAACTTTAAAGTTGAATTTGCTGTATAGCGGAATTCCGTCAGGAGAAGCTATGACAAAAGAATTCCAACCATTCAAATCCGCCTGGTGGCGGCCCCACGTGAGAAGAATAGATCCAACACCCTTCCTTTGATGCTCTGGCGCACTAATATGGTGTTGAGTCTTAAGAACACTTAGATACCTCTAGTAGAAAGACCGTTGCAAAGCTTACTCCATATGTTCCGTTGACCAAGCAACACCTTTAGCTGCCCATCTCTTAGACGCCTCGAGATCTGATTCCAAGCTTCGAAATTCAGTGCCGCAGGGTTCTAGGACTTTCGCTTCTCGTTCGCTGTTGCATTTTGCTTGTTCCTTGACTACTGTACTCTAGAGTCCACATAGCAAATCCAACGAAACTAGAGCCGCACGTCACTGCACGACTATAGCAAGCATTGTTCTCCAAGCTTTCTTCCATGCCTTTAACTGTCCATCTTATTTCCTCGCTTTCGTCATACGAGTCTGCGTCCGCTTCTGGAATTTAATTTAAGCCTCGAGGAGCTGATCTTGGACCGGATTTAAGTGCGACAAGAGTTAATCGTAATATACCTTCGTAACTCGAGACTTTTTCCTAACTATTATTAATCTCTTCCGAGTATGTCGAAGTGTAAGAGAGCTAATTTGATCACACTCGTTGAGCTCTCGAAATACTGAGGTTCGAGAGGTCTTAGATTCGGCTATAATAACCTTTATTTCCTTGACCGCGTCATCTCGATTAAACGTATCGAAAAACCGAGACTTCGTAGGTGTGTCGTATTCTTTAAGGTTTTCTCTTTATAATAGAGGCTGCCTTTTCTTTACGTTAGGTAGTGTGCTGGAGCAGGAGTGTTTGACTAGTTCGGGAGAAGGGCGTTTCCGTTCCGGCGTCTAAATAGGTCAGCTTCGCGGCCTAGCGTCCTGTTTACTGTGCACTTGACGGCACGAATCTACTCGATTACAGTAGAACTCGTGGTATTATGCTGTCTTAAAGAGTTGGTGTTGTCAACGCGTTCCTTCCCCTGGTGGGCTGAGCGCTAAGATGTTGCCAAGTCCGAGAACTTGCAGATGCGAAGGCGGGCGGCATTGAAATCCGGCCATCTCAATATTTGGTGAGGAATATTAAAATCGCCGACTTATGTTTTGAAATAATTCTTTCGATTGACTAATTCAAATATGGAACTTCGAGAAATATAGATTCTAATAATAAAATAGCCTCTTTATTCCCTAAATTTGAATCTCATTAGTAAGAACTTTCAAGCATTAATAAAAGCAGAATTATATTGATTATATCTCAAGCTCGAATATATCACTAATACGAACAAAACTTTAAATATGTTATTTTTAAAAAAGATAAAAAGTGTAATATAATATTAATAATAGGATTTTATATATTAATTGCTATAATATACAATTAGGTACAAGGTATTATTAATACTAAAGGATAGTATATAAAATATTAGAATTTGATCCCTCTATTTCCTTTCAAAGCAACGATATCAACAATAGTAAATCAAGTAAGTAGCCCCTCTAGCACCTCTTGGCATATTTAGGCTTTTTGAACCCTATTGCAGTAGGCGGTTAATACTTTTAATGCTGCTGATATATGAAACATTGCGGCTGAATCCGAACGATGGCGTCCAGATAGCCGATGCTTGTCCACCATTGGCAGTGCAAGAGCGCCTCAACATTGAATTAGCTTCGTACACCGGAACTCGCCGTTTTTATCTCCACTGGTCTCAGCCCTGGAGAAACCAGCTGAACGGTAACATCCTTCAGACCTGGGAACCTCCGTACTGTATCAAGGACACAAACCAGACGGCATTCGCACTTTTGGGTTTACATTTTATTTACTTCCGGCTGGAAATCGCTCTATCCTACAACATTTACTGTCATTTTTTCACTATGGCTGTCTTCAAATCTACTACCCTATATCTTCCCTTGCTCCTTGTGGGCATCTCTTATGCTCAGAAATCGAACCCATACTTGACTTATGTGGACATTTGTCCCTCCGCAACAATTGCGGCATCCAGCGCGTAAGTCTAGAATATGTCTTCTCAGACGAACTTGTTGCGAAGCAATTCTAATATATAATGCCAATATAGAAAGGTCCAACAATGTGAGCAGTCGGTGTACGGCGCAGTAATGGACCGTTCCGATTGCCTGCCCGTCCCCGTCGCATCTTGTGAGTGCGAGTGGTTCAATAGCTGGGTCTCGTAAGTAAACACTATTTCAAAATATTCTCCCGTGAATGGCTCTCTCTGGATCTTTTGTTTAGATCTTTTGTCTTGCTCGGAAAGTATCTGCAGCTAACATCCTCAATACAGAGTCTGCCTCCCAAATATCTGCCCTAGCACTGGCTTGGCTGCCATACAATCGTCACAAGGACCTATCTATTGTTCCACTACTGGGACTGGCTCTGCAGCTGCTACAGGAGCAACCGTCACTCCTACATCAGGAGGATCAACACCAACAGAGACCGGATCTCAGGTAGCGGCTACTTCTCAAGCCGGGGCAACAACGACCGCAAAGGCAGGCGGAGTTGGGGCACTGATTGTTCCTATTGGTGGTGGTATACTTGCTGGAGCAGTTGGAATTGCGGCGCTTGCTTTGTAAAAGAGTGATTCCTTCAGAATAGCATTTAACTGTACCCTGTTAAAAACCAGCAACTCCGAACGATTCTGTATCTAAGCAAGCTCTTGCGATGTCATCATATCGTTCAGTGATTAGTGCGTAAGTTTAGGTTCATAGCACAGGAAAGTTTAAGTTACTGTGCCACAAAACCATTCTCTTTAACATTGCAACTTTTTCACCTCTTGAGATGTGCTACGCAAAAACAGCCAAATTACTCGTCGTATAGTTGCTCTAGCCTTTCCTCGATTTCTGTATTGGCGCTCGGGTCGTTTCTCTAGGCGCCGCCCATGAGATTCTTCTCGCCAGGCTACAGAATCTGTATCGAGAAGGGGCGGCCAGAACTCCTGGAATTGTTGTAATCTTGGAAAGAAGCGTTTATAAAGTTTCTTCGTCTCCAAGATAGTTCCAATTTTTGTCAAAGTCGATTCCTCTTCCCTACGCGTTGCAGATAGCGACATGGTGGACGGTGAGGGCTTCGGCTTCCCACATACATTTCCGATCGTCTTGTCGCCGAACACCACGACAGCAAGGATAGTAACAGCGGTGTAGCCGATGGCGTAAGACTCCAGCTCGCTACCGACCTTCCAAGGTCAGCCTCCCCTTGCCACAGGTCTGTCACACACTAAGCCAGCCTTATATGAGTGAATGCCGAGATTATATAAGGGAGCGCGAGTTATCATGTTCTTAATGTTACAAAGGAGGCAGAAGAGGATAAAATTAAAATGTTTTAGTCGACGACGACAAAGCAAAGGCTCTAGCTTCCCAAGGCTCTTAGGTTTGCTTTGTTCGTTTTCCCTTGTTTTTTATGCTCGCTTATTTTAAGCACAATTGAAAAAGTTCAGTTCATACTGTTCATGTTACACAATGAAGATGTGAATGAGAAGCGCCAGAATCCGCTGTGCACTTCCCGAAAAATGCCGGAAGTCACGGTTCGGTGTCAAAGTATCCCCAATGCCAAGCATGCTATGGCAAATATAAGACTCGCAAATATCATCCGATAGAGCTACGCGTAGACGGTATAAGAGAGACGCTTAACCTTACGCACCATGAATACTCGTATCATTCCTATCAGACACGATCCAAGCAGTACTAAAACATGGTCTACACAATCGAAACAAAACCGTACAAAAAGCAAACTTCTATTCTAACCAAAGGCAACCATCTAGTCTTGACATCGAACAGTACAGTGTTTTCTCTTGCGAGATCCCGTATTTTTTTTCTACCTTCTCCAAATGAAATGGCAACATGAATGCGCTCGAGACGCCCGATACAAATCTATTTTGTGGTTCCAACCGAACATGTCCTTGCAGACCAGAAGTATATTTTTATGTGCTGACCAAAGAAATAACAGTTGTTGTGAGAAACAAGTCGAATGAAGAGAAGAAGCGCGTGCGCTGTTAACGTCGATGTCGAGGGAAACAAGTCGTTATCGAGGCTGCGGTAGCATTTGAAGACGCTATTCGGAGAGTTTGGAAAGGGACGGAGATCAAAGGGGCCGTTCGAAAAGATTCGAGGGGTAGGAGATCTCGCCCAGGAGACCTATTCTTTTCGCATTGTTGTGAAGTGACAGCTGCTCATCGGCCTTTGCCCCAGACTGCAACGACTTGTCAGCAAGCGTTCTCCGGCAGGTGCCTGGACTGGAAAAAATTGTAGACTCACAAGGGTCTGGATGGGCAATCTCTACGGGCTTCTCAGGAGGTTTGTCGTCGACGGACATGTCCTGCATATTTCGAGGAGTGGGTATGGGCTCGAGAGCGCGACCGTTTTTCTGCGGATTGGACTGAGGCGCAGACAGAGTTGAGATGCAAAGAGATATCAACCTTGCAGATTGAACGCAGGAAACAGGGAGCAATATGAATGCAGGAAACAGAGAGCAATATGAAGAGGTATTACGGAAAGGGGCGAAAACAAACTGTTTGTTGAACGAGAGTTGTCCTCAAATTTGTGATACATCCCTCGCCCAGGTGCGAACCGGGCGCAGCCCGATTGGCTTGGCGTAAATTACCTGAGGAAAGCAAATAATTCACCTTGCCGGGGGATCCCTCCTCGTCGACCAACAATACTGAATTGCCTTGGCTGGGAAGAGGCACGTCGACTCGGGAGGGTTTGATGGTTGAATGGGATATAAATGGAATTTGAAGCTCCCTATCTGGATTCACGATGTGGATATTGGCCAGAAAGACTAGTAGGGACTGTTGACCCGCTTCCATGCATGCATGCAGCATCGCGTGCAGCCTCCAGACTCTCCGCAGACTCTCCCCCGCTGTCTTGGCATACATACATACATACATACATACGTGTTTCGTCTCCAAAGGCACTAGTCGGCCTTGCTGCCGTCTGTTTTGTTTGCCTTTGCTTTGCCTCATGTTCGTCTTTCTCCTTCTTTCTCCTGCTCCACCTCCTCCTCCGCCTCCTTCCAGTAGAGTGCAAGAAAGCTTCACGCTGCCAAGGCACATCTAACTACAAAAAGTCAAGCGTCTGTTCGATCTGGCTAGACTTCCCTTGGCGTGTGTAGACTTTTTGCATCCTACGAGGCCTGCAGTTTTAGGCTCACCGCCTTGTTCTGCCCACACAAAGTCTTACGGCAGAAAAAAGGGTGGGCGAGTAGCCTCCAATCGACCACTTCCTACCCGACCCCACCCACAGCCTCCAGCCTCCTAAGGGTTCTGAGCCAGACATTCGTTCTCATTGGATTTCAAGGTCATTCTGCAGCATGCCTAGCTGCTTTTTGATTCGAATCCGCCTAGTCACTCAGTGCACTCCTCCATCCCGTGATCTTGCAAACGCCTCGAATTAGGCGAGTCAAATCAGCATACTGTATAAGAGATCGCAGGTTGAAAAAACTCTAGGACCCAGACCAGCGGTGAATGACCCTTGACCGCCACCTCGAATCCAAACATCCACGCTTGCCTCCAGATTCGCAGTTATGAGTACCTTTGTCGCCCCATCATCGTCTCCTGGTAATCATCCAAGAAAAAACTGTGGAACAAACTACCCGAAGTCTCTGGTATTTGCTCCCGCTCCCGTCGTGGATTCGTACCGACGGAAATCATCACTAAACCCGAGACCAACTATCAATACTGAGCAGTCGAGCCTCATAACACTGAAAAACTGGCGACCACTGGAAGCATGGTCGTTTTGGACCAACCTGCGATGCAAGACAACAGCCGTTACAGCCAATGTTATGTCGATCAAGTCGCTACTGCCCTTCTTCAAGATGGGCATCTGATATGGAGCCAGAGTCCTAGGCTATACATCATCCTTCAAGACATCGGCATGCTATCACTGCTTGACAAATTGAATAGAGCGGGCGTCAATGATTTGTGGCTCCCAATTACTTCGGAGTCCATACTCGACGAAATACTCATCCCAGAAGACGTACGGCCTCAGTTCATCCAGGCTCAACAACTGGTTTGTGGCCGACCCGCAGATTTCTATCTCGGGCATGCAAGCAGCCATGGCCACTTTACACCTGAAAGTCACCCTCCATTCCAATCTCTTCGATATATCGGAAAAGGCTCGCTCGGTATTGTGGAGAAAGTATTGTGCGACACCGATGGCCAGGTTTATGCCAGGAAGAGCATTCGGCGTACAAGTTGTGTCTCGATCAATAAGAATCGTGTTCAGGCATTTCAACGCGAGCTACATGCATTAAGTCGGATTAGGCACAGGCATTGTGTCGAAATTGTAGGGACGCATTTTTTCATAGCTGCTCATCCCTCCTTTCCATCGAGTGCAGCTGCCCATAGTCACGTGGTGGCATTCTATCTCCCATCCGCCATCCGGTTTATCCTGTCTTCGAATTCCAACACCTTATCCGTGCTCACGAGTCGTGAAGTACAGCTGACATGAAAACTAGGCTGGAAGCTATACTACCTCACGCCATTTAGTCCTAGTCATGTCTCCAATCGCCGATTCAGACCTCAAGAACTATCTCTTCGAAGCCGGTCATTCTCTAGAACCTAATATATTGTTTCCAATAAGACATTGGTTCGGATGTCTCGCTACAGCGGTTCGCTACCTGCACCTGAATCGAATCAGACATCGCGATATAAAACCGGCCAATATCTTAGTGCATCAACAACAGGTTTTGCTAGTGGATTTCGGACTTGCTTGGGATTGGAAGGATGCCAAAAGTTCTACCACATCAACCTTCGGCGAATTCACTCGACCCTATGCAGCCCCCGAGGTTATAATGAGCAAGAAACGCGACTCTTCTTCCGACATCTGGAGCCTCGGGTGTGTATTCTTCGAAATGGCCACTGTACTCAAGCGGAAGCCTGTTTCCGAGTTACGAAACTTCTTTCAGGAGCGAGCGGATTCTGAATACTTCTTCAACAATGAGTCCGGGATCGTTGCTTGGGCCAAGGAAATGGCTGACCTGTCAAGCTTCGATAATGCACCATTCTCTTGGTCTTGTAAAATGCTCAACCCAAATCGAAAAGAGAGACCGTCAGCTGCAACTCTCGTCGAACTCATCAACGGCCATAAATCCGCGACTGAACCAAGCCCCTATTTTGGAAGATGTTGTCAGACGCCCGATGAAGCTCTCATCAAGACCTCTGTCTGCGGAGGCTGTAACAAAGGGGTGAGTAGCGTAGAAGCTACCTTTCCCCAGAAACGTATTATTACTGACTATTCTGTAAGGGATTGCCTGGTGCTACAATATGCCCTCAGTGCAAGCACATTTATAGCTCTCGCCATCTCTGTCGTAGTCTCGTATCTTCAGCCGGAAGTTGGCCTGTGCCACGCATCATGTCTTCTTTCTTTCCGAATTTAATGATTGGACATCTTACGAACACATATCTGAATGGTTTCACCAAATCAATCGTCTCGAATAACCAATGGGAATCCCAAGATGTGGACGTCACACTATCGTGCATCCCACGTCGACCACTGCCTCTAACTCTGCGGAAGTTCTCGCCCTCATGCGATCTTATGTCGCTCCAGGGAGACCCTGGTACAACCATAGACTTCAGAAGCACCCTGCCTCTTGGTCTGCATGATGTCGATATCAAAGTAATGGCTGAAACTTTCAACAATTATCTCGATGACATTGTGGACAACCACTTAGTAGAATGCACGCCATTTCTACTGCAATATTGCGCGGGTGATCAGTCTAGCCGAGTCTTGTACCGCATGTTTGGATGGTTTCATGCCCATAAAGATGATGTGAGCATGCTCTGGCCCAATGTTGTTTAGTAGAGATTGTTGACTTTATCAGATGCCCAAACGCGAAGTCGTCACTATGCGCAGTGCCATCAAGCTCATCGCCAGTCACAGGGTTATATCGCAAGCACTACTATTAGACGAGCTACCTGAGTCATTTAAAGAAGACGCATTCGGGAGTCAGACTAAGCCGCATCGCTACAGCGATTGGCACCGTCAATCACCCTTACTTCTCAATCTCCAAGTCAAAGTGGCCTTCCACAAGCTCCAATGCAAAATACTGAAGCAAGTACTCACCGGCCTCGGGCTCCTAAACACCTCCCCGAAGTCATGGGAGTCCTGCCTCTTCATCTCCATGTGTCTAGCTTTCCTGATTGAACGTGTGGAAATCGCAAATTTGGAAAACGTACGGCTCTCGCTAGGCTCGGGAAGATCGACGGAAGCCCAGGCCGCTATGATCAAAGAATTGCATGACTATAGGCGCGACGTAGAGGATATCGTGTTCTGCCGCATATACCGCCCAATAAGCACCAACATGCGGAGCCGGGGAACTGCTCGCACCTCGTCGGGGTCGGTACTAGTCGCGAGACTTAGAGAGTTGCAGCGGGTATTTAGTAAGTCTTCAAATCGCGACTGGAGGCAAGACCATCTTACTAACCGACCATCTGCAGACAGTGAAACCTGCCAAAGTGGAGGACCTCAACCTCGACCTCAATACTCTTCTCGACTTGTACTTTCGCTCTTGGACCTCGTAGGTCATATGTAAAATTTTCTATGGCTGCACAATCCGGTTCATGGATATTATTCAGTTCTTGTCTTACCAGTTGAATATTCCGATGTAAAATCTTAGTGTACTTCGCATACATGTATTTATTCTTTAGTGCTGATGGCGCGATCATATGATGGTTTTTGAGCACAAAACATAGACAGGTCCTTAATACACATAATATTTTGCTCGTTTACTCGTTATTCCATGGAAATGTTTCCTAGATTGACTTTTGATGGGGTGTTATGGAGGTTTCTTGATCATGAGTCCCGTCTTGATTGAGTACCCAAGAAATGCTAGTAGCGATGATTTCTATCTCTTGATACCCAGAAAGGTCTCGCAGCGAAGGTAAAGTCTTTGTTTTAAAAAAAAGAAAGAAAAAAAGAAGAAGAAGAACAGCTAAAGTAGTCTGCGGTGGGATTTAGCGAGGTAGGATGTAACCCTTTAAGTTACTTGATGAGCAAAGATATTGTTTCCAGGCATGTGCAGGAAAAGCCAGTTTTGAAAGCGGCTGTAGTGCAGAAGCTTGGTGCTGCTGCTGCTGAGATGAGAAACTCGATCAACGCTTTTGGCTGTAACGGAATTTAAGGTTAGTTGTAAAGAAGAGTTATAGTAAAGAAGATATAAAGGTGGCCATAACCAGCCATCTTCTTGCCGTTGCTATTCTTCAGATCTGCCAAAGCAACCTCCCCCGGTCCCCATTTGTCCGAAAGAGGGATGTTAGGGATGGCTCTGTCATAGTGTTTGATGCTTAGTTTGTGGCCTTTGAGGGGCTTTGGGTTAAGTGTTGAAGATTTCCGTGACTAGGTTTATCTGTGACTGGGGAGCACAAGCAGTTGATCTGTGACGGTGCGATTCGCTTCATGATATCTCGCTCGAGGAACCACCCCAAGCACTCTCGCAGTGATGTGTCGATTTCTCGTTGACTGACAATCTTGAATTTGTGGAATGAAGTAGACAACAGTTTTCAGAATCCTTTTGCATTCATTTTGTGACCATCATAACTAGCAAGTGGTTTGAACTCGCATCCTAAGTAAGAACCATGAGAGGATCTAATTTATAAAAAATCGGGAAATTTGTAGAAGAAGCATTTCTCCTCAGGCTAGAAACAATGGAAACGGCGGAGGAGATGAACAGAGTTTTCTATGGGTATTTCAGTTATACGAATGAGCATTTTAGTACATCGAGAATTTATAATGAGCTTTCAAATGCTGAGCGACGCCTAAAGTGAAGCACCTCAGATCGCTCGCTCACGCCTGTCCGCCTACCCTTTGGAACTTGAATGCGGTCGTTTGTGCTGAAGCTCCACATCTGAATTGAAAATCTATTTGATCTATTCGATACGTATATGCCATATACAAACTGTACACCACTCACAATCTCTTGGCCACCTCCTTATTCCTCCAAGTCACCAGGTGTTGGCTCGCTACTGATTCCTTGCAGCACCTTCTTGTCACCAGCTTTCCCCTCCGCCAACTTCAGGACCTCAATCAACCGCTTCGCCCCAGCAGGCCACACGTTCGCTGCAACCCCAGCCTCCACCTGCCCCCTCAAAATCTGCGCCGCTGAAATCTTCTTGCCATAAAACTCAGCATTGGCATCAGCCCTCTCCTTGATCACCGTACCATCGACCGTCAATCCACCATAAAGACCCCTAGACTTGGTATACGTCCACACCGGCTTCAAGTCATGCTTATCACCATTCCAGCCCGCAGGTCCAGCAGCAAGAGCCACACCCCCACCAAGGTTCATCTCGGGCTTGGAATATGCTTCGACCGCGGCATCCGTATTAAGTACACAGACGCAGTCATACATGTCCACTCCCCAGACTATTCCGACGCCGCCTGATCGTACCGAAAAGGCCGAGGGAGGTGACCAAGTGCCGTCTGGAAGTCGCGCGACCACGATACCTGAGCCGCCTGAGCCTGCGACCCACATTCCACCTCGGATGGCGGAGAAGATCGCAATGCCTTTTGCGTTCGTGATTGCTTCTTTGGGGATTTTGCCTTTGCCTGCCATGCTCTTAGTTTTGATTTTGGAGGATTGGAAGACATCTGTGGGGGTTACACTTACTGACAAAGCCATTGAGTATCTGCGCAGCCTTGTCGCTTTCTTTATCGATAGTCGAAGATGTGAATAACCCCATTGCAATAGATTTGAGTGGCTCGAGAAAAAATTGTGGACAAAGCTGATTGAACAACTCGGGATCAAGGTGGATAATGATGAGCTTGCTGAAGACTGTGAAGTGAACTTGTGGGTTTCTTGTGTAGGTATGGAAAGTAGAATGAGGAACTATCAACTTAAGAAATTACAGGTCTTATATCTATCATGAACTAGAATTAGGTAGCCATTATCAACAATTATTCCAAATGTTTGTGGCTTCAATGTTGACAAGGTCGGACAATGTTACCCCTGCTATCCGAGCTGCAGCATAGCCGAGTGATGGTTGTGGCTGCAAACACTAGCGCATCATTCTGCCATCAGGTTACTAAGAACCAGTCGCATTCGCTGCCGAAATGACCTAGTCAACGGTTGATTTTTATAGGGTGCAGGAACGAGTTGTATTAGGTGTTTTGGCTGTCCAGGTAAGCCCGCGCCACCCTCGCTTGGTGCTTGTTGTCAGACCGATGTTCCAAAATTCTGCACCATGTAATGTCGGATCGAATAGTGACAAATTTTAAGACAATAATATGACGATCGAGTGTTTGTTGTTATGCATATCAAGTGCTCCACCGTAAAATGGATTTAGGTCTCATCTAATTCCTGATAGCCTGGAAAACTGTTATGTATGTTGTATCGTTTTCGTTAAGCGAACCTTAGCCTCTGTGGAACCTGCTTAAGATTTGGCTATGATTTTGGGAACTGAATGAACGGCCCCCCAGAAATCCAAGAATAGAATGAGCATCAATAGATAATCAAGCCGTCCATGTTATATAAAAATATTCTGTGCTCATGAGGCTAGAAAAACACAAAAATGGAAGTCATCTGCCCGGGCAACCGGGGCCTTCCCGCCAGATATGGCCCTATCAATTTAATTTACATCTACATTCTTCATTATTTTCCTGAACTGAATCCCAGAATGACTCCGTGTCACACATCAGCAAGTCCCTTCTCGACCCCCACCTCTTCATTTTTGGGGGCATATCGACTCATGGACCTCAATTTTGGCCCCCACACAATAAATCCAAATGGAATCGGTATCATGATCAGTGCCAAGCAACCAAGTAGCGTACCTGCCCATTGTATCCCAAGATTGTGGAATATCTACCCAGAAAATAGAAGGGAACAGCCACCTATCGCAAACCGAAGAATGGTGTTGGCTGCGAAAACTGAGGCTGCACTGTTGCGTTGGTTAGCTTGAGGCGGAGTTAAGAAGAGGAGGAAGCACGTACAATTCGATATACGAGTCGATGAGATAGTTGAAGCATTGTAGAAAGATGCAGAGAACACCAAATTCGACCAGCACCCCAGAAGCTGTAGGAGCCATGCAATGTACATTGTTTGTGTAGCTAGTCCGACCGAACATGTCGTTCACAGTTAGCACAGCTTCTGAACAAGCTAAGTGTGTATTGCTTACTAGAAAAGACCCATGGTGAATGCAATTCCACCGACAACAGCAGGCCACAGCCTCCACTCAGGAATCGGGACATTATTTTTGGCCACAAGTTTTCTCACATATCCATTTTTGCAACATCAGAATATAGATACCCCCAAAGCACTCTCCAATTATCAAGCCAATAAAAGGTTGGCCACCGACCCCAAGGTTCATGCCATGTGTCTCTTGGAAGACAATTGGATATGCATCTAGTAGGGCATGGATTCGCCCATGTATGAAGCTCATATAGATCTTGACTAGGAAATCGATGGGTTCGATGAACAGCATCCGGATTGGTCGACTGAAGTTCGTGGTAATCAATTCGTGAATATCAAGTCCAACTTCATCCTCTTTCGCATGTATTCCCCAGATCCTCGTCTAACGTCTGAGTATTGTAGCTTTGGAGACGAGTATAGCAGGGGCGTACGTCTCGTTGACATACAAGACAATAAGTACAAACGCCAGGAAGCCCATAATGGAGGAGATATACATCGTCCACCTCCAGCCAAGACAACTCATGGTAATGAACCCGCCTGTGAAAGGAGTAGCAAATGGTCCGACGAACACGGCCATGGCGAAGATGGAGATTGCAATGCCGCGAGTAGCGTTATCGTACATATCTGTAAACAAGCTTAAACCACGGCGATAGGCGAGGCAGAGAACATACCCGAAAAGAACCTACACAGCATCAAAGTCTGCGTGTCTTTAGCGGTAGCAGTGGGAACGGTGAAGAGGGAAAATCCGAACATTCCGAGGATGAGAGGCCATCGACGACCAGACAACTCTGACATAGGTGCCCAAATGGTAGGACCAGCTGCAAAACCCAGGACGTACAGTGTGATGCCTAGGATACCGACTTCTTCGCTGATGTGGAAATGATGGGATATGATTGGGGTGGTGGATGAGAAGATCGCAGATGCGAATGAGGCAACGAAGGTGGAATATGTGAGTATTACGGAGAAGTAAAGCCTAAGCTCCCCAGTCAATATTGTTCCAACAAGAGATACGTTCCATCTTACTTCTTGCTCAAAGCCCAACTGTGAGGGTGCAATGGATCGTTAGACCCGACGAGCTCAACTACATATTCCTCTGCGTCCGGTAGAGATGGTGGGTACGGTTTCCAAGCCCCTAGCGGAAGCCATTGATTTTGGGAACTGCTCCTCGAGTTGAACCAACAGTCGACTTGTGTTGTAGTCTGTAAGTGAAAATTCGGTTGAGTTCTAGCTCTTCAAGTGGTGCTGTTTGTGTTCTGGTCCGGGCTGGTCTACGAGGTGTTCTCGCAATACCACGATGGTTCAAAGGTACAAAGACGGATCCAGCTTCTCGAATGGAAGAAACTTCTTGTTGGGCATCTGGCCCGCCTTCGAGAATATCTCGATCGATGGTATAGATTTTGGGATCCATTGTCTGTGATGTTGTTGACTATCCACGGGCGCCTTTTCTGATTTTCGAGAGGACGGATTACACATTATGTATAGAGGCCACTTGGACTTTTTGTTTCGTACACTGCGGCGCTCTGTATGAATGCCCAGATAATTGCATCACTAAGACTTGAGGGTTCATCGCTTGCACAAGAGCGTCCGCCCCTTCCAATGGAGATGAGTTGCAGCATGATGACTTCTACGCATCAATAATCCTTGTGCGTGGCAGCAATTAAGTCGTCACTTCGATCATCAGCATGTTGTCTTCTGTGGAGCCACTCTGTTGGATGGCGAGGTAAGTAATAGTTTACCGGAACTCAAGTCTCATGCAGAAGTCCTTGGCACTCTGATAGTTGCGAGATACGCAGCTCGCTCGAATTGCGAAGGAACGAGGCGCGAAAATTTCACAGGACAAGTGCACCTCCGTAATCTGCCTAGAGGGATTCGATCAAACATCAAACGTCAGAATTTTCAACTTGCAAACGATTTCGGACGGAACTTTCACTATTGGAGTGTAAATTAACCATCTGATACATTGTTTCATATGCACCTTGTGTTCTGTACCCAGGAATACATATTCTGTCATCTGTTTACATGGCATTCGCCAGATTATGGGGTACGCGAAAAATCATCAGGACTCAAAAGCGAGCAGGCCATTCGATAAGTCAGTCAGTCAGTCATCAGCTGAGCTAAGAATCCAGCTGAATGGCTTACAGGAAATCGACAGCTGATTAGCTTAGCTAATATACTTATAAGCAGCTTGTAAGCTAGTCTAAAAAGAGTTTATTTACTAAAATCGATAGGTACAGCATTCCAAGATCTCTCCAATTGTATAGCACCTCTCCTTTGCCAATTCTTCAGGCATTCCTGGTGCCATAGCATAGTACCAGTGAGTTTTAAGCTATGTGGAGTAGTCTATAAAGCACAAGAAGAAAAGACACGTTCACACTCCGCACTCATTGCAAGTATAAAAAGGAAATCAAAAGCCATTTGAAAAAGTTGTGGCCACTGGGCCTCTTTTGACAACCAATACGCCATAAGAGACTAATCTGTTGGTGCTTCTTTAAGGTATTAAGTCAATTGATCTTTGCGAGTCGAGGACCTGTTACGAGAGGCTGAAGGTAGCGCCGGCGCTAATTGATCAAGGACGGAGTCCATATAAGAACGCTCAGCTAGAGGTTCAGGAGATACTTCGTTCCTTGCGGCAGGGCCACCCAAATCTTTGTACTCTCGCAGCCAGAGGCTTCGTAGCTTAGCTTTCCCTTCCCTGACGAATCGAGCCATTGAAGGGGTATTCTAATGTTAATCAAAGTAGGCCCATTTCCATCGAGGGTAGAGTACTAGCGCAGCCATCCAAGCTATTAAAGCGTCTGTTTTTAAATAGTATTCTTTGGTCTTCCCCCAGGCGTGTATAATCGAGCTTTATATGCCTTTGTGGTTGTTGAATTCGCCATTCTTTGCCTTCAATTCGAGAGCCTTAAAGTAAGAAAGTATATGTTCAAATATAGATAGAATTTCCCATAGAGCTCCATTCGACGCGTGTTTGCCACCTTCTTGGAGATCGGCGTTTCCTTTTAGGCTTTTTGTAAAGTGAAATAAAGGCGCTAGGTGGTCTGCCATCAAGGTAAGAGCTTTCTATTCGTCGTCGCTAAGGTAGTCGTTTTGGAAGATCTTTAGATCAAAAGCCTCCTTAGAAAGTCGTAGTCTATAGGCGTACATATCAAGAGCCTCTCGCAGGTGGAGAGCACGTTGAATTATACAATATGAGGCGTTTCAGCGTATTCCTCCATCCAAAACGACCTTCCATTGCTTGCCAGTGGCTACCCCTGTGTTGTATTCCTTCTGTAAATCTAAGAATAACTTAGTCCTCTTTCTAAACGCTATAATGTGTGTTACTAGGTTGTGTAGCTTTCCAAGCTCTCCGCGACGCCTCCATAAAGCTCTCTTTTGCTCTGGCCCTCTAGCTATATATTCGTCTTTAAAACTCGTGGAATCTTGGCCAAAAAGGTATTACTTAGCGATTAAATTAATGACGTGATCAATACAACGTAATCTCCGTTCCTTGGGGTCGAATTGAAGGCTCTTGCTAAGCTTTACAAGTGTAGTATCGTTGTTGGTTGCGTTATCAAGGACGAAGTAGCCAAGGCGCGAAGAAGTGATATTAAATCGCGTGAGAAGTGGGAAAAGCACCGAAGCTTGATTTAAGAAAGTGAGCGGAAGTAATAGTACGGAGAGGTTCGTATTACCAATACCAGTCTTGCTGTGCTTTGGAAGCTTTGGCAGCCCAATTAGGCGTGTAACAGCTATACTCACATGGAAATATTCTCATAATACTTTCCATTTCCGTCTCTAGACTTAAGCTGCTACTGCTTTAACTTAAGCTATAAGTGAGCATTCCTAAGCTCGGCCGGAGCTCGGCCTAAGTAACTTAAGCATATAATAAAATTAGCCTAAGCATATATTAAAAGGCCATTTTAACTTCTAAAAGGGCTCGTTTTAGCTCCTTTAATGCTCGGTTACACTTTCCTTCGTCTTGTCTTCAAGTACAGATCTTATTTTAGCTTCCTTGCGACCGAGATTTCTCTGAACCTATTTTTAGATTTATATTCGCTTATATATACGTAATAAGTAATTCAGCTTCATTATTCCATAACGTCTCCCTAATATTTATAAAAGCGATTTTATATAATACGAATTCAGTAGCATTTAATTTATTCTTCTTTAATTTATATTTTTTAATATTATATTTTTCCTACGTATTTCTTTTCTTTTTCTCTTAGTTTTTGTTTTGCTTGTAAAAAGCAAAGGGCTAAGGTGCTCCGACGGCGAGTTAAATTCCTACTATTTATATATATATAACATTATTTTAAGAAAGAGCTTATATTAATTTTATTTCGGCGGATAATTAAGATAACTAGTTCATCGGTTAATTCGTTATGAGATTTATATAACTACGAGATTGCTTTATTAAAAAGTTATACTGAAGTTCAAGAAAGGGATTATATATACTATATAAGAGATAATCGTATTAGCGGGACTAAGAAAAGGGAGATCGCTAATAGCAGGCCTATTAATAATGATATTACGTAATAGTAATGCCGTGCTAAGGAGGAGTCGTATAAATATCCAGTAGTATTAAGAGATTTATTATAAATCTTAAAAGTCCAGGATTGTATCGGCATTAGAGCTTTATAAATAAAAGAAGAAGGAGGAAGGTCAGTTAATAAACGTCAAATAAAAGTAGAGATTTATGCAGTATCGATGCCGCATCTAAGGAGTTATATTAAGGGCTAATAATACTAAGAGATTCATGTAAATCCTAATAAAGTAGAATTACATTAGCGGCACAATTTAATAACAAAAAGGTATAAGATTAGCTAAGTATAAGTTAAACAGAAGTAGAGATTTATGTAACGCTAATGCCGCGAAAGAGTTATACCAAGAGCTAATAGCACCGGGAGATTTATATGAATCTTAATATTACAGAACCATATCAGCGGCACAGTTCACTAGCAAAAGTGCAGGATTAGCTAGGTCGGGGTTAAATAAAAGTAGAGATTTATATAACGGTAATACCGCGTCTAAAAAAGGTCATACTAAGGGCTAAAGCATTAGGAGAATAAGGCAGAATCATATTAGCGGCATAGTTTATTAATAAAGGAAGTACGGAGTTATTAATATGATTTCTGTAGCCAATCTTATTTATATAAAGGTTTAGAATATCCTAGAAGACGGAGCTCTGCTTACGCTTAGCTTTCCCTTTTCTTTGTATTAAATAAGAAGTAACCTAAGCTTTAATATAATCCCTTCCTTAATGTAATCTCGCCGCTATATAAATTTAATTATAATTAATAAGTATATTAGTCTAAGCCCATTCAATTAACGTAATTTTACTACCGAAGTAGTTCTGCCTTATCTTACTTATATAAAACTTTCACTTCCTTATAAAAACGAACCCTCTCAGTCATCTAACTATACTAACAGCAAACGCTAGCTATAAATATGCCCCTGAGCATCCTGCTAACTTAACTAATCCTTTTGAATCGGTCAGTTAATCCGTAAGAGGCAGGCTTAAAGCAGATTAAGGCACTGGATTATGCCGGCGCTTAGCTAAACTCCTTTAAGTATGACGATAATTACTTAAACGGAAAGATTCTGCCGGTGAAGGGGTATGTAATAACGCTAAACTCGTCTTATTATTATAAAGCTATAGTATAAGAAGAAGAGCAGATACGTTAATTTAGCTTATGCTTTCTAAATTATACCGACTATTATCTCTTACTGTTTATTAAACCAAAAAGCATTAATAATTAAATCAAGTTAAGATTTTATATAATTAATATAATATTATAAGTAAGTTTAAGTATCTTTAAGATAAGATTAATATATTTAAATGTCTTAACTTATCTTATGAACTTAAGATATTCTATAAGCAAACTCATACTTTCTTAATAGCTTCTTTATTATTTATATTCTCCTTCTAGTATTTCCTTCTCTTTCTCGTTTAAACTATTCAGTCTTTACTTTATTTTTATAAATAATTAAACCGGAACTACTTTAGAAACACCCGCTTCGCTTCATTCACATTCTATTTTAATATCTCACCTTAAATACGTCTTAATAACGCGGTAGAGCGAAGTATAAAGAGCGCTGCTAATAAACTCCCAGTCGATGACAAAATAGTATTATAAGGCCTTATTACCGGAATATCTTTAACGATTACAGGATTCCTACTTTTTATAAAGTCCGTAATCTTATTATAATTATTACTTTTACGTAAAATAATAAAATAAGAGATAGTTTCTGCTAGCTTTATTACGTAGGATTTATAACTTAAAGCTAATAATCTTCATTTAGCTAATTTATTAACAGGACTTAATTACTTTTTAGTAGACGCGCCGTACTTAGTAAGAGCGGGGTCGTATATACGGCCAGCGAATTATAGCTATGCTAAAAGGCCCGAATTATTAATTATAATTTATTTTTTAAAATTAAAAAAGCAGTATTAATTAATTAATTAAGTCCGTAATTTGACAGCGAACTAATTAATTAATACTTCATAATTCTTACATAACCTCAACTAAATTAAGTTTCCAATTCGAGCGCGAACAAATCAAATTAATAAAATAACTGCCTTTGTCGAGGATATAATAGCTTTATTTTAAAGCCGGTCTTTAATCCGCCTAAACTTCACTTATAACTAATACTAATTACTACCCTTTATTTATAAGTCCCTTATAACGCTACTATTTACGCGGATCTGTAAGCGTCGCGCTCCTTTGCGATTATAGTCGAATTCAAATTAAATAATCTCAGGTACGTTATAATACGATAATTTATTCGTTAATAACTGCAAAAGTATTAATATTAAGTCTAAGATTGCGTAAATAAAGCTCTCGCTTATAATTAAAGCAGCGTTTTATATTAATATCTCATATCCTAAGATCCTAAAGCCTTCTCGAGCAACGACCAGCAGATTCTCAGCCTTCACAGCTTATTAAAACGACTTTATATACGCGTATACTAACTTCAAGTCCTATTGAAGTATCAGCGCCAGTACCTTTAAGAACACAGCTTTAAGGTTAATTATTATTATTATTTTCAATAAGCAATATATTAATATATATATAATATACTAGAATATCCTTATTTACCTCAAACTTATAATTATTAGACTTAAAAACAGAGATTTAATAAATCTATTAAGACCGGTACTAAAAGACTTCTAAAACGTGCCCGCTTAACGAAGAAAAACTTAAAATCGTTCGAAATAAAAAAGCGATAAAGGAAATCTATTAAGAAGAAGTTTATTAAATAATCGTCTTTTATAATTATAATTACCGATAAGGATTTTAGTATAAAACTATAACAAAATAATATCGTTTATATTACTTTCGACGCACGAGCTGTAGATAATACCGCTAAAATCAGAGAATTATTAAATTAGCCACGGGCATCCGAGCTACTTAATTAGTTAACTTATAATAAGTATTTAATACTTACCGAAGATTATAAAAACGAACTTATTATAAAGGTTTCCGCTTATCCACTTTTTTTTAAAACGGACGGCTAAACGAGAAGTCTTAGGCTACTTCTAAAGACTTAATCATCCTTAGTCGGCAGTTGACAATCATCTTATTATAAGCTTTAATAATACCTAACCAGATATTGTCGAGTCTTATCGTAAGACTGATTTTCCTCCAATCGCGGTCGAAGCACTTTTTAAAGACTTTGCTTCCTTCTTATATAATAAGATAATACTTACTTATATTATTAAATTTAAGAGTTTTAACGGCGATATAAAAGAAGTAAAATTATAATGCGCTTATAACGGAGCGCTTATAACGGAAGGAGCACGTGCTATACATAAGTATTTAAGCAAGTCCGACGACGGTTTTTACAGCAGAATATAAGCGCTTATAATCGTATTTAATAATAAGACTTTTAAATTTTATAACTATTACGCTTTATAAATTCCTCCGTCGTTATAACCGGCAAGTAAAGTCGACAGCAGCGCAGAGATTACCGTTAGCGCCGTTAATACTTATTAATATCCTCAATATCTCCTTGCTGGCGATAACTTTCGCGATTCTTTCGAAGATTATTAAAGCGCGTATAAATATACTCGGAATACTGAAGATATTAGTTTCAAGTAAGCAATTAAAAGGAAAGATGTATTATAAGCATATATAAATAAAGATAATATATAAACTCCGCCAGATATTTGATCTGCGTAACCGCCGAATAATTCTTTAATTTCTATCTCTTTTAATATATTAAATAATTATAACTACGACGCTTATAACGACGGGTTTCTAATACTTGCGCAGTAACCGACCGATTCCTTAATTCCCGTCTCTTTAAGTCTATTAAACGGCTATAACTGCGATACGTATAACGACGATATTTAAATATATAATTAAATAATTCTATTGTAATTATTAAAGGATATTTTAGTTTTACTTAAATTAAAACTTAAAGAAAACGTTAACTTTAATACTTATAATTATAAGAAGACTCGGGCCTAAACACGTTACGCTGTTGCGGTCGAAAAGCCAAGGGAAGTTAATTATAAATTTAAGCCGCGAAAGACTCGTATAAAGTATTACGTTTCTTAATAAAGTTTATAAAACTCTTTACTTGCGTTTTACGGTCGAAGAAATTTGCTAAGCGCCTGCTTTTATAATTAGGCGCCGGCTTTTTATTTGCGTTCTTTGCATTTATAGTTTACTTTAGCTCCCGTTAATCTTATATCTTATAAGTATAATTATAAGCTTATGCAACCTCGAGGTCACTAGAAGTAGTCGAGCATCTAAAAGCTGTAATATAATATTAGCGCTTATTATAAGTAAGATTAAATATCCTTCCTTATAATAAGTCTATTAATTTTAATCGAAGACGGAAGACCCTTTTAATACAAGAATCCAGAAAGTTCAGTTTCATTTTAAATATTCTTAGTTTAATTTAGTTCCTTAAATATAAAATGCCGTGCTTTACTAATATAAATAGCTTTAATCTATGTAATCTTTACGCTTAAAATAAGATAATTATTACTTTCCCTTTTATTTCCTTCTTTTTAAACTTTATATAAATATAATTTCCTTTTCTTCTTTTATTATCTTCTTCTCTTTTCTCTTTAAGAATTTATTATTAAGACGATATAATCAATATATTTAATTACGTAGAAGGCCAGGGAAGCTAATTCTAACCGCTTTTAATACAGCCTCCTTACGTGGATATTATTGCCTCAAGCGCGGCAGAAGATAAGTTATCGATGAAGTTATTAATTATATATAATATCCGTGCTAAATACATTCGCGAGCGATCTTAATAAGATTAAGCACGACGAATAGTATTCTCGAGGGTAAATTATATATTAATTTACTTATATCCGCTTAAGTTATAAATATAAATAAGGCTTTTTAAGATATATATTTATATGAATTATTATGTTATATTATTATAATAAGAAAAGGAATTTATATATATATCACTAATACGTGAACTACTGCTTTATTACTATAATTTATATATTTTAATTATTTCCCCTTCGCACTTCGCTCTTGTTTAAGCTTTACTTATTTATCGCTGCTTCTCTTAATAATTACTAAAGAATTAAGAGGTTCGATAATACTTTCAGTATTTATCCATAGAAAATAGTTGGACATCGCTTAATTAATACTAAGCTCCTTCATCCTCCTCTTAGCTTAAGCTTTTAAATCACCGAAATATCCCTCCGGATTATTGCCTCGCTACTTTTATAATATAAACTAAAAGTAGCGTGCGTCTTTCCTTGCTTAAATTATACGTTTATAATTAGTCGCTAGATTAAAAAGAATTTACATAAAGAAAAGGAATTACTTTTTATATATTAAGAAAAATAATAATTAAACGAAGAACGTACTTTATAATATTGCTTTATTTATATTATATATTACGCGCGGCTATCTATTATTACGTCGTCAAATACTTAAGTAATTAAAAGAGCGACGGTCATTACTATTAATAAATCGGATAAGATAGCCGATATAATGCATTCAGTCTCTTAATCGTATAAGGACGTTATAAGGGATTAATCGTTTATATTTATTATAATTAATATATTATAAATACCGAAATCGCCGTAATCGAGAATAAGATAATAAAAAAAAGTTTAATTGCCGTCTTTAGGCATAATATATAAGATAAGGCGCAAGAGAGACTGCTTAGCCGCCGTAGTAATAAAACTAATAGTATTATTATTATCTTCTTACTTAATTATATCGCTTATATTACTGATTATCGCTTCGCTTTTGGACGTGAAAAGAGCAACGTAGAACTCGCGTATAAGAGTAACAGGAATAAGGAGCGATTTAAGTTTCTGTTTAAAGAGGCGTTCGTAGAACTAAATAGCGGCAAAAAAGAGAAAAACCGTATAATAAAATATTAAATTAAGGAAAAAGTAACGTATAAGTAATAAATTCAAACTCTTACTATTATTAAATATATAATTATTAAATATAATACAATAATGCTCGCTAAATCTGCTTATAATATATTTGCTTTATTTATAATCTATTAATTGTTAGGCCTAGGTGCTTAATCTCGACCTTTTCTTATTAATTCATTCGTTCGGTCTTATAAATGCTTAAAGCACTAATACCTTCGATCTCTTACTGGGTCACGATAGCGGGCTCCTGATACGCGGACTTAATATTTCTTTTATTACGCTTATTTATTAAATTAAGTCCTTATATACTTTCCGGAGAATCCTTTTTATTCGAGAGTAAAGACTTTTATCTTCTTGTTCTTGCGGCCTGTCTCTCGGGAAGATAATCTTCCGCAGCTTATTTATTCATAAAATAAGCAGCTCGAAATATAACGTGAAATTATCGGTAATTATCTTTATAAAAATTGCCTCTTTCGCTATAATACTTAATTTTAGTTTAGCTAACTTTTTTATATCCACGTAGTTTCACTTATTAAATTATAGAATAACCTTTTCTTAATTTAGTTTATTATAATAAATACAAATCCAGAAAAGCATTTAAAAGATTGATTTAAAGTTATATATAAATAAATGCTATTTGCTAAAGAAGGCGCTTATGGCTATAAAAGCCCTTATACCAGTCTTGCTTCTAGCGCCGGAAGCTTCTTTCCGCGATTCTTTAATCTTAAGGTCGAGGTCGATTAAGAAAGAAGGCCAAGAAAGGTTTTTTTTATTTTTATTTATTATAAGGTTATTAATTAAGATATTTCTGTGAAAGAAGCCGGCCTTACGTAAGGACTCGTGGCCTTTAATACAGCCTTTTAGCGCAGTAAATAGAGCTACCTAAGAGCTAGCTTTATAAATCGGCTTCTTATAATCACGAAAGATAATACGCTGATGCACTCGATTTAGTAAAATATTACTACCGGCTTTCGTCGGAAATATCGAACAGAATCGCTTACTAAGCGGCAAAAGTGCGCTAGTCTGACTGGACGACCGCTTCAAGCCAGCGGTGCTGCTGCTGCGACCTTTCCGTATACCAGTTATACTTGTACTTAAGGATATTATAGAATATCCCGGCCGGTAGTTTTCCGCTTTTATAATATCTAATTCCTTCCGAATATTACTTCGAACGTCGTCATCCGTACTAAAGACCCGGATAGTCTTATAATAATAATATTAAGCTACGTTAACTATACCTTTATCAGTCGCCTTTTAAAGCAGCTCTCTTTCTTCCTTACGTTCCGTATATTACTAAGAATCCTTAATAATAAGCAGTATTTATAAGTCTCCCTTACAATAAGCCTTTCAATAAGTCGTTGCCCGGCCGGATATACAACGCGCCCGTATTATCAACCCGTCGATAATAAGCTGCTCTATAATATTATTCCGTTAAATCTTAATAAACCGCAAGTTATTTTCTGTAATAATTATAAGATTAAACTTAAGTTATTCTTTATTTATTTAAAAAAACGCTAAGATTGTAAACATAAACTACAAGCTATCTTCGTTAATATCGAATTATAAGAATATAATCCTCCCGAGCCGGTCAAACTCCCATACCTTTATAAGAAATCCGCAGATCGTAAAGCTTAAGATAAAGCGACGAGTATCTTAAGCAACGAGCACTTCTCTTATATACCTCCCGAGATTAAGCTATATTTCTGAAGCTATATCGGCGGATTAGTTACTCTTCAGCTTTTTTAATACGAGGATTTAAGACTAATAATATCTTAAGACTTTCTTAGCTTTGAGATTATTCATAAAGCCGACGTTTATCTTACGCTTCGCTATAGAACTATTAATCGGCTTATTAAGCTATATTAATGGCCTTCGTTAACGTATCGGTATTAACTTGTAATCCTCTGCGAATACTGCTAGCTTCTTGCTTAATTCCGCGAACTAACTTAAGACGTAATCCTGAGTTATATCTTTAAGTTATTTATTTTATTCTTTATAAAAAAGTAATCTGTCGCCTTTTATATATATCTTAAAGACTACTGCAAATATTATCTTAAAGTCTATAATATTTTTAAAATATATCTCGTAGAAATTATAAACTTTAACGTATATAAGGCCGAGCTTTTCTTTAAAAATAATATTTATATACTTGCGATATTTAAAAGAATTCGCGAAGCTGCTTATATTACGGAGCTAAGGAGTTTATTAAAAGGAAGATATAATCGATCGGAGAGGCGGGGTGGATTCGGTGACAACGTTATAAACTTAATTCCAGATGAGCATATCGTTTAGATTATCGGCGAGCGCTGCATTTAAGAGAGGTTTAATACGGTTAAGGTCGAAGTTATCGGAAGTAATCGCCGAATTCAGTCTTAGCAATTTATTAAAGAAGGTTCTTCCACCGCTAGAACGGAGCAGACGAGCGGCCGGAAGGATCTGCAGTATCAAGAGGAAGATAAAAGCGATGTTTTAGAGCTTTATAAAATAATTAATAATATACGTTAATAGAGTTAAGTTATATATATTACTATTATAACTAAACTTGCTTAGCGAGTTTAAAGTGAAGGGGATACTCTGGTTTTTATAAACTGAAGTAAACGAAGCGCGGAAAGTATTCAGGCCTTTTTTAATTAAATTATTTTTAATAATCTCCGACTGTACTTAATTTATTATAGCGAATATAATATTCTTAAAATAAGAGAGATAACTGGGACTGAAAGTCGTCGTATTTCGTAGTATTTTAGTCTGTGCGGAATTTTCCGCTTAGCTGCCAGCTACTAGTTATTAATTAAATAGCGATCAAGATTACTTCGGGATTATTAATCTAGAAAAGCTGATCCCGTTAATTAATATTTTATATTAAACTTTCTTACGCTACGACCCCGCTTTATTAAGTGCGGCGCATTTATTAAGAGGAGGTAATACAGAACAATCACGTTAAAAGCCTGATCCGCGAAGCTGACTTTATAGCCTCGTCCACCGACTATATATATACTAATAGACTGCAAGGTATTCGATTAGTTATTAGTAAGTATCATTAATTAAGGAGCAAAAAAACGAAGATAAACTCTATACAATTAAGAAAACGAGTGCGCCTTAAACTCTTTACGAGCAATAATATTTCACAACTTTCCCGGGCTTAGCATCGTTTAATAGAAATCGCTAGAAATCGCCGGTAAGTATACTTAATTATTTTAATTATTATTTTTTAATAAGAGTAAAATATAAAAGTTTATAAATAAAAACAAAGCCTTCGTCGAATAAGATAAAGATCTCGTATTTTCTTATACGAAGATTATACTTAGAGAAGGCAATTAATATTATTATACGATTATTAATTGTCGTTACCTCCTTACTTCTGAAGTTAATTTACTTGAACTCGACCTTATCCCGATTCTAGCTTCGCAAATCTGGCCGCTATTCCCGATATACTTCGTATAAACGCTTAAGCTATTATCTTAAGATTATTATATAAAGCGACTTAATTTATTATATTACGGCGATACCGAGGCTTTTACTGAACTAAATAGCTTTATATTAAATAAAGCTAAAGTCTGCGAGATCTTAAGAGTATATCCTTATTTTAATATCGCTTAATACCTTAGATATATAATCGAGAACGATAAAATAACAGGCCTTTATTTTATTAAGTACGGCATAAATTTATTAAAAAAGGTAACTAAGGTCTCTCGTCCTTTCAATGCAGACCTTTTTTTACGAGGTATTTAAAAGGGTATTTAATATCTTTATAATTTAAATCTCATTTATTATAATCTCAACCCGACTAACATCTTAATAAATAGAAATACTTTAATTATTAAGGACTTTGATTTTTATTAAAAGAAAGGAGAAAAATTAAGTTTTAAGGCTAAGACGAGAAGCTAGACGAGTAAAGAATTTAAGTTCGCAAGGCTCGAGAATAATTAATATAAATTATTAAAGATTTAAGAATTTCAATTTCAAGTTCGTAAAGCCCGAAATTAATTATTATATAATATTAAAGATTTAAGATTCTATTTTAAGTAAAGAATGCCGAAAACCTATTAAGATTTCCTATTAAAGCTATTTAAATAAACTACTTAAACTAACTTTATAATTAAATTACTTCACTAAGTCCGACCTTATGCCTTCTGCTACATAGTTTGCTACTCGAGTCCGACTGTAATTCGGCATAAACTTAAATACTATGATTAACGCTTTTCTTCGAGGCAAATCGCTATACTTACCTATTCTATTATTAAGCTAGGAGAAGTACGTAGCTTATCGAATATTTGCAAATTATTTAACTACAGTCGGATGCCTTATAAGTATATTTGAATCCGTCGGTGCGGGTGTCTGTCCTGAAATTATAAGCATTTATTAATTCTTTAATTTCAATAAAAGCTATCTTAATAAGTTAATAATACGTAAAAGTACGAATATAACGAATGCGCCTACTTTTTAAATAATTTGTATTTTTATATTTTAAAGGGAGAATAAAGTCTTCGATCTAATGCAAAGTACTCTAATTATATACTTATAAAAGTAGCTATTTACTTATGTGAACTGATCTATAACCTCGTCATCGTAGTATTTACGGGCTAATAATAGCCGCGAAAGCGCGCTTTACATGCTTTCTAATTCATTACTTCTTCTTTAAGCCAACTCTCGCCTTTAGGATCATAAATTATAATTATTAAGATGCAGAGGATTATAAGTTATAATTTTTATTATAAATAAAAACAATAACAGTTTACTGAATTCAGCAAGGGCAATCTTAATAAGTAATAACTACAGTTTGCTATATTTTATATTAGTATAGCTATATTACGTAGATAGAACCGGATACCCCGTTAAAGAACTCAAGTTAAATCCTTCTTTTTTTTAAGTATCGCTGCATTTTAATTTAGCGATATATTATATTATAACTATTTATAGCATCGACCGAATTCTCGCTCGAGGTCGCGAATAAGTCTTTTTTTAAAAAAGGCTTCTTTACTTTAGAAGACTCGGTGGTCGGGGACGGTATCTTAGAGATAGAGAAGAGGGGCTTCGAGTATTTCTCGGAATATAGCTTAGATTTTTGCAAATAATATATTCTTAATAAAGTAAGTAAAATAAATATTTTATAATATTTATTTAACCTTTTTTAGCGTATTATACTTATTGTAAAATCTTTTTTCGGCGATAAAAGTTACGTTTTAGTACATTAACTGCGATACAAAGCGCACTTAGGCCATATCTTATGCTTTAAAAAGGATAGGCTAAAAACCGGCCGGCGTATTATAATAGTTTATTTATTACTTAAGAAATCGCGAGTTAAATATTATAACAGTTCGCATCGATATGAGTTGCTTATTACTGAAAGGAAAAGGTTATTATATAAAGTTCCCGAATCTGCACTCGCTGCAGTAAGCTGCTAAAGCGTGGAGAAAGGATTTCCTGACGGCGGCTTATAAGTTATTACCTATATTATAATCCTTTATTCTAATATATCTTATAAAGCTATTTTTAATACTTAAATCAGTTTCGAAATAAAACAAGGATATACGATCACATTCGAGTTTGCGACAGTCGATATAATTAAACTTAGCTAATAGCTAAAGATAAGTCTTCCGGATATATTAAAATTAATATAAAAAGTAGCAGATATAAAAAGCAGTAAAATCCGAATGAATTTCGCATTTAAAGATATAATTAGAAGTATAAACGCATAATTATTACTGCTTATAATATTTAGCTTTTTATATACTTATTCCTATTCTTTACTTGCATCCATTCGAGCTATAATTTAAGAAAGTTTATAATACTATTTACGGGAGTATTAAAGTTAATATGGCCCGGAGCTGCCGTTAATATTCTAATAAACTTAAGGTAAAATACTTTTATTAATATGTTTAGAAAGGCGCCCGTAGTTATAAGCTCGGCAATTAAGAGAGGCATAAGCCTTGTGGCCGATTACGTAAAAAGAACCGCTTATATATCTTATTTAATATAAGTATAATAAAGCGGTTTAAAGAAGGTTAATATTATATTATTTATATGCCGAAAACCGAGCTCGTTTATACCGGCTATATTAATTATATATAACTTGGCTTTTTGAGCTTTTAATATCCTTAAGTCTATATATCCCTCTTTACGCGCTCTTTTCTTGCTTTTCCTCTTAACGCGGAAAAGAAGTCCGTTCTCTTTAAGACTTAGTTCGTTAACAGCCCGATTACGCAACTCATCATATATTTACTTTATATATATAGCTTTAATTTCACCCACGTTTTAGTGCCGTTCGGCATGCCTTATATAATCGCTTACTCGTTTCGAAACTTAGTGATAGCATATATATACCTCTTTATACTTAATGTTTGTATTTAAGTTAATAATACTACTTAAGGACGACAAGGACTTACGTTACTAGAAATACCGCCGAAGTCTCTTTTGGGTTTTAAATAATATATTCCGTTCGCACTCTTTAAGAAGACAATTATACGTTTTATTATTATTATTTTCGTAAATATCTAGGTCGTCGTCGTCGCTGTCTAAATTATTATTATTAGCTTTTGAGTAAGATTAATATATTTCCTACTACGCGGATAAGTAGCTTTCTCGAGCCTGCAGAGAATTAGTTTAATACTTGTAAGTAAGGGAGTATTAACTCGGTATTCATTAAAGTAAGTATTTAACGTATTACTTATTAAAAAAAAAGTAAGACAGGTATATTATAGCAGTTAATAAATATTATTCAATATACTCTCGGCGGTTGATTAAGGAAGTTAAATATAATATAAAGGATATAGAGTCTTATATTCCGGCTAATATTATTAAATCAGCTGTCTAGCTAATTAATATTTATTAAAATTTGAAAAGATAATTAGCCGAAGATATTCTTAAAGCAAAATATGAAATTATATAAATACCTTACACTTCCAGCGAAAGTTAAGCTTTTATATTAATTAGTTCTTTTTACTAAAGCCACGGGCACTCTCTGACTACCTATCTTAAAATAAGATATCGGAGTCGCAAATCGTACTATTACTAATATCCTCTTTACTCTATCGGACTTCACTTTATTAAATTACCTCCATTAAATTCTATTTTATTAAACGGAAAGATGCCTTGCGAAACTTACTCCGGCTCGGGCGAAGTCAAAGGAAACGAATATCTTACTTGCGGTAAGGGGAAGGATTAAGCATCGAAAAAGGTTAAATAAAGAAAAACAAATCTAAGTTCGGAATTCTAATCGTCTTCTTAAAAGCTTAATTTAATTGTTTTTAAGTAAAGAAAAGAATTAAGCTATTCGGCGCGTTTTACGTGAGATTAGATATATTTATTATTTATATAGATTAAGCGCTATTAATAAAGATTCCAAGATTATTAAATTTACTTTTTTTTTTTCCTTTGCGTAACAGAAAAATATACCTCGGAAAGCCTCGGAAAGCCTGGAGCTCTTACGCTAAGCCGAAAAAAGCCGACCCTCACTCGAACGTCTTATGACTTCTTGCTACGGCCCTTTCATAAGGTAGTTCATATATAAAATAAAAAGAGATTTACTCAGCAATTTAATACTAGTCCACTTTAAGCTTTAATATATTTTAAGTTATAAAAAGATTGAAATTCTGCAATATTAACTTATTATTTTTAATATGATTTGCTGGGCAATTTGATTTATGATACCTTAGCGCAGTTAGGCTTTAATGCCTTTAAATGCTTCGGCTGAAAGGAGCATTACGCTTTAGCGCAAAACTTTTTTTATAAATTTAATTATTAGGATTCTTAAATATTTTTATAAATCAAAATCCTCTCGAGTACTTTTAAATAAACTAACGCTAACGGTATCTAGAATTCATAATACTTTATGCGTTATTACGACGTCGCGAAGTTTCGAGCTAGAAGGAGATAAAGAACGCTGCCTTAATAATATTTAAAATCGCCAGCAGAATATTTTATACTTAAATAATAAATAAGAATAAAATAATAATTAAGCATTTTTTATATTTAGGTATTGAGCAGAATAGCTTTAATAAACGTCGTCGTAGAAGACTTCAGCTTGTAGGCGTAAGAACGATATATATATAAGAATAGTATTATTATAATTATTATTAAAGAAGGCCCGAGGGGAAGATTAATCGTCGTCGAAATAATATTGCAATTTATAATAACGATAGCGATAAAAATATATTAAAACTACTACGAATCAGGGATTATTACAATTCTCTTTAATCTTAATTCGGTAGAACAGCCTTATATTACATACTTTTATTTCTATTACTTTACTAAATTCTAGATAATCTCGTCATTTAGAGTTACCGACAGCTTATTATTAATCTCTTTCGGCTTTTATATCTTATAACCTTTTTTATATATTCTTTTCGCTCCCGCCGTAACGGCTTTAATTATTCTTCTTTAAATTTAAAATTCTTAATATTATTATCATTTAGCCATTCCTAAATATCCTACAAAATATCTAAATCGTTATTAAGCAAGGCAGTTTTCGTACTCTTATTAGCTTATAACTACGTGCCGCTTATTCCTTCCAAGTCCTATTTATTTGGGCAGCAGTTATCGAAATCGATAATAACCGGGTTATTATTATTATCTAATATAATATTAGTAGGTTTAATATTATTATAAATCAGATTAAGTAAATGTAAATGTCGAATACTACTTTCGACTCCAGACAGGAACCTTTTATAATCGTTAAGTAAATATTCTGAATCCGCGTACCTAAAGGCGGCTTTTTTATAATTCCCGGGATTTACTCTTTCTTTTAAAATATCGCGGTATTTAATAAAGCAAATTCCAATAATTCGGCTATTATAAACTTAACAACTAATATATTCTGCGATATTTAAATGCAAATAAGCTTTAAGGATCTCCAGAACTATAACTTCTCTAAGAACTTTATTATTTATTTCCGTCGGCTTAAATAGTATATAAGTATTAAGCCGCGGCGTTTTAATATAATAGCTTTCGGGCAAGTCTTTAGGAGCTTTCGTAAATTTTGGAGGGACTAGTGGATAGTAGGCTTTAGTCGGTATTAAGATAACGTTTAAGATATCCTCGAGTTTAAAGTTGAAGTCCTTAAGAATACGAGCTTAACAAATCTTATAATAAAATTTGTCTTTAAACTTGTAAACGACTATTATATACTAGTACTCGTAAACCCCGTCCCTGTTAATATTATTATATAGCTCCCCCTAATAGATTATTTTCATATTAACGGATACTGATTCCATAACTAAACTAGTAAGCGCGCAAGAGTTATAGCCCATTAGCTAAAGGATAGGTTTGAATTCGAATACTCGAGAATGAAAAATTGCTTAATAAAATAAAAGTAGAGAAATTACGGAGCTGCGTTGCCTTCCTTATATTAAGCGATTAGCGCAGTTATTCTTATTAGCGATTACTATACCGAAAACAATTCTGCCGATTGCATACGTCCGCTAGAACCGCTAACTCGCTTAGCGTAGCCTCCTGTCGAACAAAACCCGGTTAGTGATTTACAATTATAAGAACGGGTGCTTAAAGACAAAAGAAACGGGCCGATTTAACGTGGCTTTTTATAAGATTAGTTTTCACGAAACTAAAAATATTATTATATAATAATTTAATTTCTAAAAATAAACTTTAAAAAAAGTTTTAACGCGGAAATAAATAATAATTTCGCAATTACGAATCAACTTAAAATCTATTAAATATTTATTAATAAAATAATAAGATATATTAAGCTAAAAATTTCGTATTCTCTATTCCCTTAAACGCATATCCTATATCTCAAGTAAGGTACGAATACCTTCGAATCTTTAAGTCTTTTATTAGTTATTTATATATCGACTGCAGCTATTATTATATACTTATATTCTTCTTATTTCGTCGGTTTAATATAAGACCCTAAGTAAACATAAGTCGTAAAGTCGCAATCTAATATCTTCTGGCGACCCTCTGCTATAAGACCGAATATGTAATTATTAATAAGAGTAATTAGATCGAAAGGGATAAGACGGCCGCATATCTTATATTTATAATTACTTTCTAATTATTAAATAAGGGAAGAGTAAGGCATACTTGATAAGTGAATGTTTATTTAAATAATAATATATTTAAGGAATATAATTTAAGAACTTAAGAACTTAGTGGAATTTAATAGATCTCCTCGTTATATAGCGCCCACTTTATATTCGGCTTACGGCGACTCGGGCTATTAAGCTCTTACAACTTTTTATTTAATAAATAGCTATATACGGTAAACGCTAAGACGTTCGCTTACATTTATTACATAATAAATTACTATTAATTAATTATATAATAATATTATACTTCATATATATTATCCGTATTATATGTTCTATCGACAGGCGGATAAGGGCTATAACTTGTGATTCCTTTATTAATAAGGGCCATAACTTGTGTTTCTCTGTTAACAGGAGTTATAACCTGTGATTCTTCATTAATAAGAGCCATAACTTATGATTTTCTATCGACAAGAGCCACAACTTATAATCCTTTTAGTAATAAGGGTACACAACTTGTATTCCTTTATTAATAAGGGCATATAACTCGTCCATCAATAAGGGCGATACTTTATAATCCTTTTATTAATACGGGCCATATATATAGCTGCAGGTCCCGGAGAATTACAGAAACCGTATTTATTAATTAGCTTAATGCTCCGGCTTTATAGCTTAGTATAACTTCATATTAATATATTAAATTAAGTAAAACAATTTATAAAGCGAAAGAATATTATAGCGCCTTTCCTTTTAACGCGTTATTTTACGCTTTATATAAATAATAAATATATAAAAGCAGTTTACTATGCTTTAATTGCTTTATAAATGAGAATTAAGTATTATATAAAAACGTTTTATATTAGTTAGCTAAATAAATCAATGATATTATAAAGTCTTTTTCCAGTTATAGCTACGGCCCGCATAAACGGGCTACTCTTCCTATATTACTGCATAATAAATATTTTCTAAAATCGCCTTATAAGTGCTTTTTTTCCGGTTATCCGCATAAGGGTATTATACGGAGAGAGGCTAATTAGTGAGAATCAGAATCCTGCTTATAAGCTATGAAAGATATTAATAATATTTTATTAAACTCCTAATTTATCGTTTTTCTCTGCGTTATTTATATAATGAATCGATGAAGCCAGCCGCCTCGAGGATGAAGATCCTGCATACGAGCATCGATGCTTTACAGCATTGCCTTAATTAACGTGAGTATAAAATAATTAAACTACTTAAATTATTTAAATATTTACTTAAATGAATATAAGTTAACTTAAATAGCGACTTTCATTACTTAAGTTAAATAATTATAAAATTAATATTTAAATATATTTAAGCTTTTCTAATTCAGATTATTTATTTTCCGTAATTCGCGTTCTAATTCGATTCAGAAGGCTAGTGCACCGTGCATTAAACGTGGCTCTGCTAGATGCTATAGGGATGAAGATGCTGCGTATAAGCTAGTGCTCGATAGGATTTTCTAAGTCGTATAGCATTATTATCCAGAATTATATTATAAACGCATTACTTTAATTGCTAAAGTATTATACAGCGCGGGCCAGAAAGGGAATAATGGATCTGAAGACTTGGGACTCTTAGGCGCTTCTTCTTAATTAATATTAAAACACTATACTTCACGCTCTTATAAAGTAATATATATTTTTTAATATTAAAATTAATAATAAAAGTATTCTTTAGGCCTAATTCGTTTTGGAAAACTAGCGCCGTAAACATAAAGCAGGTTTCCTGTACTAATATCTTCATCAGGAATCGTAGGGTCCTTAGTCTTCGCTACTTAATAATAAAGTGATTTTAATTCTAATCGATAAGAGTTAGATAAATATCTTCGATTGAATAAGACGGTTGAATAAGAAGTCGATAATATAGTTTATTATAAGAAAGATATTAAAACTCTTAGTATAAGAACTAATAAATATATAAAAGCACGAATTTCCTTTTAAGTTTAAGCATTAAATATCTTTTACTTCTCTTAATTCCTCGAGATCTTCTGAAGATTAATACTTTTAATATATCTTCACTCTTACTAAAGTCATTTATTAATCCTTTACGTCAATAATAGCTTTAATAAATATAATTTAAACCAGCTCATAAATAGCTTAAGCATAGCGAGGCATACTATCAAGTAGCCCAAATCAATCAGAATATATAGTCGGATAAAATAATACTTATTAATTTATTAACGTAATTAAAGCTATTGTGAATATATAAATTGCTTCTATTCTTGCCCCCGCTTCTCTTCTAAAGTGCGCTTTCTCTCATATATCAGCCGAGAGCTAAACTATTTAAACCGCATAACTTATTATTAACTATCTGGAGCAGCTTATATCGAGGCTTATTAACGTAAAGTTAAAGCCGCTAAAACTATTTAAAGATATTAAACTTAAAGACTTTCAGCTTGAGATTGCCTGAGCTTCTAAGCTGGAGTTCAAGATAGTAATTGAGATATATATATCTTATAGTAATAATAAAACGCAATTAATAATTCGTATAAATAAGATAAGGAAGAGAGCAAATACAAGACTAAGGAAGCCCTTATACTTAAAGCGAATACGCTTAATAAGTATATGTTTATTTTACGTACGCGGGTTAATAAGTATAAATACTTTTATACATTTAATTCCTATATTAATAATAATAATTTAAATAAGGAGACTAAAGAGCTTATATTCTATATTAATGTCAAATCGAAAGAGCTATAAGATATTTTAAGGGAAGTTTTAAAAAATATATACGATATCAGTTTAATAGAAGATAAGCCTTCTATAAGTCTTCTTTTAGGAGGGCATAATATGGCTTTAACTCGGACTTAGGTCGAGCGAAATCTATTTTATTATTTTCTCCCCGAACTTGAATCATATTAAAGTAGCTTTTAGATTAATAATATAGATGTAATATTTATAAAGCACCTTAACTTATTAATCGATAGCATCAGGGAGATTTACATGCTTACTACTTAGCGTTTATTCCTACTCTTAAAGCATAGTGAAATTATATATAATTTATTTCTAATGCTCTTTAAATTAAATACCCCGGTATATATTACTTATTTCGGTACCCAGAAACCGTAATATATTATATATGATTCTGCTAAAAAGAAGACTACTAGATTGAAAAATCAGTACTTAAGTATGGATTACCGATTTTTCGATTTAATAGCAAAATATTTAGTAAAGCCTTTATTAAGCTAATTATTTCAAAATTCCGGAGGACGAAGCGTATTAATACCTTTCTAACTTTCCCCCTTAAGTAGTACTTAAACAAAAATCAAATCAAGTCAGACTTCGTTAAATATAATCAAAAGTTCGTCCGCTTAATAAGTACTCATTATTACTACTATTAAGGTAAAGTATTTTTTATAAAAGATAAAGACCCGGTAAGGGTATCTGTCGATAGCCGAGTTATGGTCGATGTCGATTTCTTTTGGAAAATGAATCCTAATTATATTAAATTATGTGCTAATTTAACTAGGATAAAGTGGGCATCGCTTCTAAAATTTAACTAAGTTAAGTATAATAATATTAAACTATTAGAATTAAAGGAAGACGAATTACTTATTTACTATCCTATTATTCCAGGCTTTAATTTAAATAAGAAGCTATAAGGTGAGTTTTTCCGATTTAGATTAATATATTTATTAAATTAATTTATATACGTAGTAAAGTTTATTATCGCTAATATTAAAGATATTAAATGGTCACCCTTACCTTACGCTTGTCTTTCGATTTCCGACGAGTAAAGAAATATTATTATGGCTCTCGTAAAGGCTCGCCTTAATCCTAATATAGCGTTTAACGACTTTATTACAGGAAAGGGAAAGGGTCTTATTATGCTCTTATAATATGACTTTATACTAGTTCTTTTAATATAATACTGACATATAGAAGTAGGCTACTAGAAGTCGGAAAAACCCTAACAGTAGAAGCGGTTTCTGAGCGCCTGAAAAGGCCCGTTTATTTAGTACGTTTTTCTGTTTTATACCCTGCTAAGCTTAGCCTAATCGACTAAATCTCTGTTAGAGAATTGCCTCTCGAGCCAGCGAAACTAAAATATCGACTCTTTCGAATCTTTAAGACTGCCAACTATTAAAATGCCATTCTTTTTCTGGATAAAGCGAATATCTTTCTCGAGCGACGTTCGCCCGAAAATTTGGCCCGTAATAGCTTTATTTCTGTATTTCTCTATAAGCTAAAATATTACGAGGGAATAATATTCTTAATAATAAACCGAGTATTTTAATTTAACGAAGCGATTCTTAGCCGAACTTATCTTATACTAAGATATAATAACTTAATTAAAAAGAGAAGGAAGTAAATTTAAAAGAATTTCCTTTCTCGAGCAATCATTTCTTTAGAAAAGGCATATATTATTAATAAGGAACTAGGCTAATTAGCTAGTAACAAGTTTAACAGTCGGTAGGTAAGGTTACTTCAAAGAATCTTTAGCGTTAGTCTTATTAATAATTCTTTTTTTTAAATTAAGAATATTATAGCTTTTGCTTATACGTTCGCGACTCGAGAGGGGAGTAATATCTGTTTTTCATACGTATAAAAGGCTATAAAGGTAAATAAGAAGTTTTTCCGGGAGTTTTACGGAAAAAATTATATTAATAGCACTTACGGTTAGCCGTATTCTGATTAAAATTTTAAATATAAGTGGCTATCTTTTATTTTTTATAATTATTTAATATATATATATAAACTTATCTAATTCGAGTATATGATTATATATAAGGATTAAGGTAATAAAAGGCCCAAGTGCGCCAGTCGCTTATGCATATTATTACTTAATATCTGATTTGAGTTCTAAGGGTTCTGGGATCTCTCTTCTTATTATATATATAAGCCTTCCTCTCCTTAAGTTTATTTTCAAACGATAGTCCTACCTCTGTCTTAGCTGTAGCAGACTGCTCTTCAATTACTTTAATAACTTACGGCATTAACGTCGGCAAACTAACTCATAATAACTAATCAATTATACTTAACTATAAGATTTTAAGAGAAACCTCCTTATATTATTCTATTATATATAACGGCCAACTTATTATTATTAAAAGAAGCTTATTCTTCTAGCAGTTTCCGTTATATACGACTCACAATTTATATTATTAATTATTGGATATTTAACCTCCTCTCTGGCTTTCTCGTTATCCTTAAGACTAAAACCGTTACTTAAATCAGCATTTTACCCTTATTATCGTATGCTATTCTATTTTTACTTTTATTTGAGATTAATAAGCTCTCCGAGAAGATTAACGACTTTACTCTGATTTAATTCACTGCTTTAGTTGTATGGCGCTACTTTCGACTCTTTGTTAACCTTTACTCCTTTTAGCGATATAAGCTAATAAGTCTTCTTATAATCCGAATTATAAGTCCAAAAAATATTATAATAATTCTACTTATTATCTTAATCTTAAAGATAGATAATCCCGACTTTAAAAAGTATTTTACGACTTATTTAATTAATAAACCCGCGGAGGTTATTATTATTATAAATACGGATTTCAAGGCTGCGGAGGTTAATAAACAGTTATTGAATATCCGTGATAAGATTTAAGGAAGCTCTTCTAGCTTTTTAAGTAAACTCGGTCCAACTGACATTTCCAGAGTCGATGTTCGAGTCACGTATATTAGTATCGCCGACAAACGCTGCCAAATAACATATGTTATTTAATATATCCAGACTCGCCTAATCATATTCCTTAATAATCACGTGTTTCTGCTGCGTTTATTTCTAGACTTTGTCGTGCCTGTTTTCGAAAATCTATGCGTTAGCTTATACGGGACTAAGAAGGCTGTCCGTCGTAAGCATCCCGAGGCTCACTCGCTTTAAGGAAGATATTAAGAGTTATTCTGGAACGTTATAAGAGCCCTTTATCTAGCCCGACATAACTTCGAGATCCGAGCTACTAACGCTATAAATAAAGGAGTCTTTATAATCTCGGGACAAGCATTAGTTATACTAACTGAGATCGTCTAAAATAATAATTTCCGTAAAGTATTTATTAACGAACGCTTCCTCTTTAGCTTATTCGGTCTACTAAACCCCGATAATAATAATTTTATTATATATTAAGTCTTACGCTATCCGCAAAACTACGAAATAAAGATCTAATATACCGATAATATTATAATAAAAACGACACTCGGCTAATATCTAAAGTTCCCGGCGTAGTATCTACGTTAAACACGCATAACGTTCCGGTCGAACTCCTGCGCTCTAATTACCGATCGTACAGTATAGCGGCGCTTGCCGTGGACCGTATAAATTACTTATATCCTAAGCTTATTTAATTTAATACTTTTCTGGGATGTTAAGATGCTTTATACTCTTACTAAAACTAACTTCTATTTGGAATCAAGAAACTAAATGCAAATTCTTTTAGTCTTTAAAAATTAAATCTACTTTACTAAACTTATTAAATTAATATTATATTTTCGGCGTTATTTTATAAATTTCTTCTTATTCTTCTTTCCAATCCCGGCTTATTTTCTTTTCGCTTACTGCTATTTACTCCTCAAGTTATAAGCAGGTATTATATTCTAAAACTATAATTAAATAAGTAGAAACTTAAGAGCCAGTCGAATAAAGCCTTTTCTATTACTAATAAAGCAGCAGCAGCTAAAGCAGACTCTAAACGAAAATGAAAACTAGTGATAAGGATGATATTCTTACTTTACTATTATACTTAAGTTATGGAAAAACCCGCACCGCCGCCCTAAGTATTATTACTTTATCCTCTTATTATTAAATTACTCCTTATCTTTTTATAAAAATTAACGATTTAGTATTCTTATGATTATTAATAAAGGATTGAGAAAGTTTTAATTATTTATTTAACACTGCCGCTAAAGGCCGTTTTCGACCTTATAACGACGTCGATCGGTTAATTGGTTTATTTAAATAAGAGAGTCGCAAGGAAGGGTATCTTTACCGGCCTTTTTGAACGTTCTTAATAATATTAATTCGTAGGAAGGACGGGTACTAATCATAACGACGAACCACGCGGAGGTCTCGACGCTATATTAATTCGGCTAGGCCGAATTAATATAAAGCTAGAGCTTAGGTACATTAACTAGGATACTAACGCTCGACTCTTCTGCGCCTTATTTATACGCGACGATATCTTATTAGACGGGAGCCGGCGAGGAAATGAAGTCACGCTCAAAAAGCTAATAACAGAATTTGCAAATAAAATACCGGAATAAGAGTTTAGCCCGGCTGAGATCCAGTCGTTTTTGCTGAAATATAAGCGGTCGCTTTATATAGCAGTGGAAAATGTCTAGGAATAAGTGGTTAAAACCAAGAAAGGAAAAAGGAAAATAAAAAAAGTAGATTCTTAAGTGCTTTAAGAAGGCGGTAATATTCTTAATTAATTTAGCGTTACGCATTTGCATTTCTAGTTATTTAATAAGTGCGTTAAAGAGTCCGGTTATTAATACGCGCCAAAGAGTTTAAGGCTAACTTTAGCGTGTATAAATTAAAAATATAAACGCGTCAGAGAGGTTTAGTTATACTTATAAGTTTTGTTTTCTATTTTTATCTATTAATATTCATACTGGCTTATGTAATATATAATAGCTAAATACATATCTCGAAGATTAGAAATTCGTGATTTGTTTAATAATATCTTTAGTTATAACGGGAGCAGCTGGACAAGTAAAGTGCGTCGGGAGTGGCTGAAATATTAAGAATCTGAACAAGCAGCTGGATAACAGGCGATAAACGAGGCTTTTAATTCGGTTCGGTATATACGATTAAATTAATTAGTTTACTAAGACGTACATGCCCTTAATATTATATTTTTATTTCAAGAAAAACTATTACTAATCTTCTTTCTGCCTTATTTAAAAAGGCGTCGTCTTTAAGCTTTTATTATAATATAAAAAAACTACTTTATATTTTTTACATTTATAAATATAACTAATATAATCTTTTAAACTCGTAATATCTGGCGTGTGAATATCGTCGTTGGCAATAACCTTAAATAATAAACGAGCTTTAAGCATTACTTATAAGTCAAAGGACCCAGAACGATTCGACTTATAAAAGGATGCTTATAAAAGAACCGTAGAAGTTGGCATTATTATTAGCTCTATCTGTAAGATAAAATCTAATATTACTAGAAATTATCCCTTCCGCTAAAGATATTTATATATTATAAATTCTATTACGAAACGCCGAGAGTCCCTTTTATTAGCTAAACGCTTATATTACTTAACCGCTCAAACCAGATTTAGCTATAATAATATCATAATTTAAGGAAAGCAACTTTAGATTCGGGCTATTTAGAGTATTATTTATAATTTATAAAGTTTTTAGAATTTTTTAAGTATTTTAAATATTATCTTTTTTTGGCGTTCGAACAGGGTATAATTAGGCGGTTGAGTGGTTTAGGCGTTTGGCTCGGAATAGAGGTCTACGAACGGGTCTCTACCGTTTACCGATAGAAGTAATAATTTAATTACGTTAATATCGTAGTAATATTTGGAGGTGCTTACCTGTGAAGTGATAGGTATCCCTTTAAGCGAACTCGCATTATAATAGGCTATAACGGCAGGTTCTGGCCTAGGAGACAAGTTCTAATTAAGTAACTTTCGGGCTACTTTATACTAATATTTCCCGAGGCTATTAAAGATTTAATATTAATTATTAGCTCCTGAGTCTTCAGGCATAAAATTAATAGATATTCAATTATAAACGTTTTTTTCTACTATTATTCTTTCTTAAGACCTCGTATTATTTAAAATAAAATAGTTATATAATATTAAGCATTACCTAGCGGGCATCAGGATGACCACAAATAGAGAGAGCGGTAATAATAATAAGTCGTATAGCCCCTTATTCTTAGAGACCTTTATTTATTATACGGCTGATCGATATTCAACTTTTAAAGTACTTACCTAATAGAGCCGGGTATCCTAGCGTCCTCCGGTGTAAAAATAATATAAACAGTCGAAGGAGTCGTAGTAAAGCTCCCGGGAGGTACTTTAATAGCGGATTCTTCCTTACCCGTCTTCTTCTTCTATATGCTCGAACGCCTTAAGACGATTAAGCGCGAAGGCTGGCGACGATCTGGCATTTCTTAATACGTCTTTTTAAATCTTTTATCTTTTTCAAAACTAATGATTTCGCAGCTGCGAGTCGATCTCCGATTATATATATCGCATATCGCTTATTACTATATTTATACTTTATTTTCTATTTTTAAAAATTAATATCCTATATTACACGAAAATGGCCTTTGTTTATAATATAGCTGAGGCGCTTATTAAAGATATCACACCGATAAATGAAGTCATAAAGCATAAGAAGAACCGACAAAAAGAAATAATTATAAATTACTTTACGAATAGCTTACTTAGGAAAGTTAATAATAAAATCACGGGTAAGGAAATTAATATTATCTGGCGCGAATACAAGGACGGCGAGACTCTGAAAAGCAAGTTCGTACAGAATATAAATAAGATTAAGTTAATTCTGTAAATAATAAATTATAAGCGCGCTTACGAGCATAAGTTAAATTTAAGGGATTTTGGCTAAGTTATAAGTAGAATTATATTGCCGGAAGTAAAGGAGTAGGCAAGTAAAGTGCTGAGGGAACGCGAGGAGTTTTGGGATAACAGACCGTATGCGGCGTACTCGGCGGAGGAACCTCCGGAAGAGAAGTCTTTAGCTTAGAAGATAGAATATTATAATAAGACTTAAATTAATGCGATTAATAAGTAAGGCGTTAAATGCTTATAATAGGGTATGAATAGGTGCTGCCCGCCGCTTAATTTAAGTTGCGCCTTTAAACACGATAGTATATAACTAACCTTCGAATTCTAATAGTTAATAAGAAAAGATGGCTTATTTAATAGGAAAGCTCGCGAATTATATAGGGACGGGGACTTAAATAGCGTAGCTTTCATAATAACTTCGTTGTTTTTTAAGAGCGTATAAGAAGGCGTATGTAAGGCGGAAGACTTTCGTTAAAATTAAAACCTTTCTTAAATGAATAGAGATTATTAAGTAATTTCGTAAATTATTAAATATTACTTCTTCGTTTCCGTATACTGGATAATCTCTTTAACTGCCTCTTTCATTAAGCTATAAACCTTCTTAATAGACCTATTATAATTTATCTAGAATATATAATTAATATATATTTCACTTAGGTTTAATACTTATTTACTTCTTTAAAATACTTTTTTACTGCTTTTAATTGATTCTTTACGTTTATATTTAGAGTTTAGAAATTTTAGAACTTCTTCGCGATATCTGGCCTATTACTAGCTCTACCGGAAGGTCTTAACTTTTCTATACGCTAGTATATTTGCTTTGCTGAGCTCTTTAATAATATTATATAATTTGTCTTTTAAACTTATAAATATAAGCATGACTTTATTTTTATAAGTTATATTAACCTTCTTTTTAAATTTAATAAGTTATTCTTTTCTTTTAGGAAACCCCAGCACGAAGCTTTATATATTACTTTTATTAATCTTCCTCCTAAGTAAGTTAATTGCTAACTCCGTTGTAATATTAACGTCTTATTCCGTAAGATAATCTTTTATATATTATACGTGTGGATATATTAGATTATAAGACTTTTCGTTTAATACCTGATCTAAGGATATAAGCCGAAAGCCGAACCCCTTGGATAATAAAGTACATTATGTCTTCTTACACATACCGGGGGCACCTGAGCTCGAGTCAGAATTAAAGTTAAAGTAAGGCCAATAAAATATACCAATAATAAATATGAAAAAAACTCGCTATTTAAGCCTTAAGAAGTAAGCCTTCCTTTCCTCTTATAATAACCGTAGCCACGCTTTCCCCTCTTAAGACGTGATTTTTGATATTAAGCTCTGAAACTCTTTAAGACCCTTCTCCTTATATATTTATAATTCGTAATTGTATACCTTAATCAAATAATCCGCTTTATCCGCCTCTCGTACCCATCGAGCTTCCGGCGTTACTCCGGCTTTATATTCTTCTTAAGCGGCCTTTATCTTTGCGCTAAGAATTAAATTAAAAGGTTTTAATAAAGTCTTTATATATTAAATGCCATAATGCTTTAGTTTGTGCTTCCGCGCTAATACTTATTAGTATTTGGACCTAATCTAAAAGCGATACATTTATATTTTTCTATATTAGTAAACGTGGGAATGTCTCTTATTATTACTTTTATTATATCGTGGCAATGTCTAAGAAACTAATACCTTTTTATATCTACGTTATCTTATCTATAAATTAGTTAATTTAAATCTGAGAAAGATATTAAATAAACCGGCGCGCATATACTTAGAACTAATACCTCTTACGAATAAGCCGCTACAGATTCTGGGTTATTAATAAATCTCTTCTATTCTGTTCGCAGCAACTCCTTAAATCTCCTTATTAAATATAAGAACAGTAATAGCGACGTATTTAATTCAAAGTAAATTAATTTTATAATCTAAAATAGTTTTGGGAAAGGCGTTTCTGGATATTATATAATAAAAGTCGTAAGTTATCGGCAGACCTTGCAAAATAAGGTAGTTAAGTGAGTTAAGGCCGACGGGAGCGGCTATTTAAAGGGCTATTACTAAAATTGGAGCATCGATCCCCATAAAGTAAGTGAAATCAAGCGTTGAATATATCTTGTTCTTATTAATATATATAATTAATTTTAAGCTGTATTATCTCTAAATTATATGCGCTCGCGGAATGCGGTAGTAAGATCGTAAAGAAACTTAAGATAAAACAAAAGATAAATATTAATTTAATATATACTTTAGCTCTCGTATTCGGAGTTCTAGTATTATATAAGGTCCTAAATGCCTTCTTAAGGCGTCAGCTTCTTACGCCGATAGAATAATAAAAGTTTGCGTACCTTAAAGTTGTATTGAGAAGTACCTCTTAATATAAAAGAGTCCACGAGCTCTTTTGCGTATACTATTAATTAAAGCAGATTTTTTTTTAATATAATATTATAATATAATTACCTAATACTAATAGTTATGAATGTCCAGCTGCTTCACTTATCGATTCTAAATCACGTGACAGCTTTGACAGACCGCCAAAAGCATTGAAGTCGTTTTATCGCTTCCTTCCTTTTAACCTTAATTCTTTATTTTCTTAATTATTAATAATCTCTAAAATTAATTATATATTCAGGTTCTTTAATCTTTATTAATTCTATATTTAAATTTAAATTTTTATTTTTATACTTAAATTATAAATTTAAACCTTTAAGCTTAACTTTAAAAAGCTCTTTAGTCGGCATAATATGGAGGATCTTTTTCAGCCGGTTAAAGATCTTTAATTAATACGGTGGATTCTCTTATTCTAATAATATACTTTTAAGAGTATATAACCTTTTATCGTCCGTTGTAAAAGGCTATATAACTACGCATTTCGCACGCCGGGCGTCTAGAGAACGGTTTACTAAGGCTGAGTGCACGAGAAGGGCGTTAAAAGTATAATATTGCCTCGCTGGGCGGCTTTACTTTAAACTTAGATTAACGTGAAGTCTTATTAGTCGCCAGTCGCTAGTTATTAGCCTTAATTACTTAAGCACTCTTCTTACGCCCAAGCTTTTGATTAGTTAAATACTAAAGACATTAGTAAATATTCTATAAATATTAATTGCTTTTTCGTTTATAGTTTAAGTGAGTTTATATAATTCTTTTTTTAAATTTAACTTTAGCTTTTCGTTAAAGCGTTCTATATCGTTTAAGGAAATTAAAGCCCGACAGGATAATTCGCTATTTCTTTAAGTCTTTAAGTCACGCGAATCATTTATAATATAGCTTTAGGAGCAGTTATTACACTCTTTCTTTAATAATAAAGACTCTTATAGCTTAAATGCCCGCAGCCTTTAATTTTATTAATAATAAAAGTTCAGTCGGCTTAGTATTTATATAATAATAACTAAAAAATATAAGACGATTACTGAATTTATTATTTATAAACTTCTAAACTCGAAATACGAATTCTCTTACGCGGACTAAAGCGCTCCTTTTACTTAATAACAGCCTCTCTCTATTCCCTACTTTTATAAATTCGTCCGGTATTTAATAACAATAACGAGTAAACGCCTCGCAATAGCCTTCCCTGCAATTAACTTAACTCGACTTCATTTATACTTTAGATTATTACGGTGGTCGACCTCCCTTAATATCGACCTATTACAGTCCCTTATCGGCACCATAACGACCCTCATTCCCGATATACAGTCACTCGAATATAATACACGACCGGCTATTTAAATGCGATTAATGCCCGTAATCCTTTAACCGTAATTACAATCTTAAGCGATATAAATAAGTTTACTTAGTAGTGAAGCTCTTCTCTTATAAGTATTGCAAGAAGAGTTTTTCGCGGAAAGATATATTAAAAGTTCGTTTTTCATTTAATTTAATTTATAATAATTAGAGGCAGCTGTTCGAATTCTTAAAAGTAGAAATAGCTGACTGAATTAATAAAAATATATCCGCGTAAAAGAGTACGAGTAGATTATAATTAATAAGTCAAATATAAATATAAATAAATATATTATAATTAATAAATCTGAGGTAATAAGCGATTCGACAAAGGATAAGAGAGCCCGGAGAATTAATTCTCTCTTTTTCTTTCGAAGGTAGAGGCACACGCGGAAGTAATAGTATGCGTTACTATAATAAGCGAGGAAAGGTATTAAAAAGTTATAATATTATTGAAAATAAACGTCGGAAAGCCAGTTAATTACCGTAGATTTAGAGTTAGTCTTTATTTTCTTTGGCTTTATTTGTCTTACTTAATGTTTATTAAGAGAGCTTTACAGGAACTTATTATAGAAAGCTTACCTTAATACGACGCTATATACTTAAATCCACTTATAGACAAGCAGGACCGATATTACCTTCCCAGATAAAGTGCTTAAAAACTCTTTTCATAAAATCAACCGAGTTATAAACTTATCCACTAGCTGCTGCCTTATTACTATAAGTATTACAAGAGCTAGTAAGGCAGGCAATATCCTTTCGATACCATCTTTTAATATAATGTCGCTAATCACTAATCTAAGTCGAGGAACGGATGTGGCTTACTTATTAATATAATATTATTCGTTAATATATTAAGGTTTTATAAGCGTAAGAGTGGGTTTTTATTAAAGAGGAATCGCAGGAAAGTCGTAACTATTACTATAAGGCTGGAGACGTAGTAAGCGTATTAGAGTGGCTAAAAGAGTATAATTTAATATTAATAACAGCGAATCGTAAGAAAAAGTTAGTAAAAACGGAAAAGTGCAGTCAGGTCGCGAACGCTTAATATTTCGATTTAAGTAATAATTATTTTCGTTATATTTAATATAAGAGAAAAAAGTTTATTTAATACGCAGAAAAAGATTTCCGTGCTTTCTCTTTTAGGTTTTTAACTAGTTAGCTTTTAATTACTCTTCGTAATAATAAAGCCTTTAGTATCTCCTTTAATGACTTTAATATCACGTGAATACCCGTTCTACTCGGCCGATTAACGTGTGTAATAATATAAGCTGCCGTACGTAATTTATATACGTGTATATAGCCTACTTTAATTACGCGCCGAGTTCCCAAGTTATCGCATTCACGCTCCCTTACTACAGCAAATAGAATCACCACGACTTAACGCCCGTCTAATTCAATTATTTACCGCTTTAACTATAAGGCAAGGCAATAACTAAGGAATAAGCTTCATTAACTTCAGTAATATAGATTAAGGTAATAAAAGATTCAATTAAATTATTACGGATATTCAGTCTACTGACGAATACTCTCCTTTCGCTATTAGTTTTATAGAATTCTAATATCCGGCCTTAAACGTTTACAGCTTTTTATTATTATACTGCGTAGGATCCGAATACGTGCTTAATATAATCTCGGTTAAGAGCTTAGCGTATTACTTTACCGTTATTAATATTGCTTATTAAAGCAGCGAGTTTTTATTAACGTTATCTTATTTTAAGGATTTCCCTAATAAATAATAGTCTGCGAATGCCGCAGTTTACACGCAACCTTAATATTTATTTAACTAGTAAGTCCTTTCTACTTTTATTAATCTTCATAATATCTTTTCGCCAGAATAACCGCAGTTTTGTCTTAATAATACTTTCTATAATTATCTTTAAAATAATGCCTTCTTAGCCCTTGGCGATTCCCTCTATATATTCGACGACTAATAATCCCTTGCCCCTCTCGACAGCTAGCTCTAAAGCGGTGTCTTGCTAACATAATCACAATTAAGTCTTGGAAATCTCCCTTATATATTCTACGACTAATAATCCCTTTATAACCAGCCTTAAAGCAATATTTTCGCGCTAGCGCAATCGCAAGCAGTCCTTAAAGATATCCTTTATATATTCGAGGACTAATAATCCTTTTAAACAGGCCTTAGCGATTCCCTCTATATATTCGAAGACTAATAATCCCTTTATAACCAGCTTTAAAATAGTGCTTTCTCAGGCCTTAGCGATTCCCCCCATATATTCGACGATTAATAATACCTTGCCTCTTTCGCTAGCCAGTTCTAGAGCGATTCTTTTCTAATATAATCGCAATTCTCTGCCGCTTTTATTAATAGCGGAAGTAATATTCTCTCGAGTCCTACGCAATTCCCAAACGAATAGTCTTTTAGTATTGTCATACCTTTGAACCCAGCCTCTGCTAAATACTATAATACTAGCACTGCCCTCGCTATATAAGATCCGAGAAGACGGCAGATTTCTTGTATAAATTATCGAGTTTAAAAAATAAAAGTATTTGCCCTTCTCTTACGATAAAAAACTGATATATTAACTTTGTTTTAGTGCAAAAAGAATGATTTTGCTATTTTAGACGCTCGCTGTTTGCGGTATGCCGCAAAATCTTTCTTATAATAAATATGTATTTAAGTGCGTATTATAGATTTTAAAGTCTTCGAAAAATATGCGTTACCCTAGACTTGCTATTATAACAGAATTAATATTTTATTAAAGCTAAATAAGTTATATAAACAAAAATTTACGCTTATAATATTAAGTGATTTTACTTTTAAAAAAAAGAAGAAAAAAAGAAAGGCGAAGTTAAAACATTACCTTAATAGCTTTTTTTTACTTATGGAATATAATGAATTTCGTAATACGGAATATTACCAGACTCGGGCCTTTTAAAAGAATTCATTTAATTAGCATACAGTAAAGACTACTGCTTTTTACTTAATAAACGCCGAAATGGATATATTAAGATATAACCGTAACTATACCGAATATATTATACGCGAAGCGTATAAACGCGGAGACATTATCTCACTCTTCTTTAAACTAGCGTGTTCTTATAGCAATATAAGCACTCATTCCTTTTAATTTATAAGTTTAAGAACTAATTCTAAAAGTGCCGGTTATATAACGTTGCTTTAAGATATACTCAGCTTTTTGTCTTATTATAATTAAGTGTTAATTCTTTAAAATAAGAAAAGAGAAGACCGGAATTAAAAATGATTATCTTAATATAATTATAATTAAAAATATAAAGTTTATATAGTTTAGCCGTACACTTGTACCTCGTATAATTATAAACTAACTCACTTATTAACTTGAGTTAAGAATAGCTGAATTGGACTGCCAGATTTTAAAAGAAGTTTTAAATATATTAAAATGCAGGGAGCGTTATATGTAGGTAATTAAAATACTAGCTTTATTTTTTTTTTGTATACTCGGGAGATTAATATAAAAAGAAATATATTTTGGGGACGTTATAAAGATAAGGTTTGAACTTCTTAACTTCAAAAGAGTAAATATGGACGCTAATAAGCCTAGCTCGGATTTTAAGTATATTCAAGTAAGTCACAGGCGCTTATTAAGGAAGCGATTGCCTCTTATAATGCCTTATTAACGATTTTCTACTATATTATTAGGCAAAAACTACTTAATATAAATTAAAATAATAAGAAATCAAGGAATATAATCAATAGTAATTCCAAGTTCATTAATTCTATATAGTTCATCGAGTCTATAAAGACGCTTTAAATCTGCGTGTTTAAGCTAAGTAATTAATAGAAGTATAATTATTGCTTTTTAAAATCTGACTAATTAATAAATAATAAAATTAATCGAAAGGCGTGCGACGTATATGAGCACGGCAACGCAAGAAGTATGGGGTTCATAGTAAGCTCGTTAATATTTGCGAGCGTGACCGATGAATGTATAGTGAAAGGCTTTTATTAATTAAAAGAATAAATTTAATATAAAGAATCGTGAAATTACTTCATTGAATCGGGAAAAACAGTTGTCGCGAGGGGCAGTATCTTGGCACTCACGTGCCGCCGAGACGAATAGAATTAATATATTTTCGACGGAAATATATCGCTCGACTTGAGCAAGAGGGCATAAAGCGGTTTATACTTTCTCGATCTCTTAAAGCAGCAAGGGAAAAGAAATATTTAATTTATTTATTTGCTTTATAAAATATCTATTTTCAGAAGCCCTTTAAATAGGCTTACTAATACCTTCCAGATATAGCTCTGAGTTTGACCTGTTCCTAGCAGCGTAAGCTTCACTTCATTTTTAAGAAAGCTCTAGAAGTAGCCGGATCCGCTTATATTAACAGAGTTTTCTTTTAGCTTTTTATTAGCCTTAAATAAGCCGAGACGTGTAAAAGAAGTAACGAATGACTGTCGAACTCATATTTCCCGTTAAGAAAAACATTTATTCTGTTCCTTATCTTTTATTACGAGGCCACAAAATGCTATTATTTTAAATCGATTCGCCCGTTTAAGATCGACTGGAGGTGGATACCTGGTTATATAATTTAATTCAGAGATGCTTTTAGACATATTATTTAAAATTAGCTATCGTTTACTTACCGGAAGTCGGAATGATTACGCCTCTTAGCTTTTACGTATAGATTAAAGTTTTAATAGCAGACGTTTTAAATCGTATCTCACGTCGCTTATATATATTAAACAAAAATAATAAGTCTAATTAACGAGCAGTTCGACGTACGCCTGGTCTGACTTAACTAAAATTAAAGGATAATAAATTATTCAGTGAATATTTAACGAATATGCTTATTCTCTTAACTTCTCTCTAACTATCTCTTATATTTATTTAATATATTCACGGATACTAAGAAGCTTTTTATATACTTTTAGTTAAACGAAACAAGATAATCTGTCTTTTATTGTTATATCTTCCCCCGTATATATTTTATATATCCGTACCGTTATCTTTATATATTAACGTAAAGCATCTTTATTATTAAAAGCGTAGTAATAAAAGTCTTATAACTTAGATTTGAAGTTTTATTTTATATAATAGAAAAGAAAACGCTGCTCGTTTGTAAATTCAGAAGCGATCCTACAGAGGAGCGATCGAGCGGCGTATAATAAAGTAATCGACGGATTTATTATAAGGTCTGGCAACATAACAAGCGCTATTAGTTCTTGGAGTGCTATATATGCAACTTCGTGAATTTCAGATTCTAAGGGCAGCTTAACGGTTTATAATTATTAATATAACCTAAGATTTGTAAAAAAGGAAAGGATAATTTACTTATATCTTGAAGTCCTTAGACGTGCATTTTATACGCTGATTCTCGTGTAAAATAAGATCTGCTTTTTTCTTTAAGATTTCGAGGCCGTGATTATATAGCTTCTTAAGATATAAGCTGCTATTCGCATTAATAATAAGTAGGAGAAAAACGGGAGGATTGAATCTGGGCAAATATTAGCCGGTAGATTTATATAAAGCTATTAGCAGTCTAAAGCAGTAATATCTGTAATATATAAGAACCCTTCGAGTGCCTTTGCTTAAAATATATTTTATTATCTTGCACTTTCTCTTTCTTACTTTTTCTTGCGAAAAACGCATCTTATTATATGTAATTATACTTAAGTTGAATTTCAATGCGGGCATATTCGTTATACGGTTCGAGCGTGGTATATTACTTATAAGGATACTCATAGGCGCTGTCTTCCTTTAATTATTGCAATTGAATATAAGTATGTTTTATTTACTTTAAGTTAATAACTAATTACTTACTACTTCTAGATTAGACGAAAGATGTAGTGATTATTATTAATTAGTTATGGATTTATATTAAATGCCTTATTAAACGAAAAATTTTAGAATTTAAATATAAAGAGTGGGAAAAGGGCGCGGGAGGTTATCCGTGAACAGGGAAGCAAGCGTAAGAATAGTATCGGAAGGTGATACGTATTGATTTTTTTTAAGAAAAGGGGGGGCTAGCGGCTAATAATATAAGGCTAATTAATGGATTTAAGGTATACTGTAAGATTATTATAAGATCTGTGATATTTAATAGTTTCGTAGCAGCTCCGTTTTAATTAACGAGTTTTAGTATTATAGAATACTTTATAATAAGAACTTATAGTTTGTAAAATAATTCGTTATATTAAATTCAATTAATGCTTTTATATATTAATCAGGCGTTACAGAGCCTTAAGCGTTTTGCTCTTTTAAGTCCCGATAACTGCCTTAATCCGGGATTCCAGCCCTGTAATATTAGATTTAAAGAATACTCTTATAGAAATTTATTTAGAAATAGAAAACTCGGCGTATTTATAACCCCTTTATAAAGAGGCGCTTCGCTTAAACAAAAAACTCGGAGCATTTGCAACCCTTTGTAAAGAGGCGCCTCGCTTAAATAAAAAACTTGAAGCATTTATAACTCTCTTATAGAGAGGCGCCTTATTTAAATAAAAACTCGGAGTATTTATAACTCCTTATAAAGAAGCGCCTCGCTTAAACAAAAAACTCGGAGATTTTATAACTCCCTTATAAAGAAGCGCTTCGCTTAAACAAAAAACTCGGAGAATCTATACTTCTTAATTCTTTATAAACTAGTATCTTTGATTTTAAGAGTTTTTAAGTCTATATATATACTATTACTAATTATAACGTCTTATATATTATCGTATAAACGTTTTCTCTTTTTAAAAGAAGAGTTGTCGCCTGGTTTTACCTTTTCTTACTTATCTAAATTACATTATTTGCCTTCTTTATTTATATTAAATTACAGAAGTACTAGAAATACCTGCAGTTACTTCCCCGTTACCGCCTCCAATTTAAAGAGTTATTAAAATAAGCAGCGGAATTTTAGTCACGCTTGAGGTCGAGCAAGTAAAACTCTCTAAAGGGCTTTCTAAGACTTTCGCTCAAGAATCCATATTAATTTAATAAATCTTTGAGCAAATCCGATTTGATATTAATAAGCTCATTAATATACTCTTAGCCAATAAGCTATAGAAATCTTATTTTATATTAATAAGCTAAATAAAGTCAAAAGCTTCCGATTAGGATTAAATAAAGTCTGCGCCGGGGATATGCGTTATTAAAAAAGCTTGTGACGGCAAGTTTTACGAAGTTGCCGTTTATAATTCATATATTCCGTAATTTAATAATTATAAGTTTGAATTTAAGCTTAGCTATTATTATAACCGGACGAAACTAGTAGATGCAGAAGTACGGTCTTATAGTAAATTACTAGTAAAAAGGAAGGCTCAAGCTTACTTCCTCGAGAATATTATAAGAGAGATCTTATTTAAACGTGGTCGAAGATTTGAACGATATTATTTTAGTATTACCTTATATTAATTACGAATACCGCTTGAACGAGCTATCTTGAATTACTACGTCCTAGTAGACTTAACGCTTATTATTCTTAAATAGTTATATTAACTTTTCTCAGACTTCTAATCCTTAAGTTTGTAATAAACTTTGCTAGTAGTTTATGGTTAACGGCTTAAGTTTAGTTGGAGTCTCTAACTATAGCCTTGCCTTTGAGCTCCTCAAGAAAGACTAAGATTAATTACTTTAAAGCTTTCGGCAAGATTATACGGACTTTCTTAAAGAGATACTAATATATTAATAGAATGCAGAATTTCATCGTATTTTATTTTATTAATTATTATTTATATTATATAATAAAAAGGATGATTTTAAATTACGTAAGTTTAATCTGAAATACATAGCTAGTAATAATGCTAATATAATTGGTTCTCTTATTAAGATTATAAGATCGAACTGTTTTGGAGACGTTAACTCGTAAGTAATACTTAATATATTATCATATTTTAAGATCTTTACCCAGTACGAGATTAATATGCTGGATATCGCGAATTTAACTAGAGACATAATAATATCCCTTTTAATTGGATTCTTTAAAGGATACTTAATATAATATTCCTAATAGCCGCCTTAGGAAATATTAACGTTCTTTAAGATCTTTTAACCGAAGTATTATACAGACTTAGTATAGAAGCGGTAAAAAACGTTCGCGTATATTAATTATAAATTTACCGCTAATAACCTTCCTTTAATAAGTTAGATAATAATATATTAATAATTTTAATCTAAGGCTTAATAACTAGCAATGTCTCTCGAAATCTTAATAAATAAGCGGCTTTAAATAATAATTTAAATTTACGCCGACGACTTATTAAAGACGTCTAGGAATCTCAAATAATAAAGCAGCTTATATTAATCTTAGCCGCTTAGCTATATCTTTAACGATTCTTTCCTTATTCTTTTAATATTATATAATCTACCGAAAGCTGTTTCCTGGCGGATTTTAATACTCTTTTGACAGGCAAGCGTTTTAATAATGAATATACGGTCTTTAAATATATAATGTTTTCATTTTCCTAGGGCCTCGGTACTTTAGGAAGTGATTATTAAGATACGCGTCAACTTTTCAGTATTATACTTAATATAAATACTTTCTTTTTAAAATATCTTAATAAAATTTCGGTTTAATATTAAATATACAAAACGAAGAAGAAGCTAGCTTATAAAGCTGCTAGAGCATGAACGTAATAGTTCTATATACTTTAGAGTTTTAAGAGCTTCTTAGCCGGTATCTCAATTATTATACTTTTCGCGAAATATAATCTCATTAATTTAATTTAACTTTTTCTTTCTTTTGCTTTATAATATAACTTCTAGACTATTATCTTAAGAGTTGTGCTTTATGCGAGGTATAATTATATTAATAAAAATCTTTAATTCTTAGTTAAAATTACTAATAATATTCTTTAATATTTTAAATTATTTTTAACTTGTAAAATTCTTCTTTTTTCGACCTATGAAGAATTCTTTACTTTAAGCAAACGTATATATGTACGCTATAGCCTCCAGCAGCCGGATTAACGGTTCTTATTTGTTTATGCTTCTTTATCTTTTATCAAGTTCATTCTTATTTGCGTTCTATTCTTTGTAAACTAGAGCGAGTTAACTGGGATTAGTAGTTTACTAGCTTTTTCTATATTAATAAGTTAAAAGCTTTCTTTTTAAGTAAATATTAAATTAATATTAAATATAAATTATTTATAATCTTCAGAATATTCTTTCTTAAATCTATTACTTAATAGCTCAATTCTCGGAGCATAATTCTTCTGCTACATAACGTGAGTGCGGGACTTAAAGAAGGCACTTGGCGTTAATATGAAGAGTGCGGCGCTCGACTTGAAATTAAGACGTTAATACTTAAGAAATGAATCTCTCGTTATATTGCATTCGGAGTTTAATTATATATCGTATATACTTATACGATTATCTAATTTAAGAAATTACAAAAAAAAGAGATATTCGTAAAGCTAAATAAAGTTAAGAGACTCCACGAGGTTTTTAGTGCGTTAGAGTTGCCGGACGAGTCCTAAGAGATGGTTGTACTTAAATTATACTTTCTAGAGCTAGAGATTAAGTTAGGCGAAATATTCCTTAGTTATTACTTTAATCCGACTTATAATCTTACGAAGCTTAATAAAGAAGACGTAAAGCGCCTTTTTGTTACAACGATAAATTCGAAATTACCAATCGAGCCCGGGGAAATAATTAAAGAGGTGAGGCGCTGTTATATTGCGGCAAAAATTCTGAGGATTAATGCATCTTCGAGCAGGGCAATGGCTATAATTAGAAAAAAGCCTTAGCCTGTGGCAGCTATATATTATTATTACTTACTAAAACGCAACAAGACTTAATTAAAAGAAAATGCGCTATATAATAAAATTAAAGCGGAATATTATTAAATAATTCAGAAGCGGAGTTAGTAGAGGCTTTTATCTTTTTTTAATAACAAGTTGTTCTCTCGTAAAAAGACATCTGTTTAAGGAGTATACTTTAGTATTTGAGTAATTTAATTCCTTACTTTTAATCTATTAAGATAATAATATATCGTCCCTTTTTAAGCTTTATTACATATTATATTTCCGTAATTTTAAATAGTATAATTTCGCTGGAAAAGAATATTTTCGTAAATCCAGATTGCCGACGTAAAGGGTCATATACGCTTAAGCATTTTTCTAATCGATCGGTCGATTCATTTTATAACGTGCAACAAAACACGGTTTTACCCACAAGTCTTCCTTTCTTATTATTGGAGAGGAAGTACGTGAGGTGAAGCACGTGGCCCTCGAGTAGAATATAGCGTATATAATCTTAGACGTGTCTTCTCATTTATGTATTATAAATTACTCGGCAATTATAATTATATAGCATTATGAATTTCGAAAATGAAGATCCTTTTATAGAATTGAGAGATTTGAATTAATAATCGTCTCGCTATTCACTAAAAGGTGATGGAATTAATTGCGTGCTTATTTAAGTATAACTTTGGTATAATTATTGTATTATTAATAATAACGCCTTTAAAAAAGAAGCAAATATAATATAATTAGATCTAAGCCGCTAAGTAATACTTCGGTAATAATTTCTAATATTTAAAAGGCTTAAATTAAGAAGTAAGCACAGAAACAGACGTTAATGGCTATAGAACTACACTTTCTATTTTCAGGAAGAGCCGCTTCTAGCCCCGTTCTCGAGTTGCATTTATTATAACTTCTAATTCTTTATCTCTCTATTTATTATAAGCAAATAACTCCGATATAAATTCTAGAACGTAGTTCTACTAATCATCAATTTCATTATAATATAACGCATATATAAAAGTAATAAACTTTTCCGCTCTTTTATTAACAGCTTTCGGTCAGCAAATTACAGCTGCATTTAACTGCCCTTAAACTATTATTAAGAAGGAGACTAACACCTGCGCTAGTATAGCTAAAGTAAACTATAGTTAGCTTACCTGTTAGCGTCCAATTTTAGCTCTTATTTAAATCAAGATCTCTAATATAATGTATAGCAGCGAGCTATTTTTGGCTCTTATATAACCCTTGTATATTCTACGATATCTGAAGTTACTCGCGGCGCTATAAATAGCGCTTATAAAATATATATTATATTATAAGCCTTTTGACGTGCAGAGGAAAATGAAAGGCGCGTAATAAAATCACGCTAAGCAAGGAATACTAATAGCACAGCCCTTACGTTGAAATCCCTTTCTAATATACTTATATTCTTTAATTTAATTTAATTAAGGGAAAATTTTACTAAGAAGTCAAATAATTTAATATATAGCTTTTATTCTGCTGCGTAAGAAAGTCACTTAAATACTAAGCGAGTCCTTTTCCCCTTTTATCATATAATTATATTCGCTCCGGGTTTGCGCGCCCCGAAATCGCATTCCGTTTTTGCGTTAAAGACGAAAGCCGTTAAATTAATAAAATCAGCGGCTTTAATAAATAAAGTCTATTAACTATTATTTATAATAATATATTAAGTTATAAAACGTAAAAAATAAAATCTACTTTTAATTTTCTTTATTAAGCTTTATATTAAATCAAATAAAACAACTAGTTTAAATCCGCAGCTTTTTTCTCGCCACAAGGTTGCCCTCGGCCGACCTCTTCCTTTTCCTATAATACGCTCTTTTAAAGACAGTATCTAGCTCTTATTTTAATATTAACTTCTCTATTAAGTACGGCAATCCATTAATATTATATGGCTTTAAATCACCTTACTTAAAAGATATCGTGAACTTATTATTAAGACTTAGCTTTACTTATTTCCCGAAGTTTTTATTTTCGTTAAAGAAAGAAAGCTTATTAACTTTTCCGAGAAGGGGATAATTATTTAAAGAAAAAGTAGCGTCGGAAAGCTAATTAAGCAGTAATTTATATAAAAGATCGCTTCGGCAAAAGGAGCAGAAGATAGTACTAGTACTTATGTATTTCTTATTATATGCTTCTAGAATTGAGTCCAGTTTAAAGTAAAATAAAGATGTAATAGCATAGCGTATTATATTATTAATAACTTTAATTATTAAATAATTCTCTTAAGCCTTCAATTAGAGCTTATATATACTCTTTATATTGTCCAGCCTTAATAATGCGCTATTAAACTCGGTATCGAGGCGGTGATATCTAAGATAAGCTTAAAAGATTTATTTAATATGTTTATCGCGTATTCTCTCCTAAAACATACGGCATAATTTAAGGAAAGCTTTATTTTTCCAGAGTCTAAAAAGACTAAATATTAATATAAATAGCTTATTATTATTTGCACGCGGGGCGCCTGTGCCAAGCGAGACCATAAAATCAGGTTCTTCAGCTAGTAGGAATATAACTACTACTTTTAAAAGCGCCGTAATGAGTAAGTCGTTCTCGAAAGGCGCTAAGTCTTAAAACGTGCCGACCTTATTTATTCTTTTAAGTAGAAAAAACTTATAAGACGCGGTTAATTATATAAAATATTAAAAGGGAGAAAAAAGTAATAAACTTAAGCGCTATTAATACAAATCTTATATTAAGTCTTATATTAATTAAAGTAGCGAAAGAAAGATTAAATAATTATTTATATTTTCTAGAATAATACTTTCTTATAATCGTCCTCCGGCCGTATAACGTAGTATCTTACTACTAATTAGTTTGGCGAATATAATAATTCTTAAAGACGTACCTTAATCTAAGCCTTAAGTTCTTATATTATTATAATTTATAAAAATATAACTTAACGGTTTATAAATAATAATAATAAACAAATTTACTCAAGTACTTATAAAAGTTGCATATAAGTAATCCAAGATAATCTTTTCTTTTCCGAATATTACCTACAATACGGCTTCGATATTTTCTGCTAAGTATAAACTATCCGCTCGAAACGCCTTCAAAAGTATATATATATTAAGTATAAGGCGTATACGGGATATAATAGGGATACGAGATAGGATAAGAATACAAAATAAGATATTAAATATAATAAAAATAAAAACTTACCGAGGTTTAAAAATAAGATTTATTAATTTTATAAATGCTTTAATGAAATTATTAATAAACGAGCTATTAAAGAATATATTTATAATAATTAAGCCCTTTAAGTATATTAATATAAAATCTTTTAAGATCTTAATAAAATAACGTATTTAAATTAATATTAAATGCGACTTTAAAAAACCTTTATAATAAGATCCGTAATTTAATACGGTCTTTTATTCTTTTCATATACTTCAAAGGTAAGACGCCTCGTGTCCCTCTTCCATTAATATATAAGACCCCCCCTATTCTAATAATAAGAGGATAAATCTTCACGATTACTTCCTTAGGCATTTCGATTCCGCAAAAGAAATAATAATAGATTCTAAAAATCTAGAAGTCGTTTATATAATACTTTCCGAATACTAAAATATAATTTTCGCAAATAATATATTCATATAATAAGTTATATTAAGGTCTTCGGCGTAAGCAAACGAAATAAGTAATATTACTTTAAATATTACGCTATTAATCCTTAAAAATTCTAAGGTTACTTCGGTAAATCTCTAAGGAAGGCATTCCTTAATTGCGAAAGGATTACTTAAAAAATCCTCGTAGCTGGCTTTCGACTTTATTAATAAAGCCGCTTCAGAAGATTATATCTCGAGATCCTTTAAAGGCTATTACTTTAGATTTATTTACTTAATAAAATATATTCTTATATAAAATCTAAAATACGTCCTTAAGCTTAAATACTAAATTAAAAATTAAAATTTATAAATATTTAAAAAGGTAATTGTAGCTTATTATAAGTATTTAAAGAGTAATTATTTAAGAAGATACTCGAAGCGATAATTAAAACTGTAAACTCAATTAACTCTTTTACTAATTTTATATATTTTAAGTAAATAAATAAATGCTTAATTAAGTCTTTAGTAATAGGATTCTGTTTCCTTAAAGCTTTAATAAAATCGAATAAGCCTTTAAAGGTTTAAGAAAAGTAATCGCAAGTATATTAAAAAAGAGCAGCGAAATGCGTTATAAAAAATAAAGTACGGGCGTTTTTTTTATTCCTTTGTACTTTATTTGAATTATTTAAGAAACGCTTTTTCAGGCGTTTATATTAAGTTTTAAAAGAGACTTTATAATCTAAGAGAAGAGCGACGATTTAAATATCCGATATTTATTTAAATAATTCGTATATCGTTTCTTTTCTTAATAATTAGAAAAAGGCTTTTTTAGCTTCCTTTTCTTCGTCGGCTCTTAAACGCATTTTATTAGTTATAATTATTATTCTGGGATACGTGCTTCTTGAAAGCGTCGACGACTAGCTTTTCTCTAATTATACGGTTAAGCGGCGCGTAATTTATTTAAAATTATTAAAATTAATAAAAAAGAAACAAAAGACGTTTACAAAAGGCAAAAAGAAGTAGGAATAAATACTATTTATAATTCTATTTAGAGTAATACGCGAGTCTGCTGCAAGTCTTAATAAGGCTCGTCTTATTATATTATAATATTTCTCCGCCGAAAACACCTTAATCCTTAATCCCTATTTAAGAAAGTCGCTGTTCGTAATAAAGATAAGCCTATTATAGAAAATATTAAAAGCGTTAAGGTAAAAATATATTTCGCCGGCATATCGTTTGCTTTTGAATTTCTAAGCTTTTTTTATTCCGAATAGCTCTTGAAGAGCTAATGACTTTAACGTATTACCGATTAGTACGAAAAGATTAAGCTGCTACGTATTTAAGTCTTATAAGTAATAAGTAAGTATTTAAAGCTTATTAAATTTAAAAAGAGAAATCTTATTGTTATATATTCTAAAGCTGAGCTAGTAATTATAATTATAACGCTTTATAATTAATGAAGCAGCCAGGTACTATAAGTAAAAATACTACTCTTTAAGATAAATAATATAAAGAGTTATATAATAAAAATAAAAAAGGGAATCGAAATAAGCTCTTTAGCGAAGCTAAATTTAACTCCTGATTAAAATCGCTAATCGACTCTATTTATTTTAGGAAATATAGTAGCCAGAATAAGACCTTCTTAAAAAGGAGCTAAAATTGGATCCAGGAGTACTAAATTAGCTTAGTAATCCGGGCGGATGTGCTTACAGAGTCTTAAACTTGCCTATATAATATCGGTAGGTTTAAGTATTATAAGAGAAAAACTACTTTTATAATAAATTATTAACGTTTTTCAGAATTTAAGCACTTTCGACAGTTTACTCCGACCTCGAGTTCTTCGACTCCGAAATATATTTATTCTTATTATAGCAAGTCCCGATCGAAGAGATATTATAATCATTATCCTTTATTACCGGGTCAGGTTCCGGAACCTAATATTTACTTAAGGTCAAAATACGGAACGGCAATAAATAAAATCTTAAGATTATTATATTAAATGATTATATACGAGACTTATTATTACTATTACTTCAGTTTAAAGCTAGAAGAACCGCCGCCAGGTTATACCGCTAAAGAATTACGACGAGATCTCTCTCTTATACGGGAAGAGTCACCTCTTTTAATAAATATTAGTTCCGGGCCGGAAAAAACCTTTTTAAATTATATAATTATTAAATTATTTAAGGAAAGTTCTTTAGCTGGACAAGTAGAATTACTAGGCAACCGGTGTTCGAGAAGACAGGCCCTCAGGAGGCTCTCTTAACTACCGGAGGAATCATTACCTCCGGTGAATTTCCTAAACAAGCCCATATTATAAAGGAAAATATAAGTAGTAAAAGGATTAAATAATTAAATAACTCTTGCATTATTATAATATATACTCGTTATAAGATTTAATAATATAATAAACTTAATAATAAAAGAAGTTACCGCCATAATTAAAATATAATCAAATCATCTTATAACGTTAAAATATTAACCTTTGCTTTATTTTATGTACTTCCTTAAAGCGGACATTTTAATATTGTTTATATTATATTTAAATATAAATATAATTTTCCTTTCCTTTACTTTATTAATACGTGCTAAATTACGCACCGCCCTGCCTTATTAGTTTATACTGAACTTATTATTAATTAAGCTTTAAAGCTTATAATACTTAATTAAAGCTTATTAGAGTTTTTCGATAATTAGTTTTACTTTTTTTAAGAAACGTAATTCTTTCTTTTACTTTATTTATTAATACGCAAGCTTATGCCTCAATCGATCATTTTCTTTATTCTTTTACTTAATTATTTTAAAAAAACTAGGAATTTAAGCGATTCTAAATGCTAGTAAGCTTTTATTAATAGCTTCAATTACTACTGACGTTTCTTCGTTATAAACAGTTTTAGCGTAGATGGGGATAAGGTCGGATACCGGGAGCATAAGACGCGGTTTTAGCTTTTTAATTTTATATATAACTATTTTCTTATAAGTTTTTCATTAATTTAAGCTTTAATTCAGTAAATGCGATATCTTTTATAATCTCCTCGCCCTACTAAAATAATTATATTACGTTCTTAAAAGAGTTAGTTCTAGCTCCAAATATAATTTTAATATCCGTTAAGTCTTAGAGATCTCATTTAGATTTTATGATTTTATTATTTAATATTTATGAAAACGAGCGGGCCCCTTCTTTTATAACTTTTAAATCCGCTAATATTAGCGTATAATAGCGGAAACTCTTAAGTAAAACTGGCTTTTATAATATATCTTTTTTAATTTTCTTTATTTTATTATTCTATTTTTATTAAGTAATAAATATATTGTCATTAGGGAGTCGATAAGACTCTGGCTAGGAGTATACAGATTTGGTACTTATTTTAATTCTCTTGCCGAATTTAATTTTTTAGCTTTATAAGTCTAGTTCGAGTTTAAATAATCAAGGATCGATAAGTGATAAAATATTAATAAATAGTAAGAAAGGTGGAATCAGCATTTATTTCGAATTATAACTTATTAATAAAAAGAAATTCTAAAGTTTATTTTAAATATTATAAAAGAGAAAATAAAAAAGAAAAAGAAGAAAAGTAAAAAAAAGAATATAATATAATTTCCGTATTTTTAAAAGCATAAAAATATAACTTAAACGTTTCTTTTCTTATCCTTTTCACTTTTATATTAAACTTTATTACTTAAGCGCTTATTATTTCCTTAAGCCGAGTAAGAATAATATTTTAGCTTTTTAAGATTAATTATTTTATCTCGCATTTATTAAATAATTATACGAATCTTATTACTAGTCTCGTTATTTATATATATTATATTCTTATATTTTAATAAAGATATTAATATAAGAATAAATATAAGACTTACGAAAAACGACGGTACGACCCTCTTTATTTTTAATCTTAGACCGGATAAGAGTTTCGGCATTCATATTATTATATATTATTTTGATTCGCGTCTTAAGACGAGCTACGTCTCCCGGCTCCGTTTAGTTGGAAATATAATTGCCGAGGATAAAAAGCTAGATATTGAATATTTATTATATAATTAATAATAATATCTTAAGGAATATATAAGTAGATTAAACTTTATTAATATCTTTTTTTAATAGTTTTATTATTATATCGGTAATTTAAGCTAAATGCACTTTTAATTAGTTAGCAGGAATCTTTAATAATAAAAGTTAAAATATTTATTTTCAGAGTCTAGCTTTTAAAAAACAGTAATCTTTTAATTCTTTTCTCTAGAATTATAATACTCTTTTAAAAACTAAGTAATATATAGTAGCTGGCTTGTTATTTTAATGCTAGTAGCGAATAAGAGAATAATATTGTATAATTTAAGATTTAATTCTTTTTTATATAGCTCTTCGATTACAGCTCTCTTCTCGTTATATTAATCGATATCATTCGTAGCGTAACGGAATAAGTCTTGCGTAAACCCTTTTCTCTTTTCTATAATAAGAATAATAATATTCCTTTTAGTATTTTAATATTATTAAAATATAAAAAAAAGATGCGATTATATAAACGAAATATAACTTATACTTAAGATATTAAAGTATATATATTAGCCGGCTTAAGGCCGCTACGGTCTCGACAGGCGAACGTATATATAAATAATATCCGATATAAATATATCTTTTTTTTTAATTTTATAAATTATTATTTATATTATTATTTAGTTAAGGGGCTTTCTGTGCTTAACGTTGCGGTAAAAGGTTCATCCGAACCGGAAGGCACTTATAAATATCTGGAGGCAAATTGCGGCGAATAAGTATATTATTAGCGCCTTCTAGAGATCTTTCGACGCGCTATATAAATATATCGCCGTTATTAATATAATTATAAGAATTAAATAAAGCTTTTGGAAAATCTCATAGAAACGTCGGCGTATATATATTATAAAAGAGAGCAGTAAGGCCGTGTTAATAGCGGCAGCTTTTATAAGCGTTAGCTCTTAATAAAATAAAGAAATAAAAATAACTTATTATTACTTTTATTATCCCAAATATATTATATATATTAATATTTTAAGATAATAAGGCCGCTATTACGTAGACTAAACCTTCAGTTATAACCACGCTCCTTAACTATTCGTATATATTAATAGAGGCGCTTAGCCTTATCTTAGAAATACTGGCTATAAGGTTTATACGTTTTCCTAAAGCTAATAGCATTAAGTTAATTATATATAATAAAGCAGAACGCTTTACTAAGCTTGCGACATCTTTTATTTTAATAATAATACAAATAACATTTCTTATTAAAAATAATACCGTTAATATTACATTAACTTATATTATCGAAAATCCTATATATCAATTAAAGCCTATTATAGAAAAACGAATTTAAAAGTAAAATAAATATTTGAAGAAGTAAGAAATCTTCATAATTAAATGAAAAGCGTGGAATAAAACCACAAGGCCTTTAAGGGCTACAGCATACTATTATATAATATCTATACCTAAGTTTGTAAAACTCGAATAATAAAGCACGCTCGCCTTTCTTAATACTTTTTATATTTAATACAAATAGGATTATTTTCTGATTATAATTTATTTTAAAGTTGCCTTAAAGAATATAATACCAGAAATAGCCCCTCTTATATTACGAATAATTAGTTTTACCGTAATACTTTTCCCGATTTAAAATAATATCTTCCAAATTTTATAAGTCTTTTTCTCTTATAACTTTTAAACTATTATAACTAATTAAACGAAGAAAAAACGGAATATATAATAAAAGAAACGAAAAAAGGATTTTAAAAATAAGACTTACGAGATATAAAACTTATACGGATTTTAAATGCTAATTATTATAGAAAATCCCGAAATAAGTAAATTTTATACGTTTAAAATTATAAAAAAGTTATTATAAAATATTAATTAAATTATAAGCGAATTAATACAAGTTGAACTTTATACGCTAATACTTTTAATAAATTGCGGATCTTAAAACTTAAAATAAACTTCTAAGCGATATCGAGAAGATTAAATTAAAGAAATATTCTTCGTAAAAAAAGAAATTAAAATAAAAGAGGAAAAAGAATATATTATACAGAATTATTTCAGAAAAAGTAATTTTAAAGGACTAAAATCTATCCGAAAGAAAAATAATATCGTTTTTATTAAATCTATTATTATTTATTTTATTAAAGAATATAAAGTAATAATTTAGCTAAGATGCGTTATTAAAAATCATTAAGTAAGATAAAGCGAGCAGTTCGATTCTTTCTATTTAATATATAATTTAATTTCCTTTTTATAATTAATATATAAGAAAGAGTTCGTTCTTATATATATATAAATATTATAATTAAAAAAATATTAAAATTAATATCTTTAATATAAATATATTATATAATTTCTTTTAAATCTCGAATACTAAATATTTAAGCAAGACTTAATAATCAGAATTATTATAATAAGATAACTAGCCCGTTAAGTTTCAGATACGCTACTAGCGGGACCCTTATAATTAATACTTTAATAAATAGCTTGCTTAAATCTATAATACTAAGTAATTAATTCGAGAAATACGCTTTTATAAAGCGTATGGAATCTGAACCAAGATTTAAGGAGATTATAACGTTCCTTCGAAGACTTAGTACACTTGCCTTACTTAACGTAGGCCGACAGACTTAAATCGAACGAACCGGAAAGATCGCTATCTTAGTATTTTGCCTCGACTCTGCTTATATTAATTATACCGACTTAGTTTACGGCGGTATATTAGCTGTTTTAATAAACGAGAGCTGCGCGGAATTCTATAATAAAAGCGTTATAATTTTTTATTTATTAACGAAATACTTAAATATAAAGTTCGAAAAACTATCTTTTATAAAAGAAGTCTTTATTATTAAAGTTTTTATATTATAATCGTTTCCGCTTACCGTTAGCGACTCAGGAAAAGTATAAGTAAAGTATAAAATATCGGTTCTGCGGAGCGAAAATAAATTAATTTAAGTAATTATAATCAACGTATTATTTATTCTTTACGAAAGATTTCTTAAGATATTAAGTTACGAAAAAATATATAAAAGTATTAAGGATTTATTCATATATAAAGGAAATAAACCTGCGCGTAGCGTTGCTTCGGTAGGCGTACCGAGAGGCAAGTAAACCGTTTAAGTTCTTATTACAGTAATATTAATAACAGGATTTTGAATATTATAAATAAAACGCGAGCTTAATAAGCAGTCTTATTATTTAAATTAATTAGTTTATTTCGATTTTACTATATAATAATTAAGTATCGCTGCGGCTTTCGGGCACTTTATTATAAAACGCATACTCCAGTCTATTGAGTTTTATTTATAATAGAAATTAATTACGAGTATACGCTACTCCGGATACCGATTCTACTTAATTTCAAATTATGCCGTAATATACTTTTTAATAATCTTTATTAGTATTTTCTTTTTACCGTTTATTTAAGCTTATCTTAAAATTATAACAATAAGCGTGAATGTCTCGAGGCGAGGGAATAAACAAATTAAAGCCGGCCTTACTTATTGAGACCGCAGCGATTAATACGGCTTTAATCTTTAGTTTATTTGTAGAAAACAAAAGTAAGTACTTATAAGATTAAGATTAAAATAGATTATATTATAATAAGTAGCAAGTTAATTTAAAAGAAAGCTAAATAAATAAGGATATTAAACGTAAATTATATTTAGCTTATAATAAAAAAAGAAAGGCCGGATATCCATAATATATTACTATACGGAAGATACGACTAGGCCGTCCGCATTCCTTAAAAACTCTCTTCGAGCCTCAGAGTTAACTTAGAGCGCGACTAGTATTTTGCAGACGAATTCCTATTTCAATTTCGAATTATTCTAGACTTGCTCGATTATATAAAATCCTGAAAGAGCGAGGCCTCAGATTCTTAATCGAAGCTTTTTTAGAAATCGAAGGAAATAAAAGAAAGTTTATATAAGATTCTTTATAATTTAAAATAAAAAGTAAAAGTTTAAATATTTTAAAAAACGTAAGTCTTATAAAAGTATTATTTAAAAGAAATTAAAGTAAATTAATATTAACCTTATATTTCCTATGCCGTAAATAATAAATCGTTTTAAATTACTTAAAAAATAACTTATATTTATCCGTAAGAACAGAATTCTTCCACGCTTAACGATATAAATATAAAAGATAAGGAAGAAGAGGCTTCGCGCTAGTTTTCCGCAGGGCTCGGATTTGCCTGTGAATAGCGTAATCTTATTTATTAATAAGGTCTAAATTTGCCTTATAAGGCATACGTCTTATAAGAAACATCTAATAAAAGTTCATAATCATTTAAATTCTAATCTTTTAGCGAAAGAAAATATTATATTCCCGCTTAGTAAATATTAAATCATTTATAAAAGAAATCTACTCTACTCTACTTGAAATAAAGGAGTTTTCAGCGGCTGCGGCACAGCCAAAATACCAGTCAATATAGCCTTATAACGTGCGCTTTATAATCATTCTGCCAAGTTATTACAAGGAAATAAATCGTTATATATTTAATACCAGACTATTAGGTCAGTTATCTTATAAAGAAGATTCCTTTATATAATAAAGCCGCCGTAGGTTTACTTAAAGTAAAAAAGAGATCGCCAATTCATATTATCAAATAATTAAATATACGCGGCAAAAGAGGATCGGCTTTACTTCTTATTAGTACACTTACTTATAAAATTTAAAATCAACCGTCAGACTCGAGTCAAGCGTCTTTATACTTACGTTATTATAATTAATATTATTATTAAGAAGTGACGTGCGGTAATATTTCGAAAGTAAAGACTCGTCTGAGTTCCGGCTATACTATAATATTATAAGAATATTCCATTTCTTACTTTTTAAAAGTATAATAATTTATAATTTTTTTTTAAATTCTTTATTATTTAATATTTAATAAAAAGTTTCTCGAATTTTTCGAGCTATTAATAGGACTAGACCGCCTACAGTAGGTCTTTCAGCCCGTTCAATGCTAATAGTAACGGCAGCGCTTATTAGGACTTCTTGCGCCACGTGTAAACTCAAAAATAATATTTAAAATTAATTAAATATAATATTATTAGATAAGGGCTAAAGAAGGCAAGTCCTGATATCCTAATAACTTATAAAATATTCAATTAAATTAATACTTTAATAAATATTACTAGCTTTATCTTCTCCGCCAGTTAATTTAAATTTATTAATAATATTTTCTTACCAATAAGCACCTTCTATGCCTCCCGTTTTATTAATTTCTTCCTTGTTTTCCTCGTAAATAGTTTTAAAGAAGCGGCTATACGCCGGGTCAACTTTTACGGAATCCTCGCCGACGAAGTCTTTATAGAAAATCGAAGCGCAGATCGTATTTAAAGTTAATACTTATTAAGTAGCTATTAATATAATAACCCAGGATTTAAATTAAATATATATATATTTCTCCTTACGCGCCTTTTACAGTTAATAAAATCGCGTTAACGCTTACTACTACTGGTATTAAATAGGAGTATTTAGATAGCTCGCCGACCTGCAAAGAATAGGCGACTTCGATTTCCTAAGTTAAATCCATCCAATAAATTTAAATATTAATATCTTAATATTAAAGATTATTATAAGTTTAATAATAAGCGATGGGATTAAAACTTAAAGGTTATATACGTTCTTAAAATAGCTTAATACTTACGTTTAACGTATAACTTAAATTAAACGTCGGATAAGATCTTAAATAATCTTTAGCTAGCTTATTAAATCTTAGATCACTAGCTTACTTAGTTTTTAGAATCCTTATACGCGGCAAATAACGCTTATTAATATATTCGAAAGACCTCAGTTATTATAAGCAGAGCTAAGATTAATTTAAAATCTTCTTAAAATAAAGTTCTTTAGCCGTGCCGATCTTATTATAGCAGAGAAGAAATTATTATATAAGTCCGAAAGTTGTAAATATACTAGTAATATTCCTAAGAGAGCCGTTTCTAAAGTAAGCCTTATATAAACTATTAAATTTTGCGCTTAATAAGAGCTTATTCTAGTAACCGATATTATAGCAGAAGATAACTTTCAAAATTAAGCTTATTTAAATTATATAGCTTTCGATTCTTATCTTAACGAAATAACGATATTCAATTTAATTACTAATATTATAATAAACGAAATCTTTAATATTATTCGTAACTTAATTTACTTAAATTCTATATTTTACGATTCTTATTTCGACGGACCAATAGCTCTTAATACCGTAACGGACGGCATTATAATAAGTAATAACTTTAATATTATTTTAAGTCAAGTTTACCCTTGCGATTATTATTTCGACGACTTAATAATACTTAATACCGAGGCGAGCAACGGAGGTTTCTTTGAATATACAATATGCGATTACAATAGCGACGAGTTATTAATACTTAATACTAAGGTAGATAATTAAACTTTCCTTAATAACGACGAGTTATTAATACTTAATTTAATTAGTATTATTGCGGATAATACTTTTAATATTTAAAACCCAATCTTCCTTAACTTTAATAAACTAACGACTTAAGAGTTTTAAATTTAAAAAGAGAATTAAAATAAGAAAATGCTTTTAATATAATAAAAACGCGAAGGGAAAAACTAAGAGGATATAACGAAATCTTTAAAGAAAATGAAAACTTGAAATAATAATACGCGGAAGTCGATGTTATAAAGAATTAATTATAAAATTAATTTAATTCTTTTTTAAAAGCTGAATATAAGAATTAATCTTAATAATAAAACAAATCGAAGCCTTAAGCAAGGCAGTTGCAGCTAACCGAGAAAGTGAAGCGGATTATTTAAAAGATTTAATATTATCTTATATATTAAAGAACACGGTTTAAGTTGATTATAATAATCTTTAAGCTCGCTTATCGGAATCTATAAAAAATTACAGAAGCGAAAGGAAGTGGACCTTATATAAAGTGAAATATATATAAAATTATAATATTTTGGGCCTGTTCTTATATATTTTATTACGTTAATATATATTATTTTAAGCTATTCTAATTTAAATACGTGCGAAGATATTAATTAAGTAGTAAATAATCTTTTCTTATATCTGCTTTTATTTAAATAAAATAAATATAAAAGGGATACATTTAAGATATTAAGTATTATTTAAGCTAATTAGGCGGATAAACTATTACAGATAGTATATTATTAAGTTTACGAAAACAAACTAGTTATAATATTATTTAATTTTCATTCCTTAAAAGTAACGGCCTGCGAGTGCCTATAGCAGAAACTAACTAATTCCTTATAAATAAAAGAAATAATTTAATAACGCCTTTTTTAAAAAAAAATAAAAATAAAAATATATTAAACGACGAAGTTTTATTCCTTTTCTTTAGATTAATTTCGTAAAATAACGCTAAAATAAATATTAAGAGCTTCGAATTCTGTTTCGTAAGAACTCTTAAATAAGAAATTAACGTCTTATTAAAGCATTTCGTTTTCGCGGGTATTAATAGCCTGACTTTATTTAAATTAAAGATATATAAGAATATAAGAAAGCCGTTAATATTAATTTAAGATTATATTTATATAAAGGTTTAAATCTTAATATTTGTAAGATACGTAAAAGTCGATTACTAAAAAACTTAAATAACTTATATTATATAAGCTTATTATATTCTCCTTTCACTTATTAGTCTTATAGAAGTATATTATTAATAAGATTAAGGCAAAACAATCTCCGTATTAAATCCCCGCAGGAAACGGTTATTATAAATATAGAAGATATATATTATATATAGAAAAAGAAGGCGTTCGAGATGCTTCTTGCTTTAATAAGAGTCTAAAAAGTAAGTCTTTTATTAATAATTTATACCGGTTTTATAAGATTCTTAAAGGCGATTAATAATTAATATTCTCTAAGCTTTTCTTATACTAAATAATTTTCTTTTAATCTTATTAAAGTTATAGCTTTATAAGCATCTGAAGTAATAAAGCTAAAGAAGATTCCGCTCTTTTCTCGAGATCTTCGAGGCGTTTCTTAAGCTTTTTACTTACTTTTAAATTAATTATAAGTTTTTACGGAGTTTGCGGAATTATTTACGGTAATTCTTTTATATAATTTTATTTTAAATCTTCTTACGCTCGGCCATATTCGAGATCTTAATTTAATTTTTATCTAGATTTGTAGAGCTACTGAAAGCACTGATAATATTATAGCCGGTGTAACGCCTCGACGTCGTAGCCGTCAAGTCTGAGTGGCTTTACTTAAATATTTAAGATATTTTATGATTAAGCTTATTATATACGGGATATAATATAAATAATAAAATATTCGTAAGGACTGATTTGAAGCTTATTTATTGAACTTTAAGGATATTATTTATATAAAATACCAGATATTAGATTAGTTTAACGCGCGATAAAGCCGACGATTGCACTTTCAAGTAGCTATTTGCGGCCAAAGAGTACTGTAGTATCTAAAGTAAATACTTTATTTACGAATATCTTACTCAATAAGTTCTCAGGCAATTTATTTTAGAAAACAATTAATATAAAACTTAAGTGCAAAACTAAATGCAAAATTAAGTGCAATATTAAGTGCAGAACTAAATGTAAAGCCGAGGTATAGAACTAAGATGCAAAACTAGGGTGCGGAACCAGGATACAGAAGCAGAGATTAGTAAAGTAAGAAATAAGCCTTATTAATTCGTCGTCTAACGTTAGCAAATAAGCTTAATTTAACGATTCAACACTTACCGAGCAAATCTAATATCTGAATATTTTTATATTAATTTAGAATAGTAGCTTGTTTATAATCTTATTAATTAACCGTATTAAGTAATTATCGGTATAAGTGCTTAGCTGCTTTATAAAGCTATAAGACTTCAGTAGTCAGTTTATTATTCTGAAATATTCCGTTATTTAAAATAAGTTACGTTTTATAATAGAAATTATTTTAATATAATATATAAAATTTATTATTAAGCGTAAATATATAAATATTACCGAATTATTCCAAATTATTATTTTGTCTTATTCAATTTCGTATTATTATTATATCTTCCTCCGTTATTATTATTACGCCTTTATACTTCTTATACTTAAAAGCGCGCTCGCTTTAAAATTTAATCTCTGATTTCAGTCGTTTCACAGCTCCTCGAGATTATTTAGGAGAAGGAATTAAGCAGGTCGAAGCTACTTCTTAAAGCTCAAATATATTAATAACCTTTTTGAATTCCCCGACCTTTTATTCGGCAAAATTTATACGATCGATTAGAATATTTATTACTATATAATATTCTTGTATTAATGCGTCTATTCTCTCTTGTAACTCACTAATCCTTTACTTAATAAGATGCTCACGAGCCATCTTTATATTAAGTGCTACTTAATATCCTTATACTAAATCGCTCTTTTCTTTTTTTAGCTTATCGATCCTTTTCTTAGCCGAATTATCTTTATTAATTATTATTTTAATTTATTTTATAATCTTTATTCTTTTCTTCTTAAAGTCCTCGATTTTATTTTTATTCTTAATAACGCAACGCTTGAATTCTTTAAAGAACGACTTATAATCAGAAAGCGTCTTCTGGGATTCCTTAAGCTCTTTATATAATAAGACGTATTTAATTATTATTTCGTATATTTCCGTAATATTCCTTTTATATTAAATATATAATTCGTTATAAGCGTTAAAGCACTTCAGGCGAATTTATCGTTCTTATTTAAAGTCTTATAAAATAAAAAAGGTTATAAACCGTGTTTCGAATAATTTTTAACGAAATACTTTAATAAATTCGCCTGTTATCAAGAGTTTCTTATTTATAACGTTAAGCTCTTAATAACTAAGCAGCTGAAATTGCACTTTAGCGCTATCATAAGAATTAAATAATAATATTCGATTACTAATATTAATACGTTCGGGGCGCATAACCTGAGAGTATTAAAAGCGCTTTTAAAAGATTATATATATTATACTTACTTAAATAATCTTTTTATAAGCCTTATCTACTCTTAGTCTTATATATTAAATATATTAAGATATTATATTATAATTTGGTAATTATTCTTATAAAAATTAAATAATTTTAGTATTCTTTACTTATATTATTATTTTATAAGTATTTAACTTTCGTCCTTAAAAGAGATATGCGATTAAATAGAATTTTCTAATAAACTAGCGAGTCAGAAATATTCTCCGAGTATCCTTAAGCCGCGTTTAAATATTTTCATATATAAAGGCTATTTTCTTATATTAATATCTTCGGTTAAGCGTAAGGCGAATATAGACGACTTTATAACTTAACGCTAATTATAACTATCCGCTATTAAGTATTCTGATTAAGACTTAAAATATTATAATTAATATTTTAAATATAAAATAAATAAAATATTCCAGAAATATCTTAGCTTCTTTCTGAGATTATTTTTAAATACCGCTTTTAAATACCTTAAAGCAATAAGTCTGCTAACCCCTAGTATTAGAAGTAACCGTTTTTAGCTCTTTAAAAGAGAATCGGGATCCCAGCCTTCACGATAATTCTTTTAAAATAAGATATATATATTACTTACTAATACTAAGATATAAGTTATTATATTATTACCTTTAATACCGTCTTTAAGTTTAATAATATCTAACGTATAAGTGCTTTATTTATAATTTCTGATTACAAAAAAGCTATATTAAAACGAATAATCTTTATAAAAGCTTATTATATATTAAAACTTATAATATCGTCTTTAACCGCTATTAATAAAAGCTGATAATAAGATATCTAAGAGCCAGGATACGTTATATTAAGCTATAAAAGAAACAGCGAGCTAGCTTGGGAGCGAAAGCTAAGGAAAGATATAAGATTTCGAGTAAGAAACTAACATAAGACGGAATACTGAACGGCTTGTATATTTAAACCTAACGGAAGGGCTAGCAAAAGCGGATTACTCGCAATAATCGTAGGAGGGGGGGGGACGAGACTTTTGTGCCGGGTTCGAGCTAGTCAATATGAGAAATTAGTACTTACTTTCCGCAAATAATTATAAGCTAATTTATATTAAAATATCCAATTAGCTTTTATTATCTCACATTTTGCTGAATATAATAAGATTAATTTAAGCCATTATACTCCGTTACTTTTATTTATAATAAAAGATAACTTATATATATAAGAACTAAAACTATTAAATCACAGGTTATTCGCTATACTTTAAAATTCTTAAGATAAATTATTAAAACGTATAATAATACGTAAACAAAATCGCAGTTTAGAAATCGGAACTAAATCCTTTTCTTTTAAGAAACTTCTTAAACTGGGAAGCTTAGAATGCTTTTTTATATATTTTTAATTATTAAATTTCTTAAATATTCCTTTATTTTAGTTATAATTCGATTTTAATATAAAACGCTTTAAAAGGCTATATATAACTAATATAAAATAGTAAATTCAATTATATTATAACGGATCCAGGAGAGCTACTGCAGGTTCAGACAGGTGCTCAATTGCAAAGCGTTGTAACTAAGCATACGACTGACAATTAAGGCTTGATATAAGCCGGTCTAAGTTTTAAAAATAAATTTACTTTACTCGAGGATAGAATTAGCGAGCTTAAAGTAATTATTTAAGACCTTTGAAATAAGTGAGTGCCTTCTTTATATAAAGACTTGTAGGCTATCGCTGACAGGATACTGCTAAGTTATAAGAAAAGATAAGGTAATGCCTATTCCTTATATTTAGGATGATATTAACCTTAAAAATAGATTTTTTGCAAATATAAAGGCATATATAAAAAAACTGGTAGCATAGACGAAGGAGTCCAAAGATGCTATAGACAGTCTAGTGGCGGATTTAAAGAGGGCCGTTGAGTTAATAATATTAAAATAGGCTGTATTCAAGTGCTTCGGATCTAACGTCTGTCCCTGCGTGCCGAAACGCACCCCGTAACGAGACAAATCCATAGTTTACTAATCACAACTTTTTTCTTAGCAGGTCTATGAATTTGTGCTTGAAATCTTACCTTCTTGAACTATTTCTCCCGAAGGAGACCACTTAGCAAGAAGGAAAAAACTGTGGTTGGTTGTGCTATCGATCGTTTTAATCATGCCACTGATCACCGTTTCGACTGTATCCCCATGCTTATTTACGACCATTAAAGTCTCTTCAAAATTTGGAGCACTTAGGGAAAGGTTCTATATCAGAAGAATATGGCTCTAATTTTTTAAGACATTTAAAGGAGAAATAGTGCAATTTGGGAGTTTCATCGATGTGAGGAGAGGGGTGTATAAAGCCTACATATTTTAGCTTCATTTTGTGCTTATTAATATGCATTAGCCTGGTACGTTATACCGTATAAATCCGGGCTCCTTATATTTCCCTCAGCCACTACTTTTAGACTGGTCATTTTCGTGGCGTTAGAATGTCACGCGTGTGGCGCAGTAACTTAGCATGTTTCTCTGACATTCTGCGCGCATCAGAAATTCAGTCTGAAAGGCATGTTTGGGCGGTGACTAAGGAATTGGAAAGCGTGGGAAACGCAGATGAGAAATTTGACACTCATTTTGAGCTTAATGCTATCAGGCAATCGGAAGTATGTGATGAATGAATTGGACGACATTCAACCCAGCTCGTACGAGTAGGTTGCGCACTGGACCCATGGTTGGGTCATCTCAAACTAAGGACCCATGGGACCCTAAAATGCATTAAATCCAGCATAAAAATTCAAAACTTGCATAAAGACGTATAAAAAAACTGCATAAAACTCATTTTGGGGCGACCCATTGCGCAGCCTACGTACGAGTGTTGCACCAACATGAGAGATTCCTTCACCCAGTTCCAGTAGAGTTGCTCGTTCCGCTCGTTCCAACAAACACAACCAGCACAGCCGCATAGGTAGCGGTTGCCGCCAGAGTGTCCTGGTTAGAGGAATTGATACCGAGCGCCAAGAAAGCAGCGAACAGGAGTACCGAAACAGAGGTGGTGATCAGAGATTTGTTCCTCGACGGATGGAACACCATAACAACCATCGGGACTACCAGCGCAGCACCACCCACAAACGCCATGATGAATCTTGCTAGCCTGTCAACCCACGTCGAATACATGTATGGCGGTTTCCCGTGCCAGTAGTCGTCCTCTCGCGCATCCCGCTCCGCCTGCGTCCAGGAGAGTTTGCGATAGAGGAAATTCCGCAGGAATTCGCGCACGGCGTCTGGCTTTTGCTGAGAAGCGGCGCGGAAGGTGCGGTAGGTGGTGTTATACGGAGCACCGGTTTTGGAGGCAGTGTCTGGGAATGCTTCTTGGAGTTTGATTTGGTATTCGCGGCCGTCGTCGTCGCTAACCTCCGTCAGATTCCATGTATACTCGAGGTCCTTAATAGCTGTAACTATCATAATGTTAGCCGTGTCCTCATTTGTCCCATTACCATTTATACTATATTCGTGCATCGTTCGGCGCAAGTCCTTGACTTGAGCATCGGTCAGTCCACCACCCGCTGTCTGATCTGCTTTGATAGACGCAAGTTCATTCTGCATCTGCACGAGATTAAGTCTCTGAAGCCGTGCGAATTCTCCGAATAGAGGCTTGCCGTCGATGGGTGGGAACTCGGCGAAATCATAGGCGGCAGTCAACCTTACTGGCGGTTGTGGGGTTCCTTGGTTCTGAGTCATTTGAATCGCTGCTACAAGAAAAATCTGGAATATGAACTGCCAAGTCGATCAATTGACTGGCGTTGAAGCACGATGTGTCAGCGCGGTAGAATGGAGTGGGATGTCGAGAAATCTTGAGGTTGGCTGCAAGTGAGGCTGAAGTTGTCCTGGCCGCCCTTTTGCCCGAGGCACAGATCCGCTCTCCTCTCTCCCGTCTGTTACTCGCAGAATATCGAAAATACTTGACCTTGTCAGCGTAGGCGTCATGGCATCGATAATAAACCCAGGGACGACTAGTGGTCTGCACTCAGACAACAGACCCCTCAATGTCGTGCAGTGTGTGGAATCCCTTCGCGACGCATTTTCCAAGTGCGCATATATTGTCGAGAGCCTGGACATTCGAAGAAGGCATAAGGTTTCATTGTGGAAGTTGTTCAGTCTGCGTAAACTCCCAGAGTTTGAGGGACGCACGCTGCAAGGAACACTGGCCTCCGGAGCAAAACAATTCCAGGCCGAATGGGAATCAAATATGGCCGCTTGGGCTAAGGTTGATGCACAGTGTATGATCAATGGTATCTATTTCTCTTCTTTCAGCTGATGGGAAAATAGCCGCGGCCATTACCACCAAAGAATTGTCAACGATTCGACGTGAAGTCACCGAGAAACTAATTCAGCCTCTTTCGCAAGCACTGAACTTCAAGGGAGAGGGAGAACTGGTGGTGGACTATGCATTGCTGGATACCGCATCCAAAGAAGTGCTTTCCCGAGCTCTGGGTGCTCTGAGATCAAGAGTCAACGGAGCGTCGCAGTAGCAACATTGATGATGTCTGTTGACGTTCCCGAGACACAGGTTGGGGTCATTTGAAGTACAATGACATTTGTATTGAGACAATCAATGCAAACAATTTATTCGTCGCTCAAACGTAGCACTACTGAGTCTGGCGTCGAGACTCGAAAGTGCATCTTCATCGCTGCTGCACCGGGAATAGAGGCATGTCCGATTCGCTGCAATTGCAGGGTTGGCGGGGGCTAATAATAGCCAGGGTACATACAGGACCTCGCCTGCAAAGCGGCAGCTGAGTGTCGACCTCCCTCTGGTCTTTGCACGCCGTTCCCGTTCTACAACTCCATAATCAACAATAACTTAGTCCTGATGCGAGATTCTCGTCTTCCTTCCCACGAGCCCATCATCTGCTGTGACGTTTGGCTGCGCTGAGCCACACCCACTTAGGCTGACCACCGTCTGGGGTACGGAGTAAGGCTGCTCGCGCGATCCGACGATCGTGGAGAGATGGCTGCCGTCGAGGTTTGTCCGAGCACTTGCTCGTATGGCAATAGCAGAGCACTGATGCTTGCATATAGGGACCATCCTCCTCGACCGACGAAGTCTTTCCAGGAAGGAAAGCAATTGGGATATACGAGCAAATCAAAACGCTTGCGCCGGGAAATCAAGCGCTCGAGATACAGATTGTCCGGAAGAAAGGGTCGTTCCTCGAAGGCTTCGCCGAATATTTCACGAAGTCTAATCGCGCTTTGGAACCGCGTTATCTGCGCAAGGTTTACTACTGTGGAGCGCTCGTCAATGGACGTCCTTCCGCGGACCAAGAACGTCTCTTGCGCGAGGCTACAATCCTTCGCAACATGGATCATCCGAATATTGTTCGATACGAAGACTTCGAATGGCTGCCAACAGTAGCGGACAAGGCCTTTCTATACATGGAATACTGTCAAACTGGTGACTTAGCCTCGTATCTGGCTTCTCAACCGAAGGCAGATGTGCCTTTGTCTAAAAATCACTTCTGGCAAATCTTTAATCAATTGTCATCAGCCTTGCTTTATTGCCACACTGGACTCAAAGCATGGGAAGAGCGCGAAATTTGGAGGGAGCCGTTATGGCGAGAGCCTGTCTATCATCGAGACGTGAAAGAGGCCAATGGTCAGTATATCAAATATTTCGGATGATCATTATTTGATGTGGACTTAGTGGTGATCTCCTCAATTAACGAACATGATATTCGTGTTAAGTATGTATTTGTTGTACTTCCCTATCCTTTTCTGGGACGGTTTGGGTGTCAAGTGCTGCCTGAAATCTGCTGTTGCCAGAACGTCAACACAACAAGGAAGCCTCGACACATCTTTGTTCCCCCAAAACAGACTGTCTTCAGGATTCTCGTCTATACTGGAGAAGAACATGCTCATTTTCTTGCAGGCTCTGCGATTTCGGGTTCGCCAAGGGAGCGTCTTCCAATGTCGCTGGCTCCTTTGTCGGATCTCGTGGCTATATTGCTCCAGTGAGTTTTCTTTGATTCGCTATGTCATTTACCTGATCATTGTTAGGAAATTACAGAAGAACATCGAGATTGGACTCCAAAGGCAGATATCTATTCTCTAGGAAGTAAATCATTTTCTCTGAAGATATCATTTTCAATTCATTGTCTGACTTTTGACTTTATGCAGTGACAATGAAGAAGCTTCTCGCAAGGATTGAAGGCATTCCCCAAGAGACTCAAGATACCGCTACGGAAATCCTCCAAAAGTGTGAAAGTATTGATCCAGGGCCACGACCTTTGGCTATTGATTTACTCGATTGGACCAGGGCAATCGTATACCCAGAAAACTATGACTCGACTACGTTGCATATTGCAGCTAGTCGAGGCGATCTAAACATGGTCAAATATATTGTTAATCTGGGGGCGAATCCTTCCGCGACTACTTTGCTTGGACAAACGCCTCTGCAAGTCGCTGCAGTGCAGAGCCATTCGAAAGTTGTCGAATACTTGTCCGGTTTGGAGAGTTCCACCAACTTAACAGCAACCAGTAATGGCTACAACCTTCTCCATCTCGCGGCATGGAATGGGGATGCGAAGTTAACAAAGCGTTTGATAAAGGCAAAAGAAGATGCCTCTCTGGCAACCAGTGAAGGCTGGACCCCTTTGCATCTTGCAGCACAGAATGGGCATTTGTTAGTTGTTCAAATGCTTCTGAATGTTCCAGTTGAGCCTGAACCCTCGTCTACTACGGGATTCTTGCCGTTGCATTTGGCTGCTCAAAATGGACATGCTGCTGTTGTCACGCAGCTATTGCCCTTAACCAAGGACATCAACGCTGCGTGCGAGGATAGCCGTACACCCCTCATATTGGCAAAAGCTAACGGTCAATCCCATGTTGTCAAAATACTGACAGAGGGAATGTCGAATCTCAATGTCCCAGAATCGTACGTACGCCATAGTCGGCAGCATAGTTTGCCTTGGAACGTTCTACTAATAATAGCCAGTCCTTCGGGTAGCACCCGCCCGAATTTAAGCGACGACTCTGATTCAACTCTTGAATCAGTGAAAGACAAGGGGCACAAACATCACCAAACTGTTCTTGAATCCAACCGGAGAAAACTGATCCCATCGTTGTCAGACCATCAACCAGAGAAACATCAAAGAATACGAGGCCAATTAGACTTGATTGAAACCCAGCCACAGGTCGGGTCGGAAGAGAAGTAAGTTGCCAGCGATGCTTTGATTTATTGACACTAACAACAACAGAAACACCATTTCAGACGTATGGATAGCGCGCCTGTCAGAGGTTGTGGCAACTTTAACCTCGGCCAGAGCTCGTCCAAGACGAGACGCAGTCAGAATTGGCATATTAACCTCGGGTATAGATGAAAGAGTTCTCTTAACACGTCAGCAAATATCCGCAATGAGATCTTTTGTTATGGATGAGGTTACAGATAACCCCGATAGGCATGGGACGCATACTGCAGGCCTTTTATTGCGCTTGGCGCCTTATGCAAGGCTGCACATAGCAAAAATAGCATCAGATCAAAATAACTCACTCGAGCCATCTGTAATTGCTAAAGTAGGTTGTACGTCTGCTCATTTACATCACAAGCTAACGTTTGGCAGGCAACAAGATGGATGATTGATGAAAAGGTAGATCTAATTATCATGCCACTCGGATTTCAAAACTGGGACAAGGAACTTGACCAAGCGATCGGAATGGCGTTAGGTTATGGTGTTCTGGTTTTTGCAGCGGCCTCCAACAGTGGGTCGAATTTCGAGGTCGCTTGGCCCGCGAGAAAGGATGGAGTTATTGCTTTCAACTCGACTGATGGCTATGGTAACGCTTCACACTTCAATCCCGCTCCAAAGCTCGAAAGTTTCAATTTTGCTACACTCGGCGAGGCAGTGCAAAGCGATTGGCCCTTGAAGTCTCAATCTGACAGAAGAAGCTCTGGGTCATCGACATCCGTGGTTATTGGCGCTGCTATAGCTGCAACGATCCTCCAAGTTGTCCAAGACCGGAATATCGATCCAGAACGGTACCATCGACTGCACACTAGCGAGGGAATGGGCCGAGTGTTGAAGCGTTTAGGACGCGAAGACAGGAGCGGCTATACTTATGTGTCCCTAATGTCAATCTACAAGACTTTGGACAGCTCCCCTGAAATAGAACTATTTAACATAGTTCGAGATTCATTATCGTAGGAGCACTCCGTGTGCTTTTGGGATTATCTCTCGTGGCGAATGATCATTCCAGTTCGGGCATACGATAAGCCACCCTTCAAAAGAGGCGAATTAGCGCCGAGGGTGGAGGAAATGTTGAGGTTGAGTGGATGGCAGCCGGCAGTGCTGCAACTATGGCTCTCGTGCCTTCAATTTGATTGGTGTTGGTTCAGTATTCTTTGAATGGGGGTGGACCAGTGCTGAACTTAGTAAAAGCAGTAAAGGTTTGTAGTTGAAAGGTATTACATGAAGTTTACAACAGTACTTGCTCTCTGCGTTCTGATATTCTTAAGAATGCTCTAGTCCTCATCAGTCGCCCATGCAGCCTTCTAGGTTACAGTCAGGTGAAGATCTGAATACCAGCTGGGTTTCTGCTACGATTAGACTATGTATAATGCAGTAGTTTTAGAAGTACGCTAGTCACAAACAACCCAAGTTGTGAAAGCGATTTACAGTTCTTGGTTGGTACATGGAATGGGTGCGATATTAAATAAGACTTGGCTGACACGAGGTTTTAAATGGGAACCGGACATTCATAGTGTAAGTATCCACGATTCTATTATTCTTGCTGCTGCCCATAAGGCCAACGTCTTGATGCTATTATCAGTCCACCCCCATCACTCGTGTGGGTTCTGAGGGACAAGAAACTCTGCAACCGGTTTCATATTCTAGGGGAGTGCCCTTATTCAAATTGCGTCTTCATACATGGAGCAAGGCTTGATGAGAAAGGGATTGAAGCTCGGCGATTGCTCGCACGCCAGGTACCGTGTCCTTCTAGACTCCTTTGCGAGAATGAAAAATGTTTGTTTGGACATCAGTGTCCTGATAGGGCGTGTGCAAAGATTGGGAAAGGTTGTTGTTTTATACCGGAGATGCACTGTGTTGATAGGAGTTGAAGTTGGTTGTCGTGGTTCGTTGGTTCGTTGGTTTGTAAGTTCGTTCTGGTGTAAGACGGAGGTTTCAGCTGTAAGTTACTGCACAATAATAAGATGCAGCAATAAAAAGTTGAGCAGTCTTGGTACATTCGTGGTGCATTCGTGGTAAAATGGAGTGCCCATTCTATTTATAGTAGGTTTCTCGAACATTCCGTAGCCACGTGCGCACCAGTCCCTTTGCCAAACCACTGCACTCGTGTCTCCTTCCACAACACCATCACCACGATAGGACAGTATGGACAGAGCCAGTCAGGTATTGGCGCAAGGCGTGCCGCCTAGCGTGCCTAAATCATACCGTGCTCTTGCAGATCATCATGGCAATATCTCTTTCTCTACGCTCTGTCATCGTGCTCGCGGACGACCCTCGAGGGAGGAGAAGGCCTAAGGGCAACAGTACCTCAGACCGTATGAAGAAGAGGTTATTATTAAGTATCTGCTTCAAATGTCTAACCTTGGGTATCCGATCCGAATGAAGTTTATCCCTTCACTAGCTTATAGTGTCACCCGCCATCGACCTACTACTAAAAGGCCTCCTAAGGCTCCCGGTCGGAACTGGGCAAAAGCTCTAGAAAGACGCTATCCTATACTACTAGCGCGGCGAGTTAAGGTGTTAGACTAGAACCGTCACGAGAAAAACATTTATAGGAAGATCGTATACTGGTTTAAAGTGATAAAAGACGTATTACAAGATCTAGCGGTCCTGGCCGAGAATGTGTATAATATAGACGAGACTAGAGTGATACTATCTATACTAGGCTCTATTAAGGTCCTCGTAAGTAAGTATAATAAGCGAGACTATAGAAGTGCGCGAGTTAAGCGCACATCCGTGACTGTAATCGAATATATCAGTGGCGATGGTAGGTATCTGATACCAATGATAATCTGGCCGGCGAATACCTATCGAAGCAACTAGACTACCTTTTATACTCCTGGATGGCAGTATACGTGCTCTAACTCTGGGTATACCGACTCTGTAATTAGCTTCGAGTGGCTAAAGCGTATATTTGATCCCGAAATAAAAGAACGAGCGAATAAGAGACCACGCGTCCTGATTTACGACGGCTTTAGAACGCACGAGACCCTCGAAATCTTGGAGTTCTGTTTCGCGAATAACATTCTTTTATGTCGTCTCCTTTCTTATACCTCCTATAAGCTCCAGCCTTGTGATATAGCACCGTTTGCCCTACTTAAAGCAGCTTATCGTGACCAGGTTGATCGACTCGAACAAGGAGGTGTAAATACGATCGGCAAGGAGCACTTCACTTCTCTGTATAGCCCCGCGAGGGAAAAAGCGTTTACGCCAAAGAACATCAAGGCTAGCTTTGCTGTAAGCGGTCTGATTCCTTTCAATCCAGATAAGGTGCTCAGAAGTATGCCCGCCCCTTTATCTAAACTAGCTGTTCCAAGCGCCGATGAGTTGAAGGTAGGGTCTTATCGGCAAGACGTAGAACTGCAAACGCCTGTGACGCCTGTGTCAGCAGAGGCTTTCATGTCACTACAGAACCTGATTATCTAACAGGATGCTAATGCGCTTGATGAAACGAGCAAACAGAACCTAGCAAAGCATTTACAGAAATGTATTAAAGCTTTCCAGAAAACCTCTGCTCTAAGCATCCTCTAGGAGGACCGGATATAATTGCTGACCACAATCAATAACGAGGCTAAGGTTCGCCGATCGACCAAGTCGTTAGTTCTAGGCAAGGCGAAGGTCATGAGCTATGAGGACCTCGAGGATGCACGAGCGAAGCGGGTCGTGAAAGACGCTGTCAAAGAAGCCAAAGGTAAGGGTAAACGTGGTCGGAAGCGCCAAAGGGCCACGCCAGAAGTAGAGGAAGCCACCGCAGGCATGGGAAAACGGGGTCGGAAGCGCAAAAGTGCTGTGCTAGGGGCAGAGGCAGAGCCAGAGGAGCCAGAGCCAGAACCAAATGCCAAGATGGCGCGGACGAGCAAAGCGCCAGCACCGTCGAGAGCCTCAGTGATGCAAACACCCATTGCGGATAACAAGATTGTGCCAGAACCACAAAGAGCGCCAGTAGCGCGAATATGGTAGTAGAGTCCAAGATTACTATTTGAACATATAATAAGGGATCGATCAGTTTGAGGCGACCTGTTGTTGTATAGAAAATTAGACTTAATGTATTTATCGTCGGTTTTTGGCACAAGAGGGTTATAACCAGCCTTTGACTTTCCTCTATCGTGCTTACCTTATAATAGTTTGCACGTATACCGCGCTTTAACGTGCTATCTTCTTGGCTAGGTCATCGCAGTCTGGCGTGCTGATACCCTACTCCTTTCGATACTCTGGCAGCTATTACGGATACTGTCATCTTTGAGGTTATCATTGAAGTCGTGAGCAATCTTGCAGAGAACGGATTCCCCTTGGAGGCTAGGGTAGGAATCGAAGCCGTTCGTCGTTTCAAGCAGAGCACAAACAGTTTGAGGGAAAAGCCAGAATTAAATGAGTTAGCTAGAAATGAAAAGCCAGCAGTGCAAAGTTGGCAGGCAGCGAGAAGCTGGAAGTGGGCTGGCTGCCACATTTTGCCGGTCGGAGGATGTCAGGAAACGGAATTTTCCGGCAAGGCCCGCCCTAACCCAGCCACACGCTTCGCATTCACAAATTAGCAGCCACAGGTATTATATTATTAATATAATTATTTTTACCGAGATTACTGTAACCGCGACGCAGCTAGCTAGGGTCCTTGCTCGCTTAATTAGAGGAGGTATCAGCCCATGTGGCGACGTTGTATAACAGGGCACACCTTCGCTATTATAAAAGTGGCAATAGTATTTTTGTGTTATTATAGAACCTGAATATCTATATTTAATTGTTTTATGTGTTTAAATAGTAAAAAAAATTAATAGTGGTGTTATAAGTCAAGGGGTCCTATTATAGGGTAAAAGGAGGCTCTCTATAAATTCAAGGGGGCGGCAACGATATAATAATATTTTTCGGAACTAGTGGGTTAGGAGTATTCGGGGGAGGCATATAATATACTGAGATGAAAATGAGTAGAAATTTTAACGAGTTCACAGATTTTGAGTCGCTTGAACTTGAAGTACCTAGGTTTTGTTTCGTTACAGGGTGCGTTTCGGCACGCAGGGACAGACGTTAGGCGGCTATGTTTGCAAGAGATAGTCATTAAATCATTTACATCAGGCTATAGCTAGGGCAAGGAATTAAAAGAATGTAATTCCTTAAATTAAAGTATGTACTTAATTTAAATCAAATCCAGCCCGCCGGATAACTTCCAAGAGCCGTATTAAGATGCTCACGCATTCCCCAGAGTACAAGCCAGGCTTTATTCGCCTTTATTTCTTCAAGACGACATTTCTCGAGTGCCTCCTGCATTAATATTACAGCAATATATATCTCTTATAATAAATTCTTTATACGAGCAAAATCTTACTAATATCTTACGATATAGAATTCCAGCTACGAATTCTTTATAATAATTCTCTTCAGCGTCTTTAACTGCTATCGCTTTTGAAATTCCTCGACTCTCTTAAGTAGATCGTTAATAAAAAAGTCTATTAAGTCTTGCGAAGCAAATTACGAATTAGAAATTAAAGCAGCTTCTTAGCCAGAAGAGGCATTCATAATATATATTTTCAGTAAAGCAAGTATAATCGGAGGGCGCGTTTATATATTATATAAGCAAAAATCTCAAGCGCCCAAATTCGCTGTTATTTTTATTTTAAACGGGATCCCTAAAGCTTATTTAGGCCCTGTTTAAATATAGTTTCCTATCAATTATCAGCCCCTTATTTAGCCCGGGGCGTCCTTACGAGCGTATAAAAATAATTTTAATTTCTATCGTCGAGATTTTCAGATTTAAATTTAATCTCTTATCTTAATCTCTTAAGATCTTTAAGATAAATTTAATTAATATAATTTTCGAATTCACTTTCATATCGAAAAGGGGCAAAGAAAAACTTTATCGTAAAAAGACTACTAGATTTACTTTAATATTAATAAGGAAAACGAAAGGCTAGCGTAAAAAAGAAGCTAAGAAAGAGGAGAATAATTCTCTTTTATTTATAATATATCGGTCTGAATACTTTAGTATTATTGCGGTTAAAATAATAACCGCTATATATTTATTTAAGCCGGAGAAACTCCTAATATAAATTGAATTAATAAAGAACTCGGAAGCGGAAGGTGATTTTTCTGGTAATATAAGCGAGAAGAGTCTTTAATTAAATAGATTTCGTTAATATATTTATTATGAACTATTATTAATAGTAAATCCGTACTAATAAATGCTTCGCATTTTATAAGATTAAAGGCTACATAACTAATATAATACAAACCAAATTTCATTATTATATATTAAAGTCAGAGATATAAGAGATTATCTTTTATATATAAATCTAATACTTAGCTTTATTAAAGAGGGAAAAAACAAAGACTTATATTAATTTTATAACTTATCTAACGTTTACCTAGCGTAACTAGTTAATAATAGCTTATTTAAAGATAAAATTAAAAAACGCAAACTTTAATAATAGCCTTAAAGAAATAAAATAATAGTAATTTAGAGAACGAAAGCGAATAAAGTAACAGAAAATTTTAAGATTCCGGCATTTATAAGAGAATCCGAGCCCGTGAAAATCGGCGAAGTATATAATATAAGCCCCACGGATAATTAAGCCGTTAAATCATTTACAATTACGTTAAGATACTAAGCCGAAGTACTCCGATAAGGAAAAGCCGTAATAGTATTAAGCGGACAAAAGGTCGTCTGCGAAGAAGGAGCTTTAATTTAATAAGATTAATTAATAAAAGAAGTTAAGTAAAATAAGTCGCTTAATTTAAATGCTTTAAATATTATATAAATATTACTAAGTTTAATAATACTAAATTCAGATAAATTATTAACTTAGATTTAAATTGTCGCCGTTTCTTTAATAAAAAAGCTATTAATTATTATAAAGAAGCTTGAAGAAGCAATAGCTAATTGAATTATAATAATATTTTAGAAACGCATTCTTAAGCCTGTTTTATTATAAGTTAAGTTTAAGTTAAATAGAAAAACTACTATAGAAAAAGTAGAAATATATATAATTAAGTCGAAAAAAGCAACTTAAAACTTTCTCTGCTTCTGGCTCGAGGAGAAGACTAAGTCATATCTTAAGTTAAAAGCAAAATATTTTATTATTAAAGCGGATAAAGGCGTCCAAAATATGACCCGGTTGATTAATATACGTATTTTCAATACCGCTTAAGTTTCCGTTAAATAAAAAAAGACCGGAAATAATATCTTAAAGAATTTATATACTTTTAATATTCAGTAAGACTTATTCTAGTTCTATAAAGTGTAAGGACCAGAGTCGGCTCTTAAAATAAATAATACCGTAAATAGTTCTCGAATAAACTATATAATAAATAATCTTTTTCTAAATTTAAAATAAAGTTATAACTTATATTAGTTATAACTTAAATTAAATTACATCTAAATCCAAAAAAGCGCTCTTATATAACGAGTAATCTTTTAATATTAATTAAATTATTAGCGAAATTATAATTCTTAAGCGAAACCTAATTTTAAATCGAAAAATAGCTATAGCAAGGACAAGTATAAGCGATAATCTGGGGATAAACGGTAATAAGTAAAGAAGAATAAAAATCAATAATAATTTAGCTATTTTAAAAATAACTTTAGCGGTTAAAGATAGCAAGATCGATGCTAATAAAGCTAGATAAGCGGTAATAATAATAGTAGCAAAAGCTTCAGTAAACGGCCAGAATTCGACAGAAACAGAAAATCATAATAGCGATAAATTTAATAGCGAATTAAGCGATTACAAGACTAACAGCGACGGAGACGTTGTTCTTATCCTCCCCGAAGACGCAATAAATAATATAATAAAAACCGACGCAATACTAAAGCCGTCTAAAATTATTTAAAACGTATATAAAGAAATCATACCGCATATAACGAAGCTTATAATCGATGCTATTAACCTAATTACCTTAAGTGTATTAACGGCTTTAAACGATAAGATTAAGTAATAAAACGAAAAAGAGGAAAACCTACCGGACGAATGGATTATTAATATTCTATTTTTTATATTAAACTTCGAGATGGCTAAGCTTTATATAAACCGTCTTTTGAAGAGAGGTGAAGGCGAGCTTGCTAACTAGAAGTCGGTAAAAAAACTTAATAAGATAAATGCTACTTTGCGGAAGAAAAATATTAAATACTATTATTTTTAAAATTAAATTATAAACCTTCCAAGCGAAGAAGCTATAGCAAAGGCTTAAATACTTAAAAAAGGAATAAACGAAACATTAATTAAAAAGAAGGCAGAAAAGAAAGCTAAGAAGAAAGAAGAAAAGAAAGCGGCAGCAATAGCCGCCGCCAAGAAGAAGACAGATAATAAAGCAGTAGCGGCGGCAGCAGCAGCTAAGAAAAAAGCAGATAATAAAGTAATAATAACAGCAGTAATATTTAAGTTTAAAAATATAAAATTTCCTTAAGTAACTTATACTTTTCCGATAAGAGAGCGGATTATTACTAGTCGATAGAGGACGAAAGACGACGTTTTAGAGTCTTTCTGTTATATAAAGCTTTCATATACCGATCCCGAAGACTTAAACTTCGAATTCTGAGATAATATTAATATAATTAAGCTACAGAAGTACTTTGCGACGCCGGAGATAAAATTAATAAATAAAATAAATAAAAAAGGCCGGCTAATAAAAGTATAATAAAAAGTAAATAAAAAGGATTTTAAAGAATTTAAATTTTACGTTATAAGAAAAAGGGAGAAATCAGACCTAAAAATAAAGATTAAGCTTATATGTCTCGAGGTGCTTTATAACGTTATAATAGCAGATAGATTTACTATCTTAAATAAGATAAGATTTTTAAATATAATTAAAAAAAAAGCTAAAAAAAGCTATATTCATAAGTATTATAAAAAGAAAAGGATTACTTCGCTATAAGACGTTAAGTTGAATTCGTGGATTATAGCGACCGAAAATAAGGAGTTACTGAATAAATTGAAGTCGGAGCGGCTTAATTCGGTATTACTTAAAAACTCAGAGATTAAAATTAAAGAAAAGATTAATACTAGTAGAAGCTCCTTGGATTCGACACTTAAGAAAATAAATAAGAGAATAGTTTTAATGGAGACGAAATTAATAAAAGTTAACGAATTTAATATTAATATAGCTAATATAACGTTATTAGTCTAATAATTAATAAAACAGGCTAAGCTAAACGAAGCTAGCGGATAAGTAGATTAAGATGATCTGGAAGCAGAGGATTAAGAGATTCATTTTTCGTATGTTTATAGCTTCGTCTTTTAGCTTATTACGTTCTTAAGTTTTGTTAAGCAACTTTTTGTTTTTCGTTAACTTCTTATATTATTTTAATTTCTTATATTAGCTGGCTTAAATAAATTATAAAAAAGAGTTAACGTAATATAATATTAATAATCGAGTTTTAATTTACTTAAATTATTACTTAAAATACAGTTTCTAAATAAATATTCAATTATACCCTAATAATAACTGCCGTAAGCGACTTCGGAAGCATACGTTAGTAAATAAAATTAAATAAGAAAGAATTTTAAAAAATCATTATTAAACTGCTTATTTATTATAAAACCGTCGAGAAATTGCTCGGATACTAGTTCGTTTAATTAAAATAATAAGCTCAGAGTTATATATTATGAATTCGTATATATATTAAATATATTTAAAATAAAATCAATCTTTTAATATCTTAAGTAAATCTTTTAATCCGCTTCGAGACCTTCGTCTTCTTTAAGATTTACTACTTAACGGTTTCTTTTATATTATTATACTTATTATATTTAGAAATAATATTTCGAAATAACGCATTTATAAAGTCGCGCCTTCTCTCTTCCACGCTGCGAAGTCGTTTAATAAGTTTGCGGAGCTATTAAGACCGATTCTTAATTAAGATTTTATCGAATAATTTAGCGATTTCAGTATCGAGTTTAATAAGTTTTAAAAGTTTTATTATTCTTTTTAAGGATAATTAACGGAGCTTTTCAGAGCTTTATTAGGCAGTATCCAGCTATTTAGATTTTATATTAATAAAATCTTTTAATAAACGTTTATTAAATTTAAAGCGCGTCTTCTGTTTTAGTTAAGTTTTAAGCTTATTAATAAAATAAGATAAGTTTCTTTGGCCGTCGGGAAAAGTAGTATCTTTATTTATTTTAAAGCGCTTATATAATATAACTTAATTATCCGCCGGTTTAAACGAGCGCTTAGAAGAGTTTAATGACCTCTTAATAAATATAATTTTAATAATATTATTATTAGAATCGTTTGAACTAGTACTCGTATCCTTATGCATAAGTTTATAATGACTATTATTAATAAATAGCTCAGATTCATCTTTAGAATCGATGCTAGTTAAATTAATAATAGTTACTTAAATATATTTTAGTTAGCTTAATTTCTTGAAAGCGGCAAGTATAATTTATTATTTCTTTTATTTAATTAAAATCGACTTTTCTTGCTTAATTTTTTACGTTTATGCTTTTATTTATTTACTTTATAATTAATGCGCTAGGAAGTATTCTTAATAATATTAAAACTTAGTAAATTAAATAGCAAGTCCTTTTATAATTCTTAATTTAAATCTATTATAAAAATATTTAAAAGAATATTAAAGAATACGCGAAAGGTAATAAAAGGGAAGGTTATTTAATTACTTTCCTAAGTTAAGGCGAGCTTCTGTAGCTGCCGTAATAATTAGAAAACTGTTTATTACTTAGTTTTCAAATAAGCGTTCGGCTATTAATTGAATTTAAGAGGAATTTTCTTTAAGCTCTTTCGGAATTTCTTCGTCTGGTAGGTTCGTTATAAGGCTATTAGTAATATATTAGCTAGCCAAAGCTAGCGTATCTTTAAAAGCTTTCTCCGCTTATTGGTTTACTATAGGGGCTTCCGTAATTTACAAATCTCTAGTATAGGCTACCGTAATTAATTGGCCTTTAGAAGGACTCTTTAAGTATAATAAAGTTGTTAATAACTCCATTATAAGCGGTGCTTTAAAGAGTACTTCTCTAGTAATAGCTATGAGATTTTCCGCTAATATTAGATTTTCTAATAAGCTATTTATAAGTAGTTGTCTTTTAAAAAGGCCTTTTAATTATAATAAAATTATTAATAATTCTCTCGTAAGAAGGGTTTTAAAAGCAGCTTCTCCGGCAGGTAAGTTAACTCTAAGATTTTCCGGAGTAAGTTAGTCTTTAAAAAGGCTTTCCAAAGTTGGCGGAACTTTAGAGAAGACTTTTTTTAATAGTAGAGCTTATTGGTTTTTAGAGATATTCTCCGCGGTTAGAGATTCTACTAGTATAATAGCGGTAATTGCTATTTTTAATTATGAAGTTTTTACTTATACTTTAGTTTTATAAAGAGTTATATTACGAGGTACGCTGAACAGGTAAGGATGGTGATAAAGGGTAGTATAATAATAAAGGGTAGTATAGTGATAAAGGGTGGTATAGTGATGAAGGGTGGTATGATGATAAAGGGTAGTATAATAATAAAGGGTAGTATAGTAATAAAGGTGAGAGATTATATATAATAATTGAACTTGCAGAAGTAGACCTCGGGATTCCTGATATTTATTTTCTTAAAATTAAAGTATTTATAATCTCCGATTTAAGTAATAGCGCTTAGCTTACCTTTTCGTATAAAAAACACTAGGCAACTGAGCTTAAACGGGAAGAAGATTAAAGCAGACTCTCAATATCCCTACTGCTTAGCAAGAGAATCGCCAGCTAACTGAAATAAACGGGACAAAGATTAAAATAGATTCCTGGCAGTTCTATTACTCGGCATGAGAATCGTTAATTAATTAAAACAAGCGCAAGAGAGATTAAAGCAGATTCCTGGCAGCCCTGCTGCTCGGCATAAAAAAAACCATTATTCTTAATATATACTTTTTATTATAGCTTTATTATTATATATTAAGTAGCAAATCTAGCTTAGCTTATTTGTGATTTATTAGCTATTTGCGTAATATACGTTAAACCGCCGGAACGAGATATAAAAGCTTAGCTCGTTAATCCGCATAACGTGAAGCATCCGTCCGCCGGCGTATTACAAGTTAAGCCGCTATTATACTTTAAAAATAACTTATAATCCGCATATTCTGGGCTATCCTTTAGCGAGTATAACGATAGTCGAACCTATTATATTCTGAAAGAATATTTTAGCAGGATTTAGCTTATAACTTATCTTTATTAATATCCTTAAGTCGATAGCTGAGCTATCTTTTATACGTTTTAAGAAACGCCGATTATCGCGCTACTTAAGCGAATATTAGCTAAGCGACTTATTTACGCAAGAATAAAGGCGTTATAACTAATATTAGCGTAAGATAAAGCATATTATAATCTTAATTACTAAAAGGGGTTTATAAGGCCGAGATATTTTACTTCAAAGTTAACTCTTCCCGTTTTTCTCCTTAATTATTAAATATAAGTAAAATCTAATGCCCCTAGATCTGAGGATCTTTAATATTATATTAATATAAAATAATTAAAAGCAGTAATATTCGGTAATAATAACTATTTCTAAGCACGCTCTTACAGTCTCGTAGCTTAATTTATATTACGCAGGAGATAAGCATCGTCGCGGTACGGTTCTCAGCCGGAGTTGACTCTCGAAACATATATATAAGCTTCTTCGTTAGCGTTAATAAGTTTGTTAAATTAGTGGTCGATTTACGAAAGCATGGAATTCTCTTTTTTCGGTAATATAAATCGAGTATTTAAAGGAAGGCTAAGAAAGCCTTACTAAAGAATAATAATCCGTCCCGTGAGAAGCTCGAAACGCTCCTTTCCGACAATATAAATCAAGTATTTAAGAATAAGGCTAAAAAAGCCTTATTTAAGAAAAATAATCCGTCTTATAAAGACTATTAAAATCATACCGAAATACAACGTAGTAATATATTACGCAATTTATTATTAGTTATTATAAAAGGGAAGTTAAAAGCTTTAAATACGCATATACTATATAAAGGCTATTATTTTTATTAAATGCTTTTTTAACTTTTATTCTGATTTTTAGTTAATATTATTCCTCGGGTAATTATCGCTATTAGATTTACTCAGAATACTTCGCAGTATAGCCTTCTTTAGCTCATTCTCGATAGACTTAATATTAGGGAAAGCTTTTAAAGATTTGCCTGCTTTTAGTATTTCTATTTTACCGCTCACGGGATATATATCCCAATAGCAGCAACTTTTAAATAGCTTTTAAATTAGCCTGCTAATTAATGAAGCTATTTCCAGAGAGCTATCGACAGCGGAGAATATACTAATTTCTCTGTTAGCCTTAGAAATTCTACTTAACTGCTAATTAACTATAAATAGTTTATTTAAAAATTATTAATTTATAAAAAGTTTAATAAAAAGCCCTTTAAGGACAGAAGATCTTTTAATAATTCCGGCGGATAAAAGTATTTTAAATAATATTTTAAGCTTAAAACTCTTTAATAATTTCTATAATTAATCGTTTTCAGCTTTCGTCTTCGCCGGCGGTTAAGGCTATTATTACAGCAGCATCACCTTTTAATTTATATTCTGTCGTCGATAAGACTAGGCATATTATTAAAGATTCGACCGAAGAGATTAGTGATTTTAATAAAAGCGGTGAAAAATTTAAAAATAAAGATATTAAAAGTAAATATTACGAATACCTTATTTGTAAGAAATGTATTAAATTAGTTTCGTTTATATAAACTTATAAGATTTATAATCGCGTACTGCATCTCTCTTACTTTACCGAAGACTAGTGCTGTCCATGTTATAAGGACTTATTCCAAAACATCTCAGACTTATTATTAAAAGATAAGTCTCGATTTAAGAAGACGTTTAGGGAAATAAATAAGTATGATCTTATTATTAATACGTATTAATACCGCTAACTATTAATAGATTTAAAGATTATTATCGCAGATTTCGATAACGAACTTCGGCTTAAGAAATATAAGAAATCAATCTTAATTATCGATATCTTTATTAAGATAACTGAAAAAGAAAAGTAAATATAAAAAAGGCAAGTATTTCGTTTTGTACGTAAGAATAATAAAATAAAAATAATTAATAATTTTTAAAAGTATTAGAATTAATTTAAACGATAACGCGATTATTTGGCGGATATTTATTATATTATTTTAAGCCGTTAAATAAGGACTTTTAAAAGTAACTTCTCTTATTTTTTTAAGGTTCTTCGCAGCTTAATAAGCGATAATAAAGCAGAAAAACAGAAAATAAAAAAGGAATTTTATAATAGAGTGCTATACGATAATTCAATAATCTTATTAAATAAATATGCGTTATTAAAAAGACAGCGTGAAAGTTTAATAGAAACTAAGAATTAGATTAATGCCGAGTATCTTTTTAAAAAAGAAATAAAAGAATAATTAAAATATAATACGCAGGATCGATTAGCTATATTTAAAAAGAATATATATTATTTTAATCGAGGAGTTAATAATTTAAAATATTTTAGAATATTATTTCGTATGACGTTGAATTAGCTCGAGCGTCGGCTAAAAAGCCGCATAATAGCATTTAGCCCAGGCCTTAGTAAATAGGTCGTGGATCTAGCTATTTCTAAGGATCGGAAATAGAAAATATAAAACGCTAAATTAATTATAAATTAATTTATAAACTTTAATATTTAATTATTATATTTATTCGCGTTATTTTCATTTATAAAAGTTCTAATTTATTTTGCCATATTTTCAGGTACTTAAGAGCACGTGATATTACCCTTAATATGCGGCTCCTCAGTTAAGCTCGAGCTAAGTTAATACAGATCACGAAAATAGCTAATAATAAGATTTTAAATTTTATATATTTACTTAACTTGCTGCCATACTTCTAAACTCCTTAATATATATGCGCTTCTTCACCCTCTTAGAACTCTCCTCGGCGCGGCTTATATCTTCGCTTACCTTTCTCTTTTAAGAGCTCTTATTTTAATTATCTTTATTATAACTTCTATCTTCTTTTAGTTCTTTTTCTTTATTTTTTTAACGTTATTAAGCTTATATTTTAACTTTTTAAAAATAAATCTTTTATTTAATTTGAATCTCGACTGATTAAGTTGTAAATTTCGAGGCATTAATTACGGTTTAATACGTTTAAGATATAACTACATAAGTAAGTTTCAGGGATTATAATAAGTAAGAGTAAATACTTATAAAGAGATATTATAAATCTTAAAATCTAGAACTTTATAAGTATATACAGAATTATTTACAAATAATTATTAATATAAAATAATAAATAATGATTTGTAATAAGTTAAAATATAGTATCGAATTCTTTTTAATTAATATTATAAGTATATTCATAATAATTATTCCATGACCTTAAAGCTTAAATAAAAAGCCTTTTATAAAAAATAAGAGAATTAAATAAGTGGTAATAGTATCTTAATTATAGTATTCTTTATAATTAAAATTAAAATAAAGATCTTCTACCGCTTTTATTTATAATAGAATTAATAAATTTCCGATAAATCCTTTGTTTTATAAGTTATAATAAAACGTAAATTTAATTATAAAATCTTTTCTTTTCCGAAGCTGCGTTAAAGAGAATATTAAATCTTCTTTATCGTCGAAAGTTTCGAAGATTTTAGAGATATATTTTTTTAGCTCTCGAGAGTATTCGGTTTTATTAAAGAGCTATTAATATATTAGATCTTTATATTATACTTTAATTATTTATATTAATTCTTTTTTACTTAAGAAGAATTTATTAATCTTATTAAAAAAGCTATTAATATATATAATAATTAATATTAAACTTAAATTACTTATAAAGAGTTTTATTTTATTACTGAATATTTGTGCGAGTCGGATAGATCTTCTTTAATCGGAATAATAAAGTAAGGGATACTGTATTTTTTAAGAGTAAACTCTGTGAGTTTGAATAAGATCCTAGCTTGCTTTAAAGGTAAGTAATAACAAAATAGCTTAATTAAGTCGGAATAAATTATTATAATTACGGTATTACTTCGTAAACTTATTACTGGCCGGCTAGTAAGTTCCTTATTAATATCTTATTCCTAAGGAAGCAATATAACAGCGTTATGCCGCTTAATAATGTAATAATATAAATATTCGATAGGCTGACTGTATTTGCATACTTACCTCTCAAGAAACCGACCGAAATTAAATACTGCTTAAGGTATTAAAATAAATATTAAATATAAAATGAATATTTTAAGAGTTTATCGTAATATACGTAGCCATAAATAAATTCTAATATTAAGCTAACGGAGAAGGCTTACAAAATTATTACGTATATAAGTATTCATAATTAAGATACGAGGGGCGTTATATAATTTTAATAAGATTTTAATACTTCTGAAGATAGATATTATTAATATATTTTGATACTCTTAAATAATTATAATTAATAATAAAGATAATAATGAAAATAAAGATGAAAGGTAATAATAATAAGTAATAATAAAGGGTATAAATAATATTTAAACTAGTTAAAAGTATGCCGCTATATTAACCGAAAGTTAAGACCGTAATATATACTTATTAAATTATCTTAATATTAAGTTAATAATATAAAGATTAGTTTATCGTAATACTCCGCTTACTTCTCGACATAAAAGACTTTAATTAGTTAAAGTAAATAAGGGAAGGATTAAGGCAGATTCTCAGCTTCCTTATTATTTTATATAAGAAACGCTAATTAATTAAAGCAGATATAAGAAAGATGAAGGTATATTTTCAGAATCTTATTATTCAAGGCTCTTTTCAACTTATAATAGCAGCTTGACTTATTTTATATCGGGTTAAGGATGGCTTATTATACCAATCGTAAGCTAAATCTTATTAAAAGCTTTTTTTAATATATAAAGGCGGCTTGACTTTCGTTATGCTAGCTAAAGGATAACTTATATTATGCGGATTATTAGCTGAGCTTTTATTCTTAGCGGCTTAATATATATTATATAAAATAGTAAGCTATAAATATTCTGCCTTGCGATCCGCAAATATACTTTAATTGCTTAATATCCTCTTCGAGTAGTAAATCGAGCTAATTGAATCTTTTTTATATTAACAGCTCGGTATCGGAAACTTAAGTTCTTATACCTGTAGCAAGAAACTAATAGTACTGTTTATCTTTTTATTCTTTTATTATAATTAGCTCCTTTAAAGTATTTTGCTTTTCCACGAGAACGACTTTGCCGCGGGCTTTCATCTGTTTTAATTATTATAATATTATTACCGAGTCTTAAGTACTGCGCGAAATATCACGCGAATCAGGCTAATTTCGTTTTATTAAGCATAATCGTATTATAGCTGCGTTATTAATATATAGCGGCGAAGCCGTAACGAAGTTCATATAAAAGAAAAGTTAATATTAGATGCCTGACCCGGAGACGAATCCGTATTTAAATCAGGGTTGATTCGCTTTTTAAAATTATATTACTTTTGCGTTAAATAAGTTATATATAAAATAAGACGTATTATAGCTAAGTATAGCTCGGAATAATAGAAAAGTTCTTGCCGGCTAAAGTTAAAGCAGAATCACTAGCGGAGATATATTAATATAAAGGCGAAGGTCGTGTTTCGACGGATATATATTTAAGAATATATTTCTTAGTTTTTACTTAAGCTTTTATAAGAAGTCTAAAAGAACTTATTATAAGTCGCTTAATAAGTATTACGCTTGGAAAATCTGATGATTTCCTTTTAGCTACGCTTATTAATTAAATAAGTATTCTTTTAATTACGAATTTTATAGCTTTTAATTATTTATATATATATTAGTTGCTAATACGAAAATTTGATTTTAATTATCAGTCGAATACTAAAGGGAATGATTAAGTTATTATTATATTATATTGTTTTATTATTAAATAATAAAATATATTTACGGTAATCTTGTAATTCCTTTAACTTAATAAATTCACGCAGTTTATCGCCTCGTATTCTAGTACGAAATACGCTTTCGTAATATATTTCCGTAAATACTTTAATATTTATTTACTTAATTGCCTTTTTGAGGTTTTAAATACAGATTGCTTTAAGTTAAAGGGCTAAAGTGCGGCTATTATTATACGAGAATTTATTAAAAAAGGCTAAGATATTAAGTATTTTTAAAGAATAAAAGCTTGTATAAATATAAATAAGCAAGAGGTAATAAAGTATAATAAGCAAGATTTCAGTTTCCTAAAGCTCGATATTAATACTTATATAATAATCGGGCCGGCAAGTTTAATAAATCACAGCCGCGAATTCAACGCTCGACTTTCGAGAAAAGGGCTATTTATTTAAATTATTGCAAAAGAGGATATCGAGATTAAATAAGAGGTCATAATTTATTACGGTGAAAAATACTTTTATCCTAGCGTCGAGATCCTTAAGAATAGCGAAGAAGAAGAAGTAATAAAAGCAGTAAGACTTGAATAGTATAAGAAGTTATACGGACAGGAATAGCCCACGCGCTTTAAATAATTCTGTGCTTTCGGGATTATAATAAATTTTAACCTTCTTTCTTATTCTATTCTTTTTTATAATATAAAATCTTTATTTAAGAAATTATTATTATTAATTCTATTTCTTCTCTAACTCCGCCTTAATCGTGCACGAGCCATAATCGCAAAGTTTGCGACTCTAGCCCGTGCATAATTAAGATTTATACTCAGCTTCGTAAGGTCGAACGTCTATTATAGATATTATATAAATATTCTTTTCCTTATAAGAAACGCCGTTTATAAAAGGCTATTATTTTGCTATTATATGATATATCTTAAATTACGACGAGCATTTACTTTTATAACTTAGATATTTTCATAACGCGGAATTCGGCAGAAAAGTCATACGAGTGATTAACCTTCCTTACTTAATTACCCTTTTCTTTTAAGTAGATTTAGGCGACAGGCTTATTAATAATATTAGGTCTCCTGAACTCCATCGGCTAGCCGTTATTATAAGTATCAAAGAGTACGAATTCTCCGGCAAGTTGCTCGAGGATTTGACTTTTTTAATAGGTTGTATCTTTCATACGAACGCTGTCAGGAGTAGAATCTAGTATGAGGAGGGTCGGGGGTTGTACGGAAGGTTTGTAGGCTTAGCACGAATTACGTGTTAATATCTTTATTTATTTACTTTAAAGGAGAGTAAAGAGGATTTAAAAGGTTAGAAATTAGTTTAAATTACAATTAATATACTTTAAACGTTTTAAATAATAATTCCTTATTATTTAAACCTTATATTTTAATTTCTTTACTTATACGGAGATAGTTCGTTACTTATTTGAAGCTTTTACGAAACAATTATAATAGCTGGAAATAAGAAGAAGACAGCTTTAGCGGCAAAAAGGATACTACGATCACTTTTACTTTACTCTATCGATTAACTATCGAATACCCTTCGAAATGACTCTAAAGATAGTTCGCCCACGCGTAGCGAATAATTCCAGCGCTTTAATAAAGGTTTAAAGGATCTCATAGATAACGACGAAAGGGGCTCGAATGCCGAAGTAGCTATTGAAGCTGAGCGACGACGAATTCTAAAGATTTAAATATAAATTAAGAGGAAGAAGGAGAAGAAGGCAGTTCGGAACCGAATCGAAGAGCTAGAGGAGGTAATGCGAGAGTAAGAGGATTTAAAGAGAAAGTTAGCGGATATATTGCGAAGAAAATAAAAAGAAAAGGAAAGTAAAGAATATATAAATAAAGGAAAGCGTCGACGCGCGAATACGGCCGGGGACCGCTATCGTAACGAACTCACGGGACTTCCTCGAGATGACTTCGATATGCGCCCGATATCGCATCGACGAATCTTAAAGATACGAGAGCTCCTGATATATAAGGGCAAGAGCGCTAAAAAGGCTTAGTCTTTCATTCGAGGTGTTAAGCGAAGGTTCCGTTAAGATAAGGAGATAATATATATTACAGATAAAGATAAGATTAACGAGTACGTCCTTGCTTTCGACGAAAAAATAAAACGAAAGTAAACCGGGTTCGAATCGAGAGCCGGGACAAACTCACTTACTTAGGAAGGGTTTAAGTAATAGATATTAAACTTAATTATAAACTTTAAAAATCAAGAGCTCGCGGTGCTTAATCGGTATGAGAACGCTTAATAACGCGAAAATAAGTCGGTAGATGATTTCGTGTTTTTCCTTAATAACTTAAAGCAATAATTAAAAATTAAAAACAATACGGCGAAACGACGGATTTTTTACGCTAAATTAAAGCTTAAGTTAAAAAGAGAAATTACTAAACTCAGTACTACTGGAATTACTAAAACTTACGAAGAGCTAATATTTCTAGCTTGTCGTATTGAGAATGTTAATAAAGTAAATAATTAAAATAAATTCTAGAAGGATATTAATAAAGCTTTAAAAAAAGATAATAATTGTTCTCGTAATAATAAATTATTTTATATTTCTTCTTTAAACTTAGACCGAAAGCGAGACGAGTTCAGTAACACGAATCGGACCTTTATCGGTGCTAAGTCAGGAGCAGAAGGATCGAGTAGTAAGGAATGCTTTTATTGTAAAAAGCTAGGCTATTTAATAGTAAAATGCCCGGAGGTTACGTATTATAATTATTAAAAGAAAAGATATGTTTTTTAAATTACACGGAGTTACGACAGACGGGAAACGGATTAGCCTGATTTTAATCTCTTTACTATTAATAAGATTAGGCGAGGAAGAAGAACGGCAGAGGATTATAATACCGGTAGAGATTCGGACTTTAAACGGAAGAATGCGGATCGAACGAGCATTTCTCGATAGCGGTATTAAAAGTAATTGTATTTCTTAAGCGCTTATAATCGAATGCGGGTGAAAGCTTATAATTAACTAAATTAATTTAGTTATAATCGAAGGAAGAGAAGTTATTACTTACAGAACTTATTTCTTATAATTATATATTACTAATAGCGAAGGCATTATGAAAGAGTATTAGCAATCGTATATCGCTTACGACTTCGAGATTCTAGGAGTTACTTTCATCTTAAGATTTCCTTAGCTTAAAGAAGTTAACTTTATTATTAGCTTTCGATCGAAGACTTGGCGGTTTCTTTTCGAAAGGAATTAAGTTAACGTTATTTCTGTTAAGAAGTTTATAAAGAAAACTCGGAAGGATTAAATATATTACGTCGTACTTAACGCTAAGACTGTCGAAGGTGCCGAGTTGCTTCTAAAATATATTAATTATTAAGAAATCTTTAGCAAAACAGGTGCTAAGACGCTACTTAAATACTATCTAATAGAGCATCGAATCGACCTTAAACTTGGCAAAGAATTATTATAAGGACCTGTTTACTTACTCTCCGAATTAGAGCTAATAATACTCCGAGAATACCTCGAAGCGAGTTTAGAGAAAGGTTAAATCCGAAGATTTATTAGCCTTATAAGGGCGCTTATTTTGTTTATGCTTAAGAAGGGCGGAGGACTGCGATTATATGTCGATTACAGAAGGCTTAATATTATTATAATAAAGAATCGGACCTCTTTGCTTTTAATTAGTAAAACCCTCGATCGGTTAAGACGCGCTAAAGTATTTATAAAGCTAGACTTAAAGAATACGTATTACCGGCTCCGAATTAAGTAAGGCGATGAATAAAAGACGGCATTTCAGACCTGATACGGATATTTTAAGTATTACGTGCTTCTTTTTGGACTCTCGAATGCTTTAGCGATATTTCAAGCTTATATTAATTAAGCCTTAATTAAGCTAGTAGACGTTACTTATGTAATTTACTTAAACGATATCTTTATCTTCTTTAAAAGCATCGAAGACTATACGGAAGCTATTTAAGAGGTTTTCGAAAGGCTTCGCATTTATAATTTTTACGTTAACCTTAAGAAATGCGTATTTAATATTAATATTATAGAGTTTTTAAGGTTTATAATAGGCCCGACAGGTATTCAAATAAACCTTTCCCGAGTCGAGAGTATTTAGAAATAGCTTTTACTTAAGTTATAGCGAGATATATAAGTATTCTTAAGATTTATTAACTTTTACCGCTGTTTTATTCGCAGTTATATAAAAGTTACTTAACTTATTATTAATTTATTAAAAGGAATATAAAAAAGAAAGAAAACGGAGCTATTTTGATTCTTTCGCGCAGCTATTATAGCGTTCTTAATTTTATAAGAGAAATTCTCTTAAGCTCTAATCCTTTGCTATTTCGACCTTTAATTAAAGATTTAAGTAAAAATAAATGCTTCGAAATTCGCTATTAATAAAATCTTATCTTAATTATTCGGCAGCGGTACAGAGGCTCGATAGTATTTTATTGCATTTTACTTAAAGAAGCTCTCTTTTATTAAGCAATAGTATGAAGTTCATAACGAGGAGCTAATAATAATAATATATGTATTTAAATAATAGAGTTAATACTTTTAAGGCGCTTCTGATATTATTACGGTTTAAATAAATTATTATAATCTTAAATACTTTATAACGAAACAGAGGCTTATTAGACGATAAGCAAAGTAAGCTGATAAACTAACTGAATTCGATTTTATTATTAAATATTAAATTAAAGTTATAAATTTTATTAATAAGCTTTTGCGAAAACTTAACCTTAAAGACTTAGAACTTAATCGGAATAAAAACGAAAAAGAAGAGCAATTACCGATGTTATATCGAAAGCTACGCTTAACTGTAATATTACAGAAGAAAAGGCTTTTATTAATAGTATTTCTAAAGTCGGGATTTAAATAACTCCGCACCGATAAGTTATTAAAGCCAGATTAAGGATTATTTATAAAAGATTTATAGAGTAGTAAAGAATAATCGGAAGGGATATAAAGGACCCCTGATAAGTTTATTATTAGTATTATTAATTACAAATAATATATATTACAGCGAGTAATAGTTATATTATTATAAACCGAAATAATAAGTAGTAAACCTTTAGAACCGATTTAAAGTATAATCTTTAATTTATAAAAGGCAGATTTTTTTATAATAAATAAGACGTACGAATCGATTCTAAGAGGACGTCAAGCTAAGTCTAAAGAATATTAAAAGATATGTAAAGATAAACTATTACGATATTATAATAGGACTTATATATTATTTAAGAAGTCATTTCGGAGTAAGATTTTAAGTATTAATTATAATAATGCCGTAGTAAAATACTTTAGGTTCTGAAGAACCTTTGAATTGCTTTCGAGGAAATACTTTTGGTAAGGATTACGTATAAACGTTAAAAAGTATATGAACACTTACGTAAAATATTAAAAAAGGAAACTAAAAAGGCATCGACCTTACGGCGAATTAGTCCCGTTTTTTATTCTTTTAAAACCTTAAGAAGAGATAATTATAAATTTTATTATAAACTTACTATTAAGTAAAAGAGTAAGTCGAGTATACGATTTTATTCTTATAATCGTCGATTGATTTACGAAGTTAATTCGGTATATCCTTATAACGAAGACAATTATTATATTCGAGTTAGCCGAGCTTTTTATATAATATATATATAAGGACTTTAAATGCCTTAAGGGTATTACTACTAATAAAAGCTCTGTCTTTATAAGCAAGTTCTAGTCTTTAATAATGTTCTACTTTCAGGTTCGACGCCGACTTAATATTATATTTTATCCGCAAATTAATAAGTAAACCAAACGGCAAAACTAAATCTTAGAATTCTATTTAAAGATATATTATAATTATCGTTAAAATAATTAGGCCTTTAAATTAGCTTTAACGGAATTCATATATAATAATTTAATATATATATTTATTAATTTAATACCTTTTCGGATGCTATATAAGTTTAACTTAAAGCTTAGTTTAAACGTCGAGGACGACGTTTAAAAAGGAAAGGCATTTATTATAATTAAAAAAGTAAGACTTTTATAATAAGAAAAAAAAGTACTTACAGAGAAACTTCGAATTACTTTCGAATCTTATAAGAAGTTTTATAATATTAAATATAAAAAGACTAAATTTTAAGTCGGAGATATAGTTTTATTAATTATAAAGTACCTTCGATAGTTAAAGCCTTCTCGGAAGCTTATTAATAAATTTTTAAAGCTTTTTAAAATTAAGAGAATTATTTATAATCACGGTTAAGCATATTAGCTCGAATTGCCTCCGACTTATTGTATTTATAATACTTTTTATATATTACTTTTAAAACCGTAGCAAAAACAAAAAGAAATTAAAGCTAAACCGGAAGCAATTCAAATATAAGAGCAAGAAGAGTTCGAGGTTAAGTTTATTTAAGCTTATAAGAATACGAGGCGAGGCCGCTTATATTTAGTCTGTTAAAAGAGTTATTTTATTATAAATAATATTTAAGAGCTTATAAGTTATCTTATATACGCTAAAGATATATTATAAAAATACTTAAGAGATATATTAAGAGAAAGGAAATCGGAATTACGATAGAAATTACAAAAATAAAAAAATTAAGAGTAAAAGTCTTTATTTAAGCTTCGAAAGGCGCCGGAGGCAAAACAAAAGAAGCCCGAAAGTATAAACCGTAATATAATAAAAGCCCGAAGGCGCTATCTATAGCTCGAGGCTGCCTTCGCTAGGAGAGAAGAAGCGGCGGGCCCGAAGGTCCTCTTTTATATTCTCGTCCTTATTCTTATCCTTATCCTTATCCTTCTTTTCCTTAATTTCGCCTTCAGGAGCTTATCGAAGTCAGTACGGAGGAAATATAAAGGCATATTAATACTTATAAAGATACGACGTAATAACTCTCGAAGGAGAGCGTTAATCTCGTTTTACGTAGCGAGAAGCTGGCGAAGAAGGGCATTAGTAGTAATAGTAGCGGCAGGAGCAGCAGCAGTAGCGGCGGTAAGACGGGGGGTAGCGAAAGCGGGACGGAGGGGAGACGAGGCGTTACCGCTAGTAAACCGGGCGGCTTAAGCAGATCGATTTACCGCGGTTATTACGGCAATAACTAAGTCCCGAATTTCGTCGGCCGAAGCAAAACCGGAAGCGAAGTCATCTTAAGCCGCAAGTAATTCTAAGGCAAGGTCGTGTGCCTTCTCGGGGAGCTATCGGAGTTAATATAAATGCTTTAATATTTATTAAGAACGAAGGGATATCGGAGTACTTACGGCGATATACCGGGACTTCTGATTGCGGCAGCGATTATACTTAGTGTTATTAGTTTTCAAAAAGGCATAGACGTAGTCTATTACGCCGCTGGCGAGGTGGCGGGCGCAGCGGCAGTAAATCGAAGCTATGACGAAGGCAAGTCGGATATATAGTCTAGTATAATATAGTATAGTGTGATAGGAGGGAGATAAAGGGATAGCGAAACCAGATCGAAGGGGAGGATAATAATATTAATTAAAGATTGGATTTGTTTAGAAGCTAAAATGTAAATAATTTATAGCAAAACTCGCTATATCGCTTAACTACGCGAACTACTACTGATCTGGACTTGTTTATATTCCGATTTAAGTCCGTAATATTATTATTTACTCTACGAGTAAATTACTCTTATTCTAAGGAATCGAGTCCGACTTAAGTCCGTATGTATTTCGATTTACGTTCGCTATATTATAATTACTGCTATATTACTTTATATCTTAAGAATAAGATTTTAAGAGAGGAGGTAATATTAGGAGTGGAATCTAATATAAGGAGGATCGGGGGTTATACGGAAGGTTTATAAGCTTAGCACGGATTACGTATTAATATCTTTATTTATTTACTTTAAAGGGGAGTAAAGAGGATTTAAAAGGCTAAAGATCAGTCTGAATTACAACTGATATATCCTAAACGTTTCGAATAGTAATTCCCTATCATTTGAACCTTACAAACGCCTTAGCCCTTCCCTGCTTCGTTCGTGATGCGAGGCTTATTCGCAAGTAAATATATAATAATATAATTATATTTTTTATTAATCTTATATAAATCGCATAAATCGCATAGCTTATCGGAAAGAAGAACTTAAGCAAGACTTTATAGCCAGTCTCAAAGCCAGCAATCTAATTTAAGTTAATCGTATTTTCTTACCTTGAATTCAGCTTCTTTTATAATTAAAAACTCTTCTATTAAAGTGGCTAAGTCTTCTACAAGTAACCGGATAATCCTTTAAAGATCCTCGCTCTCTTATTTGAACTTAGGGACTTCTACGTTAGATTAAATCGATGCTTAAAAGGTTTTCTCGATGCGATATATAAATTATATAAACTTATTAAATTCCAGGAAAAAGTAAAGCAACTTAATATCTTTATTAAATAGCTCTTAATATACGCGTCCCGATATCTAAAGACTTTCCTCATCCTTCTAGTTCGGAGGAATAAAGTATAAGAGGCCGTCGAAACTATTATATATTCTCTTTTATTGCCGCCTTTCGATAAGGTAATAATATAACTTTATATAATTCGTCTTAGAATTCTGTTACTTAAAGCTATTTATAAAGTTTGCAATAGCGTCTGAATCTGCACGCATCCGGCCCTCCTTCTTTTTATTAATAATTTCTATTAATTTAACTTTTATAAAGCAGTTTAAAAATTCCGTAAGTAATAATCTTTTTTTAAAGTATTAATAGCTTGTACGAGTTATATAGCAAGAGCTTTGCTATTATTATTTTTAAAGAACGGTTTTAATTGATTTTTTTAGTTATAAATTAAAAAATACAATTAATAAAAGGCCTGTTTCTTATACATTACCTTAAGGAGGCTGCTTATTTAAAGCGTAACTTAAGTCTTTCTCGATAGGCTTTCGGTCGGTAAAGCCTTCTTTTTTATTTTAATAAATTTTAATTAAACGACGGCGACTTTCTCTGGCTGCAAACGTGCCTTTTTATTTCCTTGAACTTCGACTAATAGTCTTTTCTCAGGAAGTTAAAAGTAAGCTTTTATTAAAGTATGCGGACCGCAGTTTATTTTATAAAACCGGTAATCTTAAGGAATATTAAGTAAAGAGTTATATAAAATATTAATTATAAAAGTATAATTATAGTTCATATTTAAGACTTAATAGAAAGTTTTCCGCTTTATTATTATAGCTTTTCTTAGTACGTAATAATTAAAAGAATACTTAATCTTTTATTTATTTAGTTTACTTAAGGAGATAATACGGCTGAGATAGCGAAGGGCTTGGGAATATCGCGCCATATCTGGAAATTCTTAACGTATATAGCGCTTTAGAACTTTATTATAAGTCGGTTTAATAAAAAGCTAAAGTTTAATCGCGCTATTTTATAAAAAATTTATTAAGCTAAAATCGACATCTTTATTATAATAAATAGAAAATAATATTCTAAGGTATATATAAGAATATATTATCCCGACTCCGCAGATTTCTCGATTACTAATCCGTTCTAGCCGTTTTCTTAGGCTTAATTTAATATCTGGAAAGAGAGAATCCCTGATAACGTAATATATATTTATTAAGAGTTCTTTTAATATACTTTCTTAAAAATCTTTTAATTTACTTCGCGATTAAGATCTTTGACTTTAAAAGAATAATAAATTAAGTAATTGGACTTCCCGCTTTTATCCCTTACTTAGCATTATAAATCCTTAAGAATCCCGATAGCAAAAGAAGTTTATAAAATAATCTTTCTTTAACCGACTAAAAAAGGTCTCGTCGAGAATAAGAAGTAATAAGTCTTCGACTATAAGCTTGAAATAGCCCTTTTTTTTAACGCTTAAGTTAGAAGAAAATATCTTAAATTTAAGTATATTTATATTTTTATTAATATTTTCGTATTTATAGCGAAAAGTTAATGCGGTTTCGGTTTTTAATTAAAGTCGTGCGCTACTTAGTTAAGTTATAAGGCTAAAAGGGTTAACAATTAGTATTATAAGCGCGAGCTCGCAATGAATAGCTTTTATATTAAGTCGCGACGGGAGTTCTTGCGTAATAATAATATAGCCCGGAGATATAGTAGCAAATGCGTGCCTTAATAGCTCGGGTTTATCGGTAGCCGCTGATTTTCGCTGTTTACTTTCCGGAATGGCTAGCTTAATCTCGGATTAATTTAATGCGGGAGCGCTATATTATAACTCGGCTTTAAGTACAGTTTTATTATACGTCGCTAACGCATCGCTTTACGTATAGCCATTATCAGTGAATATACGTATATTAAGCGTTTTCTTAACGCTATTTAATTCTACTAATATTTTATTTAAGCACTTGAAGATATCCTGCACTTAATCCGGCGGTCCGCTCGAGGCCTCGATACGTATTAAGCGGCGCTGCTTACTATGTTTGCCGCCGGTGAGAGATTTTCTGATGACGTCGAATACGTTACTTAACTCGTCGAGTCGTTTCTTAAGAATTATAACTTTCTTTATTAAGTTTTTTATTATAAAATCTTAAAAAAAAAACGTAAATGTAAGATTTATTATAGTATAAGGTCGAGACGCGTCGATAAGATTAAACCGGCAAGATAAGGGGCTCGTGCTTAACCGAAAAGCCGCAATTACCGCGGATTTTATAAGAATTAAAACCGGTTAATATCCGGAAACTCAAATCGGCAAGCTTTAAATATAAAAATATATATAATTAATAAACTTACGATTCGTTTTATTATTCGTAAATAAGTAGAAAATAAGTTTTAAAGAAGATTTTATTTTTAAGAATTTATAAATTATATATTATAAGCAGAAGAAGGATGAACTTTGCTTTATCTTTAAGGATATGCTATATAACAGTTCTCTAGGAAATATTATAATATTAAGCTCAATAGGACTCTGAGGTCTTCGCGCTATAATAGTGCCTTGAAAATAGCTTTTACTTAAGCTTACTTAAAAAAAACGCGGTTACGCGCTTTTTTTTTTATAATACGATTAATATAATTCGTATTGTATAAATTACTTATTTAAAAGAATTATTAGCATTAACTCAGAAGATAATATTAATATACTTATACGCTTCATTTAGAGTTTAAACCGCCGTTCGCGCAAAGCTAAATCTAGCTTCTTTCGTCGTCGTTTCTTAAAATTCATTAGATTAAAAGCTAGTATTATCTTACGCAATTCTTGCGCCTTTCTCTTTTATTAAATATTAAGTAGCTCCTCGTCTCTAATATTCTGTAGCGGCTCTCACGTAGATTAGTCTTCGGTATAATTATCTTAAAAGAGCAGGTAATACGTTCTTTCATTTTCTTGCTTTTCTGCCAGTATATAATTAATAAAATAAAAGTTATCTTCTGTGCTTTAATAAGAAATAATACCTTTTCAAGCTTTATCCTTATTTATTGTTTCGTTTCCTGATTCACTAAGCTCGTACTCTCCAGCCTCCGCAGCCGTTAGCAACTCTTTAGCTATTAAAGCCGTCTTGTATTCTCTTATTACGGAGTCCGTATTAGCTTTAATTGTAGATATAAGATTGGGAAGCTTAATCAGATTTCTAAGAAGTCCTTAAATATAATATATATGATTTTCAACGCCTTTTAATAATTTGACTTCTTGAATCCATGCCTTACCTAGCCGAAGGAAAAGTAACTTAGAAATTATATATATATTAATTATTATTTTAATACTAGCTACCTAAATGCTAAATCGATAATATTGACTAATTGGAATACTACGGTTCTCGATTTTTATTTTTATAATATCACTGGAATACAGAGAAAAGCCGAGTTTATCGGCTATTAACCGAGGAAGAAGGTTATGTATATTATCTTTATTAATTTTTACTCGTCTTAGCTTTATTATTCCTTTTCTTAATGTTATTGCTGCTTTAGTATATAAAAAGACTTTTTTGAAATTATCTTAAAGTATTTATTAGAGAACGGTAATTGCGCTGCTTACGGCATCAGAACCTGTCTTATTCTTACTTTTAATAAGTTAATTATTTTCAGTATAATAATACTTATTATTTAAAGATTGAAGAACTTGAGATTCTCGTCTAAGAAGAAGATAATATAGCCGGCGAAGTTCAAGCTTTATTTCTGGCCGAATTACCTATCGGCATAAGACTTCCGAAAGGCGATGATTATTAGTAATTATAAACTTAAGCTATTATCTTTCAAAATCGTATAATAAAATATTCCGAATCTTATTTTTTATATATTAATATTACGAATACTTTTTAATAAGCTATTTATAAACTTTGCAGATACTCATTTATGAATTTTAAGACTTTTATAAGCACGTAGCGATTAAGCGGATGCCTTCCCCAGGTGCTAAAATCGTCTTAATAGCTAGCCTGACTGAATTCTATTTAAGCGTACGAGATATACTTTTAAATAAAACAGAATTCATATTAGAATTCGTAATTAGATTTTGTTAAAGGACTAATATTTACGCACGTAATTTAAGGAAAGATAATAGTCGTAATATAATACTTATAGAATTTAGCTCTTTTCAAGGAGAAAGAGCGTTTATTTATATAATATTAATAATTAGGACTTATTAATAATTTTTCTCTTATTTTCTTAGATTATTCTTAATAAATTAAGCGTATACGGTTAATACGTCCTAGAACAGCTGTAAAGATCGTCGCCTTATATGCTTATATAAATAAAGCTTATAATCATACGTATTGCGGTTACTTTAAAGACGTGCCAAATTTAGAGCAGAATTCTCTTAATTTAATAGCAAATTTAGGTTCCCGATATGCTGGGGCTAATGCAGTCTCTTTATCACCACGTCAGCCGAAGTGGGGCACCGGGCTCGAATCAACCTAGGGTACAGAAATAGGGTGTAAAAACATGGTGCAAAAACATGGTGCAAAAACATGGTGCCAGAAATATAATGTAGAATAAGGTGCTAAAAGAGCATAATACGTGATAGAATTAGGAAATAATTAATTAACGCCTAATATAAGTATTAATAAGTTACGTTATTTAATAATAATAAAATATCTAGATTAATTAATGATTATATTATTAATTTATAAGGATAATCAAGAATAGAAGTAGGTGCTAAAATAAGATCTTTACGGTTATAAGCATCAAATGCTAGTTTAACTCCTTTCCTTTCTTTTTCGCGTTTTTGGATAATCGATTTCGAGTTTTATAATCGTAATCACGGTACTCATCTGCTAATGCCAATTTTAGCTTCTTATGGCCATAGCTTGTGGATCTGACCTCGCTTTGCAAATCAAGATCAGCTGTAATATAATTATAATTATAATACGGTTATAAAAATCCTTAATAAATACGATAATAATAATTATAAATTAATTAATATTAATTAATAAATAATCTTTAATATTAAAAAACTTATCTCGAAAAAGAAAAAAAAGAACCCGTAAATGCTTTTAAAAACCTGCTTAATAGCGTTAATTTATCCCGACTTCATTAATAACGAAAACGCTAAAGTGAACTCTTATTTATAATCGGCTTTTTCTTTTTATTATTATACTTAAATCCTTACTCCGTTTATAATTTCCCCTTTAAATTAATCTCCCTCGTCCATACTAAACTCGCAATAAACGCTACTTTAGCTAGTATATACATAATATATTATACCATCCTTAAGCTCTTAATATAAGCTTTAATCACTACTTCCTTTATTACCCCTTCTTTCCTAATATTGCTTTACGCTTTTACGACTTACACGAACGAACTCGCATCCCGAGATTACTTATCTGCAAATATTAAATATATAATAGCGAGGATTTTCTTCTTTAAAATATTCTAAAAAATAACGCTAAAAATAACGATACTAAGCGTTTGCTTAAAAGCCCGGAAAAAATTATATATAACGCCGGCAAAAGGTAAGTCGACGTTAAAAGCCGAGGCTTAGGCGGCGAAGCCTTACGTATTAAAAAGTATACCGAGGCCGATGCTAGCGATAAAAGAGAAGAAGATTTAAGAAGATATATTAATTAATTAATTAAAATAAATAAAAAAGCTTATGCCGAGGGTTATAAGGAACTATCCGATCCAGAGTAAAGGCTTGTAATAGCCGGTCTTAGTAATTATAAGACTTATAATAACGGCAGCGAGTGCGATAATAAAAATAAAAAGAAAGATAATAATAACGGAAATGATAAGCGAATAGTTTTTCGCGATTTTAAAATAGAAAAGTATATAATAAAAAAGCGACTAAACGATTAAGCCTTGGACTAAGGTACCGATATAAGCGATAATTGCAATTAGGTTATTAAAGAAGATACGGCGTATAAATAGCTCGGTAAATATATAAACAGAATATATAATAAAACCGATAAAGCCGAAGATACTAAAGAAAAATAGAATAAGAGTTCGCTATAAAGACCAGTCGTATATTACGCCGCCTTATAAATATTAATTAATACTTTAATAAAACAGGAATAATATACTAACCCATATTACTAAAATAAGACAACTTATCAGCGCAATAATAAAGAAGAACAATCCAAACTAGTCGAAGGTACGTAATTTCGTCTTGATCGACCCTTCTTTAATATATAACTTAAGATAAATAAGGATTCTTATAGTAGTAATCACACAAAATAAGATATTAAGCCAGAAAATCTATCGCTAGGTAACTTTCTCTACGAGTGCGCCACTAATAATTAGACCGACGACAGATTTAATAGCTTATTAAAGTAAAATCACAGATATATATTTACTTCGCTTTTAAAGAGTAATTATATTAATAATAATAATATGAGTAAGAGTAATAAGGCCTTCGCCCCTGATATCTTATATATATTTTCTTATAAATAAAAGTAATACGTTATTAGTAATCGATGCGATAATAATACTTATAATAAAAAATAATAAAACTACTAAAAGAACCGGCTTTCGATTAATAATATATGAGAAGGATGCTTATAAAAGTTAAAAGACTATTAAGTATTTATAATTCTATAAGTACTTATACTTAAAGAAAAAGAGTTGCTTCGAGCTTATAAGAGAAACGAAGTCCTTACTCAGAAAGCTTAAATAATAATAATGCCTTTTAATCTGTAGCTATTATCTTAAAGTATAATTAATATAATATTAGAACGGTTTAAGTAGTGTTGGATTTCACTTCGGTAACTCGTGCCGATTCTACCCTAGAATAGCCGAAGGGGTTTCCACTGCTTACGCGGCCCGGAAATTACCTTCGTATTCCGGGAAATTACGCTCGTATTCAATTACGTAGCTCGTATAAGCTACGTAATCAGTTACGTAGTCGTAGAAGCTTCTAGAGAAGCTATTATTTTGTATATAACTACCGTAGAGCTCTTCTAGCTCTTCAAGCAAGCAAAGCAATTCTCTCTCTTTGATCACGTGTCCTCACCTACTGCGCTTCCTCTTTCCTGATTGGCTCGCCTATTCTCACAAGTAGTCTCTTATAAGTAATATTACTAAAAGAATAATAGTATTAATAATATAAATAAAATTAAGTAGTACTAAAGTCTTAAATGTTTTATAAAATCTTCATCCTTTCTTTACCGAAATAGGTTGCTTTTCTATTTCGGAAATATCGCTAGCTTATATAATTCTAAAAGAGTATATAAGAGTTTTAAGCTTCGTATAAGTAGGTAAGGAATTTAGAATAAAGTAGCCGGCGGTAGCTATTATATTTAGCTTTAACTTCGACAGATTTTAATAAATAAAGGAGGAAAGTATAATAATAATACGTAAAAAAGAAGAATATTTATAATTACTTGCGATTACGCTTAATTATATAATTTAGCGGAAAGCTTTTCCTTTATCAGACTCTCTCGGGTGACGGTAATATATTCTTTATAATAATTTAAGCCAGACAGAAATCCTAAATACGGCTCTTTAATACTAATTATTAATTTCCGCATTATTAATTACTAATAAGCTTATATTATTAATAGCTCGTATTTCCTTACTTTTGTAGGCTTTTATTATATTTAATAATTAACTTAACTTCTAGTGCGGCTTACGTAACGTAAGGAATTAAGCGCGTGGCGATTAATAGCGTTTGTTTTTAATTTTTATATTAGTCTTTACACCCTATTTCTGCACTCTTATTCTGCACTTTATTCTGCACCTTGTTTTGCACTATTATTTCTGCTTTACTTTTCTACCTTAATCTAGGAAGAATAAAGAGTTCAAATAAAATTATATTCAAATCATTTATTTCCTTTGCCTTAATTAATAAATTAAAGTCCGGATTTATAACTAATATTACCGATAAATATTAAGTATAGATTGCATATCTTATAAGCGTTAATGTAAATATATTATATTATAAAATTTATTATACCTCGAGTACTAATTTATATTTAAAGCTATTTAAAGACTTTATTAAAAATCTTATTCTAGTGATTTTTAAGCAGCATTTATTCTAAAAATAGTCATTATTCGCCTTCTTTTCTTTTGGCTTTATAGCTTTATTAATACTTTCTTAGGAACTCTTATATTATTGATATTATTGCCTTACTTTACCAGACAGCCGCATTACATATTCAACGAACTCTACAACTTCTAAATCAAATTCTTTAATAATTTCATTTATTTAACAAACGTTACTTAAGTAAAATCTATTAACTTAACGCTATTAACAGAAAATATATAAGGGCGGATTAATATTATAAGGATATTTGACGGCCGGGAGCTTAATACAGAGTATCTCTTTAGGCTTTTTGCAAACCTCGTAGTAAATTCTTATTTTATTAATTTATTAAGAGTCTTAATTTTATATGAAATCTTGCATTTCGCTGCTAATAAATACGTCACTTCGGCTGCTACTCGATTTATATTTAATTTCATTAGCCTCAGTCTTATTATACTTATTAAGATTAATAATTAAAATACTTAAAATAAAGATAAGCAAGTTATATAGTATAATAGGAGCTTTAAGTATTAGTAATAGACGGTCGGTTATATAATTGCCTTAAGGTATTCTTTTAATTTTATATTTATATTTAAAATTTATTTAAGTCCAATAATACTCCTTTATTTAACGCTTCTTCGGCTACTTAAGCGGTTGAAATTCTTATTAAAATATTAGCGAGCAGTATTTGTGAAACGGCCACAACTTATTATAATAGTACGAATATATAATATAGTAATATGCCAGTATATTACTAGTATTTCATTAAGGAAGTTCAGTTTGGCGAGGCGTATAAATTAAATAAGAATACTTTATTATACAAAATAATACATTAAAATATGGTATTATTTAGGCTATTTATATATTAATATATTAATTCTTGACTTTAAAAATTATAAATTACTAACTCCTCTGAGTCCTTATATTAGACTTTTAAGTAACGGATACTATATTAATAATAAGACTTATATTAAGACCGTAAAGGCGAATTATTTTAATATTTCTTTCCTACTTTATGAGTATCTTAAGTATTAAATACTATATTAGACTTTAGAATAATATATAAAGTAATTATAATCAGTTATAAGCAAAAGATATCGCATAATATCGGATACTAAGTTGCTTCTTACTTAAGAAGAGCATATGCTAGGAAGTAAACAGTTATAATTATAAGTAATAATACGCCTCAGACTTAATTTAAATAAAAAACGTTTATTTATAGAAATAATTAATTCCTTAATTAATCGAGATTTTAAGATCTAGTTATTATATCGTTTATAAAAGTTAGTAATGTGAATGTAATTTATTATATAATTACTTATTATATAACAGCCCGTTGCATAACGCCATATTATATAACTACTTATTGCGTAATAACTTGTTGCATAACTAATTATTGTATAACAGCCGGTTACATAACTATTTGTTGTATAATAATCCGTTGCACAACGCTATATTATATAATTACTTATTATATAATAACTCGTTACATAATTAATTGTTATATAATAGCCGGTTATATAACTATTTATTGTATAATAATCCATTATATAGCGCCTTGTAATATAATTACTTATTGCATAATAGCCGGTTATATAACTATTTGTTATATAATAATCCGTTATATAATTACTTATTATATAATAATTTATTATATAACGCTTTATTTTATATTATTTATTATATAATAAATCTCGTCCCGAGACTAATTTATATTTAAGTTCTAGAATTTTAAGTTAAAGTTAAAGGAAAGTTAAGATAGTATTTAAGTTTTAATTAAATTAACTAATAAAGTTTAAGAAATAAATAAATAATTATTATTAAAATTAAATTTATAAAAGTAATAGAATATCTTAATATATATTTGCTGCGATTATAATACAGAAAACATAAGCTTTAAAATATTTTACTAATAGTTCTTTAAAAAGAAAATCGTGCTTATTCTTAATTAAAATATCTTCGATTATTTAAGACAAGAAAGCTTACGTTTTTCAATTATTTTAAAGATTAATATTAAATAATATTTAGAAAATCCTTAATATCGGAGCTATTATTTTATTTTTCCGGGCTTTATAATTCCGTAGAATAAAGACTTAATATATACATCGTAAGCTCTATTAGCTTTATTATAATAAAGCCGAGACTATGAATATCGTCGCGTCTACTTTTTGTTATAATATCTTTCTTCCGAGCAAAAGATTCCTTAATATTAATTAATAAATATTAGCAGGAATTACGTAAAGCCGAAACAGATTTATTAATTTTCATTATTCCGTTACGGTTAAAAAGGATTATATAGTAATTCAACTCGCCGTAATATAATAAAAGCTTTTCGTATATATATAAAAGTCCTAATACTAGCTGTTTTCGGTAAGCAAAAGCTCGGCTAATACAATCAGGTCTAGCTTACTTCCTTACAGATTACTACAATCTAAAAGGGCTTAAATAAGGCTTATAATATATTAATAATATATCGGAGCGAAGTATTTATTTATTTATAAATAATTATTAAATTATTATTATTAAAATACGACTTTTTAATATTAACCATATAATCGCTTATAAAAGGTTATATCCCACGTATTAAGTTTTTATCGATCCCGATCTCGATATTTAATCTCTTAATCGCGATTAAATTGCGCTCTCTAATATTATTATATCTGATAATAGCCGATCCAGCCTAATTAAAAACTATAAATTCGTAATAGGCCACTTATAAGGAAGTCCTTATTTACTACTCTGCTCTCGGGTATTTTAATCCGGCGACTTTATTATTATTATAAGCTAAGTCAGACCGGAACAGGCTAATCTTATTTCTTAAAATCCGCTTTATTAAAATACTTAAAGATAACGTTAAAGTATTTTATAAATTATATTTAGTAATATTCTTCGGCAAACCTTAAGATATTAGTTGCGGATTTCTGCTAACTTACGTTATAAATCTTTCTTTCTTAAAGTTACTTTTAATATAGATTCCCTTGCGTAATATTAGAATAAGAAGTAATAAAGGAATATAATTGCTAAGAGAAGTTAATCCCTCTGGATTATTATTAAGAAAAAGCGATAAAGGCTTATTACTTTCAAATGCCATAATTCGGTTCAGAAGAGTTAAAAGTCTTAGTCATAAACTAAAAGCAGCGCCGCAAGAAGGAATTTCTATAAAAGATTATACTTAAACACGTCGTATTATTATTATATAATCACTTTTAAGGGTTGCTCTAATAAGGTCCCGTTTAGGCCCTTCTTAAGCTCGCAGTTAAAAATAAATAAATAGAATATTAAATAAGGATAAAAGTAATATAAAAAAGAAAGAACTACCGAGAAATACTTTAATAAAGAATTTCTTTTTAAGCGCTAAATAGATTTACTTTATTATAAACAGCCTTTTAGCGACAGATTTATAAGTTTTTCAGAAGAAAAGCCAGGCATTCATCGGCTCGGTAAAAATCTTATTTAATAAGTTTCGATATAAGAAGCTTTTTAAAAACCTACGATAGTATGATAAGAAGAATATTATTAAGTTATTAAGTATCTTTTAGAATCCCGAGGTTAGCTGTTAGCGCCGGGATTTCGATAATTACGTGCCTGTGCTAATACCTCGATCGGCTCTGCCTTTAAGATTTCTGGGAGTCGATAACGACTTTTAATTACTTAATCTTGACTATCTTCTTATATTCTTATACGGAAGATATCGCATTAAAGCAGCCCGCAAATTCTTTATAAGGAATAATAAGTAATAAGTTGCCGATCTCTATTTTAATAGTTTTTAACTTTATTATTAAAAAACACTCCCAGCTAACGAATCCAGACTTCAATTTATAAATTAAAAACGTACTACGCGAATATAATCTTAATTACGCGAAATTCTACGATAAGAATATCCTCCGGCAAATCCACATCTTTATTATATAAGGAAATATAACGCGAAAAAAGAAATTCCTCGCCCGGCTTTCAGACAGTAAGCAAGATTATATAAAGCGCTTAAAGGCCTTATTAGAGCAGTTTTAAAATAACTTAAACGCGCTAATCCCGTTCGCTGGACTATAGCCAGCTATATTAATAAGGACTTTCTTACGGCTTTTAAATCTGCATTACCTTAAAGTATTTAATATTTCTTAATACTTTTCGCCTTTATTAATATTACGTAGGAAATAACGCGCTACTTGCGTCGAGTTAAAGCGACGATAATTTATATTATTAATAAAGATAAAAACGATTAGTTTCTAATTAATATTAATACGGCTTTTCTTCTCTAAGGCCTTTGCCCCGGCTTATCTCTTAAGGATCGTACGTTTATTTAAATACGAATACTATTACGAAAGCTTTTTCTTATAATTTAAGATAATAATATTCGCTCGCAAATACTTAAGCGCATTTATTTAATAAAGTATATTATTATAATAATATATATATTCCTAAAAGATATAAAGTACCTCGAACCTTATATAAAGATATTAAAAAAGGTTTTGCTAAGCAAAAGTAAGAGCTCTCTCTCGCAGTATTTTAATACTTTATATAACGATTAGCCGAATGCCAAAGTCCAAACTATTAAGTCTATTTTCAATAATCGAACATTCTTTAATTTATATGCTTCTTAAATAATATATTATATATTTTAACTTCTTGTCTTACGGCACTTTCCCGAAATAAACGGGCAAGTATCTCGGAAAGATATTAATAAGCGCGCTATACGGAAATCAAAGCTATAGTTTTAATAATGGATTAAGCTTTTTATATTAACCCTTAGAAATGAATATAAACGTATACGTAAAATATATTGTAATCGTAAAGCAGTAGATAATAATAAGATCGAAGACTGCGTGCGAAGAATTCGGCTTTTAATAAAATAAAAAATAAAGTAATAAAAGTATAATTTATATATTAAATCATTAGTGACCTCGAGTATGAAGAAATAATAATAGCCGCTCCCGAGTTAACTTCAGATCGCGAGTATAGCAGACCGGATATTTTAGATAAATATAATAGATTAAATATTTTATATAAATATGGCCGATTATATAATAATGCTCTTTAAGTAAATTAAGGCTGCTTTTTCTTTAATTATATATATTTAACTTTATACGATATTATACTTAAGCGGTACTTTATATTATTTATTATTATACGAGACTTTTTTTATAACTTCTTTAATACCGCTGAAAACGATTTAAATTAACCGAACTTCTTTCGTTTGCCGCGCGATAACTATAGCGTAAGTCGAAAAGACGAGGAAAAAATATAAAACGTCGAGGATATAGAAAGACCACTTACGAACTAGCGACCGGCTCTATCACCGCTACTTAAGATTCCCTTGCTATTAAATCCTATAAGACTTATAGAAAATACGCATAGCGCTGTTATTACTTCCGGTACCCCGCCGATACGGAATTCACGGAGCTTAAACGAATATCATAACTTCACCCGAAGAGGCCGCTTTACTAGTCTTATTATTTACCGCTTAAAACGATAAAGAAAACGCTTAAACTCGACCGGCCGATAGTTTAAACAGGATTTCCCTTATAGTAAGGATATTATTTTCCTAAAGGCTATATAGCAATTACTTGCCGCAGAAAGGACTTAAGCTGCTACTGTTTTATCGGAAGATATATTAATAGAAGATATGGAGATTGTCTTATAAGCTTTTCCTTTAGCAGGACTGCTTATAAAGAACGCTTATATTATTATTGCCTTAAGATTAAGAAATCTTTACGGACGTTATAATATCAGCCCGAGAGGCCGCTCTGCTAGCTTTACTATTTATCCGCACCGCTTAAAGCGCTCAGACTCTACCGACAGATAACGTAAACGGGATTTAATTAGCGCTTATAATAGAGATTCCTATATTAAAAATATTATCTTCTTAGGTTCTGCATAGCATTTACTTTTAATAAGTTTATTTATAAAAAGCATTTAAGCTGCTACTATCTCAGAAAATATATTAATAAAAGATATAAAAGTTATTTAATAAGCTTTCCCTTCAGCAGGATAATTAGTAAATAAACCGCGTACCGCCGTCGCGTTAAAGTTAAAGAGCTTAAATAGACGCCGCAAGATTACTTAAAGAGGCCGTTTTATAAATCTTATTATTAATATATACTATTCAAAGCGACGAAGATAACGATCAACTTCGTTTTATCGTAAAAGACAACGGAGTCGAGGCTTAGGCACTTCTCTTAAAGATATAAAGATTATTTAATAGGTTCTTCTTCCGCGGACTGTAACTGAACCGCTTATATAATATAATTATTCCGCTAATATCTCGTTAATATTTCCGCTTTTAGCTGCTTAATTATCGGTAGTATTTATATTTAATTAAGAGATTTGAGATAGAACCTTTTTTACGCTTCTAGATATTTAGCTATTTGCGGCGCTTATAATTACGTTTAATAAAAAGATTATAATCTCTGCGGTATTTAGTTAAGAGGCTTAAAATAAAACTATCTCGGCCTTTATATCTGCTCAACTAGCTGCGGTAATTATATCCGTGCTTAAGTAAAATATTTAAAATAAAACTATTTCTGCGCTTCCAGCTACTGAGCTATTTATAATACTTTTATTTATATTTAAATAAGAATAATTAATTAAAAACATAATTATCTTTTTATAAAATACCTTATAATTAATTTTCCGTTACTAAATAAGAATAGCAACGAAATCGTTTATAATGCTCTCTTATGCCGGTAAGAATCGCTTCCGCGTACGTAAAGCCGATTTAACTAATATTATTTTCATAATCAACGCTTTATAACTCACGTTTAAGGCCCTAATTATAACTCTTACTCTTACGAGCGATTAAGGTAAGCGAATTAAGGTAGCTGCTCCTGTAACCGTCCTTAAGTAAGCCCGTACTCAGAAGCTTAATATAACGCTTATAATTTCGTAATTAGAAGCTGAAATAATTGTTCGTTAATTAAAAGATTTCAAAGAATTAAGTAAAGAATTATATTATAAAGAACTTTAACTTAATTTAAACGTCGATTAAATAATAAAACGTAATAGTAAATTTATTTAAATTTTAATTTTAGACGGGAGTAATTAGAAGACCGTAGTTAAAAATATAATATATAATTAAATAAAAGAAAAGGTAAGGTTTTATATATTAAAGGTTAAAGGTATCCGCCCTTATAATTATAAGAAGACTCGTCTTAATATTAAAGATTACTTTTATAATACTTAAAAGGATTCTCCTCCGATACTTTATCTCTGCCGTCCAAAATAAGCCAGTTTTATTATTGAGATTTAAACCTCTGCGGCGGCGCTTTTTATACCTGCCTTTTATCTTCGCTGCAATAAACTAGTGCTTAATAATACTATTCTATTTAAATTATTTATTTAAAAAGCTTAAAATATATATTTAATATCTTAATATAATTAAAGCCTTAGTTACTTCTTTTACTTGCTTATTAAAATTTATAATCACTTTTCTAAGGACTTTTACTAAACCCTTGAAGTGATTTTCATTAATAATAAGCTTTCTTAATATTATTAATTATATCTTTAATATATATTCTTTAATATCTAGTTCTTTTAAGAACGTAAGGTTTTCTCTTAATTATTCCTTTATTTATTATCGCAGCTTAGCCCGCTTCTGGAGGTATAATTCCTTCTTCTCTTTAAATCTATCTTAGAAGCTATTAAACTTCTTTCGAGCATAAGACTTTATTTTTAAAGCTATCGTCGAACTCTTCAGCTTTCTACTCGTATTAAGTTTAATTCTTATAAATAAAAGAAGATTAGTCCGCAAGTAATAGTTTTATAATTCCGTAAATTTAAATATATAATTTAAAGATAATTTAAATTATAATAAATCGTGAAATTTTTATAACTCCGTAACTTCTAATATAATATTTAAAGATAATTAAATTAAATAAGTATAAATAATATATAGCCCGAGGCTGAGTTCTTAATATTATTAAGTAATATAAGTAATAGGATGTAAGCTTATATTAAAACCGCTTAAATATTACTTAAAGTAAAAAAGTTATAATACAATATTAGCAATTGCCGATTCTAAGTTTAACTTGGAGCCAGAACCGGCCTCTCCAAACCTGCGCAGTTAATTCCTAATTAAGTAATATTTATAAGCGCTATTATAAGGTTTGTGCCTTATAATAGCTATTTTTTATCTTTACATTTTGTTTCTGCACCCTTATTTTTACATCCTTATCTTTATACCTTCTTAAGTGAAATCATATATATAGCTTAATAAAAGAAGTTAATATTATACTACTTTTAATAATTTTATGTTATGATTTCCGGGCCGATCTATAAAAGATTATATTTGTGGAACTAATAATACGGCTTTTAGTATAAAAGACTTAAATATTAAATAAAGTCTTTAATTAATATGCTTCACCCTTAGATTATAAAAACTTCTTAAAATCGTTATTATAATATTAGCGAGAATCCAAATACTTGAACACTTATTTAAGATTACTTCCCTTAGATCTCGTAAATAACGCTTTATAATAAAAATAAATAAAAAAAGAATCCGTTTAGAAAAAGAAGACTAAAAAGCAAAGCTTGTAATTCGATTCCTTTAAAGAGAAAAAGCCAGGCTCCGCTTTTATAAGAAAATAAAAAAGAATAAGAGTCTAATTAAGTTAAGAGATTTTTTCTTAAAAGAGCTTATAATATAAGAGAACACAGAATTATTCGGTAAGGTAAATAATAGCGATACGAGGTGCAATTATGAGAAAATAAAAATAAACCTCGAGAGAAAAAAACACGAGATCGTTAAAGCTTTAAAGACGTTTATATAAGCGTTTATATTTATTATAATAAAAAAAGCTAGTAGTAATTAACTCTTGATATCTCGCCGCTGATTAAAGACGTGCGAGTTTTTTTTATGTAAAAATTAATATATTTACGCGCGAATATAATATTTTATACTTAAGAATCAGACTTATTCTTTCTTTAATTTATATAATAAGTAAACTATTAAGTTAAGAGCTATTTTTTATTTTATAAGTTCTACGAAATTAGTCGGCGTTTTGTACGTAATGATATAAAGACTTAAACCGGCCTCTTCTTAAAATAGCGCCAGTTAAAAGTATTAAAAAGCGTATTTAACACTCGATAGATCGCTAATAACTATAATAAGCGCTTTACTTAATATTACTTCTAATAATCTAATAAGAATAATACCTGGATCCTTTGAGAAGTTTAAGGAAGAAACGGAGTATAATTCTTAGATAATATTTATAATAAAGACTTCTTATATAATTAAGTTTATTAAAGCGAACTAAGTATTAATTTAAGATAATATCCGTGCCGTATTCTTTTTATAGCTTATATTAATTAAGTACGTTATATTTCCTAGGACTTTTACTTTTTTTAAAATTTCGTAAACTCTCGCAAGTAGTATTAGTAGAAGTATTATTTAATCTACGTTTAAAAAAGGACTTCTATCGATCGCAGGAGCCTGCTGCCTTATTAGAATAATTAAGATAAGCTGGTTATAATATAAATAACGGAATAATATTATTTAGCTAGTTAAAAACATATTTTTATAAGTTTCTCGAGATTATCTCAAAAGACAAAGTATTAATTAAATAATTTAAAAACCTGGCTTACTTCACTCGCTTACCGGCCTTATTACTACTCTTATTAACATTTACACCGCTCAAGGTGGGCACTAGTCTGTTATTGCTAAGATTACGATTATTATAATTAGTTTATATATTAAAAATATAACCGTATTATATTTAATTTACAATTACTGAGTTTTAAAGAAAATAAAAACAACTCGGGATAAAGCATTAATTAAGCGAAATCGGACCTAGAAGTACTTTTAAATAAGGACGGAGCTTTAATAAGTCTTTTAAGATATTATAAAAAGAGATGCCTTATTAATTAAATTAGATTAAAGCTTAGTTTTTGTTATAAATTATAATAATAAATTAAGGAAAGACTAGCCGTTTGCGTATTATATTAAGTATTATATTTCGGCTTTATTTATTTCCGGTAATTCTGTACTAAACTCTTACTTCGGCTAAATGCACGTATTCTGATTAAGTATAACGTATATAAAATTAAATCACGTTTTCGTAGCTCTCGCGTAATATTAAAAAATATAAAACGTAATAAAAAAGGAGGTTTTAGAAAAGCATCGATTAGTTAGACGAGAACCCGCTATTATACTTCACTCAGTGCCCGTAACCATTTAGCTTATTGCTTACGTATTATTCTATTATTTAAGCGTCTTACAAATTTCCTGGAAGTTTTTAAAGATGTCTCCGGCTATACTTCCAGTATTATTACGCTTTTAAGAGCTTTTATAAAAAAGAGAAATCTTAACGGTCTCGGCTAATTTATTAAATTAGTTTTTAATATTTCGAATTCTTTTGAATTAATATTAATAATAAGTGGCGTATTATTAATAGAGGTTCTAAATTAGGTTTAAAATAGCCGCTATAAGTAAAGTCTTTTTTTTTAACTAGCCTTATTATATTTAATAAAATACTCTAACTGTATTCCGAAAAATCTAACTAGAATATATATTAGCATTAAGCACGCTTATTAATTGCGATTACTTGTCTTCCTGCTTTTCCTACAATCTTCGCAGACTTTTATACAGACAGCGCGGTAAGTAACCGGCCTTACTTTTTATAAATTAAATAAAACGCCTTATATTTAATAACGTCGACAAATAACCGAGAGGCGGCTAATGAGAAATATAAGTTATATTACAAACTCACTTACCGCTATTAATTATTATTAAAATTAAAGCCGTGCCCTCCGACCGATTTACTTTTTTAAAATTAAAAAGTAACTTTAATTCTAATAATATATTCTCGCGATTTACGTAGCTTTTCCACGAACTCAATCAAGTTAATATATTCTTACTTAAGACTTTGCTATCAGAAATTCAATTTAAAATATAATAATTTATTATACCAGCTCCTATTCTCTTTTAAATCCAAGTCGATAGCTAACTTAATATATTCTTTTAAAGTATTAGCTTTTTTATAATATTAAAAGTATGCCAGAAATCCCGCGATATTACTCTTAAGGCTTATAAACTACGACTTAGGCTCTATAACTCTCAAGATAATCGTATATTTTATACTCTATTTTTTACTTATATTCAGACTGCGAAATACTTTAATATATATACAAAAATAAGTCTTAATTTAATTAAATCTATAAAAGGTTTAAAAGGTTTAAAAGTCCAGTCTTTTTATTCTTAGGCAAAGCCTAATATCAGAGCTCAAAAGCAGAAGGACTCGTTTATACTAGAATACCTTCAGAATTAACTACTTAATAAAAGTAAAAAAAGTCTTTTAATTCTAAGCTTATTTTTTATATTTATATTTATAAAGAGATTAGTAAGCAAGTTACTACGAAGGATATAAGAGGCCGCTATTTTATTATATAAGTCTTAAGGGGGCGTTATTAAAAGAAGACGTCGTAAATAAAGGATTTAAATAAATTCGTTCTTCGAGAAGCGATAGGACGTTAATTAAATCGTGATTTAGAGTATTTAAAGTTATTATATTAAAAGAGAATTAAAAAGGGCTTTTTCTGAATTAATAAAACGGGAATAACAACTTGGACGCGTGGCTTATATAACTTTTTAAAAGATTATTATACTACGCTACGCTTTTAAAACTCTTACGCCGGCTTTTAAAGTATATAAAATGAAGTAATATTATAAAGTTATAAAAGTAACCGTATAATAATTTAATTATACTTATTTAAATTTTATTAATTATATTTATGTACTTTTATAAAAAAAAGCAGCGGATCCTATTCCGATACTTTTGTATTTTAAAAAAACTAAAATCACGTTATTAATACGAGTTATAACTGTTTCGAGACCAAAGGACCGGATTAGTATTAAATAAACGAATGAATTTACTAATATTAAAATTCGAATATATTAGCGATGAACGAATTAAGTAATTGAAAAAGCTTATTATAAATAATATACTTAAAGGACTTCTGCTATATCCGTTTCTTAAATAAAGCTGAACGATCAAGCTTATTAAAATATATTTGCGGGTACTATTACTTTATTCTTTTTAAATAAAATCCAACTTATTTTTTATATTACCGTGTTCTTTACTTTAATTATATTTTCCCTTTATTAAAAAGCCAACTTCTCTCGCTTCATAAAAGCACTACTAATAATATTAATAATACCCGCAATAATAACTAAGATCCAAATCACGCTTATAATATTTATAATAGCATTTATCGCTAACTTCTAAACATTTGGATTATTACCAATAAGAATCGTAAACTTCGTACTCGTAAGAGCGCTTTTAAGCTCTTTAGCACTGAAACTTTATTTAATAAAAGCATCTTTCAATTTAATAAACCCTATATTTTAGAAAATAATATTCGCGAGAAAAAATATAATAGCAGCGCTTTCGATTTATAAAACGTTTATGATATTAATAACGCCGAAGACTTCCTTTAACTTAACTTTCATAATAATTACTAAATAAGCAACTTATAATAAAAGGCTAGCTCCGATCGCTACCAGGACTTCGTAACTATAAATTACACCAGTATTAGTACTAACATCAATAATATGCATAAATACCCCTCTAATTATCATAAAGACACCGGCAATAATATAAATAAATATATATCGTCCGAGTACTGGAAATAAATTACCTGCGAATATAACGAAAAAGATCATAATATAAATAAATAACAGAAAGCAAATTATTATTTTAATCGCGAAATCACTTTTTATAAATTAAAAAAAAAAGGAATATAATAAATAAAAACGAATATACCGGCAGTAGCAGCGGTATAAGTAATATAAAAAAGAACGATAATTCTATTTTTCAGGATTTAAATAAGAAATAATCGTCTCTCGGCAATCGTAAAAATATAATAAACTTATTAAATAATATAAATAAAAAAAAAAACTCTGAAAACGACTCAGAAAGCAATTAGTCCGGCGGACTTCTATTTCTATATAAATCCCAAGAAAGTATATGCGACTTAAAAGAAGGTCTAAGTGCTAGTATTAAAGAAGATACTAACTTAATCCATTTATTTTAACTTTATAAAACTAGAGATGTCGGACTTATTATTATATTTTAAAAAAAAAGAAAATATATATTAGCGCGACTAAAGCGGCTAATAGAAGATTAATATAAAAAGCTTATCTTTATATAGCTTTACTTTCTATAAAGCCTCCGCCAATAACGAGTCCGAGAATTACTCTTATTCCCTAATATAAATCGATTATTATATTATAAATAAGACGTTCTTTTATACTCGTGAAAACGGAATTATATATTAAGATATTAACGAAGGTTAAATACGCGTCGTAATAAATTAAAAAAGGAATATAATCTCACTCAAAATATATACCTATACCGCCTGAACTAGTAATAACTCTACCGATAATTATAATATTTATAATAAGTATTATACCATAAACCGCGCTGCCGATCTTAAAAAAGAAAATATTATTAATTATGAGGTACTTAATCTCAAAGAAAGTATAATACTATCCGATAAGTAAAATCGCAGCGACAAATCTTATAGAAAATCTAATACCGACTCAAGCTAACTTCTCGATTTCTTTTAAAGATTAGAGAATAAGCCCTTGCATATTAACAGCAATTATAATATTAAGCCTTAAAAGTTTATAATTAATTTAAGAAATATAAGCTGCTTTAAAAGATTTTATTATAAAGAAAAAATCTAAAGAAGAAACTAATATAAACTAACGCTTATGCCTAATTATTAATTAATCTTTTAAATCGTATAGTTTTCTTTTTAATAATATTAAAATTAAGAAATAAGATTTTATTAATATTAATAAATAACTATTAAAAGGTTATATTTCCAGTGGCGTCCCCCGCGGTATCAGCTTACTCGACTTTTAGAGCTATTATTATTAAAAGATTAAAAATAATAATAAATAAGTTAAAAAGCTAAAATAAAGTAAATTATAAATTAAAAATAAATAAGATTTATAAAAGTTAAAATAAAAAATAAGTAAAAGAAGCTAATATTAAAGGCTAAGAACTAATAATAATAGCCGAACGTTTAAACGAATATTTTCTTCAGAAATAAAATAATATAAAACTTAGCGAAGGGCAGCGAGAAGCACTTTTAAAAAGCCGACAAATAATAACCTTATTTTATACTCAAATTATAATTATATTATATAATTTTAAATTCTTCGCTATATAATCGATAGAGCTTATTCCTACTATATATTTATATCTCTATATCCTGTCTCTACATCCTGTCTCTGCACCCTGTCTCTGCACCCTGCCTCTGCACCCTGCCTCTACTATATTTCGCCCAGTTCTAAAAAGCGAGGATACCGCTATATAATAGCTAACCGGGCCTTTAATACTAAGAGGTATAAAGATAACGTTTGGCTGCTATTAATTCTTAATTAACTCTAATAAATCTAAGTATATAATTAAAAGTTATAAAGAATATTTCTTACTTTAATTTCTTATATTTTTAAGAATTTAAATTAATAAAATAATTTAAAAGCGAGACTTTCAATTTCTTATAAGCATTCATACATATAAATTAAAATATCCTCTCTATCGCCGTCGCAACTACTTCCGATTACAGAAAGGAAATTTCAATTGCTACTTATCCTCTTTTTTACAATTTGACGCAATAAACTCACGAATAAGTAAAGTTCGATTTAGCGATAATAACAAAGATATACGAAAGCGCAAAAGTTTGGCCACCTTATCCCTTTTTATTATATCCGATAATTAAGGCAAAGATTAAAGTCTCTTATATTAAGTGCGATAATATTGAAGATAGCGAAAGAGACTGACAAGGAAGGATTATAAGAAAAAGATTTCATAAATCTCTTAGCGCTCTTCTTACTAAAATTAAACACAAGTATAAGCTATTTATAGACTACAGACTATTAATAAAGCTATTAACTCTTTATATCGAGTGCTATATAGAATTAAAGCTATATTATAAAGTTAATTAAATTAATCAAATCTTCGGTTTTAAGAATAATAATAAGATATCTAGAGGTATAGTTTTAAGGATTTTATATAAAGAAGTCGAAGAGATCGTCTCTAATAAAGTAATCGTGATAGAAGACGTGCTCTTGAATACGGGCATAATCAAAATAATTACCGTAAATAGCAAATAGAAAATATAATATTTATAAAACTAACGAAAGTCAATTTTAATAAATTAATAAGCAGAATAAAATAAGGCTTAATTTTATATTTTTTATACTTTCTTTAAAATACTTGAAGATTTCCTTTTATTATCTTATATTATAGTAATATCTTAATATAATTATAACGCGGAAGATATGAGATATTATTAATATAGCTTTCTTTTAATCAAAGTGAAATATATTTTAAGTCTTAATCTCCTTCCTTATCCCGTCCTTTAATAAGGGATAATTTATACTAGTAAGTAATCTTAACTTATAAAGTGATATTAAACCCCTAAATCCCGTGCGTAACTCACGTAGCGATAAAGAATTTAAATTAGTTTTAGCGCTTTATAAACGAGTGCCGTGATTACGGGACCTGAAATTGATTATTAATAATCCTCGCCGCTTCCCGCTTTTTTATTAATTTTAAATAAGAACCTTATTAGCTATTATTTTAGGCCAGGCGCTTTTATAAAATTATTAACTTTTTTACTTATCGAGGACTTATCTCATTTCTTTAATAGCTAGTCTTTATTTATAATTTTGCCTTTTCCTTATTTTTAATTTTAAGCCTTAATATTTCTATCGCTAATCTATTATCGTCCTTAAACTTATTAATAAATTTATAATCCCGTTCTTCCTTTTATTATATTTATCTTCCTTATAATATAATGTCTAATAAGTCGTTAAGCATAAACTAGACTATAAAATAAGCTAATAAATTATATAATAAATAACGAAAAGATACGCCTTACGCCTTAAACTAAAGAACGAAAAGACTCGACCTTATTTTTAATAATTTTAATTAAAATTCCTCATATTTTAAAGTTCGCAGAAGCAACTTTTATATATTCTTTTAATAAGGCTAATAAGGATTACCGATTTCCATTCGCGGACCCTTCTTCTCAGATAATATAATCTTATATAGCGCAAGTATAGCCGTCAGATATTAGCTTCATTTTTTTATTAAAAAATATTATAAAAGCACTAAGTATACCTAAGCAGAAAATAAATAACCTATTAAGCCCGACGTTCCGAGAAGAAGAACTATTAAAGAAGTTTAAATAAGGAATTAAAAAAGAATAAATTAAAGATTTAATAAGTGCAAATATTAATTATATTTTATAAAAGTAATTAATAATATTATAGAAAATCAAAACTAGAGTCTGGATAATAAAATTTATTCTGCGAAGTATAAATTTCAGTTGTAATTTTATTATTCTTATTATACTTTTAATAATTTTCACGATCTTTAACGTAACGAAACATTTAGCGTTATAAAATAACTTCTTACTTTAAGCTTAAGGGCAGAAGATATAGTTATAAATTACTATCTTAGTAATTACTTATATTTTATTAACATTTTATTTATTAATTTTCTAAAAATATTAAAAAAGAAATTATAAAAAAGCAGAAAAAGTTATTATTTATTCTACGTTTTTCATAATAAAATCTTTTATTTTTAATATCGTTATATAGACTATTACGGCTACTATTCTTTAATAGTCTAAGAACTCTAGCTACGGTAAGAATATCTGAAGCTAATTATACGTTAATAATAACAAAAGGGACTTATTTCAAGAAGAAGTAAATTATATACTAGTTTATAAAATATAAATAAATTATCCTTTAAATACGCTCCGGACTCAACTAATAATCGTCATAGAATTAGTCCTTAATTTACTGCTTTATTAAAATTATCTTAAAATATATTACGATCATCTTATACAATATAATATTTTATAAATATTATTTTAAGTAACGCTTACGCAAGTCTATAAATATCCGAGACCGCGCCTGTTCTAATTTTTACCTCGCTTAATTCCGCTTTTAATCCGTATTAAATAAACCCGGCTTTAATTTTATATTTCTATTTTATTTTATATACGCTAAGTCTTTACGTTTTCCTTCTTCCGCTTATAATAACAGCCCAGACGCCGAAGAAGGATTCGCTAATGCCTAGTTCGTTAAAGCTAAATTAAACTCAGCTTTTAATATTAAGTCCGTTGCTTTTTAACTTCTTCTTATTAAAATCTAATTTATTATACTTAAAGTCGTTTTAAATAACTTTAATAAAACACCTTCTTTATTTGTCGAAAGAAGAATAAAATACGTATCCGCCGTACCCGGCGAACAGACTTATAATGCCGTGCTTATTCCAGGCGCTTACGCTTTATCGCTCTTAAGTCCCGGATTAGTATAATCGCAATATTAATAATTCGAGAATAAAAGGCGAGTAATTATAAATAAGCGGAGGATTAAAAGCCTGTTTAAATTACTAAAAGGTTAAAGTTAAATATTATATATTCTTTTATTATATCCAGATCGAGGTTATTATTTACGATAGATAAATATAATATATATGTCACTCGCTGGGTATTAATGACAGAGTGAGGACGGGTAAAGGTAAAAGGAGTCCGATAGGAGGACAGAATTATATATTAAAGATTAGGAATTATAATTATATAAGTAAAGTATATATTTACTTTTAGGAATCTATTCTTTTTAAGTATTAAAAAAGTAAGTTATAAGATTTAAAATCTCTTATTCGAATACTTTAAAATGCACTTTTATTTAAATTCCCGTAGTCTTTAAGTAGAAAACCTTTTATTATAATTAAGCCTGCTACTTTACAATCACGAAGATAAATATATAAATAAACTTGAGAATTTTAAGGCTCGATGATTATAAAATTAGTCCTAAATCGTAATTCGTATCGCACGCCTTTTATTCAAATTTTAAATTAAATAATTGTTTTCTTTTCCTCGGCGGAAGCCTTTTAATTATTTAAACCGACTTTATCGGACATAATTAATTTAATAAAATGATTATATAATAAGAAATATTATTTTAAATAATTTTTATAATAAATAATAGCTTTTATTTTAATCAGAAACTCTCGGGCAAACTTACTTAATTTCATTTATAATTATTTATATCTGCTACGAGTAAGTTAATTTTATTCTTTATTTATAATCTTATTATCTTTATAATATTCTTCTTTTATTATAAGTTCCGGCGATAAAGTATAAGATTATCTTTTACGGGATCTTCTTTTTTAATATTGCTTTAATAATTCACCCGGATATAATATAATAATCCCGGGCATATAATCTTCGAATCTACTTTCGCTTAAGGTATAGCTTAAAAGAATCTCGTCGTAAGAAAGATAATTACTAGATATTACGTTTAATATCTTCTGACAAGATATCCATTTCGGCTTTCAAACTTTTATATTAAAATTATAAAACCTTTTTGCTTTCGGCTTATTATTAGATCTCTTCGGCTTTACCACTATTATTCTATATCCCAAAAATATAATACTTATAATAATAAAATAAAAGATAGCTACTTAGTAATATGTATTTTAGAGCAAAATAATAGAGCGTTTAAATAATTATTTTTATAACTTTTTTACGAACTAATATATTTTATATATTAGATAAGTCTTATGCTTATAGAGCGCTTCATTAAGTTTAGCCATAAGAGAAGCGCTATAGTATAAGATAAAGAAAATAACTGGGGCCAGAATTAAATATTATAGCCTTAAGGTTTCTATAATAGATTATCTTATTATATTACTTATAAAAGAGTTACACTTTTTATAATATATTCAGTTATATTCTTAAATTAAATTTATTAAGATCCAAAACCGGCACCGCTTTTATTATTAGCAGCCATTAAGAATAATTCACGTAGAGGATTAGAAACGAGATTTTATTTTATGAGTATTAAATTAGCTTGAAAGAAGTTATTAATAAACTTTTATTATTATTAATTCTTTTTATTCCGGTTTATTCTTATCTCTTTTAAATATAAATATATACTTTCCTGTTATTATAGGCGGTTTTATTTACGCATTTATTATTATTATAAGGAGCTTTATCGCTGTAATACTAATTTGTAACGAGATTATAAACGTAATAAGAAGTAGCTTGTTTAATATTAATAAACTATTATTAATATTAATAAATATAATTAAGGGTTTCTAATTAGCTTTATTTCTCGAAAACTTAAAAGCGTTATTCTTTCAGATTAATTTAATTAATATTATAAAATAAAGTATAAATAAGTACTTAAACGATATTATTAAAGTTATTACCGGTATTATTATTATAAGTTACCTCGCTCTTAAACTTATAAATACTAACTTAACCCCTTATAATAAGAAGAAGTTCACGTTATTATTATTATTAATTTATTTAAAACTTATAACGTAGCTCTTATTCTTTCTTATAATTATTCTTTTTTAATTAATTCTACTAAGGAATTTTTCGAGATTATTAATATAATTACTTCCGTCGGTATCGGCGCAATTATCGGTCTTACTAAAGGTCTCGCGGTCACGGATCTATTGCTTATATAATTAATATTATTAATACTTATTATTAAGGCCCGTCAAGACGCTTTCTTCCGGCATCTCGAAGGGAAAGTATTTAATCCGGCGCTTTTTAATACCAGTATTAGCGATATTTAAGCATATAACCTCGCCCTCTCGTTTATTATCCCCGGATTTTATTATATTAAGATTTTATTACTTATTTTTTTATTTTATATATTTTAGATTTAATTATAATGAACTTTATTAATTTATCCCTTCGAGAGTTTAAATAAGATTCGACGTAAATACTATTCGTTACCGAAGCTGGCAAGTAATTATTAATTAGCTGAGTTAATTAGTTTAATATACTAGTATATACGCCGCTGAATATTACGGCAAAGGGGAAAGAAATAATAGCTGTATTATAAGGAATAAATGAGGCAGTATTTGCAGTAGTGATAATATAATAACTGAATAATACCGATAATCTTACTCTTACGACGCTAGCGGAGCTAGTAGTTTTGATATTATCGTGAGAATAGATTTTCATATTTTAAATTTTAATATTTTATTTTAAAGATAATAAATTTATTTAAAAGATTTTAATTATTTTTAATTTTATTAAAAAGAATATAATTTAAATATAAGTAATTTAGTATTCTAATTCCAATTAAATAATATAATAGTTTGCAAAACTGCCTTCTCCTTCAGGCGCTTGGAATTTTATTAATAATATTCGGCATAAACTAATTATCTTCTTAATATGGCTCGTCTTACACTTACTTTTAGAAATAAAATTAAGTAAAATAAAACTATAATAGGCAGTAAATTATTAATTAGAAATTAGCTTATATTAATTACGTTACGGAAGGGCTTGCGGTTAAGTGATTCGGAATTAAAGGATCTAAGATTAAGGCTTTAAAGTTAAAAATACTTAATTTAAAAAATAAAGTTTAAAAGTAATTGCGAGATAAGTAAACTACTTATAATAAGTATAATAATCTTAATTTAAAGCGTCGTAACAAATAATTAACTTGAGGAAGAAGACTTAATATTAGCTTTTTAATATTATCGACCGTTTACTTGCGTTTTTAAAATAAGTTTCGGCTCCTTTAATTTTGATTAAGTTAGCTAAAGTTAACGCTAACCGCTTATTATAATAAGAATAATTTAATAATACGTATTTTGTTTTTTATTTTAAAGAGTTATAAACTGCAAGACTAGAGTTTAAAATAAACCTAATACCGGCAATTTCCTTGCTTATTATTCAGTTTTAAGTTTAAGCTTTGGAGCCAGAACCGGTCCCTTTTAGCCTTCGTAATAAATAACTTATTTTTAATAAAGCAAGAGATAATAAAGAAGCTAATAACGAATCCATAAATAAATGTCCAAGATTAATAAATTAATTAAGATTTATTTGTATTTACGAGGTAGTTTTTAAATAGTCGATGCTCAAAATATTTCTTAAAGTCTTTATCTTATTCTAGTATTAAGCTATATATTAAAGTACTAAAAGGCCGGCAAATTTTATAGCGATAATACTTAAAGGCAATCTTTAATTATATTATTATTAAGAATACTTCGCAGTTTTATTTATTTTCCCAAATTACTTTTTAAGCTTTAAGATATAATATAAAATATTACTTTATTAAAGCTACGGTCGATCAACGGGAAGGATTGTTTCCGTGAGTAATAGTATAGCAAGATCGTCCGTTTCTTATTGCCAGTTGCCTTATACGTGTGCTATTACTTCCGGTCTTTAGGAAAGAGCATTTTAAAATATATTATCGTATAAATTCCTGGCGTTCCTGAGTAGAGGATCTTTTACCTTAATTAAGCTTATAATTACTTTATAATTATAAATAGAGATATACAAATAAACCGGAATATTTTAAGTATTATCGATAATCCGACTCTAATTAATAAAGTAATGATTTCTAAGATATTAAATAAAGCTTTATTAAAGAATATAAGCTATTACTTTAATTATTTATCTAGGCTTAACAAAGTAGTTTTAACAGACCGAGTATAATATTATTTAATTTATTAATAAACCTTTTTAAGAAGTAAAGGTTATAAGGTATTTACGGACCGATTAAAACTAGTCCGCCACGTTTAGCAATTTTTTAATAATAAAAATAAATATATTAATATATTTAATTACTAGTTTAATAAAGAATAAATAAGAAGTTAATAAGAAGAGAATACATCGGATAAGAAGCTATACTAAGGACGGCGAGTGAAAGCATAAGAGTATAGAGTTAGGGTGCAGAATCAGGGTGCAGAGTTAAGGTGCAGCAATAAAGTGCAGAGCTAGGGTATAGCGACAAGAACTAGTAACAAGGCAAATAATTTAATTCGCTAATATTAATATATTAATTTAATAGCTAATAACGTTAAAGTATAAAAAAGCAATTAATTAAATTAACTTTTCTTATATATATTAATATCGAATTAATAATAGTACTTTATTAAAAATAATGACGTATAGCCTAAAATAAAAGGTAAGCTTTTGCTTATAAATATTTTTATGATTATTTCAGATATTTTAAATCACTTCTTATATCGAATATAATAATAATTTACGATTTTTATAAATAATAAGTTGCCTTTTTAACCGGAGCAACTGGCGGTTTAGGAAGTTGCCTCTTATATAAGCTCAATATTATACTTAATATATAGCGGCTATACGTCCTTATTTGTAGATCCGAGAGCACCGTAATAAAATAATAAAAATATATTATACTTTAATAATACTAATATATCGAAGATTAAATAAAAGCCAGAAATATTATTCTTATTCTAGGCAATATAATAAAGAAGTGCTTTAATATTATTATTAAAACTCTTTATAAAATTGAAGAAGAAGTCACGATAATTATTTACGCGGCTGCTAATATTAACTTTCGAGTACCTTTATAAAAAATTATTTTAAATAATTACTTACTCGCACTTCGATTGGCAGCTTTAATTACAAAGATAACTAAACTTCGATATTTTATTTAAGTTTCCAGTATATATGCGAACTCCTTCCTCCTTAATAGCCTTATAAAAGAAAAGATATATTATCTATTTAACCCCGACGATACAAAAGAAGAGCTTAAAGAGATTTTACGGACCGATATAATAAGGCATTTCCAATTCTTCCTTTAAGCTTACGCATACTTAAAGCAGTTAATAAAGCGGCTAATAATAATACGGTTTCTTAACCTGCTAATTTTACTCTTACGACTTATTAATATCGAACTTATTATTTCTTAATCTTATAAAATATACGGCCCGAAAAGATTATACCTTATATCCACGCTTTATTTCTGCTTAATATAACTAATAAAAGAAAAGAGTATTTAATATACGCCAAATCGTAATAATAATATTCTTAACGAAATTCCGGTAAATCTAATTACAAACGTTTTACTTCGACATATTTATTTAAGTACGCGTGAAGTAATTTATATATTTTTATTATATTATATTCTTAAAGCGTTAAAGTAAATATTAGAATAATTAACCAAGTACTTTCTAACTTATTAAGCTATAAGGATAATAATACCGGTCTTCGTTTAAAATAAGAAAATAAAGTAATTTAAGGAAATAGAATTTTATAAGATTAAATCTCGGGCTTAAGAATTTCGTGTTCCTTTATTACGCCGCTTAAAAAGCTTTACCGAACTCTTAAGGTTTAGCTTAAATAATTATAACATTAACCGTTTTGCCGAGCTTAAAGTAAAGTTTATTTTTAAAAATACGTTTAAAGAAAAAAAGTATTTTACGTTAAAAGTAAGAGAAATCGGTCGGTAAGCACTAGCATCTGTAAGACTATAATAATTTATCGCTAGTATTTTATATAAAATAAATATTTCAATAATTATATTTATATAAAGTTTTTTTTAAGACGTTAAAAAATACGACTTCGAAAGGATTAAATATAAAATATATAATTTAAGAAATTATTTATACTTTTATATAAAGATTATTTAACGCTACGCTATTTCTAAAGAAAAGAATAAGTAAAGTCTCTTAACTGAAGTAATATTTGATTTTCTTTCATTATTATCAAGCTTTTAGCTTCACGATTATTCTATAATTATCTTATTACTCCAGATACCGGTCTTTTATTAAGTCTTAAAGTTAAGCGCGGAAGTAATTAGATATTTATTTCTTTTTTCGTTATTAAAACTTTATAAAATAATTATATAAGCAGTAGCTCGTTATTTATTTATAGCCTTGGACTGATTACTAGCGTTATTATTAAACGTGATTAGCTCTCCCTCGACGTTACTTATTTCAAGAATATTATTTAGCGTATTAATAAATAGGTTATAATTAGGTGAATAAGTGTAAGGAATTGGAATAAGCTGCTTATTAAATCTATTATAACTGCTTATTTGGAGGATATCGGGGTCAGTTCCTTTGACGACTCCGAACTTTAGAACGAATATCTTATTAATCTTTTTATAATATATATAAGTATTCACAGAAATTAGAAGAGCGAAGATTGTAATAAGATTTATAATTATAACTTAAGTTCTTAATCGTATATAAGAATAGCTTAAATTAAAACGGCAAAAGAAGTGCTAAAAAAGATATCGCTAAAGATAAATCCGGGACTTTATATTATTAATATATTTATTTTTATTTAATATATTTTTATTTTTAATAATATTATATTTTATTAATAATAATATTTTCAAATAGCTTTCTTTAAGTAAACTAAATCTAGCACTAAAGGAGCCGTTTTCTTCTCCTGATATCCTTGCGTTTGAACGTAATAAACAAGTTATATTTGCGTTATTTAATTAAATTATTATAATATTCGATATTTTCTTTTAAGTAACTTTTTCTTTAATTTATTAATTTATAATAAAATAGCGAGTGCTTTATAAGCTTAAGTCGACGCTATTATTTATATTATAAGAGAAATTATAAATAATCTATTAGATTAAAAAGAACGTTTAAATTCATTCGAAAGCAGAACCGATAAATTATTTATAACTTCTTACGGCTCTTATAATAGGGTTGATGAAGCACGGACGCGCGTATAGTAGAAGGATATTAAGGAACGTATGTGTTTAATTAGTAATATTATTATTTTCTTACTTATAATTGTTATTTTACTTATTATAGCTTTAATATTATAATATTATAATTATTAGCAGTAGCAAAAATAAATAAAGTAAAGAAGTAGTATTTATAAATTAAGTGAAGAAGCTAGAAAGAAATTTCAAAACAACTTTTAATATAATAATCGTGATGCCGATTTATTTATTTTTCTTAATATCTTCTTAATAAACGATCTATATTATATTATATAAAGCCGATATTATTTAATTTAGCTTTTGCTTAAAATACTTTTCGACCGTCTGTCGCGTTTATTTTTAATTATTCTATTATAAAATCTAAGATAGCTTCTTAATATATTTTACCCTTCGATATAAAATAAGTACTTAAGTAATATATTATTATACGATTCTCGCATTTTCTTATAAATTTCAATATATAATCTTCGGGTATAATTAGATTAAGATCTCTGATAAAATGCAAAATAAGTATTTGAATTCGCGAGTAATAAAGAGATTTATACTAAAAGTAAGATAATTTAAAGCCGCTATAGTAAATAACAAAATGAAATAGCGGTAGAAGTAACTGTATACTGCTTTAATCTTTACTTATTATATTTATACTTTTGGATTTATATTAAAATTAAAATATAAAAAGAATATATATTTAAATCGATCTGGAGGTTTTATATAAGCTCGGGGGATGCTCGACGTTCTATAAGAGATACTAATATATAAGCTGTAGTCGTACTAGCAGAAAATCTAATAATTCTTATAAAAGGGCCTATTATCCGGATTACGTTAAGCATATAACGGATCGTTTGTTTATAGCTTTATATTACTTTCGTTATATAATTTCCAAATCCTTAAGTCTAAGCGTTATAATCTCTTTCTTCTAGTGTAATCCTCTTGCCGGCTTTAGTAATTGAACTTACGGGCTAAATATAATATAATATAATAAAATAAAATAATTTAATTTTATTAGGAAAAAGTAAATAAGCGTTTTAGAAAAGATTCTTAATAAATCGAGTCTTGCTTTCAAATAATGCCTTTGACTTTGCGTTTCTTATAAATATAAAGTAATAAGCAAGCTATTATGAAATTCCTTAATATTATCTTAATAAAAATATATATTATAAAATATTAAAACTCTTAGTTTTTAAAAAGCTCTGGTTATATCTTATCTCGCGCTTTTTAATTTAAATAATAAAATTATTAGTACTTTTTATTCAGATTTTATTTAAGGAATTAGAAATTTATAATTATATTTAATTTAGAAAGGAGGCTTTAAAGATCCGTAATCGCTTATTCTTTAGGTTTACGTAATTGAGAATCGTTTAAATTAATTATTCGTTTTACGATTTTGAAAGTAATAAATTTAATATTTAAGTATAATATTTATTATATTATTTAAAATAGTTTAAGTAGCAATCCTTATCTTATACGCAGCTGCCGTTAAATAATTTAAATTTTGCGGCTTAAATTTATATTTTATTCTTTATATTTTATTTCTGTATTTTGTTTCTGTATCTTAACTTTAAGAAAGGATATTAGAAATAATCTTTTTTAAAATAAAAAATATAATATTAGAGGTATTTCTACTTTTGTTTAAGCGGACTTCTTAATTGATCGACGCTGTAGCGGGTCAAAAACAGCTTTTTTAATAAAGGGGCTAGTTAATTTGTAAATATTATCGCCGATATTAACGTGGACTAGGACGAGCACGCTAAGGTTTATTATGAGGATTATTTCACTTATATATTCTGATTTAATATAATGACTTCGATATTTTAAATATCGCCATAAGCCCTCTGAATATTAAAGGACAAATAAATTCCGCTTTTAGTCTTTGCACCTGATTTGTATACTTAGTCTATATACCTTAAATTCTGGATACTGCTCGAATATGCTTATTAAAAATCATAATTTTTAATATTTCTAATTAAATATTAAATATACGTAAGGTTTTATTTATTTAATTTAAAGCGTTATATTAATAATAAATGTACCTTTTAATGTGGAAAACATTAACTCTTATGCTTAATAAATATAGAATTAATAAAAATACTATTATTTATTCTAATATAGCTGCGACATCAGCTATTCGACCTAATGAAATTAATATTATATATAATACTGCTATTATTAATTTAAGTATAAGAATAGTAGTTTTAATATAATAAGATAATCGCATAATATTGTTTTAGGAAATAGTCGAGATTATTCGAAGCTCTTAATAAATAAGAAATATAGCAATCGAGTAACAGAACTTATTCTAAAGTCAGTAAAAAGACTAATATAAGGTAAGTAAATATATATAAAAATAATTATAAGGCTTTAATAAAGAATCTTGTATTAATATATATTAAAGATAAAAAGTAATATTAGCGCTAATCCATTAATATTAATAGAAATAACAATTATTACGAGGCACTTAAATTCCTTTCGTTTGATTTTTATTAAAAGAGAGCAAGTAATTAATAACTATTTATATCGTAATTAACGAATAAAGATAAACGATATAGCTGCAAAAATAGCTGTAGCAATATACTTTTTAATGAAAAGTAATCGAGAACTCCCTTCGGTAATATTGAATATAAATCTAAGTTAAGTATTAATTAAGAAATATGAAAATAGAAATAGAAAATACGTACGTAATTCTTTTATTAATATTTATAAACGAATATTATGGTCGCTTATTTTGAATCTAGATTAAAAGAAGTCCTAATAATATTCTTATAAATATTATTAATATATTAATTCGTGATTAAGAAGTTGTTGACTTGTTTAAGCAAATGTAATAATAAATAATATAATAAGTAATATAAAAAGTAAATATAATTTAATTACTTCTTTGAGTTTTATAAAATAAGTAAAGAATATAATAATGCTTTATAATTACTTTAATTTTAATATATAATATAATATAAAGAACGGAAAGAATAATACTTTATTAATAAAAAGTAGCATCTACATATTAAAGTATAAGTAATAATAACGACTAGTATTTTTTCCGTTAAAGATTAAGTAATACAAGTAAGATACTTATAATCGCGTATTAAAATCGTTTTAATAATAACTCGGGTCGAATAAGAAATAATATTAAGGTTTAACGGATAAGCAAAAGAGCGTAGTATTACTTATATATAAGGATTTACTTTTAAAAGACCTTTAGTTACTTGCTTTTACTATAATTATATCTCGGTTCCCGCTCTTAAATATTATATTAATAAACTAACGTTTAAATCTTATAAGACGACGTATTTTGATTCTTATTAAAAGTATAAGAGCAGGCCATAATAATACAGCTTATAAGCTGAGAAAAATACTATAATTTCGAGGAGTCTATATCGAGGTCTAAGATTATATCGATGCTCTCTTATTACCGATTCGCTTTTTTTATAAAGAGACTTACGGATTAATAATTTAATATACGTTTTAAGCTTTCCAACTTATGTTTTCTTTCTTTAAATATATTTTAATTTAATATTACGTTATTTATTTCTTAAGAGTTAAGCTTTCCTTAAGTAAAATAAAAAAGTAAGTTTAAGGTTTCGACGCGATAATTTTAATATATTTAGTTATAAGTTAAGCCTTAAGAGTTCTTTAAAATAGAAATCTGCTAAATATAATTACGTTTATATATTTAATAGACTCAGCTTTTTACTAAATATAATTTTATAATAGGATAAATATTTATATTATATTATACGTTAATGCCATTTCATAGGCTTTTAAATATAATATTAAAGTTAATTAAATCAAACTTTTAATTAGCGAGAAATTCTCGAAGGATATAACGTTTACTCGCAGCGTTATACGCTAATATTTTAGTATTCATTTTATAAAACTGCTTATTATTATAATTTTTAATTTACTTAAGATTGAAAAAGTTAGTAAAACCGTCTCCGAGATTTTAAGACGCTTTAATATACGTATTTTTATTTTATATAAATATAACGAAGATCTTCGAATAAAAATATAATATTATAATAAAGTTATTATATTAAACTAACGTATAAATCTTGAAAAGTTATACGCTGCCGCCGACGTAATAATACATAACGCTAGTAATATATCTTTTGCGGAGGCGCTAATTATTAGACTTCCAGTTATTATATATCTTTTAATACCTAATTATAGCCGGGCAAATGCGAACGAGTTAATAAGATAAGGGGCAGTTTCTTGGCCGAAAACGCTTGAAAAACTATATACTTTAATAAGTAACGCTATTACGTAAAGAAGCCGTATTCGCTTAAGAAATAAAGAGCTTACGGATCTTATTATAAGCAACCGAGTCTCGGATATTTAATATATAAAATTAATAGGTTTAAAGAAATTAAAAACGTCTGTTTTTATATGACGAGAGATCCCTCGAGAATTAATAAAGGTTCCTTGATTTTAATTAATTTAAAATTAAAATATATTATTGAAAATTTATATAAATCCTTAATTTAAAGACTTATATAAACTTAAAATATATATCTTAATTCTAATAACGAATTTTACGGATTTACTTACGTTTAGCTTAAAGCAGAAGTATATACGACTTACGTAATTAACTTAATTCCTTAAATAAAGTATATAAAATCAAGCTATTTATTACTCGGCTATTTAATATAAATATAATTTGTATTATTTACTTTTTACGCTATTATCTGTAAGCCCTTGCTTACTTAGTTCTATATTAAGTTATATTCTGTTTTTATACCCCGGCTCTGCACTTCGGCTTTGTATCCCGGCTCTACACCCCGGCTCTGCACCCCGGCTCTGCACCCCGGCTCTGCACCCTGTTTCTGTATCCTGTCTCTATACCCTGTTTCTGCACCTTGTCTTTATATCTTTTTTCTATATAATCTCTTTACTTAATCTTTATATTCGTTTTTGGCAGTTATTACCCCGGTCTTATTTATATTAATTAATTAAATTGCAGTTTATAGCACGAAAGATATATTAGAATAATATTATTATAAATTAAGGTAAGAGCATGCGAGGTAAGTTAATATATTGCCTCTGCCTCTTTTCTCCGGTCGGTCTTATTTTTCGAGTTTATAATTTTATTAATTTCCTTTTTGTTTATTTTAACATTTTAAAAAAATATCTGAATTCGGAAAAACTTTAAAACCTTATAATATTCTTAATATAATTAATAGCGATAATTCACGAGAATATTCGGAAAACTCTATAGATTATATTGAAAATATTGATAAAAATATTATACTTTTATTAATTAATAATAGTCGACAAGTATAGGCTTTTATATTAAGAGCTTTTGTAATTAAAGGCTTGATATAAAGTAAATATTACTTTCTGCATCTTAATTGCTTAACTAATATTAATAAGTTTCCCGTTAGCCTTTGGAGTCTTCTAATCATATTATTAAAATAATAATATCTTTATTAATAATTAATATCTTTCGTTAGTTAAGACTTTAATTATTATATGTTCTTATTATTCCTTCTTTATAATATATAAATTTTTTTTACAAAACAGTTAATATTTTACTTAATAAGTAATATCATATCTTAGCACACTTTTGATTGCTTTCTTTATTATTAAGTATCCTATATACTAAAGATATATAATATAAAGTGGATAATTAATCTGCACTCTTATATTAATTATTAATAGCTTTGCTATAAAAGTATAGTATTTAATAATTATATAAGGATTTCTTTACGGCTTTGGCTTCTTAATTATATATTACTTATTCTTAAATATATTAAATAAATAATTTATTAAACGGCAAGAATTAACTTATAATATTTTATAAGTTTCGCTTTAATCTTTCTAATTTTATTTAATTTATATACAGATTTAGTTTTATTAAGATTTATAACTTTAAGGTATTATTTTTAATTAAGAAGATGCTAAAATAATATAATTATATCACGATATTAAAAGCATATGCAATTGCGGTTATATATATCTTAATCGGTTAAATCGAAAGAAATATTAATAATATTCTTAATTTAATTTATATTCGTCGGGTTAATACTTCTTCTCCTTCGTAGTCGTCTTTTATATTAATCTGGAATTAATACCGAGAACAGATTAAATCTCGCAATCTTTAAAGAATTTATTTTCTTCGTAATTATATAGTCGAACATCTTTTAAGAGCTAATATTCTTCTTATTAAGCATTTACTTATTATATAAGTTATTTTAAAATAACTTTATATTAAAAACATTAATATATTATAGCTTATGCATTTACGATTAGTCTCTTATCTAGCTAAGGAACTCTATTACTCTCTCTTCTTAACGTTTCCTAAATAATTAACTAAATTAGCATAGGTTACCTCTCGGACCGTTTTGAGCTAATCGCTTTTATAATTGGCTTAACGCTCTACTCTTAGGCTGTCGTTCTCAGTACTTAGTATTCTAGCAGAAGTTTTACTTCTTTACTTATATTTTACTTATTATATAAGTTATTTATTAGTAATTATAATATATTATATTACCGTTTCGTTATAATATTAACTAATAAGCTTATTATAAGACTATAGCTATATAATATATTTAAATTTCAGCGGAGGATAAGGAACTTTATTAAAGGACCTATAAATAGTATTTTAGCGAGGAATATTTATATAATAGCGAAGTACGAAAACTTTATTTTTTTTATTAATATTATATTTTTAATTAGCTCTTTTAATAAATTATATTATTAAGTTTTTAAATATTATTATTTTAACTTTCGGGGCCGATATATAAACTCTTTTTAATAGAATTTAGTAAACGTTCGTAATATACTTACATCTTTTATATATAGCTCTTTTCGCTTTATTTTCACTTATTTAATTTAATATGCCGCTATATTACCCTTCTTCTTTCCTTAATATTAAGTTATTTGCGAAATTATACAAGACTTACTAACTGAAGATACTTATTACTTATTTTAAGTTATAAACTGCTTTTTAATAATAAATTATATACTTTTAATAAAAACACTTCTTATATTTTATTAATTTAATTAATAAAATAAAATTTACAAAAACTAATTAAGATTTTATAAAGACAATCTAAGCGAATTTAATAATTATAACTTAGATTTCTATAAAAATAGAAATAGCTAATAAATCTTAACGTCGGCGCTAATTTATACTTACTCTCTTACACTCTATCTCTACATCCTGTCTTTGCACGCTGCACCTTATACTATAGAGCTGGGACGTTTACTATACCTGTTAGCTAATACGCGTAACGTTAATCTTTCCCGTTATATAACTACTTCTATAAAAATCACAAATGAATTCACGCTTTATAAAGCTCTAAACTATAATAAAAAGCTTAAATAAGATTTACTTACTAAGCCGGGAATAAGACAGAGTATTTATATTTAATTTATCTTAATATAATTAATAATCCATATAATAGCAAATGAGCTAGCTGAATATAACGTAATAAGAATAAGAAAAATTATTTATATAACGTATTTTTTAACTTTCCGTAGCTTTCCTTACTTATTCTCGTTCTTATAATTAGCGCACAATATTATTAATTTCAGCGCTTTTATATAAATACTTATAAATTCTTAAATATTAAAAGCTCTTACTTAAAAGTATTAAAATTCGGCTTGGCCCTGCGAGTTAATATCTAGCAAGTAAAGACTGCTAATTAAATAATATAAAAATAGCTATCTTAAATAATTCTAATTATTATTAAAGTCGTCGTACGGTAAGGGTCCCTGGATATTTTGTCGATTGTTTAAAATAAGAGATCGGTAGAATTGCCCCCGTATCTGTAATCTCGCCAGAGCAATAATAGTAAGGACGACGGCAGTGTTAATAATACTCTGAAAGTATATTTTGTAATAAGTAAATAAGATGTCTGTCTTTTCTAATTATAATTAATAAGTCTAGCTAATTATTTAATTATATTGTTTTTAATAGGAATCGATTTTAAGATAATCGTGAGAATAATAACGGATATAACAGGTTTAATATTTAATTTAATAATTATAAATAATATTATCTCAAATTAGAACTCTTATAACGGTGTTAAAACGAGCTCTTAATTCTGGAGCCAGAATTGGTTCTCGAGAGGCACTTTAATCTTATTTTTAATAATTACATTTAATCTTTCTTCTAAGAGTATTAGCGCTATTTAAGCGCTGCATAGCCTTAATTAATATTGCATATATATTATAGTAAGCCCATAAAGCCTTTTTAAAAATTAGCTTCTTTTCTTCCTTTATTAACTCTTTACTTAAATTTAATCTTTAGCGCTTTTACTTAGAAGTTATAAATCTTTATACTTTTTTCTTATTCTTTTAGCTTTTACTTAAGATCCGTTAAGCGATTTAATACCTTATAATAACTCCGCGTATTATGAATATTATATTACTTTTAAACTTATATAAGCATCTTAAATAGCAAGAGAACTCGTTCTTATTACGGGTATATTACGAGTTACGTATTGCGGCTTTAGAGCGATACGAGTTATTAGCCGATATTAATAAAATATATATTAACTTTATTATAAATATTATTTATATAAACTTCAATATCGACAATTTCGCTAATTCTTTTCTTTTCTCGAGTGAAAATAATATTAATTTTAAATTATTTACTATCGATATCGAGTAGATTCAGTTCGTTAAGCTAAAGCGATTTATAAAAAAGTTTAATTAGTGCCGAGGACTTCGAAAGCTTATTATTTTAGTTAAATTTAATTAAGTTATAAAGAAAAAATACGAAGCGAAGCTGTCGGTAACTTTAAAGAAATACGAAAATATAGAAGATACTCGTTTCTTTAATCTAATATATTATTATAACGACGATTCAGTTACTTTTATTAAAATACTTGAAGCAATTTCTATTATATAAGTCTGGGGGGCTTAGAAGCACTTTATTAATAAGGATAAATAACTTAAAATTTCGGTAATCGCTTAATTACTCGTTAGAAGTTTTGCGGATTTGCTTTAAAGAATATATAAATAACGTAATTCATTTAACGTCTTAAGTAAAATATAAAAAGCAAGCTATTTTCTTTTCTTAATTATTTAATATAAATACAAACTGAATTGCATACGTTTTACATTATTATCCTGCGGAGCCCTGCTTACTTAGTTTTATATTAAGTTGCACCTTGTTTCTGCACTTTATTTCTATACTTTACTTTTATATATACAGAATTAAGACGTTAATCCTTAAGATTTAAGTATAATATATATTTTAGGCTTGCAAATAACTTTAAAAAGAATTATTAAAAAGGATAAGTCTAAAACTTAGCGCCTTTCGATTCTTATAACGCTATTTAATTTAAAAAGCCACAGAATTATAAGTGTAGTATTATTCCTGAATTCTTTATTAGGTTATTTATTAACATTTTGCCGTCTCTCCGCCTTTATTAGGTTTCTCTTACCTTTATATTTTATTATATTAATAGTATATATAATAGATTAAACGCAAAACTGAGAAAAAGTAATAAAGGCGTTGCCTTTTTGCCGTAATAAAGATATAAAAAATAATAAAGTCGAAAACTATATTAGCTTTATATAAGACTCCTTTAGTCTTACTGGCCCGCTGACTATTTACGGGAAGTTCAAAAGAATAATATACGGTTCTTTAGCGATAGTAAAGCTAATACTTATTATAAGCTGCTCTCGAAGATGTAAAATATTTTAAGCCATAAGTAGTATTAAAGTTAAAGCCTTAAATAAAAGCTTATTACAGGCTCTTGTCTTTACCTTCTGCACGGCCGACGATATTCTCCGGTTTTATCGTTACGTATTAATACTTTAATCTTCGTTTAATATTAATATTAAAAAAACTAATTAATATACTCGACTTATCGAGGTCGCTTTATATATTATTAGTAGGATCGTTCACGTTAAGTTTCGCTATACTTATAGCGCTATAATTAAGCAGAATATAATAATTATCGCTACGTATTATACTTATTAGGACTTTCTTAATTTTATTACTAGCAAAAACTTAAGAATTATTAACTTTTAAATTAAAAGTTAATTTTCATTTAATAAAAAATTATCTTAAGGAAATATTAAAGACCCGCGCGATATCGAAGTTATAACTTAAAATAATCTTTTCAATTCTGTTTGCTAAGCAATTCTCGAATATAATATAATTAGGTTACGTTCTGTTATTTCTAAATTTAAAGATAATAATAATTAAAATAATTAAATAAAATAAAATATTAATACTATTAACGTTATATTTATTATATTTATTTCTTACGGTTAAGATATAGCTAGTATAATTAAGTCGGGCTGGGTTCACTTAACGGCTGACTTAGATAAAGAAATTACGGTGCTTACTCTAAGCTTATATATCCCATTCCTATTAATTAAGACAATAAGTAAAGGCACATATTACTTAAGTTAATGAGAGTCTCTGGAGCTTATTAAATATTATGAAAACGAAAAGAAATAGGCCTTAGCCGAAATAATCATTACATTTACTTTAGTATTAAACGCTAATACTATTAACATTATTGCAAATAATATATTTACATTAAGCCACCAGAACTTAGCGCGAGGTTTGAGATAAAGTAAAATATAATATAATAAAGAAGAAGAAGTTATTATATTTTTCTATTTAAACTTTTAATTACAATTTTAATTAAATATATATTTAATGACTTAAATTCAAAGTAATTGTAATTGTCTAGCGTTATAATATTAGCTTGACTAGTTTAAGAATCAAAACAGGCTCGTAAGAAATATTTAGTTTACCTTACGCAAGCGCAATTAATAAGAGCCTGTTCTAGCAGCTTTCGTTATCTCAATCTGTAGGCTGTTTGGATACGAATATATAAGTCTTATTAATTATATTCAGCGTCTTAAACGCAAAGCGAATCACTACCGCGAACTTACATCTCGAACTTGATTTCTTAAAAGTAATTAATTAATATTCAGACTTATACTTATATTAACTATTACCGCATATAAAATATGTAAATATCAGTAATAAAAGCTTAAAAGAGAGTCTATTAACGTAAGTAATATGAGCTTTAATAAGATAAAATAAGTAAGTATTATATATATAAGAACTAAAACCGGTTATTCAAAAAGTTAAAGGAGAATCTAGCCTTAAATGCTTCCTTATATAAAGCTCTTGTATTAGCATCTATTTTGCTTTTTAACTTTTAGTAATAAATTAGCGCATCTGAAAATAAGGAGTATAAGATCGTTATCTTATTTGCTAAGTAGAGATATTAATATAAATTACGTTATAATAACTCGGAAGTAAGCACCGGTATCTGCGTTATGAATTAGCTATAGCTTTCTTTATAAGTATTCTTATTTCACGTAGCCTATTTCAGTTAATTAATTTAATTAGCCGAAGTTTATTTAGTTTAACTTAAGTGTGACTTTATGCGACCGGGCATAATAAAGGCTTTAATTCACTAGAGCTCTTATTTAATATTAATCTAGCCCTTAACTCATCTATTAGCGGCATTATTTTATTTACTATGCGAATGTACTTATACATATCGCTTCTAAGATAATCTACTATTATTACGCTTTTTACAAATCCTGATAGAGTATCTGATTAATAATCGTAAGCTCTTTCAGTTCTTGCTTGAATTGTTATCGAATTTCGGATTTTATTACGGCCTAATTCTTTTATTAATTTAGCTCTCGTTTAAGCGTTATATTTTCTCTATGCAATTTATTTATTCTCGTATTAAAGCTTACTTATATAAGCTGAATAAGTTATTAATTGATTTAGAAACTTAAGCTATTTATATACTTTTATTAATACAAAAAACTCTTAGATATTGCCGATAGAGCCCGTCCTAGTTGCTAAACTTGCAAGTATAGCCTTAAACGTAAAACTAATTCCTTTATATAATTCCTTATATGCCCCGATTAAATAATCGCTTATATTTTTAAAAAAGAGGTGCCTTTTCTTTAGTAAGATTTTCTATATATAAAGATCATTAATTTCAGTTATAAAACGAACTTGTAATAATTTAATTAATATTTTTACTTTATCTTCTAGAACTTTATTAATAAGAACTTAAAGAAATATATAAAGAAAGACTTACGGATATACTTTAATAATTCTTCTTAACACTTACTTTTCTACTTGCTGCGTTCAAGGTTACTTGATTTAATTAGAGCTATTTAATATAAAATATAAAGGATTGAAAGCGAAAAGGTATTATAATAGTTTCAGAGATAGGCATTAATATACTATTTAGCTTACTTAAGAAAGCGTAATATAATATAAAACTGTTTTTAGGCTCTTAAACTAGAATATTTATTTTTAAAAAGTCCTTTTCTAACTCTATTGCTTTTTAATAATAGCTATTGCTTTCCCGATAAATAATTGCTTAAGACGTAAGAAATAGGCAGATATGGCCTTCGAACTAAATTTATACTCGCGGAGAGAGATTATAGATCAGCCGATAGCTTATAAACTTAAGTAAACTAAAAGCTAAAGTAGCTATTATTTACTCTTATAATAAAATAACTTGCTTAGTTAATAATAAGATAACGAATTTATTCTTATTAAATATCGGCTTATATCTGGATCCGTTTAGAAGTCCCTGAGCAGCTTATAATATATTTATAATAAGATTATAAATATTTACTCTTACTTTTTCGGCGCGATCTTTTTTGTAATACTTTTAATATACGTATACGTGAGAGCATATAGTTATTACGCTGCTATCTAAATTAATAATATAATTAGCTTTATAATATTCTTTTTCGAGATAATTTTATGCTTTTCCCTTTTTACGTCTTTTTATATTATATTAAATTATAGCGAAAAAGTAGCGGCGTATTAGAATCAATTCGATTATCTGGGAATCGTTATTCTTATATAGAGATCGACAGTCCTTTTAGTTTATTACGGATTTTATTACGATTTATATTTGCAGAATTTATATTAAGCTATAGTCTCTGTCTTAGTTATAATTTATATTATAATAACTTTAAGCCTAAAGTTTCGATATCTAACCCTTAGGTTATATCGAACTGCAATGTACGCTTCTTTTAGCCTTTCGGCTATAATCTTTATAATATATAAGTTTATTATTTATAGTTAAGAGACCCAGAACCGTAAAATAAGCTTAATATATATGCTAATTACGGTAATACTTAATCTTATAAAAGCTATAGTTTATGTAATAAGGATTCCAGAGAAATAATATAAACTGCGCTATAATATTTACAAATATAACTATTAAATATTCTATTTTATAATTATCTTTATTAGTTTAATATATATATATTTAAATTATTAAGCGCTTTCGGCTTTATCTATTCGCAGGCTTATCTATGCTTAAAGACCGACATATAGACTTATAATTAAAGTAATTTTCAAACTTATTAACTTTTTATTATTTATATATATAAGTTCAAAATTCAAGCTTTCGTAATCTTTTAGAGATTTACGGCATAATATTATAACTTCAAATTAGCTCTGTCTATACTGCGAAAACTAATTATAATTCCCGCCCGAATTCTAATTTTAAGCAAAAGCTAAATTAGCGTTAACCTCTATCTTATAAATAATTTAATTCTAAACTTATAAGCTAATATAAGCTTTCACTATCGATTCCCGAAGCAGAAGTGCTGGTAGAAAAAGAAGATCTTAAGGTGCCGAAATAGGCTCCGTGATATTTATTATTTTTCGTTTTACGTAAAAATAAATCTTAGTTGTAAATAAAGTTATTTAAGAATACTATACTTTAAATCGTATTTATATTTAAATATACGTACTTAAAGTTCTGGCTTATTCAGTTTTAAATTAACTTTAAATCGGTATCTTATAATATTATAAAGCAAACGTTAGCTAAAAATAAGAACCTTAGTAGTTTTCTCTGCTACTACTCTCTACTATATAGTATTAGGGATTTAGTTATTAGCTTAAAATAAGACGATAAAAGCAGGTATTATAACTTTAACCGTACAAACTTTATTCCCCTTCTTTTACTACTTAATTAATATATTCTTAATTATAATTTAATTTTATTAATATTTATTTGCTAAATCCCTTAATTAAGCCGCGTACTATTCCAGAAAGCGATATTATTTAATCGCTTTAAAGCGAAGCTCAGAACGCGGCAAGTATACTTGCGATAGCTATTGCCGCTATTAATAATAAGATTTAGAGTGCCGCAGGTATAGCTAGAACAGCTATTTCTAAACTCGATTCAATTCAAACGCTAATTTTAAGAAATTATTTACTTAAAATTAAGTAATTCTGCGTAAGCTTTAATAATTATACGAAATATAATAACTTGCCGTTAAATATTTCTGATATAATATTAAAAGCTATTATAAGCTTTATCGGCAACGAAGTCCAGTCTCTTTAGCCTTTAGAAGAGATTATAGTAAAAGTTATAATAATTATTTAAGATTCTTTTATTTTCGGCCTGGGATTCTCGGCTATTTTAGTTATTATATTTTTTTATTTAATATTTTAATTAATTTCTATTGAAACTCTCTTTCTAAAATTAGGAATCTATTTATTAGTTATATTATACTTTATTCCTTTTATTATATCTACTGTTATTCTTTACTACGTATAATCAAAAATAAAGAAGTTTAGATTAATTGTAGGATCAGTTATAGGAATAGAAAAAGGAGATATGATTAATTAATATATAAGAGATTTTGTTTGTGCTAATATTATAATATTATTAATAATTTTTATATCATTTATTATATAAAAAGGGCTTAAAGTAAGTAGTTAATATTGCTTTTCGGGTTTTATTATTCCGTTATTACGTTATAAATTAAGCCTAAGAAATGTAGCTTTTTGCACTCGCTTTTAAGAATAACTTTATTCACTCGCAAGGCAATTTATAAGACTTACGATATACAAAATTCTTTATTTCTTTTATAAAAAATATTAATCGTCATTTTCTATTCTTTTTTATAAATTATATTATTTATTACACTTACTTCTTCTTTTAAACGTAATAGCTATATATTTTATAAGATCATATTATTATTAATAAATTAAAGTAAAAAAATTATGGCTCTTTGTAATCGCCTTTTTTGCGATATGCAATAAAACCTATTTTCTCGGTTTACACGTAATTCTTTTCTTTTTATAGCTTTAATATATTAGGATTAATTCGTTCGCTTAAAATAGAGTTTCTGTCTACGTAATTTATTTATTATCCGTATTATAGAAAGATTAGTATGAGCCGTTTTCAGACCCCGAATTATATTTGTCCTTAAAGAAGTGCCTTTCTTAATTCTTTTATTTTTAAATTATTAATATATAAGCTTTCAAGGGTATAAAATTACTTTCTGCACCGAATTCCTTAGAATATAAGAAGAGTGGAAATACGGTAGTATTATATGTAATATGTAATAAATTTAAAACGTCATATTATACGCAAGAATTAGAGATATTATAATATTATTATTATTAATACCTAAATCAGGAGTTTTCTCACTTCTTCGCACTACTATATTTGAAATAAAATAAGTTACGAAAGGCAAATTTAATCGGGTTTATTTTTACTTTTAAATTATATGTCTTTTAATTATAAATAAATAACTTATTCCTTCAATTAATATTAAGAAATAAATTAAAATAAAGGTTATAAACGATACTATATTGAACTCGAACTTAAAAATAATTCGTAAGATGCTTTTATATAATTATTATATTTATTTCATGTAATTGTGCTTTCGACTTTCGTGCTCCTGTGCCGGATTTAAATGTAGCTTAACGCTTCTTAATTCCGTACTTTATAAGGCACTCTGCAATACTAATTAGAATAATAGACTTAAATTTATTAATATTAGCGCCGTCGACCGCTTCTCTAAACGCGGTAATAATAATATTTAGGCTTATAACTAATAGCTCGTTAATTATTTGACTAGCTCCAAAATCCTTATTATTAAAAGAAGCGACGAATATAACTAAATCGCAAGTAAGATTAAATTGCGTATAAACAGAACCTTAATAAAATAACTGCATCTCGAATTAATTAATAATATTCTTAATAACACGGCGACCGCTAATAGCGTCGCCGGGCTTAATAAGGACGCCGTTTTTAGGAACTATCTCGGTCTAGAAGATGCCTTAAGTAACGATTTAAAGCTTAGTAACGCGGGGGTGGATGTAAGGAGTATTAAAGCTATAACCTTTCAAAAATCCGATCGCTATACTTAATCCAGAACTAATAAGAGCAGGGAAAGTTTGACGGTTAGCGGCGATAAGGTAGCTTCCTTTACTTATTAATATTAATTAATTAAAGCTGAATTTGAATTGCTTATCCTATAATAAAAGAGTAAATCGATTAGTAGTAGTATTAGTAAATGATAATTACTAGGTAAAACTGAGCCTAATTATTGTAAGTGTTATAAAAGCGATAGTAGTACTTTATCCTGGCTCTGGATATATAAAAGCTATAGTAGCGACGTAGATCACGACGGCAAAAGCAATAACAAAATTAAAGAATATATTTAAAAATAGATAAAGTATTAAAAGTAAGGCAAAAAAGAATTAACAATAGTTTTAGAGTTTTTAATAATTTATCAGAAATTAAAGTATATGCTAAATAGGAACTCTTAAATCTTTCATCTTTTATAGTGTGATAGTAATAGTACTAATATAGCTTTATAAATAAATCTACGATTTAAGGAGCTAAAGTTTAATTCTTTCGCAAGCTTTCCTTCGAAAGAGCTACGGAAGCATTATTCACTGAGAGCTATTTTAAGATCCCGAGTTATATCCGTTCTTATAAAAGCCTTTCTTAAATATCTTTATTTTTAAACTCTTAATACGTAAATATTAAACGTCAGATAATATAGACTTTATTAATTAGTATTAAGTAAATATAAATTAAAAGAAAGCTAATTTTGTGAAAAGCGTAAGATAATATTTATATATTAAAATACTTTCTCCAATATTATTATAATAGCTTTTACTTTTTAAATTAACTTTAAGTAAAACAAAATTTAAAGCAAAAGAATATAATAGCGCGAAAGAAATTAAAATAATAATTAATATCTTTTATATTAAATGCGATTATAAAAAAGAACGAGAATAGCAGGGGTATATTACGGGCAAGGGAGTTATAAGCTTTTTCGGCGCTTTACTTATATAAATTAAATATAAGAATAAGCTATTAAAACGAAAAACGCTATTAATAAAGTTATTAATTATTTATGCTGATTACTGTACTAAATTAGACTAAAATGGTAGACTTAATTAAAATCATATCCTTAGTATCGAAAGACTTCATAAGACTTCTGTAAAATTAATACTGAGCCTCTTATATAAAAAGATTAAAGAAGTTATTTTAAATATATTTATTATTATAAAAAGCTTCCTCATAAATTTAATTAAAATAATAAATATAAATAGCTACGTAAAAGAGTAAGATCTACTTTTTTAAAATATTTAAAATCTTTTTTTTAATATGAAATAAGGATTAATAAGTTAAGCTAGAAATATAATAAGTTAAATATAATACTATTATTAAATTTAATAAAAAGTTCTTTATCTTCTAATAAGCTAGTCGAAGATGCCGCGAGTATAATAAGAGAGAAGATCTACGAGGAGGGGCTATCGCGCTTACAAAAGGGCGCGATTACATCCTGCGACGGGTGCGGGTTTATATTTCGAGGTGCAAGTAAAAGAAGTAATAAGAATCTAAATTATTATAACTATAAGGGGTTAATTTATTTCTAAAACGCGCGAGAATTAATTAATAAGCAAAAGAAAGATTAAGAAATAATAAGACTTATTTAATTTTAATTAAATTTAAAGTTTTAATTTAAAAGCTAATATAAGATATTTATTAAAGTTTTACGACGCGTTATAAAAGAGATACGCATAATTAGTAGCAGTTTAAATCGTTGGGGTTATAATAGGATTAAAGATTAATAACTACTCCAAACTAATACTAAGAAATCGGCATTATACACGTTAACTCGTTATCAAATCGAGAATATAATAAGCTAAATAATGCGCTTGTAAATATTATATAATAAGATTATTCTTATATTACGTTCTCGAAATCCATAATTCGTTCATTGCTTATTATAGCTTCGTTTTCCTAAGAATTCTCGGTTTCCGGACGACTTTTTTATTTAATAAGATATTTAACCTTCTTTTTATATAATCGCTTCTTAAATAATCTCACGTTTAAATAATTCCCTTCGTAAGTAATCTCAAAATCTCGAATAAGCCTTTACTTTATATCCTTTGGCTTCTGCTATATGTTATCCTCGTGCGGAAAGCCTTTTTAATTTATAAGGTATTACGTCGTTTTGCCTCGTTTTCACTTAGCAAGCAGCGCTTTAGCTTCTTATATCTCTTCCCCGGCATCGATTGCAACCGGCTAAGCTCCCATATTTTGGCTATTATAAAGCGGCTATGTTACCGTACTCTTTATATATCCAAAGCTAGTTGTCGGTATGCTTCTGTGAATATTCTCGACGGAGTCGATAGTTATTAATAAACCTGGCGTAAAAAAGGGGAGAATATCTTAAAGTTATAAATTAATTAAATCCGTAAGAATATTAGAAAGATATAATAAAAAAGCGCCGAGGCCGCACAGAACCCAATCTTCTTAGAGAAGCTCAATAAGAAAAAAAGCAGCATCGGCGTTTGCATCGAAGTTTTAAGATTTAGCATTATTAAAGAAGTCGTCGGTAACTTCCGACGGAATTATCCAAAAAGAATCGCAACTACCTCCGGTTTAAGGAAATGCTTCGAGATAGTTATTTAATAAAGATAAAAGCGAAGTATTAATACAGTAGCGATCGTTGTGCTTATCCCAGACGTTATTATTTAAAGTGCTATTATATAATAAGGAATTATTATTAACTTCTTTTATTTTAAAAGTGTCCGCTAAGCTTAAATTAAAGTTTATTATCGACATATTTACAAACTTACAGTCGAAGGGGTCTTTAAAGCGATCCTTAAGAGCTGATTTCCGATTAAATAATACTTTAAAGTCCTTATTCTTTAACTTTCCTTAAAGCCGAGGCCGTTTTATTTTAGCAGCGCTTTATATTTCGGCTCGTTCATTCTCGCCCTCCTTTCGCTAACGCCTGCGCTTCTTCCTTATATTAAGCTTATAAATACTATAAATGTCTTCGAAGTGGTGCTATAAGTTTACTTTTAAAAGAAGCACGATAAAACATAATAAATACAAGTATAAAATAAAATCCTTATTAAATAAGCTAGCGATATAATCCGGGATATATTTAAAGATATATTCTTATTATTTAAGTCGTTTTAAGTAATATTATAACTGCTTAGCCGCTAGTAGCTATATTTTCGCCAAATATCCAATATAATATCCGGCGTAAGCCGTAGCGCTGCGAAAAGTAATTAAGTCGCACCGGAAAGGTAAATCGAGATTATCGATATGCTCTTAATAATAGGCTTTTTAATCTATTTCGTTAAGTATTTATTTATTATACCGGAAACAAAATTCTGTAAAACTAAATTACTTCTTATAATAAACTTTAAAATATTAATATATATGCTTTTACTTGCCTTTAACGTTTTTAATATTAATGCGATTTATTAACTGAAAATAATATTAATAATAAAGAGTTATCCTTACTCTTTAATTACTTGCGCGTAAGTTAGTACTAGACAGCGGCCTTTTATAAGCTACAATACTTCTTAATACGTAATACGGGAATCATTTATACGGAGAATAATAAAGTCTTAAAGAGCGGAAATGCCTTCTTTATTCCGTAGCGGGGCTGAGAGCGTCAAAATACAAGAAAGGCAATCGCGCTTAGGAATTATATGGCGGACAACGCGATTAAAATAACTGCGGTGCCACTCGCCCTAATCGCTTTCCTTATATTAAGTAATATATAAACGCAGTTAAGTCCTGCGGTAATTCGCTAACTCTACGCTAATAAGCTTTTACCGTTACTTATAAACATAGCGGCGTTACGTTTAAAGCTCTTTGCGCTCCTTCTCCATAATCGAAGCGTTAACCTAAAGAAAGAGATTCTCGATCTATTCGCAAAGATTTATAAAGTCCCGGCGCTGCTTCAGTTCGTTTAAGTTCTTTATTAGTAATAAGTGCTAGAGATCCAGGTTTCTTTTTATAAACGCGGCGCGAAAGTCTTATATAATATCTTATTATTATTTTAAGCTAAAGTAAATTACTACGCCGTTTATATTACTTATATTATTTAAATAATAGCCGCTTATAATCTTTGGGTTTCTATGCCCGCAAAACTTCATAAGCTGCCCTAGTGAACGACCGTCTATTAACAATTAATTAACCTGTAATATTAATAGCACTCGAAGTAAGGACTTTTTATTATTTACTTTAATAATTACTTCCTTTTAAGGGGCATAAAGCCTTATTCTTAATATAAACCTATCCCTTTTTGCCTAGTTTAAGTACTACGTGCCCTACGCGTTCTCGTTTTTACTCTTTTTAATCGGTCTATTTTTAGATATTTTAAGGAAAACTAAATCGTTTTTTACACCGTTCGCTTAGTTTATAATCCGGAACTTCTTCTTTAGCGGCGGTCTCGCAGCGAGGATATCGTTAATCGTACAGTAATCCCTAAGTGCGCCGGCTAAAAGAATAATAACTAGTAAAAATAAAACGCTATTAACGAAAAGGGGAAGCGCAGGCTTTAGCTTTTTATATAACGTATGTTTTAATTTATATATAAACTATTAGCAATTCATTTAAGCTTTAAAATAATAAATAATCTTGACTTACTTTTTAAGAGTATTTTCTATACTTTTAATAAATTCTTTCTTAAACCTTATCTTAATCTTTGGCTCTTTGCTTTTTTATATAATTATATAAACGAGGTCTTATTAAAAATAATTAATAATAAAAATATCTTTATATTTTCATTTTAAGCTTAGTATTTGACCTTGAACTTCGCCTTATATATTTCTTATAACCTTACAGAAGTATAACAATGCAACTTTAATAAGGCATTCAAATTTACGCGGCACCCTTCGTGGACGTAATTATAATAATTACGCTACTAAAATAATTCCTTTATACCGACATAATTCTCTATCGTGAAAAACGTAAGTACTACTTTTAATTTAAATAAGCTAATTAATTTCAGGAGCTCGTTATTAATATACTTCTTGCTCGTTAGTAAATATATTATCGGTAATTATTTTAGCGTAAGAAGGCCGGCAGGTATATTTATAAAAGCTATTAAATCATAAACGTTTTAAAGAATAATACGGCTAGTCTTCCGTATATATATTAATATTAATTTTCGCATTTTAATTCGTATTATATTAATAGTTAGCATTCCATTTACTTTATTTAGTTTCCCGGGGATTAAGAATCCGATAGCTTTAGCGACGTGCTTTGCAACATCTATATAATATATATCTAAGCCTGTAAATTTCCTCTTATACTTAATACGTATTAGTGTTTTCTATACTAATCTCGGGTTTATAATATTATCAACGTACGCTAAGTAAAATTCCTATATCTTATCGTATTATAATTTATTAATATCTTCCTTAAGACTTCTATAAACGGGATCGTTATTAATATTGAATTTGTCTTTAAAGAGCCCTTTCTCTAAGGCCGCATTAATCTGCTTATCTGGATTTAGTCTTCTTTAATTTAGCTTATCTAGCTCAGTGCTTATAATATGCGGTTTAATAGAAAGTCTTTATAAAATAAGTAGGTGAAAGATAATAAGAAAGTAAAAGATAGTAAAAAAGTGAAAAGGTAAAAAAGTAAAAGATAAAAAATAATAAGAAGATAAAGAACGATAAAAAGATAAAAGACGAATAAGTTAAGTAAAAGTAACCCGCGGTCTTATTAAGCTTTTAATAAGGTTTTAATAAGGTAATACAGAATTTATATTAACGCAAAAGCGGGAAAATACAATAATAAGAGATATGCCCCTCGGTTATATAAAGGTAAGCATAATAAGAAGCTTAGAAAGGAAAGAAGTAAAGTCTAATTTTAAATTAAGTAAGGTAAATATTTAAGATCCTTAGCTAAAGAAAGAGAGAGGCCTTTTCGGGCCTCTCGTTAAAAGTTAACGATTTCTAGTAAGCGTATAAATAGGAAGGTGAGTAGGCCTGAGCAGGCCTGAGCACACTTGAGCATACTTAAGCCGAAGCTGAGCCGGGCCTGAGCCGAGCCTGAGCAAGGCGGCGCTGCTCACGTGAGACATATGGATGGGAAATGGAAACATTTCCGTGGTATAACAGCTGTATTTGAGGAGTTAATGAAATGAACCACAGCCGCAACAACACTTAGCCTCTCTCCTTTAGACCCCCAGCCATCAAAAGAGACGTGTATCTTTGACTTGGCGGCTTGGAGCTCTTGTATAACCTGAGGCTTAAAGAATGTAAACATATCGTATATTCATTGAGCTGTAGTTAAGGCTGAATTAGGGAGAGCTTTGGTAGTGGTAGAATTAGCGATATATAGCAATTTTTTGAGGTATGGCGAGACAGCCTTTTGGTGTTTAATACTGTTCATAATAACCCACTAGAGGAAGGCGTTCTTAAACTCTAAATAGCGAAATGGTATGATTTTGGCGTATTCTCCATCAACAACCCTAGAAGCTTGTCCTCCTTGGATTTCCTGTGGATTTGAAGGTAAAGGAGGGAGTCTGAATGTATCGCCACCACGATCAAGGTAATGGACTGTGAGTAGGTGGTTTTGGACGTTTCAGAGTGTATTAGAATAGAAGGTAAACTCCTTATATTTGCTGAAGGTAGCATCATAGTGACCTAGAAATTAGACTCAAAAAGTAATGGCAGACTAGATAAATACATACAGCGTTTACAAGACCGAAAAGTAGGCTTTTTAGGCTTATTGGCTTTAATTAAGAAGTATCCAAGCTGCCAAACTCATTGAGTTTGTGGTCGTTTAGGCACAGGCGCCAGGCTCTTTCCAGGAAGTAAATTAGCCACAACTACTGGCCGATCGTCCTACAGAGGCTCTCCAAAGCTATACGGCGAGTAGTCGAGAGGAAGATCTTGATTTTGAGGCTCGTAGGGGTTGTATTGAGTGTTGTATATAGGCGTAGGAATCTTGCAAAGGTCTTTAGGCCGCTGGAGGAGTACATTTGGCTGGGGAGCCATTATACGTTGAAACGCGCTCTGTAGAGGTACTGAAGAGCTCGTAGATAGTAAAGATGATGTTTGTGATATATTATCACTCAATTCAATAGGAGAAGACAGTTAAGACATGTTTGGTGGAGATATAAGAGATCAATTGACGTAGTTAAGGCTAAATGGACGATATTCTAAAGATATTAAGGTTACCGGAGGTAGTCTTTCCGCTCCGGCTTGGCGAAACCCCTAGGAATTCGGTAAAAATCATACCAAAACACTATGTATTCTACCCCTCACAAATCCTATAATATAATGGCGCTAGCTTATAAGCCGCTTATAAGCAGCTTATGAGCTTACTGACTTATATAAATATATCTCTTCGCTGATTGGCTTACAGGAATGGCTCAGCTGACTGACTTGCTTGTAAGCTAGCTGACTTAATGGATGGCCTGCAAGCGAGCTCCTCTTCGTTCTATCTTGGCCGAATGGATTTCCAACTACATCTCCATAATTCCTCAAAGGTTTTGATTTCAATCTTTTTCAGATGACCTCAGATCATCTCCTACTTTCAATATTGAGCTTCCACTTTATAAATAGAGCCTAGAGTCTTGCCCATGGGTAGTCTTTTCGTTTCCCGTCAAATCGATATAGACGCCGACTTCAATGATTTGACTTTGATCTATTGAGTCCTTCCGTTGAAATCAGAGATATGGCAATTAAACTATCCCAGTAATACAATCCCACTTACCGTCAGCCCTTCAGAAATAAATCTTGCCATGCCCCACTCTCGACCCGCCAAGACGGCAGAAAAAATGTCGTGATGCCTTCAAAAAGCACGCCTTTTCAACAGAACTCCATCCATCAGTCACAAACAACCTGATTCAGCAAGCGTTCCAGCAATTTGGTGATAACCCCGAGATTCCCTTATCTAATCGGTGCAAAACATTTCAAATTTTTTGACGCCTAGAACGCGAACGGCCCGACAAGTCGGGTTTTCCGCCATCGTACCAGCTCCACCCTATGGATGACATGGATATCAGAGAAATCCCTTCCCGTTATTTGTGGAGTCTTGTTGATGCATGAGATTTAAGAGGGATCTCTGCCCGCGCCGCAAAAAGAAAGCCCAAACCAACATCGAATCTCAAAGTCCTGGATCAAAATACCTACAATGAGTGGTGAGCAGCATCCAAAGCAGGCTGTGGACGCCACAAGCGATGAGTCCAGCAATGCATTATACGTAGCGCCAAAGCCAGTATCACGGTTTACAAGATGGTATCGCAGTCCCCTGTTCAATGTGATTATTGTTGGATTGATTTCGTTCACGCAACCTGGTATCTGGAATGCATTGAACAATACTGGGGCGGGTGGCCAACAAGAGCCGTACCTAGTCAACGGAGCGAACTCGTTGACTTTTGGGTATGTTCAAATGCCTATCATAAAATTGAATGATTGACTAACAATTCCTTGCAGGATTATGGTATTCGGCTGCCCGCTTTTCGCCATTCTCTCCAACAAGTTCGGCCTCAAGAAAATCCTCATGCTTGGTACTCTCGGCTACGCTCCATACTCCGCATCACTCTATGTCAACAATCGATACGGAACTGAGTGGTTCGTCCTGTTCGGCGGAGTCACCTGTGGCATTGCAGCCTCAGCACTTTGGGCTTCAGAAGGAGCCATCGCACTCGGCTACCCTACTGTCAAAGACCGCGGCAAGTTCAGTAAGTCAACTTCATTGCTGTACTGTACATGCATCCGAAGATGACTAATATCCCATAGCTGGAATCTGGCTTGGACTTCGAGAGCTCGGTCAATTGATCGGGTCTTCCATCCAACTCTCTCTCAACGTCAAGAAGAACCAACGCGGGAAAGTGGGCTATGAAACATATCTCGTCCTCATCGGTCTCCAATGCGCCGGCCTTCCTCTCTCATTCCTCATCTCACCTCCCGAGAAAGTCATTCGGCCCGATGGAACCAAACTCGAAGATCCTACCAAGAACAAGGCAGTTCTCAAAGAGTTCCGACGCGCATGGGCTCTCCTGAAAACGAGGCGAATTTTCCTTCTCCTGCCAATTCTGGTTGGGTTTAATTGGAATGGCACCTATCTCAACATCTACTTGACAAAGTACTTTTCCGTCCGATCACGAGCACTTGGTGCACTGACTACTGGAATCGCTGCTACCGCGGCGAACATTTTCTGGGGTTGGTTTCTTGATCTCAAAGTCTTTTCTCGACCGAAGGTTGCCAGAATCGCTTGGTTCTCTTTCGTGACCATCATGTTGTCTCTCTTTGGATGGCAAATTGCCAATCAGAAGAAGTATGAGGACATTATCCCGAAAGTCACACTTGACTGGGATACTCCTGGTTTCGGAAGAGCGTTCGCTTCGACTGTTTTGTTTCGGTAAGCTCGTTGTCACTAGAACGAGGAGTAAACAAATTCTGACCTTTTGCAGATTTATGAACGAGAGCCATTACATGTTCGTGTATTGGATCATCGGGACCTTCAATAACGATATCGAAACCCTCACTCTCAGCGTGGGAATTGTTCGATCCTTTGAGTCTTTCGGATCGGCGGTCTCTTTCGGTCTCGGTGCCGCCCATGGTGTCTCTCCAATGGCAAACCTCGTGACAGCTTTTGTGATGTTCGTTATCTGCATCCCAACCACATCTTTGGTCGTGTTCCAGGTCCCAGAGCATCCGACTGAGAGAGAATTGCTAATTGAGGAGTCGACTGACGATATCGTGGTGGGCAAAGCGGCTGTTGCACCTGAAAGGGGCCTCGAGGTCTGAGTCGAGCTTTTTCTTAAAGCTGCCTCGCTTTCGATTAGGTTTCGAACACTATTAGCGCTGTCTCAAGCTCGACACGTCCTCTCTTCTCAATCTGGGAGATCCCTTCAATATTAAATTATTTTCTATCTACATATTCATTTTCGCTTAGAAAAGGGACCCTCTTATAGCAGTGGCATAGGGAAAAGCGGTCATGCAGCCCCAAGGGGAGTTAAATCTCGCCTAGTGTGAGAAGGTATGCCTAAAGAGCTATTTTGTGTATCTATCAAATTAAGAGGATTGGAACCCGGCCTTAGTGTCCTGGTGGTGCGCTTTTGCGCGCTATCTTTAACGCTATTTGTCCTAGTTACCGCCGTTCTCTCGGCAATGACGGGATGACGAAGCTTAGCCTTGCAACACAGCACAAGAGGAATGCGATATTTGACCCTCACTTATCTCCTTAATTATCCCCAAATATTTTTGCATGCTCTTGATTTCAAAACGACAAATATCGAATCTTGCGAATTACAGGCACAAAACCATTAGTGAATACACTTCTGGCGACTGTCGCTTACTATCAAGTCGACAAGCATCCTTCTAATCTCACCCTCAAAAATGGCAAAACAAAGAACACTGCGCAATTTCTGGAGGCATCGGTCTGGTGCGAACGACAAGAGTCGTTTGTTGCACCCGCCTCCTTATGAATTCCCTGGCGAGGGTCACCTCAAACCGAGATCGAAGCTCGCGTTTACTCTCAAATTCTTTCGTTTCTCTTCCACAGAGCCAAAACTAGAGCCACGGATTTTGGCTACTGATATCCCTCAGTGGTGTTGGTCCATTTTACAGTGCAGAGAGTGGATAGCAGCAGTTCTGATGCATTACATGAACTACGGGCGGCCTGTCGCTGTTTCCATGGCGGGGAGATTCGAAGGATACGGCCCAAATATTTATTTACGAGACAGACAGGAATGGATCAAGATACTGGGAGAGCACAATGGAAGGGGCGTCTATGAAATGATTTTAAGTGTTCGACGGTCCAAAGGTGCAGTGCCAAAAAAAAATCACGATACCTCACTGGGGTGATTAAGTAGGCTTTATTAAGTCTGCCACGGTCAGTTACTATCAGATGTGGAATCGGATTGAGCTCGCTGGTGTATTTTCCCGAAGACAGGTGGTTAAATCTACAAAGCGAAGACTAGAACCGCCCGGGATTATTAGGAGGTCGTATATTATTCCTTGTTAGCGGATATTAGGTAGATTGCATCAAATAGGTTTCCAGCGCCATAGATAGAAGCACTCTTGCATTCCTAAGGGATCATATTATCAATGGTTCTCTCCTTTTACAACACTACCAATCAGCCGCGGTACCCCGCGGATTAACTGGTCGTCTTTATCTCGGAAAATATTCGTAGAATAATAGTTCTTTCTTTTCCTCTAATACATATTACATTTAAAGCTAGTTAATCTTCCTTTCTTGTAGTTCAACCCTCTCTAGTTCCTCGCTCTCTGTAACCTCTCTTATTCTACGCCTTTTGGGTTTTCTCCTGGCATCATATTTGAAACGAGATATTTTTGATTTTGCAGGAATTTATAAATATTTACTGATATTGATAATCGAGCGGATAGTATTGGGAACTATTGCCCATGGAAAGTAAACAGCAATAATTCCCAAATCTACTGTCTCAGACAGAACTAATAAAAACATCGACATAATGAGCTCAAAGAACTGTCAGTGTAGCCCTTAAGATTGAGCATTCAGAAGTACACTAATTTAAACAGTAATAAGCGAGAGAAGGACAAGGCGTCAGCCAAATCAGCCAACTAAGTGAATGTTTTGGAAGATTTTCTGCTGCGAGTCTGACAGGTGATTTCTCAGGAAGGAGGAACTGAATTTGCAAGGCCGATTCAGAAAGTTCTTACTCAAGTTTCGGGGGCAGTAAGTCACTCCGGTCACTCCCCTTGTCTTATCATTCGTCTCGCTTGTCTAAGTTGACTGCCAACCCAATAACCGGTGGCGATGAGTAACACACCTCTCATATCTCAAGACTGAAATGTTACCAAGTCTATGAGGTAGTTGCTAATCACCTTTTCACGTAGCCTGCTGGATTCTATGGTACAGTAGGGTGCATTTAGTCTTCGCACCCCCCTTGTATATTTTACCTAGCGTGCTAAAATATAGGTGATTTTGGGGATCCAGGATATGAACTGCGCAGTTCAGGAAGCCTGAAACACTAGACGCTAGCGGCCGCTTACAAGGGAAGGTGGGAAGACTAAATGCACCCTACTGTACAGTATTTGTAATTAGAATCCGACGAATGAAGCATATCAGCTTCCTGGACAGTCTCCTCGCTGGCAGGTAGTACTTCGACGTAGTTGATGGGGAATAACACCACCTGCCCGTTGAGTTCCCCTTTCCACCAATCCATGTAAAAATATTCTACGAGTCGAATGACATCGCCCCGCCGAAAGTGCATCTCGCTTGCTCCTGGCTCACCGAAGTTGAAAATGGCTCGAACATGAGTAACATTATCTCGGTGGAGGTTTTTTGTGGTTGGGATCGGTATTCTGATGACCAGGTTGGCCGGAAATTCGAAGGTCATCCCATCAAGCCTCCCTCGCCACCAATGATCGTTGATGATCTTGTTCACAAGGATGATGTCGCCTTTCTTGAAGTGCTCATATGGACCCTTCGCACGAACAGCAAAGGATTGGAAAGTTCCAAAGACTGAATGTGAGCAGCCTCGGGAATGCAAAGTTTTGGATCCTCCAATATTCAACGGGTTTGGACAGACTCGTGTCCTGGCCGTGCCTCCAAAATGACAAGTCTATTTGAGTCAGTCTAGTACCACCAAAAACAATCTCTCGCATGTTCTCACCTGAGCGGAGAACTCATCTAGCGAATCACCGCAGTTCTCAAGGATTCCAATACCAAGAGTGCCAACATCAGCATTAGAGCCAGTCTGCAGGTTGTCGATACCTCCACGTAGACCAGGAGGATCCAGTGCTAAGTGCGAGATGGCTTGATTGTTGAGGTACTTACGTACGAAATCTTTGCTGTGAAGACACTGTGATGAAAGGTCGTTTATCCAAGCTGGGTTCTGCAGTTTCTGGCGGAGGCCGTAACGAAACTTTGCATCGGGCTCTAATCGTTCCAAATGTTCTTCCATCAGTTCGACCTATTCGACCAATTAGATTCAGTAAACGCTCCGAACGGCGATCCAGGTGCTTGCTTGTATCAACTTATCTGGCTGTAGACTTAATGACGGAGTCAAGGATTTCCTGAGCCCGCTGGCTTGGTCAAATTTCTCGTTAGTGACTTCTGCTTCCTTAATTGGCTTGACAGTCGTCTCTGACAACGAAGTCACCAAGGGTTTTCTTCTCATGTTTGTTGAGATATTTGGCTTTTGCGTCTGGTCTGCTATAAGGGTAGGTCGAGATGTGGAAGGCGACGCGATTGATACAAGCCCCTCGTGGGTTTTCGTAGCGTAACCATTTCCCGAAACATCCAGATCCGTAAAGCTGCGTAAAACCTCGACTGCTTGGATCGGGGTTTCCAACGAAATTCTTTTGTAAGTGTGGTCTGAGTTGAAACTCTTTAGCAAGATGTGCCAGAAGGATAGCTATACTTCATTGCTCACCAGAAAGAATCCATAGGTGCTGTAGAGCTTGAGATGCAGGGGGCCTATCTGTCGGCTGGGTAGTGAGGAGTTGTCGCAGGAATTTAGAGCATTCACTCGTGATGCCGCTGTCGAAGAGGGCATCATAGGGGAAAAGGGACTTATCATCGCAGTACTTCATCAGGGACTTTCCGGGTGGGAAGGGAACAGTGCCAGTGATGAGACGATAGATGATACACCCAAGGGCCCATATGTCAACGGAGTTCGTATAGTGGTCATGGGAATCCTCTGCATTCAAGTAATTCAGTATTTCCGGAGCCATGTATGACTGTGTCCCATTTTTGGTATAGAACGCAGTGGTGTCGGTCAACCTCTTGCTCAAACCGAAGTCAGCAAGCTTGACCCACCATAACGGAGGGCCATTGACAACTAAGACATTCTGTATGTTCTCAGTTTAGCCCAAAGCTTTTCATCTGCGGGTGTTTTTAACCCACCTGTGGCTTCCGGTCCCGATGTGCGAAGGATTCTGCATGCATGATTCGTAGGCCAGAAAGTATCTGTTCCGCGATACTTCTGGTCTCGGACTCCGGTATCCTTCCTGAATTTGCAATCACGTTCTTCTCCAGGTCTCCGAGAGACACATACTCCATCGCGAGGAAGACATCAGAGCCGTCTTTGAACCACCCGAAGAAATCGACGAAAACCGCGGCCTCGGACCATCTGAGCAATTCAGAGTTAGCAGGAGATTCAAGATGTGTGTGTATTAGCAGATTTTCAGATGCGCCTGCCTCTAAGTCCTAACCCACAATTCTAGCCTACACTTGATAAGTTATGTATGACAAAATGTTTCGTACTGTGATGGTTAGCTACTTGCATCCAACTAGATTCTAGATCGGTTGTTAGGAGACTGACCTTAGGCTTGGAGAATTCAAGCAGCGCTTTCAACTCCTTCTCACACTCGCTATTACTGAGCGTTACACTCGTCGTCGGAATCCTCTTCACAGCTCTCGCTTTCCCATCTTCTTTATTCCTCTCCAGCCTGACCTCTCCAAACCCGCCTCGACCTAGAAACTGCTCCACTTCCCATATCTTCTTATGCTGTTGTCGCCTCACATTCCTCGCCGGGTCCGATATGAAATGTATCTCCTCAACTCTGTCTTTGAACACTGTCGCATCAATACGCCAGTGGTCAATATCGGAGGACATGTTTGCTAGGGGTAGCCTCGTGGTTTCGGGCATCAATTGAAGTCGAGGCAGCGATTCGAGACCGCAACTAGTCGAGGCTTGCTACTTCGCTTTGTGCTTCTTGCAAAGGTCGTCTCTATCTTGAGAAAGAGGTTCGACGCCGGCTTTCAAACATAATTATTCCTGTTCGGATTCGAGATCTCAGCCTCGAATATTCAGCAGGGGTCAGAATACCCCGCCATCCCTATCTCGGTGAGTTGGGGGCTGAATATTCAGCGCTTAGGCGCTAGACCAATCACTGGCTGATGCTGGTATGGGCTGAGTTTCAGATGGGCAGTGCAATTTGTGGTGTGCAGGTGAAAATAATAAGACTCTGAACCCAGCTCCAGAACAAAGCTAAAACACCCAGGTCGAAAATCGGATTGACATATCACAGAATTCAATTGGAAAATTCTTGCCGCATTCTAGACCAAATATCTTAATATGGCGGAAACTCTTGGTGCAGCTTTGGCCGTTGTAGCATTTGCAGACCAATGCCTGAAGTAAGAAAGATTGAGCTCTACTTCAGATACGTGCTGATTTGATTCAGATATGGAAACAAGTTCGTGAAAAGATGTAAGAGCTATCTTCACGCAGAAGAGGAGGCTGTCGAGTATGTTTGTCCAATTTTAGTTCTTGCCTGAGAGCCACTCGGCTTACAACCATAAACAGGCTTCTGGTATCAATTGAAGTTAACTGGCTGAAAATGGAAACGCAAATCGGCATTCTCAAGCGTGTGGCAGCGGCTGGCCAACTCTCAAAAGCTCTCCAAACGATGCAATCCCAAGTGCTATCACAACTGGAAGGCAAACTCAAAACAGCGAGTCTCATCATCGAACAACTCATGGCCGAGAAACGAGAAGAGCAGAAAGCAAGAGCTAAGAAAGACCCCAAGAACGCGAATTGGAATCACGATGACCGAGATATTACTGCTGTGATTAAGGACTTTGGAGGTATGAGAGCCAACTCGAAATTGAAGTATGTTCACAAGAAGAAAGCTCTACTGGAGATTATTCAAGATATCGAGAGGTGGCAAGCGAGATACGACCCGACGTGGATTTTGATCATGCAGATGTCGAGCAAGAATATCGATGAGGAGTTGGAGCAACAGGAGAAAAATCCGAAGCGAGAGCAGATACCCATCATTAGCGCGGCGAAAGGGATTCGTGATGCGGTGCGGGCAAGTCAGGAGATGAATGTTCCGGATCGAGGTACTGTCTGGATCTCAAACGACGAAATCGATTTAAATCCTACGCGGATCCCTCATTCGTCCGTCGAATTCTCTCTACTTAATCACGAGAAGAGCATGGTGCTCATCGACACCATGATCTCAAATACAGCGGCAAATGCGAACAGCACCACGAAAGAAGTGCGGAATCTAGCTCGGATCCTAGCTGAAGTCGACCCCTCCACATTCGGTCTTCTGAAATGTCAAGGTGTGATTCGAGTACCAAAGTCAAACTCATTCAATGCGCTTTCCGACTTCAAATTCATCTTCGAAGTCCCAGCTCAGCTGTCAAGTCCACAGAGTCTTCGAGCCGTCTTGCTATCCGGGAAATTATATCCTCTGGACGAGCGCTTAGAGCTCGCCAAGAAACTCGCCAGCTCAGTGCTATTCGTACACACCATGCAATTCGTGCACAAGAACATTCGTCCTGAGACTATTGTTGTTTTTGAGAACGAACATTCCACTATCGGCGCGCCGTACCTTGCCGGATTTCAGAAGTTCCGTATCGAGGACGGCAACACTTTTTTGGTGGGGGATAGTTTGTGGGATCACAATCTTTGTAAGAATTCTTTTGACGAGATTGACTTATATATTTGTTGATTGAAATATCAGATCGCCATCCAGGTCGACAAGGAACTCTACCTGAAATGCAGTACCAAATGCAACACGACATCTACAGCCTCGGTGTCGTATTGCTAGAAATAGGTCTTTGGACATCCTTCGCGTCTCCTGATCTGGAGACTTCTTCAATGCACCCAAACCCAGTCCTGGGGCCAGCAAACCTTGATTCTGCCATTCCACCACAAGGCACACCCACCAAACTAAAAGGTCATCTCGAAGCTCTTGCCAAGAACGAGTTGCCTTCACGCTTGGGAAAGCGATTTACAGAGATCGTCCTGCAATGCCTGCAATGTCTTGACAAGAACATCCAGATCGAAGGAGAAAGCAGTGATGAGAAGGAAGGGAGAGACTCTGGGTTCGGAGTTGGCGTTGGTGGAGATGATGAGGAGATAGTCGATGAAGACGGTGTTGTGATAGGGGTTCGGTATATTGAGAATGTGCTACAGAAGTTGTTGGAGATCACCGTGTGATGCTGATATGAGATCCAGGATGATGGAATTAGCTGTATGTGTTTCCATCCATGCAAGTCAAGGTTTTAAGTATTTGTTTACCACTAGATTCCTCGTTCTCAAGCGAGCGCTAAGCGAGATATCTGTTTTCCTAGCTAGGAAACCCCAAAAAGATGAATGTAATAGGCAACAGAATATCTGATAACTGTTTACTATACGAGGTCTTGTCCTACGACGGCCCTCCGCAAGCTCCGGGATCACGGGACCTCGCTTCGCAGCGGTCTTTTAATTAAAAGCTTTTTATTAATGATTTAAACTCTAGCTTTAAATTGTTTTCAGCTTTTATTTATAATAATTTATAAGATATTTACTTCTATTACTTACTTATATTTTAATTTTTAATCCAGCCTCTGCCGCTTCGCTAAAATCCTTATAAACGGCCCTACGCAAGCAGTCTTTTATAAAATATTATGTAACGCTTGTTTCCCCTCTTTTTATAAATCATAATTCTTTTTAAAGCTTTTGGTAAAGTGGAATAAGGGCTTTAAATATTATGTTATTAAAGAAAGGGTCTCTTATTCGCCTTTGTTAAGGTAATCATTTTAGTGTATTTCGATATTAATAAGGAGCTTAGAGAGTCGTAATTTATAAGCGTATATATCGAGAGCCTTTCGTAAAGCTAAAGCGCGTTGAATTATATAAAAAAACGCGTTCTAACGTATTTTATTATTAAAGACTATTTTCTATTGCTTTTTAGTAGCCTTACTAACGTTATATTCTTTTTGTAAGTCGAAAAACAAGTCCGTACGCTTTCTAGAGGCTATAACGTATGCTATTAAGTTATGGAGCTTTCTTAGCTCTTCGCGACGCTTCTAAAGAGCTTACTTTTCACTTGGCCTCCTGCTGTTATATTCGTCTTCAAAGCTCGTCGAATCTTAATTAAATAAATATTACTTAGCGATTAAATTAATAACGTGCTTTATATAACGTAATCTCCGTGTTTTCGGGTTAAAGTTAAGTGTATTACATCAGCAAAAAATTTCGCGGACGCCCAGAAATCGAATCCGCCATTTTCGCCATTTTCGCTAAAAGGCCGCCTTTAACGCTTAAAGCCGCCTTTTTAAATTTTAATCGGTCGCTGGTGTTAAAAGCGCCAGTTTATTTTAATAAACGCTAAGCCTAATTAAGTAATTTTTTATAAATATAATTTAAACGCTAAAATATTATAATTTTTAAAAAAAATTCTTAGCATTTTTTTAACTAACCGAATCCGGTTAGATTAGCGTTAATTTTAAGTTTCGCTTATATTTCGTCGGGCACGTCTTAAAAACTAATCTCGCTAAAGCTCTTACGCTATGAATATCCACGCTAAAAAAATTATAATAAGAAAATCGTTCGTTTCGGGTAAATTATATGCGCACGCTAGCCGGCCCTAGCCCTAATCGGGCGTTATAAGAGGCATATTTATTATTATTATATTATTAATATTATTAATACTTTTATAAACTTTATTAATATATTAAATAAAATAAAATAATAATGCCTCATTTTTAAAAGTAGGGTTATAATACGCTAGTCTATTTCGGCGCTTTCGGCGCTTTCGGCGCGCTTTTAATTTACTATAGTGAGAAACTGTCCCTAAAATTTTCGACATGCAACTTTGGCTCCAAAAGCGCCAGAATGGCGCTTTTGGCGCCGTTGGCGGACGTCCGCTTCTCGATTTTTTTGCAGATGTATTAAGCTTTAAAAGTATAGTATCGTTATTTATTACGTTATTAAAAACGAAGTAATTAATATTAATAGAAGTGATTCTAAAGCGTAAAAGGAAAAGTAAAAGAATTAAAGCTTAATTTATAAAAGTAAGCTTAAAAGAATCGTTAGTAGAAGAGCAACTTACTAATATCGGTCTTATTATGCTTTAGCAGCTCTGGCAGGCTAATTAGACGTGTAACTGCCTTATCCCTGTTATTAATAAAATGAATTATAATTATAATAATATTAAGCTTCTCTTTCTTTGAACTTTACTTATTAAAAAAGAGGTAAACTTTCGATTTAACGTCTTTAATCTCTTATATAATATAAGGCTTAAAGAAAACAAATATATTATATATCTATTAACTTATAGTTAACGCTGAATCAGGAAGAGCTTTTAAAGTTATAGAATTAACGATTAAAAAGAGCTTTTAAAAAGAAGAAAAGACCGATTTTTAATATTTAATATTATTTATTATAACTTATTAAATGTAGGCATTCTTAAATTCAAGATGGCGGAAAAGTATGATTTTAGCGTAATCTCTATCTACGACCTCAAAAGCTTATAATTTAATAAGTTTTATAAGTTCTGTTATAGTAGAAGCGGGTAGTTGTTAAATATCTCCGTATTTATTAGGGAAATAGTGAGTTATAAGGTGTGTTTCGATATTCCGGAGTATATTCGTTGAAAAAGTAGTCTCCTTATGGCGATTAAAGAGAAGGTTATGATAGCTTACTAATTAGCTAATTAGTAAGAGCAGACTGGGTAGTACATATAGCGTTTATAGCTTTAAAAAGCTCTATTAAATAGTATTTAAGCTGCTATACTTATTAAGTCTGTGGTCGTTTAGATGCTAGAGCTAGGGTCTTTCCCCGTAGTAAATTAGTTATAATTACTGGCTTATTATCAAACAAAAGCTCTCTAAAGTTATATAAAAAGTAATTAGGTAAAAGAGCGGTATTCTGAGGTTTATAAGGGTCGTAATTAGCGTTATATTAAAGCAAGGGGATTCAATAAGAATCCTTTAGCTTGACTTGCGCCGAAGAAGCTAAAGATTCTATTATACGCCGAAAAGCGCTTTATATAAGTGCAATAATACTTATAGAAGGTATAAATGAAGTTTATAACGTATTCTCGTCGATATTAATAAGAGAAGTTGATCGAGATATAATAAATAGAGATATTAAGAAGTTAAAGTTAAAGTTAATAGTGAAAATAGCTAAAAGATGATTATAAGGAAATTCTACGATTCTGCCGGGTTTCACCGCTTAATTTAGGCTCCTGGGACTACTAAAACACACTAATTTAGTGGCTAAAAACATGCGAATTTAGCCCTATTAATGACCTTATTACAGTCAAAATTAAAGGTACTAGCTTATAAGCGCTTATAAGCTAACTTTTAAGCAAGCTGATTAGCTTATAAATATTCTACAGCTGACTGGCTTACGTCAAAAGCTCAACTTACCGACTTGCTTATAAGCTAGCTGACTTATTGGATGCTCTGAGCGTGAGTTTAACAACTTCCCTGCAATCTCACAGCTCTAACGTTCTCAGATGTCGACTTTGTGATTCGAAACTGGAATTAAATGGAACGACTGCGGTACGGTTAGACTGGAAACATCAATCTCCCGGGGAAGGAGCCGCTGTAAATAAGTAATCGTTATCTAATAAATATGATGCGCCCTTTGTCTCAACAGCTCGGAAGCCGCATGTAATGAAGCATCAGGTGAATATTACCTTAGGAGTCTCCCCTCACGGACACACCAACGCCTGCCTTCTAAACACTTTATTTGTTCATGTTCCGAATTTTGTGATGTTATGCTTTCTCGCCCCCAAACTCGAACTCGACCTCCCTCTCTCGACCTCGCTCGAGTCTCCCGTCGTAGTCGCTGCTGAGGTCGAAATCGGCTCTGCTTGAAAGCTCCACCTTGTCTGATGCAGTATCCCTGGCTTCATGAAATGCCTGACTCGGCCACTCTCCAACTATTTCTTCTCTACCCTATTCTCCTCCTTGATACAATGCTGGCTGAAAGATTCGAGGCTGGGGAGCTCCATGGGAGTGCCACCTTGGGAGCTACTCTCAAATACTTTTGGGAAATGCCACCGCAGCAAAGGCTTCAAGTGTGGGAGACACGCGCATATGACTCCGACGTGAACTTCGACCGCGCTTTGCATCTGTCAACAGGTGGTGCAAGATTGGAAAGTGGGCAGAGCACGAATGAGGAGCGCAAACTTACTTCCATTGGACCACTTTCGCTGTAATCCATGTCCCATCATGGTCGCTGAGGATAGATACATGAGCCCTCAGCCGAATCACGCTGACGATACAAACCCTTCCACAACATCAGCTTTCACTCCTCACACAGTACAAGGAAGACGCATGCTTACAGTGATCCAGTCATGAGAATAGCAACGACGCCAATCTTATCTCGTTTGACAATGCGCACATTCCAGAGCATCGCGATGGGCAGAATCAGCATCGCGATGTCCACTGCAGCATTCGCAGCCGAATTCGTGACACACATCTCCAGCGCGCCAGAGCACGACCCAGTGGTGATGGACAGATCCCAGGCTTTCGCCATAGGTCTGCAGCTGTAGGTGAATTCCAGCGTTTGAGCGAGGCAGTAGGCCATGGTCAATACTGCTAGGCCATACACGCATATCCGAAATTTCCGGCATGGGGAGATTCGAAGGTAGAATGAGAGGATGGAGAGCTTTATGCTGAGGGTTGACATGGCGTAGAAAGCTCCGGCAATTATACCCATCTGGAGAAGAGGGTTTTAGCTGGTGAAGAGGCATATATTCATCGTCGGGAGTGGGAGAACACAGAAGTTAAGACAAGATGCCAATGGCAGTGTCGTTGTAAACTTACTTTGGAGAAGAGACTGAATCCAGCTACGGGCATATCCCATGCATGAATTCCCAACCCATGCCTTGTCCCTACAGAACTCAGTCCAAAATTAAGAATCATCATCGAGAATAGTAAATCTCTTAACTCACAGACAACACAAGAAACAAAGAACCCCAAAGACAAGAACTAATATACCCAAAAAATCAGCAAATCTTCATCCCCGTTGAAGATTATTGTGAAGATTCAACATACCCATCCCATAGCAAGCGCATCTAATATCTAAAGGTCAACACTGTACTCATTTACCAAAATTCGGAATCTGGGGTTTGGAAAACCTACAGTCTCCGAAATCCACCGAGTGGACAACCATCCGCCGCGTATATATTCGCGTGAAGAACAACAATGTGGACAGGACTAAGAGCACCAAATTCGACACGATCACCACATCTCCAATGTACTCGGGATTCTCGAAATTCGACGTCACCCCCAGTGGAGGAGGGATCAGGCTCAGACTCTCGCGCTGTTCCATCGTATTCGAGAAGGACGCGCGTGGTGTCTACCAACAAAGACTTGTTCACTATAGAACCGTCCGTGTGCAAGGCAGATCGGAGAGATAGATGCTGAGGATATTTAATCTGACATCGCTGAGGGATTTCATGTCTGGTAATTCATTTAGTAGTCCGCCGTGGCTGACGGCACTCTCCACACCCGCCATTGCGCATTAAGCGTCCGTTGATTTGCACCCTGGGTGAACCGTCGACTGGATGCGATCGCGCCTTGTGCAGACAGTTCAAGATCTGACATGTCGAAACGAGAAACGTGCGCGCAGGATCGAAAAGATCGATTGGGACGAAACTGTCTCACCAAGAGCCGGTAGATGGACGGACGGTTAGGACACCAGCGGCATTTGCTTCCGAGTTCCAGTTATTTCATGTTACCGCCGATATCCTTGTCTGACATACTAGACCTTTGTCCTTACCGAGTTCGTGATTTTTAAAGCAGATGTTTGAAGGATGCAGGGAATTCGGGCCCAGAGGGCCTATCAATTATTAGAAACAGAGATCAGTTATTAGGCAATAGGGCCTCTAAAGCTATACCGAAATAGAAAAACACGCTTGCAAATAAAGAAGAGCCTCAAATAGGAAAACCCAAATATGAAAGCACGTGATCTGATAAGTGGCAACAATGGCAAAGTCACTCCGAGACAAATAACCAAAAAAGGGGGGAATTAAAAGCAAAGCCACTCGCATCCCGATTATTAGTCGGTTCATGTGAATATGCGCTTTCGGTAGGTTCCGAGCACTACGTTTTCTGATATCTGACCGGATAGAGCACAGCCTTCCCCACACGATCCGCCATTATGGGTGGCTTGTCCCATCGCACGATTCAGCGTCACTATCTCGGCTGATTTCATAAAGCATGCCATATACGCGGTAAAATTGATCCATTTTGGAAATAAAATATTCCTGCAAACGATTGTAGAAACACTAGCATGGATTCTCCTTGGACGGAGAAACTGGCAATTTAGGGGAATTTCCTGTCAATAGCGCACGACATCGAAAACATTTCAGGTGAGATCGAGACCGAGAAACGGTAGGGAATAGTGGAATCCAAAGTTTGTCTACTTCGAAGTATTATAGCTCTCTGTTCCTTTGACCGCTTTATACGCCCCACGCTGATGGATTGGTGGCTGATACGGGCTTCTGGCGGCTCTCGGGAAGCACTTCTGAACTAGTAAGAGGTCCAATCAACAGGGCAAATCATATTTTAGCATCAACACGCCTTCTCTGTCCCGACGAGTGTGTTGCCTTCTTTGTCCTTCCTGTCGCGTTAGGGCCATGGTTTTAATGCTCAAAACGGAGAGGGACAAGACCGTTAGCTTTTTACCCCCTCCGCCTGAAGTCGTTCCCGACTTCGAGCATCCTGAGTCTAATAAATATCAGGTTCTTGAAGAAATCGGAACAGGCCTTTTGTGGTTTGCTTAGCTCTGATCTCGGCTGCTTCCGCTAGACGAGACCCATGGCAAGGGTCTCGGGAAGTTTGTTGATTTCCGCGACCCGCTCAGCTGCATGATTGATTTGTGGCTTGAATGCATTCAGTCAGGCCACTTCCAGTAGTACACACAACCCACCCCTTCTCCCCTCGTCTGGTGAGACATGCGTCCACCAGGCATCAGAGCCAAAATTGTCAGGCAGGCACCTACTACTCTGTACTTAGCCTGGACGCTACTGTGTGCATGCCTCACCAGAAGAGGGGCTAGTGCTTCTGCAGCAGCAAAGACTCGGTCTTCTTCCGAAGCCTTGCAGGCCGTATGTTTCTAATGCCTCGACTTTTCTGAAATATTATTTTGCATGGCTCAGTACCTAAACTGCAGTGCCGCCTTATAAAACGCGATATAAACCTGTAAATAATAATATAATAATATAATTCAACTTATAAATTTATAATATTCGTGCTTTTTATATAATAACAGAGTCTTTTATCTTTAACGTTGACCTCGACGCGCTTTTAATAACGTTAGACCCCTTCGCAGACTTTAAATTTCACTTTCTTAATTAAGAGCTCGATAACGACCTTATTCTTTACGCCTTTTAAGAAAAGCTTCCCTCTCTTAAAGTCGGCGATAAATTCAACTCTCTGTAAGCTTTTAAAGATACTGTTATTAATTAAGTTGTTTATAAGCGTTAAGAACCGCGTTATAAAAAGAGCGAAATATTACATATAAGGTATACGTATTTCTTTAAGGATATCTGTTAATGGCGCGCGCGTTATAATTAGTCTTTTAAAGCTGAAGAGGCTACGATATTTATATAAGAAAGAGAATATACTTGCTTTAATTAAATGCGTTATTAACGACTTATAGTAACTCGTATTACGTACCTTTTGGAGCTGGTTCTAAAGCTTATGACGGTAGAGCGACGTACTTATATTTTATCGATTCGCGATCAAATCTTACGGCATACGAAAACCTTAGTTTAAGATCAGTTGTTGTATCGATTGAAGAGATTGTTAATTAAGGATTCCAAAAATCAGCAAGTTAACGATTTCGCAAAGCTCTCTTAATATATTAATCGACTCCACGAAGCAAACTTCTACGTAGGCTAAGGGCTAGACGACGAAGCCGACGACTTAATATTAAATCTTATATTAATTAAAAGTAACGTCTTTAAACGCGTCTTTATTAGTTCTTATACTTTACGGTCGCAATATATTTATTCTTTACTTTTCGTCGCGTTAAATAATATATACTTTCGGAATTGTTTTAAATAAACTCTCTTTTTTATTATTGGTCGCATAAGTAATAATAAGAGCTGGATTATAGCGTGGGCAATTATTAAGTCAGAAAACGACGAATTTTAATCGCAGTTCGTAGAAAGATTAATAAAGATAATACTTAAGCTCGCAAATCAACTTACGTATAGCTCGCAGATTCTATACGTTATTTCCAATCGAAATTCTTTATTTTTAAAAGTAATCTTTACTTTCTTTCTTATTATTACCGACGTATATTACTATTAGCACTTATTAAGAAACGTTTTAAACGTTACGAGGCATACAAATAAGAAGATAATTAAGAAGGCTTAATAAAATTTCCTTTTGCAAAGAACGAAATCGAATGGAATCGCGCGGTCGCAAAAATAAGAGAATACTGAGGTCAAGAAGTAGTTAAATATATCGAAGGTCTTGATAAATCGAAGTTCTATGTTTGGAAGCTCCCTAGCGTACGATACGGTTATAACTCTTCAGGCGTCGTAGAAGGATAAAATAGTTATATTCGAGAGCTTCGTGAGATAGGAATTATAAAGTTATTAAATGTTTTATAAAATCAATCTTCGCGTAAACGTTAAATTACTTATAAGGCCGTAAGTCGATGAATAAATAATCGCAATCGTTATTGTTACGGCTGGCCAAAGGTTAATACGGTGTAAGAGATAGCTTTATATTTGGACTTAAGGCTACGCTCAGAATTAAGAAGAAAAGACAAGGAGAAAAGGAGAGTTCTTTATAAGAGGGAGCTTTAATATAAATATACAAAAGGTCTCTCTAGCCTTTCTCGATTAAGTCTAGCGCCTTAGTTGCCAGGCTAAGGCAATGCTACGAATAAAGTAGCTTCCACGTAACTAAAGCAGCTTTAACTAAAGCAGCCTTTACGTAACTAAAGCAGCTTTAATAGTTATGTCGGTAATACGAGGCGTATCAGAGGTCGTAATATTACTTCCCTTTTTTAAAGAATTACGTTTACGTAGTTATAGTTATAAGATTATTATCTTTTAGCTCTTTATAATTATTAATTTTATTATTAAAAGCTTTTAATTACTTTAATAAAGTTCTTAAAGGCCTTATGACCCTTTTATTATTTTTATACCTTATATAAAAAGCCTTGACTAAGTGAGGGGCCGTTATAGTATCCGAGTATAAATATTATTTTAGGTTTTCGTCGGCGCTTAGTTATTTAATATAATATTAAAGCTTTTAATTTATTAACTTTGAGCTTAAAATAGCTTTAATTTCTTATTTTTTTTGATTAAGTAAGAGCTATATTAATATTAGCGTTTGTTTAGCTTAGCTTAGTAAAGGGTTGTTAACGTACTTCCGTAATAAATAAGTATAAAATACGGGGTATATAATTTAATTTTTTAGTAATTTTACTTTTTAACTCTCCCCTTTTTACGAGAGTACTTTAACTAGTCCGTATTACTTATCCGATAGCTTCTTTAAGAGTCGGTCGATATTTTAGTTCCGAGTATCGACTAGCATTAGGTCGCTAACGTCTTAATTAACGGCACGGCGACTGTAATTAGTTAGTCGTTTTATTTTCTCTTATTAAGTCTTTAGTAATAATTATATAACTTTTATAACTTCTTTTATTTATAATATTACTTATAAAGTCTTCTCGCGGTTGAGTTTCTCTATTACCGTAATTAAAGGCTTTAAGTTAATTAAGTCTTAGGAAGTCCTTAATTTAACGCTGTTAAGTAATTTAAAAGGGAATAAGTTGCTTAAGAACTTGTGCGGTAACGATAATTAAGTAATATTTATAATCGGTAAGAAGTCGCTTTAATTATCTTAATAATAATAATAAAAAGGGTAAAGCCGCTACTTAATATATTAATTTATTACTTTCGTTTAATTGTCGACGTTCAGGTTATACGCCGTCGTAAGCTTTATTTTAGTTTTAAAAATATAATAATATTTCTTTTAAAAGGAGAAGATAAATTAAAGTCCTCGGTCCGAGATAATAAAGTCCGGCATATCGAAGTGTTAGGTTTAATAAATAAGGAAAAGGATTATTATGCCTTTCGCGGTAATTATATTATTATAAGGTATTAAGACCGGCTTTTTAAATAAGCGGTCGACGATAATTATAATAAAGTTATAATCGTATTTATTTAATAATAGCTTTATAAAGTCTATTGTAAGGTATTAATACGGCCGAGTAGGGGTTAGTAAGGGGTATAGAAAACTAAGAGTCTTATTCTTACGGGCTTTTTATCGGAAATAACTATAGTTTGTTACGTAACGGGCTATATTCGTAGTAAGGCCGTTTTAATAATATTTACGACTAAGTAATGCTTTTATCTTTTCGATCTCTACATGTGTTATTAAAGGTTATAAGTATACGTAGCGAATAAGTGTCGTGCAAAGCTCCGGCGGCTCTAAGGGCACTTTTAAACGTCTTTAAAAAAGCAGCTTATTGTTTATTAACTCGTAATTTAGTGATTACTTCTTGGCTTTTTGTCGAAGAGGCTTTAACGAAGGAGACGACTTATTAATTAGGAATACTTAATTAATAATATTATATTTTATAATATTATAAGCTATTATAAAGTTAAGGTTAAGCTCTTTTAGCGTAAGAGTTGTTAAGTCGACTAGCACTTTTATATTAAGCTTAAGTTTTAGCCCTGGCTCGTTACGAGGCTTAGCATTATAATCTAAGATTATGGCCTTTATAAGTATTAAGGGTATTATCTTTACGACTTTAATATAGGCGTTTATAGGATCGACGGCGAAGAGTTAGAAGTCGTTGGCGACTCGCGAGTCGATTTTATTAGTCGGAATTAACTATTAATTATGGATAGCCCGTTTTTGTGCTTTTATAATTGTGAGGTTTTAATCCCGTCGAGACAGGGTATCGGCTAACGTATTAGTTGTCTTAGTATAATATATAATTATAAAATAAAAGTCCGTAAAGAACTCAGCTTATTAAGCTTACTTAGTCGTAAAGTCCTTAGTAATTATAAAATACTTTAGGGCTCGATAGTTAATATAAATAAAGATATTTTTTTAAGTACTTAAGAGTTTTAGGCGATATTACTTAAATAACCGGAAAATCGTTAGTATTTCTTTATCGTAAATCGGGTAATTAAGCTTAAGGTCTGTCATTATCTTCGAGAAGTATTCCATAAAGTAAAAGGTATTATCTTCTTAAAGTTGGGATAAGATTCTCGCGACGACTCCGTCGGAAGAGTTGGTTTTTAGCCGTGTTTATTTAATAGGGTCGTAGTGGCGAAGAACCGGCGTAGATTAGAAGGCTTCTCGAAGAGTTTCCTAAGCGTTTTTATAGCTGTTATTAAATTTAAAGGGAACGTCTTTTTCGGTAAGCATTATAAAGGGTCGTATAATACGACTGTAGTCCTTAATAAACCGGCGGTAAAAGTTACAAAAGCCAAGATAGCTTTATATACTTTATATATTATTAGCGTATTATCAATCTTTAATTATATTAATTTTTTTTAGGTTTACTTTTACGTTATCGACTTTAATAATAAATCTTAAAAACTTTATCTTTTATATATTAAACTTAAACTTCTTAATATCGGCTTAAAGTTTATATACTTATAATATTATTATTACTTTTTTAATATAAACCTTATATTCCTTAAAAGTAAACGAATATATTAAGATATCGTTTATATAAGCCGCACAAAAGTCGTCGAGATACTTTATAAAGATATTGTTAATAAAACGCTAAAAAGTCGCCGAACTATTTATAAGGCCAAAGGAAAGGACTTTATATTTATACGTGTTATACCGAGTACAAAAGGTCGTATAGTTTTCGCTTTTAGAGGACATATAAATATAATAAAAAGCTTATTAAATATTAAGCTTTATAAAGACTTTTACTTTATAAATACAAGCTATTATCTCATCGATTAAAGGAATTAAGTACGGATCCTTTTTTAATAAGATATTTAATTTTCGATAGTCGACGCAAAGCCGGAGACTGCTATCGGCTTTTTTAGCGAAGAGAATAAGGGCCGTATATAATACGCCAAAAGGCTTAATAAAACCTTTATATAAATTGTCGATAATATATCGCTTAGTCTTTAATAACTATTTTTTAATTATACGTTAAAGAGGTTTAAAAGATAAGTCGTTTTCTTTAATAAGTTTAATTTAATAGTCTACGCCTTAGCGATACGCTAATAACTCGTTAAAGGCTCGCCGGGAAAAAAAAGGAGTATACTCTTAATATTTAATAAAGAGCTTTTTACTTATTAACTTATTATATGTATTTAACTTTTAAGGCTTCTTTTAGGATTAAGTCTTTATTTATTAATACGAGCTCGACACTTAATTAATTTAAGGCCTCTCGTCGGCGGCGAGTCAGTTCTTAGTCGATTTTATATATTAATATTATAAAAGTTTTTGCCTTATTCTTTTTAAGTCGGAGGTACGTCGTAGACATTACCGCTATTAATATTAAGAAAATTTCCGTAATAAGCGCCTTAGGCTAGTAATTCGCCGGAGAGGCTCTACGGGCTCTTTTATTTTTAAGTAATAATCTTAAATTATAGGATATTAAAGGTTTTAATTAATTTTTTATAATACGTAGATATTCTTTAACTTCTCTAATAAAGCTCGAGGGTCGAGTTAGCGAGGCGCTGGCGGTAAGTCGCACGGAGATACTTGTTTTTAGGGGACCGTCGAGTGCCGCGAGCCTAGCTTGCCGTCGGCGGTTTTCATCGATATTTATAAGAGTATTTCGTCGTTTCGTATCGAGTTAATAAGATTTGACGATAGGCTTATTAAAACGGTTTATGTCGACGAAGACTCGCTAATTAAAGTACGGTTATACGAGTATGTCTAACGGCCATTTTAACCGATTGCGGTTCTTTATATATAACTACTTTAAGTCGTAATACTCGAGGAACTTCCGGCTAATTAAGACGTCGGTGTTTTTTAAGTCGGTTATTAGAAAGAAGAAGTTAATTCGCCGGCGGTCGATAGTTAAAATAAGTAAAACAGCCGTATCGATTAGCTTACCTTTTCTATTATTATAATTAATTAAGACAATTAATTAAGGGAATATTATAAAAGAAATATTAAATTACTTAACGAGTCGGTATATAAAAGAGGTTTTAATCGCACCGAAAATATTTACTTTATTATTAATATATACTAATATTTTAATAAAAAATTTATTCTTTTTTAATTTAATATTAATTAAAAATTATCGTCTTTTAATAAGAGCACGGAAATCTAATGCTAAGTCTTTTCACAAGTTATAGCTTACGCCGAAGTATAAGTCTTTGTTACGGCTTAAAAGTTTTTTAAAAGCTTATTACTTTTTAATTCTTTGCTTACGACTAGCTCGGAAATTAACTTATTAAGGGCTTAGTTTCTTCGGCGCTTAAGGCAGTCGCTAGCCTAGTAGCTAGTTTTATTATGATAAAGGCAAGTATTAAAAGAGACGTCTTTAAAAGTAAAGGGCGGTATAAAAGACTTAAAGCGGCGGAGGAACGGAGCCGGAGATAGCGAGCGCGGGCGAACCTCTAGTAATAATTTATAAATTAATATTAGAGGTTTTTATATTATTATAACCGGCGTAAAAGAGGTTATACGCTAGCTTTCTTTTTTAAAAATACCGCGTGCGTCGTAATTATTAAAGGTAACGTTAACTTAAGCCTTATAAGTTGTTATAGCTTCTTTTAATATAATATTACGGGATTTCCGATTTATAATAATTAAGAATTTGTTAAAAGCCGTATAATTTCCGTTTATTTTATATTTCTTTATATAAATTATACGCTTAAAGGCCGGGGAGACTTTTTTATATACGTCTTTAAACTAGCGGGAGCGAGTAATTTTATTAATAATTATATAAAAAGTGAATTCAATTCGGAAGTCGTTATAAGTTATATTACTTATTAATAGCTAATTATATATTCTCTTAATAACTTAAACTTAATTATAATTAAAGAATCGCTAGTCTAAGGCCGTTAAAACGTCGGCGATAATATTAAAAGTACCGGTAAATTCGGAGTTTATATATTAAAAAATAATAATCTTTACTTTACTAACGGTATATTAAAAGTAAGCCTTAACTTATAATAGTTTACTTTTAAAGTTACTTAAGTACTCTTTTATAAATAACTTTATTTTTATTTTTTAAATATTATACTTAATATTACTTTTATAGTCGTTAAAAGGAATACGGGGGTACTTAACTTTAAAGGGCTTTATAGCTTAAACCGAATTATTTAGCTTTAATAAGTAATAGTCGGTGATTAATTAAAGGTCTGCTATAAGAACACGTATTAATCGATTGTAAGGAAGGGAAGGAGTACGAGTCTCTTAGCAGAGGTTATTAAAAGCATATTAGTCGAAGGCTTATTTAATAATAATAGTAATAATAAAGCTAACGGAGATCTCGATTAATTAATTTACTTTTGCTTATTAAGCGGGAGTAAGGCTTTTTATAATAACGGTAAGCTCTGGCGAAGCGTCGAAGTAATTCTGAGGTTTGTTTTCCGAGTCGGAATTAAGTTCTTTAAAGTTATTAAGTTCTTTTATAAAAGTCTTAATTAAAAGAATAAAAGTATTAATAAAACCTAATCGTAAAAAGGCGCTTCTTTTTCTAGAGCTTCGCCGACGGGGGAGAGAAGTCGGAAGTAATAGTAATACAAAATAAAGAGGTGTTTAAGGTTGTTAATCGATTTATTAATTAGACATAAGTCGAAGTCGAAGTTCGAAGTCGAATAGCGCGCGTTAAGTTATATAAGGCAGGTTAACTGCAGGAGGTTTTTTAGCTTTTTTTAAGGCAATTTATTATTAAAGTAAAGAGGTACTTATTTATTAAATAAGCTAAAGTATTAAGGTTCGTCGTTAACTTATTATAAAAGCAGGGAGACGCGACGCGTAAGACTTAATAAAATATAACGCTTTATAATAAAAGGGTTATTAGTCTTTTCTTATATTACGGCTAATTAAAGGTTAATACGGTGTAAGAAATAGTTTTATATTTAAACTTAAGGTTACGCTTAAAATTAAAAAGAAAAAATAAAGAGAAAAAAAGAGCTCTTTATAAGAAGGAGCTTTAATATAAATACACAAAGGGTCTCTCTAGCCTTTCCCGATTAAGTCTAGCGCCCTAGTTACCAAGCCAAGGCAATGCTATAAGCAAAGCAGCCTCCACGTGACTAAAGCAGCCTTAACCAAAGCAGCCTTAATAACTGTGTCGGTAATACGAGGCGCATCGGAGGTCGTAACAGTTATACTTTTTTTGCGCGAAAGAAGATTATAATAAATATTTTATAGTCTCGAAAAAGTGCGTAATAAGCTTTAATTATAGCTTATACGGGGAAATATAAGGTATTAAAAGCTTAAATACGTTATTAATACGATAAAATAAAAGATAGAATATATAACGTGCGTTATTAAGACTTTTAGTGCTCTTGCGGCTATTTCCAGGAGTAGCAATTACTTTATAACTACGCAATTACAGCTATTCGATTCGCTCGAAGAGATATTTGAGAATAAATTGCTCCGTTTTAGAAACTTTTATACGTTTAAGTCTTATCTGCGTATTATAATATCGTTAATAATTAAGGAAGTTATATAAATCTTTATATGCGCACGATTAAAACCGATAATATTACTTTAGATTAAACAGATCTGTAAGGTTTAAATGATAGGGAATTACTATTCGAAACGTTCAAGGTATGTCAATTGTAATTCAGACTGATCTCTAGCCTTCTAAATCCTCTCTACTCCCCTCCGAAGTAAATAAATAAAGATATTAACACGTGATCCGTGCCAAGCCTGCAAACCTTCCGTACAACCCCCGACCCTCCTCATACTAGATTCCACTCCTGACAAGATCTAATATATAAAGCACTTCAACTAAAGTTAAATAAACTAAGTCTAAATTAAAAGAAGAAAAAAAAGATAAGAAATATATTAAAAAAGCTAGCGGAACCTCCGGCATGCTTACGTTGCGGGCAAATTAGGTATAATCGGAGGAATAAATAATATTCTATGTATCGCGCATAATATAATAGTTATTAATGTATTCTATAAGCTTTTTTTTATTAATTTGCGTATTTTTAATTCATTACAATTATGTGAATAGCCTTATTTTTGCTTTTAATTGTATTATTAACCTTTAGTTGTGTTATTATTTATAAGTTTATATCGCGTTTTATAAGGCGACACTACAGTTTGGGTGCTGAGCTATGCAAAATAATGTTTTAGAAAAGTCGAGGCATTAGAAACATACGGCCAGCCTTATAATACGTTAATGACTCGCATCCCTGGCAAAAAGCAATTTTAACCGTCCGCCACAGTTCCCCAGTTCTCTCTTCTTCTGTACCTTCCGTACGAAATATGGTTGTGGCGTGAAAAATCGAATGCCGACTCAATTGACCAATTATATTATTACCAAATAGACTAATTGCCACAAATTAAACCCCTGACTTCATTACTCGTAATTCGTAGCTGCCAGACAAAGGGATAAGTAAACAATTCCTTGAGTTCTGACGGATAAGCTTTAAGTAGCTATAAGTCTTTTATATTTTAAATTCCTTTATATTTTATTTAGTTCCTATTTTATACCGTTCGTCTTTATTTTATAATTCTCTAAATCTTTAATTAATATAATTTTAATAAACGCAAATCTGCCAGATATTAATAAAAAGCCAGTTATCCGCAGTTAAGCTGCAGTTGATTTGAAGGGTTACGCACGGGCCAATCAGTCACGTGGCAGTATCCATATTGTATGGAGTTACGCTCAATGCCACATAAAAAAGCTTAAGCAATCAACATTTGAAGGTTTGGCTAGAAGAATTTGAGTGCCTAGTGTATAACTAGTCAGCCTAACTCTGGATTGGTGGCTTTGCTTATGCCAAGAGCGTAGTGCCGCCTGTCGACTTCAGCTTGTCCACCACAATAATTATCTCCCGAGTCCCTCTCAACAAAAACTGCAGTTACTAGATTAAATCCAATGTTCTTCATCAAGACGTCATGGCTTCTCTACCCTCCAACTACACATATGCACCCCTCGACTCCACCACGCAAGAGATCAGGCTCATCACTCTCCACCCCAACACCAGCCTCACCGCACCAATCACCATAACACTTTCCACCACCTCACTCCTCACTCAACCAGCCTACGAAGCAATATCCTACGTCTGGGGCGACCCAACCATCACAACCCCCATTACTCTCGATGGAATCGCAGTGCCCGTAACAACAAACTTAGAAACCGCATTACGCCACTTCAGACTTTCATCCGAAGAACGGATCTTATGGGCAGACGCGCTATGCATCAACCAGCTCGATGATTTAGAAAAGAACGTGCAAGTGAGCATGATGGGTACGATCTACCGCTCGTGCTCAAAATGTCTCGCTTGGCTTGGAGGAGACGAGCATGGAGACGGCGAGGTCACATTCGCCATGATCGAAGAGATTTCCTCCGGCAAGTCAAGCCCGTTCGTTGAATGCGCGGATACAGATCCTCACCCCAAGTCATGGCTCACATCCTTGAGAAAGATGATGCAGAAATCATACTGGTCCCGGATCTGGGTAGTACAAGAAACAATTCTGCCACTGCACGTAGAGTACTGGTGCGGACGCAATACAGTCGACCGCAAAACATGGATCGATGCATGTCGACCTACAGGATATCAATGTATGGCTCAATCAGCCAAACTCTGCAACGAGTGTTCTCTCGGGTTAATTGCCTTCCTATCCGAGGCCGGAAGCATTTTGTCGGACTCGGGCGCCTCGTTGGCTGAAGCGTATTCAGCTTCTAATAGCATTTGGGCCTTGCATCACACGAGCGGGTTGTTGTGTCAGGATCCGCTAGATAAAGTTTATGCTGTGCGGTCTCTGACTTCGCCTGGCTTTCAAGCTGCTATTGTGGTTAATTATGGGAACATGAGTTTGAATATGCTGGCTACGCATGTACTAAAGGCGGATGTTGTAGAGAGTGGTTCTTTGCGTATGCTTGGTATGGTGGATCGAGTTGATTCGGAAGGAGAATTCTCCTGTCCTTCGTGGTGGCCGGTACCGCAGTGGATTCCGGAACTGGTCGATATGTACGAACAAAGGACCAGGGCCACGAAGTCTACCATTGTTCAAAATGCCAATTTTAACGCATCGGGATCTTCGAAAGCGGTGCTGGATTGTGTGGACATTGAAAAGGGGCTTTTGGGGGTTTCGAGCGTCTTGTGGGATACTGTTGATACAGTGGGATGGTTTAAAAACACAGGTTCTGACATTTTTATGGATACTGTCAAGCAAATGGTCACGACAATAGGCCTGAGCAAGGATGAAGAACACATCTGGACATCAGACCATGACCAAGCAGGGTGCCCGAGCTCACGAGAGCTCCAGAATCCTAGCCAATATGTCGGTGGAGGGACAACGAGCAATGCACTGTGGCGGACACTGATATCAGACCACGTCTTAAGCGATAATTATCGTTGTTGGGACCGTGCGAAGGAGTCAAATGAGCATGGCTTCTGGGATCTCTGGACCAAAACAAGGAGGGTTCGGATGAGCGCCTATATTGCTTCTGTTAGCAAGACAGCGGAGCTGCATTTTTACATTGTTTTCAATTATGCGACCAGTTCACGATCGTTTTTAACAACGCGGAAAGGATATATAGGGACAGGGCCTGACGCAACAAGGTCGGGAGACGAGATTCACCTCGTAGCAGGCAGCAATTGGCCACTAGTGTTACGAAAGATTAGCGATGCAACTGCATCGTCTCCTGCAAGGTATCGGTGCTTGGGGAAATGCTACATCCATGGCATTATGGACGGCGAGGCAGCGGATAACTTTGAGAAAAGAGCCACGGGAATCTATCTCGCTTAGGCGAGAATCTCTGGGCGAAAATAAACCAAGTCAAGAGATGAAATTCGCCTAGGTACAAATAGTATCAACGCCAATGCCTCCAGGACTACTACCTATTTAAAAGCGCGTTTTTTAGGCCAAACCTTAAAAGCCTTACCATAGAGGCCTTCCCCGCTCTCCACGTTTCCGAACGCTATTCGCGTTCGACGTAGTCTCTAGCTCAGCCAGTCCAGTTAGAGCCATAAGAAGGTTATCTATCCTTACTACCGCATAAGACTAACTAAAGGGGAGGAATTTAAGCTAAAGGTAGCCGAAAGAATACTACTAGTAACTAATGAAAATACGGAAGTATAAAATTCGCGAGAATTCGCTAAAAGAACTAATTAATACCCTTAGATATACTGCTTAATTGTTGATCATCTAATCAACAACGAGCGTGAAGAATGTCAAGAATAAACACTTTAATAGCACAAATTCTTGTATGCTTTGCTTCACCAACGTAAATATCTCCAGTAAGTACTGGAGGCACAAAGCAAAAGTCACTTGTCCTGAAGTGCAGCGGGAAAGTTCATTCCCTAGTGCAGGATGAAAGACAGAAGTACGTAAGTAAAAGCCATCTCCTCATAAAACTACAAAACAAAACAATTCCAGAAATATATTTGCAAAAAAATAAACCCCCCGTTCTCAACCTCCTTTTACACCTCTTTCTCAATCCATCTCAGATCTAAGGTTCGATCATCGACTCAGAGATCGATATCAAGAAGTCACAACAGACTCATCTATCTCTTTGTCATCCTTTTTCATGAGACAAGCTCTACTTACGGGGCAGATGAAAAGTGCCGATTTCTTTGGGACGCCGCACGCGCGAGAGCATTAAAGTCGATATCTTCAAGACTGCGCCTCTTCACGTTTATTAACTAATAAGGTCTAAGGGAAAGTGAGGATGTGAGGAAATACTTATTTGATTATGTTAGTTGGAAAGGAGATGTTATATTCGTTTTTTTGCGGGTTGGTATTGTGGCTTCTTGAAAACTGCGCATTTGCCAACTTTCAAGCGCCCTGTAGAGACAAGGTGTCTTTTTAAAAGAAGTTGAAGGTCGTCAGAGGTATGAGTTACCGATTTCTATTCATCTATCACAGTTTTTCTTTTCATAATTCTGCACAATTCAATGCCAACTCAGCACTTCCATCTCGCATTGTCCTTCCCATCATCGCATCACCATCCCATTCCAACCCCTAACCCACATCCTCTCTCCCAAGCCGCATTTAAGGACTCAACCTCTTCGGCGTTCTCGGATAATCACACACCAAATGCACACTCGGCAGATTCAAATACCAAGCCACCACTCTATCAAGTCCAATGCCACCACCACCATGAGGCGGCACACCCACACTCCTAAAGACATCCACATACTCCTTGATGCCGGGCTGATTCGGATCGAGGCCCTTCGCACGAATAGTCTTCTCCAATTCATGCGGGAGATGCAATCTCTGGCCACCAGAAAGAATCTCCTGTCCACGCATCATGAAATCATAGGCGTTCGTGACAGCAGGGTTTTCCGGGTCAGGCATGGCGTAGAAGGGACGGGCATCGATAGGGAATTTATCGAGAACGTAGAAGTCGGTGTTGAATTTCTTGCGGACGAGCGCGCCGAGGGCTTTTTCTTGGGGTGTCGACATATCTTCTGTGTCGGAGACGTTGGCGAATTCAGGGGGCCCTTCGGAGCGTAGCAGGGCTTGGCCTTCAGCGAATGTGAGGCGCACTTCTTTGCCAGGGGTGGGGAGGAGGAATTCTTCGGATGGGTAGACGGTACGGATGAGTTCGATTTCTTCGCGGTAATCGGTGCTGAGACCTTTGAAAATGTAGAGGAGGACGCCTTCGAGTAGGTGGAGGACTTCGTGGTAGTGTTCTTCGATTTCCATTTCTAGATCGAGACCGATGAACTGTTTTTGTTAGCACAGCGCTATTCTTTACTTCGAGCTAATTGCGAAAGGGATGCGTGATTCAAAGCAGAAAAGACCTACCTCAGTCATATGTCTAGGCGTATTCGAGTTCTCCGCTCTAAAAACCGGCCCCACGCAATAAACTCTCTTCCTACCACCCGCAATCTCGAACTGCTTATAGAACTGAGGCGACTGAGCTAGATATGCCTCCTTCTCAAAATACGGCATTCTGAAAACATTGGCTCCTCCCTCGGACGCAGCACCAATGAGTGACGGAGGATGGAACTTCTTGAAGCGGTTCTGTTTGAGGTATTCGCAGAAGAGATCTTCGACTGCGATGCGGATGTCCGCAATGGCTTGGCTTACAGGAGCGCGCTTGTGCATGGCTGGGTTATTGAGATGGGTTGCTAGACTGGCTAGGGGTGTGGCTTCGTTGATCGATAGACCTGTTGTGGTTTGTTAGCATCGATCCCCCATTCAACCACCCTCACGAAATACAATATAGAAGAAGAAAAACATACCCTCGACCTTCTCCTCCACCACCTCCTCCTCATCCAACCTCCCCACAGCTCTACTCGCAGCCCCAAGACCCAAACCCAACATCTCCGGCGCCGCAGCCACCAGATAAACCCTCGTAAGATGCAACTCATACCCACTAACCCTACAACTCTTAACCGGCTCAAGAGGCCTCTGCACACTCGCCTCCACCACCACAAAACTCTCCAGCTTCAACCCCCCAATCCACTTAACCATCTGCCTGCTGACCGGCGTCCCCTCCGCACTCGCAGACACAACACCCTGCACCGTCCAACTGCCCTCCTCTCTCAACTCCACAAACGCCATCTTCGCGCCCTGCATCCGCGCATTCTGGATCCAAGCTCTGACCTTGACATCCTTGCCTACGTGTTCGTCTCCCAGGTCCCGCAAGTGCACGATCGGGGAGGCGATCTTGGTCGTGTGCGTGACGTCGCCGTAGTTGTCTTTCGCGAGGTCGACGGACGATGCGGATGCCGCGCTGGCGGCGAGGGCTTCGCGCTCGGCTGCCTTGCGTGCCTTTTCGGCTTCTTTCTTGGCTTTGGCTTCCGCTTTTTTGGCGCCTTTCTTGGAGACTTCTGCGCCTCCTTCTGCGGCTGTTCCTGCTGGGTTTGGGGGAGGTGGTGAGCCTTCTGCTCCGGAGGGCGCGAGGGCGGGGTCGGTGGGCACCGAGGTGTCTTTGGGTTGGTCGGCCATGCTGGCAGAGATGGTTCGGTGTAGTTCAGGTCAATTGATTGTATGGTGCTTTTGCTTCGTGGGCAAAAGAAGGAGGTCGAGATTGTGAGGAGGAGAGTTGTTTATGTAGCTATCCCTCGAGACCGTTAACAGCGTGAGGTGGGGTGGAGTCACTTTAGAGTCAAACGGCGACAGAAGTGCGCTAACAACCCTAGTTTTTATTAAGCGAGAATCAGCCTCGTGGGAGGGGTAAACGAGGCTGAGTTTGTTGATTCGGCTGGAATTGCGATCGGATTTAGGGGTCAGACCTCTTGGGAACAAATTCCACTGTTCTTCAGGCTACATTCTTCACCTTCTGGTCCCTTTCAAGTCACAGCATACTTGGTAAATATCGGATTTTATGTCACTTCCTGATACCAGATCATATCACATCGGATCGAAAACCGAATCATCTCATCATACAACGCCATTAATCATTACCTACATACTTTACAAACAGAGTAAGCTCAATAGATCGATAAATCCAATGTCTGGCCTCCCCACCAGCCAGCCATCCATCAATATCACCCAGCCAGCGCCTCATTGCACCAAACCAGATCACAGCGAAGCAGAGCAGAGCAGACCGAGCAGACCAAGCCATCCATCCAGACTCACCATGTTCACTTCTCGGAGAACCAAATAAAAGTTTCGCATGCAAACATCAGGGGAACGCCAACCCAACCGACCAAATGAACCTCGCCATGCAAGAAATGAAGAATGGAAGGAGATGATTATGAGAGAAGAAGTGGAAATCTCATCTGATGTAAACATGCATGTATGCGCCCAAGGCCGTGAAAAGAAGAGGGAGAGTGTACGAGTACAACCCAAGTCGCCCGATCCCATCCGCCCACCGCGTAAGTGTAGAGGAGCAAGCATCATAGCTCTAACAGAGAGTAAGGTCTTCCTTTGAATAGTGAGTGAAGACTAATACTCCTGCACGACGGCAGGTTTCTTCTCAACACAAGTAAAGAGGTTGATGTGTGTGTCGCTTTTGGCCGCACACGCAAGCATCATGCGATGAGGATGGAAGGCCGTGGCAGAGATGGGCGTGACACCGCGTAAGAAGCTGGAGTATGGTTCAACGCGAGAAAGTTGCGTGCCTTCAAAGTTATAGACTTTGACAGCATGGCCAGCAGTTCCGCTGTTGATAGTTAGCTTATTGCAAGTGGAGATATGTGGTTGGGGCAAGAGAAGAGAAACTTACACGGCAAAAACAGGCAAATGCTCATGCGTACTTGCTGTACGGAGACCCTCGTTGGTAGTCTTAATCGTGCGGAGACACTTATCCATGCGAATATCCCACAGCTTGACCTTGCCATTAATGCTTGCCGAAACAAGTTCCCGTTGGCCACCGCGCTGCATATGTACGCTTTTGATCCAGACACCCCCATTCTCATCCTTCCATTTCTTGACCATGGCTTCTTGAGGTCTAGCACGGGCATCGAAGACTCGGATTGCTCCATCGCCGAAACCAGCTACGAATGTGTTGCCGGTCATTTGATCGGAGGTGAGAGATGTGACGCAGGAACCAGAACGGGCGTTGATGTCAACGACACAGAGTTCTGGGGCTGCAGCCCAGACTCGAATGACTTTGACGTCGCCTGCTACTAGAAGCTTGCCGGAAACTTGTTGCCAATCGAATACCATTCCCGAGTTGACGTTACTTGGCACGAGATGGGTCAAAGCACGCCATGCGGAAGCAACTTCAATCTTCTTCTCGGAATCATAGTTTCTGTAGATTCTGATCACACCATCGGAAGATCCGGTGAGCAGGAATGCTTGGTCATCTTCGTTGATGAACTGAAGATCGCTGATACTGGAGCCCTCGGGATTGCCGTTTGAGAATCTGTTCAGTCTCCCAGACTTCTTCCAGTCCCAGACACTGATGATGTCTCGATCGTCAGACACCGCGAGATGATCCTCAAACTGATGAAAGGTCATCTTCGAAGGTTGACTTTGATTGTTGAAGAACCCTGCGGGTGTAGTCCACTTTCCACTACCAGCAATTTCTTTTTGCGGCTGGGTCTCACGAAGAATAGCCTCGTTTCGTGATCGTCGCCACAACCGCTCATTGTAGTCAGTGCTCCCAGGCTCTTCTGCCTCATTTGGCTTCATCTGAGGTTCCCGGAAGTACTCAATGGACCACTCGAAGAATGTGCTCTCCAAAGGTATCACAGGAGGAACCGATAGCTTGCGAGGTTGAAAATTACCAGACATTGGTTCCTTGGCTGCGTGATAGACACCTGGGGTTGGAGGAGGGTCGTTCTGTTCCGCAGGAGGATTGAACTCTGATGGAAGTCTAGACCGAGGGTGCATCTGGCCTCTGCCTTGGTGGATGCTAGGAGACTTTGGAGGGTGGCGACTACTGATACTATCTGAAGGCGAGCTGTCAGCACTGGAGCCACCAAATGGCAAAGTGAACAAGTAGCTGGCGGTTCGTTTCAGTAATCCTGGTGTAGGTGGCGCAACATTCTTGGCATCCTGTCCTGAAGGCGTGTTCGGGCGGGTATCCGAAGACGCCTGTTTTGACTGCTTGGGTGCTGATGCTGCTGCTCGTGCAGCCAGTCTTGTGATTTCATCTGTTACCATCTGTACGTGACCGCCAATTGGTGATTGAAGCATGGCAACCGAGATGTAATCTACGATGATATTCGCATTTCGTGCGACCTCGGGGTGGGGATCAACAGCCATTATGATAATATGCTTCCAAACAGCAGCAAATATCGAGTTGTGAGCAACTCCATGGGCAGTAGCCTTGATAGCGCCAGTGCCATCTCGATTGGCTTGTCTCGCGTAGTGCAGGCCCATTTTATGATCCTTACCATCATCTGAGGGTGGATGTTGTCGATATTCTCGCTCTTCAAGAAGATGCTCGTATGCAGCCACAAGAAACTTGTTCTCATAGCGGTGAACAAACTTTGAGAAGTACACCAAAAGCTCTTTGCGAACCATGGCGTTTCCATCGTTGGTCATTTCCATAACAGTCCAAGAGATATTTTCCTCAATACGAGCTACTTCATCTGTGAGGTCGGTGATTCCTAGGAAGGTGGTCATGGCATAAAGCATTGCAGCTCTGACCTCACAGCACACATCCCGAACCAAGAAAGCAAGCTTCGATGGTGCATTTTCGCGGATGCCTCTCCACTTCGCATCTGGGAGGTCTTTCCACAATTGACTAATGCAGAGACATGCCCATTGGCGTAGTAAAGGATTGTCGCCGTTCTGAAGGTGTATCAAGCAGTAGCTCATGATCTCCGATTGGTTGCAAACAGTTTGACCTTGCTTGTAGCCATCACACAGTCGGGCCAATATGAAAGCACACATAGCCTTGTGCTCAAGACTATCAACCACGGGAAGACCTTCGGTTGGCTTCAAAATGGAAGCAAAATACATGTAACCGCTGTCCCTGTAGAATTTGTAAGTATGAATTTACCAAGGTTCGCGACCGCTTATCGGGGACGAAATGTGATAATCAGGGAGGCGGTTGAGGGTGACTTACTTCAGAAGGTCAGTTTGGCACGTAATATCAACAGCCAAAACTCGAGTCCAAATGAAAACCATTACGGGCTTGAGCTCATTTGCAGCAGATTGCAACAGCTTAAGCACATATGGGAAGATGCCGATACTGAGAGCTAAATTAACAGCCCAAGGACCCATATCGAGGAACTTGCCCAGTAAGATCAAGGCACGAACTCGGTGTTGCTGACTGAGCAGAACTTGCAGAACGACAGGTAGCTGATCTGGAGCCTTGTGTGTGACAGCCCCTTGGGTAAGGTAGACTTCGAACGCAGTAAGCTGTTCCGTGAAGAAACTGGAATTCTGGAATTCATAGTCAGGTCTGATTCCGTTCTCCTTGTCTTCCAGCATGGGTAATTGCGAAAGAGCCATCTCAACAGCCAGATCCCAACTCTCCCATAGAGGATGTTGGTGGGTATCTGGAAGCTCGGGGTATGATTGAGGATGGCAATTATACGCAGCCATGATTCGCTGTGACAGAAGGAAGTTCCTGAACAGAGCGGCGACCATCAGGTCTTGTCTAAAGAACTTTCGGAAGAGAGGCCGGGGTAGGGTAGTCCAGGCGATGGTGTCGGTAATGGCAGTGAAGATCCAATTGAGTTCTCCAAGTGGAGTTCTTCGCTCTTGGAGTCGGCCTGGGAGCTTCTTGGCTCTCTCGGGTGTAATTTTTGATGGTAAGGGATTTTGGAGAACGAAGAACCATAGTGCCATCTCAATGGGGGTTGTGAGACAACATGTGAAGACATCTGCTGGGAGCAAGGGGTTGGTAGGGAGGTTCTCCTTAACACCACAGGCAGCTAGGTGGATGTATGGCTCGAAAGCTTGGGCGATGTAGTTAGGGTCATTGGCGAGGTTATCAGCTTCCTCCTGTTTATGCTTTTCAACAAAGCGGTGGAAGTTGTTGAGAATATTGCCAGCATCTGAACAATCCCAAACATAGAATGTGGGAGCTTGCAGCCAGGTTTGAAGGTCGTACAGAGAAACAGGAATGTACTGTGTGTAGTTCTTGTTGAAGACCCAGATCTCGCCTGACGCAGTTGGCTTGGGAACACCGTGACCGTTGTAATGAAATAGGACCCTCTCCTCCTTTGCATTTCTCCTTAGTGACTGGGTGAACTTCTTTGTCTCTTCAACAGAAGGGTCTAGGTATTGCTTGTATCTTGTGCGGATAGCCAGTGTCTCGTATTGTGACTGCAATGCCTTCCCAATGATCTCAAGTGCCTTTGCAACAGGAGGCGTTGTAGGATCTTGCCAGGCTTCCAACTTCGCACCTGGGTTTGTCTTCAACTGGTCGGGAGGCTCGACGCCTATGTTCAGACATATCGCCAATGCAGCAGACACAGTCTTTAGTCGATCCTTCATTCGCCAGTCTTGGAGTTCGTAGCTTGCTGACTTGGGCTTGGGGTTACCAGTCGTCTCGTGGCGTTTATCTGTAAAGTACATGTACCAATTCTGTAAGTCACCGTCAGCACTCAAATCTGGAGGTGTCCAATTCGACAAGATTCTGCGAAGTCTCCAATGCCTAAGGTCCTTGTCACGACGTAACCGTTGATATTGGACGGTTGGTTCTCGGGAAACAGTGAGCTTTTGACGGAGTAGGGTTCCCTCTGTTCCCTGCACAGTCACTGAATCCACGGCGTCAAGCTCCCAGGTGCTGAAGTCTGTCATGGTGATAGCAGCTGATAACGGGCTGCAGAAAATCGAAACTCAAGTGCAGAGATAGTAAGAAAAAGCATTGAAATAAAAGTCCCAGACAGATATGCTAAAGAACACGCTTTCGACATAAATGGAAAGAGCAACCCACATTAGCCAACTGGGAAACATATTCTTCGGATGCGTAGTGATCCTCGAAACCATGTCTCGCACCCCAATCCTGTATATCGTCGTCTGCAGACTCTGGATCTTCACCTCGAGGTCCATAATCACTCTTTGCTCTTTGCAGTAATGGTTTCGGTCTCCGTCTGACCACATCAACCTCGGAATCGTCTTGTGAGGATTCGGCGGCTCCGTTTGGCGCCGACGTCGGTCGTGCTTGGAGGGAAGCTCGTCTTTGTCGGGCAAGCTCGTCGGCATTCGAGGTGGCTCCGCTGGGTGTGGCAGACGGTCTGCGATCATGTTCTTGTGGTGGGTGCCCGTTTCCGTTCACAGGCTCGTTGCTAACTGCTGGTCGGTGGCCCATGAGAGGAGAGTTGCCGTTCTGAATCGGCGGTTCTTGTCGCAAGAGCTGTGCTTGTCCCGCGGACGTGTAACTTTGAGGTCGCGACGACATGTTCGAAGAGTGAGGAGATTGTCGCGAGCTGTACTGATGCGCCCCATGCTGTTGCTGCTGCTGCTGTTGTTGGTGAAGTCCGACAGCCGTCATGGTCATGGTCAAGACCGCCGCTCCCTCCTCAAGGGTTGGAGCTCTTCATGTGTTTTCTATTGAGGTGAGAAGATTCGAGAGCGAGTGGCGGAAGTTGTTATCGATAGCAGTTCAGTCTCCAAGATCAATCGACGTGACGAGACGCAGTTGCGGTGACGGAAAGGTGAGCGGTCAACTCGAGATTCATTAGATGCTAGGCAGGCAGGCAATGTGGACGGGGGCCGACCAATCCACGACTTCAGCTCTCAACCGACGACGCAGCCTCGTCTTTCCCTTGCAGGTATATTGGTCACTTGCGGATGAGTGGTTGACTCCAGTCTGCTTTGGCTACCGGTGACAATGGTAATGGTCGTATATGCAGGGCGATTGAGCACAACCAGAGCTCCTCTTACTCTCGTCCTCCTCTCCTCTCATCTCCTCTCAGCTGCGGTTCATCATATTAAGTGCAGACCGCCCGCCTCTAAATTTGCGCCGAGATCACGAGACAGGAGAAGCGGCTACTACAGTACTACAGTACTGCTGCTCTCGGCTGCCGATGAGGCTCGGGCCAAACCAGACCAGACCAGAGCATCAGCAGCTATTGCCAATTGGGAGGAGGACGAGAGAGAGAGGAATGAGGCCAAGGCCAAGAACCGTTTCGTTGGCAAAGCGGCCGCCAGCCATGTATACAGTCCGTACCATAAAGTCCTGTACTTTATTGTCCCATCCATAGCCATTATCGCGGGCCTCGCTTCAGCCCCACTCAGATCATTCATCAGCGATGGTACAGTAGTGACTCGCTCGGCTCTTTTCTAACTACTCCGCCAGTTGGGAAACCAAATAAACGCTGATGAACCTACGTGACATTTATTGTGGCATGAAACTCAATATCAGATGCCAACCGGTTTGTGCTTCATAAAAGCCTGTATCAGCCATTCGTTCATTCTCCTTACGACCGGTTCTCATCCTGTCTGACAAGCTGACATCGCAGGATCCAGCCTCTAGCCGCCGGAGAGGTCTCATGATGATAGATGGTCAAATCCAGCACCAATCAGGAGAATCTCATGTACAGGTCTATTCTTCAGCACCCGAAATGTTCTATTCTCGTTGACAACGTGTTTATCCTCAGCCTGCTGTTCGTTTGTTTACTTAGGATGGCTGTTATTGCTGCCAGCTAGCAGCGATCATGGATCTCATTACCGCTCAGTCATGGCATTGCGGACGTTATTTGACAAGCCGATCATTGCAGCTCATCCGAAGTTCTATACTCTCTGTCCAAAGGAACCTCAAGGAAAGGTATGTTTCGCTCCTTTTCAAAGACTTTACCCTTTCTGTGTGTTAGAGGCTTGAAGCAAGTCCCTTCCTTCCTCTTGGGACGTCGCCAGAATGTAAAAATATAATTTCCGCCTCCAAGCGCCATCTTCCTAGAGTACAGGACTACCTCCTTATCGATAACCCCTATCTGGGGCAGACCCAAAGAAACACCGCATTATTTCTGGAAGCCCGCGCGTGCAGTCCCAGAAGTGACCTGCATATCACATCTTCCAATAGGGGATGTTTCCTGAAATTTAATCGGCATGCACTGCTAATCCGGGAGAACAGTCTTGCTCCGACAGTTTAGTTCCTGACATGATGCGCCCATCCGTCCATGATGATGCGGCGAGACGTACGATACCGGGTGGCCAACTCCATGGCCAGTTCGGTGGCCACGGCTGGGCCCCCGTTCGTTCGTTCGTTCGTTCGTTCGTTCCTTTGTTTCCTTCCAGAATAAGATGTTTATGCCAGGTACCCGCGGAGGGAGGCAAGCCGGGGGCAGAGCAGAGTGGTGGAGATAGTCTTCATAATCGTAAAATTAAAACGCCGCCTATAAGTAAACAAAAAAAATAACAGCAGCGTACCAAAAACCATAAACATTTCGCAAGCCCTCGAGAACAAACACCCTTGAAAGAAACCACCTCATGCAGAGATAGGACCAAAAATGCCAACTCTAAACCCTCGTTCGTTCCGATCCTGAAGTTGATGTGCTTGGATGAAACATTTGTGGCCATCACACTATGCCCGACCTGGTCAACTGGCGCGCCCATCTTCCTCAGGGGTGCATATGGCTGCGCCGGTAGTGCTGCACGAGAGGGGGGGAGGGAAGAAGGGATGGAAGCTTGAATAGGGAAATAGATTAAACGGGTATTAAAACAGAACGGTTTTTTTTGGGATGATGAGAGTTGCATTTTTTTGTTGGAGTGATCCTGCTGATATGTTTCGTGTTCTCCCTCAGGGTTTATAAATACATCGTCGTCTGATCTTTTCTGCCTGCCCCTTTGTCCACTGCTCTTCTACATCGCCGAGTGTTTGGTCGTCCGGGCTCCCCTCAGATCTGTGCATCACATCATATCACATCCATCAATCACTGCACGATACAGTCCAGGGCATGATAGGACATGAGAGGGGGCAAGGTGGAGGAGGGATTACTCCGTATAATCCATCCTGCATACATCCAGTCCGTACCTAGACAAAGAACTTGACCGCACTTGCACTTGCACTTGCACATGCCTTACTCGAGTACAGTGCCGTGGCTGCATCTGCCCCAATTCTTTTTCCACTTCGCATCTCCGAGTACCAGGCACGGGCATCATAAAAAATATTACTCCCTACCACCCAACCTCCCCGCCGCCGCGAGCAGCATCGGCAACATCGTGAGGTCCACGTCGCGCTGTTTCGCCGCCTCCTTTTTTTTCTCTTTCTGTATCTGTTCGTTTGGTCGATCTACTTACTGCTGCTGCTTCCGCTCTGCTCTGGAAGGAAGATCTCTGGCCGTGCGACAGCAGCTGCGACCACCCTACGCTGCCCTGCCCTGGCTGCATTAAACCAAAATCGCGGCTCCTGCTTGTCCTTCTCCTCTCCTGTCCTCTCCTCCTCAATCCCAGCCCACGCAGGCCAGCCAGCCCGCCAGCCAGCCCCATCCCCGACCCCGACCTTGACCCAGCCATTTATTTCCAATACCACCTACCTCTCACTCACTCACTCACTCCCTCACATCAACTCACCCACCACCACCACGACTACCTAATAATCCTGTGGCCGGGCTCAGATATTCTCTACTGTCCCACGACGCCGACAGGACACACCACAGGGAGCGAATCGACCCATCACACTACACCTCCCTCCGACGAAACTTCACCACACCGCAACTGCAACTGCAAACAAATAAAAATTGCATCGACGGCCACTGACCGAGGCAGGCAAAGAAAGAAACTGGACGCGGTCCTGGACGCTGGCCACGCTTGACAGACCTACCATCCGTCCCCTACCATCTGTACATACATACCTCTGAGGCGCCACGATGGCATTCTCGCTCTTCAAGAGTAGGAAGAATGCGGACAAGGCCCAATCAGCAAAGGATACGAATGCAAATGTCGCAGGCTCCCAGGTCTCCGTCAATTCCTCGAATAATGGAGCGGCCAGCGGACGAGGAGCAGTAGGAGGGAACATCAACGAGAAGGGTGCCGCCCAGACTTCAACACCAGCTTCAAGCGTCAATAATTCCATGAACTCGCTGCAAGGAGGTGCAGGTGCGACGCCGAGTCCAGAACAAGCTGCGAATGGTCGCAGAGGAGGTCCTAATACAGAACCGCCGGCTTCAGACCTTCCTGTGAGTTACTTTCTTTTCGCAATGCGCCCTGGTTGAAATGTGGTGGGTTATTGAACGAATGGTTGAGTGCTGACCCCCTGGGAATAGTTACGGAATGGTTCTGCGCCCGCTGTACAATCTTCGATGAATTCAAATCCTAATGCCTCACTATACCCATGGTCGCAACGGCGGCTGACCTACACCACCTCACATCCAAGCCCCTTCCCTAGATATGGCGCAGCGGTTAATTCGGTGGCCTCGAAAGAGGGTGATATCTACCTCATGGGCGGCCTCATCAACAGTTCGACGGTTAAGGGGGATCTGTGGATGGTAGAGGCAGGGGGCAATATGGCTTGTTACCCCTTAGCTACGACTGCTGAAGGACCAGGACCAAGAGTCGGACACGCCAGTCTGCTGGTTGGGAATGCTTTTATTGTCTATGGAGGAGATACCAAGATGGACGATTCCGATGTGTTGGACGAAACCCTCTACCTCCTTAATACCTGTAGGTTCTATATTTTGGCGATCGGGGTCTATACTAATGGCTATAGCAACACGACAATGGTCAAGAGCAGTACCGGCTGGACCTAGACCCTCGGGACGATATGGACATTCCTTGAATATTTTGGGATCAAAGATTTACGTTTTTGGTGGTCAAGTGGAGGGATACTTCATGAACGACCTAGTCGCATTTGATTTGAACCAATTACAAGTACCAACGAACAGATGGGAAATGCTCATTCGGAATAGCGAAGAGGGTGGACCGCCGCAGGGACAGATACCACCTGCCAGAACGAATCATTCGGTTGTCACATACAATGAGAAGTTATACTTGTAAGTGCAGCGCTCAAGACAGGGTTTCCTTGGGAGTTGGTTGCTGACTCGTACTCGTACAGATTTGGAGGAACAAATGGCTTCCAATGGTTTAATGATGTATGGTGCTACGATCCAGTGCCTAACACCTGGGTTTCCCTCGACTGTATCGGGTACATACCCGCCCCTCGCGAAGGTCACGCTGCTGCTATTGTGGACGATGTAATGTATATCTTTGGAGGACGGACAGAGGAAGGGGCGGATCTTGGAGATTTGGCAGCCTTTAGGATAACCTCGAGGAGATGGTACACATTCCAGAATATGGGACCTTCTCCCTCCCCCAGATCGGGACACAGTATGACCGCATACAATAAGCAGGTTGTGGTTTTGGCCGGCGAACCAAGCACTGCGACAAGAGAAGCTGGGGATTTGGGAATTGTGTATCTTTTGGACACCAGCAAAATTCGATACCCCAACGATCAAGCCGTACAGCCAGCTCCGACAGCAGACCGTGTTCCTGGGCAACGAAGACCTAGTGGGGGAGAGAAATCAGGTATGGGCGCAAGTAGAGGTTTGACATCTCGGGATGGGTCAACAATACCGGAACCGAAGAGGCTGAATGGGGCGCCCAGAGAGCAAGGTTTTGGGCGAGGAAATGGTGCGCCAGGTGTAAATGGTAATGATATAAATGGTGTTGCTCCAGGATCCGCACAGCCGCAAGGAGCTCCATTGGGACCTCCTCCCCAAGGGCCCCCTCCAAATGGTGCTCAGCAGAATGGTCCACCAGGAGGTTCTAAGCTTCCCAGAGCATCCATGGCACAAGCGCCTCCGGGACCGCCGCCACAACAGCAAGCTCCAACACCTAGAACGAATGGTGCCAATGGAGGTAGTGGGCCGAATGGACCATCTGGACCAAATGGAGTTCCTGTAGGACGTGGAAAGCCGCAAGGAAAACCCGAACGTGGATTTGGGCCATCGATCGATACATCCGTGCAAAATCGGGCTGTAGAAAACATTGTTCAGATGTCTCCACCTCAGGGTACGAGGAATATTTCGCCCGCTCCAAGAGAATCACCACAGACCAGAGAAAGCCCGGTCATGAATGGACGAAGGACACCTACACAAGCCCAGACTTCGAAACCTATAACCTCTGAGAATGGTCCACCGGTCAGCATGAATACAGTCGTCGCAGGTGCCACCAGATCGTCGTCGAAGAACAGGCAAGGTCGTCAACAAGGCTCTATTGACAGTACCAGCGAGCAATCGTCTCTGCGAAATGTCACCAATGCTCGGCAAACATCTCCCCCGCCTCCATCTCGACAGACAAGCAATCCTCTGGTCAGAAAGGGGTCGGCACGAAATTCCCAAACTGTGGCGATTCTGAAGGAACTCGATGCAGCTAAGAATCGAAACGCTTGGTATGCTTCGGAGCTTGAACTTGCACGCAAAGCTGGTTATACACCAAACCCATCGAGTAGCCCTATCTTGGACCAGAGAGCGGCCGAATCGTTTGACGATGATGACAAGCCACTAATCGAAGCCTTGATAGCGATGAAGTCTGAACTTGCTAACGTTCAAGGGTCGATAGACAAGCAAGCCGTTCTTGCCGCAAGGAAGATTGCTGAGGTCGAGAAGCAACGAGATGCAGCTGTAAGCGAAGCAGTCTATGCTAAAGCCAAGCTTGCAGCGCACAGTGGAAGCCAGAGTAGCACACCACAACCATATGCTGATGCACGAGATCTGAGTTCGATGTCCAACGACCGCTCAACAGATATCAGCAAGAAGCTTGCGACCGCATTAGCCGAACAACGAGACCTGAAGAATAAGATTGAGATGTTGACTGCGGAACTTGAATCCGAAAGACGGGGACGACAGCTGGCAGAAGATACTTCGAATGCTGCGCAAAGTCGATTGTCTGAGTTGGAGGTTTACAAGCAAAGAAATTCTTCGGAAGTCGAACATCTGAAAGCCGAGCTACACGAGTTCCAGATCAGAGCAAGAGAAGAGGCTATTGTCTGTTCTGAAGCTGTTGCTGCCGCTCAGCTACTACGAGCTGACAAAGCCGAGCTCGAGACCAAGTACCAAGAAGCTGTTGGCTCGAGCAAGGACAATAGTGAAAGTTTTGAGGCTCTCAGAGTTGCACTGAGCTCTTCCGCCGACATGAGAAGTGTACTGGAACGAAAGTTGGACGAGGAACGCACTCAACGAGAGAAGATTGAGGCCAAGCTCATCAGTCTCAAGGCTGAACATGAGGCCCGGACAAGTGAACTCGAAACAGCTTCCCGACGCCTGAGAGATGCCGAGGAGCTGGTAGAGCAGCATGCCAATGAAGCTAGGGCTCATAAACAAGCTGTTATGTCAGGTCTCGATCGTGTAGTCGCTCGGGATGTTGGTGGAAAGTCGGCACAAAATGATGAACGAGCTGCGGCGCTTCAAGCACAAGTCCAAGCTGCGAATGTCCTGGTGCGAAAGTATCAGCAAGCTGCAGATACCGCCTCCGAGAAACTCCGCAGTGCTGAAGAGCGTATCGCTGGGTTGGAAGCCTATCAAGAGCAGGCAAGCCGGGAGGGAATGTCGATCAGAAAGCAACTCCAGGCGACTATGCGTGAAGTCCAGACTCTTCAGGCTGGCAACTCAGACATGAAGTACCAACTCGCCAACCAGCAACTCGAGACGAATGCTGTGCACGTTCAACACAACACTCTCAAGGACATTCTTGGCGAGCGAGGTATCAGCCCCGTTAGTGCTGTTCGAACACGCGGTCTATCCAGTCCTCAATCTGGCTCTAACACACCTGATATCTCACGTCTTCGCGAATTGGAACATCAACTTGCTACTAGTGTTCAGGCTCATGAAGAGACTAAGCAGGCATTCGAGGCACAACATCAAGAGACGGAGAACACCTACCGTGAGAAGCTTTCTCAACTTGAGAACGACTATCAGTCTGCCGTCCACTACGTGAAGGGCACCGAGAAGATGCTCAAGCGTATGAAGGATGAGTTGTCCAAATACAAGACCGAGAACACTCGACTAAAGGATCAGCTGGTCGAGGCAGAGGAGAAGGGAGGTGTTTCTCGAGAGGCCTCAAGTGGATGGGAACAAGAACGGGCTGCTCTCAACAAGCAAATCGAGTCTTTGCAAGCTGAGATCCAGTCTTCCGTTGCTCTCTTGGAGCGTCAAATGGCCGAGGTCAAGAACGAATTGGCAGCATCGCGTCAAGAGCGTGATCAACTGAAGCAGACTCATGAACAATCGCAACGTCAATTGACGACCGCTACCCAGCAAGCTCGATCCGACCTCGCACAACTTCAAGAAGAAAACATCTTACTGGAGCGTCGTGCTCAAGATGCAGAGCAGAAGGTCTCTCTACTGCTCGACCAAGTCGAGTCATCTGTAGACAACTATCGTCGCCAATCGCGCCAAGCGGAACCAAACGGCGTAGTAGCCAGCTCGCATCAACGTACCCTCTCTGCCGACTCCGTCTCCGAAACCTCACTTTATGACGGCGGCAATCGCAACTCAATGGCTCTCGACAGCTTAGCCAACGAACTCGAAACCCTCCGCTCGCACTGGGAAAATACCAACAAGAACTACCGTCTCAGCAACGCCTTTGACTTTGAAGACCGCAATCCTGCTCGTGGCACAAACGATGGGCTAGGCGCCTCAAATGTGGGTGATGGCCTGAGTGGTAGCCTGTCTGAGTGGAGAAAGAGACTTGATGCCGAGGAGGAGGCAAGTAGGAGTCGCAAAGGAAGTGATTCTGCCCTCTCGCCTACAGGGAGTGCCGGGATTGGCAAGAGGGAGATGAGTCCGAGTGGCAAGGATGTTGGCGCTGGTGGTGCGAACAAGAGTCAGGTTAATCTCATATAAGGCCTGACTTCTCCAGCTGTCAACCGGAACAAACCACATTAAACCCGCCACCGAGCCGCGAGGGTCTGACACCTTGGAGTGTGAGACGCGAGAGGGTGATGATGTCAAAAAGTGCTTGCCTCAGGTGTGTGGTTGATCACTCAGCCTGATCTTACGTGTTGGGTGTACTACTTGCCCCTTGACTCAATTGCGTGCGGGTCGGATTCAATCACATCATAGGATTATGGTGATGGATAGTGGCGTTCATTCTTTCTTTCTGGATCATAACTTCTTCTTTCGACTTTCGACTTTCGACCTTACTTCTTCTATTGCAGTCCCTCCTCCTACCAGCAGGAGGAGGGCGCAGAACACACTTTATTGTCTGGAACAGAACGTCTCTTATGTTTAGTGTATTTGACCTTTTTTTGTTTTGTTGGATTTTTCTGTGTTTGTTTTGGAGGGGTTTTTTTTGGTTGGGATGGAAGGGTACTTGATTGAGTATTATCATGAATGGCTTATGATTTGTTTCTGATCGCTTTTCTTGGGGGTTGTTTTATTTTATTTGTGGGTTTTGTCTGAGTTGTTTTGATGAGTTTTCTATGGATGAACTGTTGCTTTGTTTCGGGGACGAAGAAGAGGGAAAGGGGGTGGGGAGGAGAGTATTGTGGGTGGGGAGGTAAAAGGAGAAGGTGCAGATGAAGATGAAGACGAGAAAGATAATGTACAATACAATAAATACGCTAGAGAACAACCCAGTTCCCTATCTACCCTGCGTCAGAGGTAGACAAGAAGAGATAAGAAGAGAAGTAGGGGGGCAGGTCAAGGTTGAGAAGTCAAGTGGGGAAGGTGAATAAGGTGGAGTGTGTGTGTGGAAACTTGACAGGGGTTAGAAGAGGATAGATAGGTAGAGATAGGGGGATTTGAGATCAGGTCCTCTTTTCAAATGGAAGCAAAGCGAATCGAAAAAGTTTAAGAACTAAATCGAACTAAACAGAACTAAATAATCGTGTGACTTCTCAAACTCCTATCTCTACTTCTAAATCCTTTACGACAAGATGATGATTCCGATCTGAATGATTCTAAATACCTGAACTACCTACCTGCGAATGGTAAAGTATCAATCAGTCTGTATCACTCTCATACGATTGATCCCTTCCTTTGCCCTTTTCCCCCGTTACATTGCGTTATTGTAAACGCGAGTTTCATGGAGTTAATTATATCGTCATACTCTCATCGCACTACCGTATGAAGGTCCTACCCGCCGATATTTCGTCTTGTCTCTTGTCTCTTGACTTTTGAATCTTGACTCTTAGGGAAAAGGGAGATAGTGGGTAGGGAATTTTCCAGGAATCATGATGGATAGATGGAGTTGGGGGGTTGGAGGGGAGGGGAGGGGAGGGGAGGGGAGGGGAGGGAGGATTGTAAACACGGAGTGGGTATTGTGTTCTTTTCTTGATGAAGTAATTAAGTGGCTTAGCTCAGTTTGGCTTGGTTTGATTTGGCTTTGGCTTTGCTTTGCTTTGCTTTGCTTTGCTTTGCTTTGCTTTGCTTTGCTTTGCTTTGCTTTAATCTGAACTTTTAATCTGAATTATTTAATCTGATTAGTTGAATGTAAAATCGGCTTTGAGGGCAGAATCGAGGAACCACTGCAGTCTGTCGAAGAACTAGTGTTAAATTGAAGCGGAATGGAATAGAATGGAAATCTAGGACGGAGATCTCTATTCTATCTAGAAGCTACTTGGAATGGAAAATGGTGATCTCTTGATAGTGTACCAGTACGTAGTGTGGGGATTTTTCGTTATTGTGCTATACAGTCATTAAGCGAGAGAGGCTTGTGACTTCAGCTTGAGTGGTGGGGTTTGAACGGGACTTGGGGTTTTGGTGGAATTCTCCTGTGCTGGCAGTGTGAGCAGGTAGGTACCGTACACTAGTGGAAGTGGCTTGGCTTGGTAGTTTAGCTTTGGTTTTGTTAGGCGAGGGAGACTAGGTAGGTAGGTAAGTAGGTAGTGGGAAAGGGCAAAGCGAGAGGGTTTGAGGCACTAGACTAGACTATGTGGTGGACTACACAACTATAACTTGTTGCTTTACTGTACTTGAGTGTACTTCACGGATTCAATTGCGTGTCTCATGAGTCACTCGTAGTTAATTAATGATTGTAGAATTGATATGTATCAGGCTTATGATTTGAATTTGAACTAGGTTGTGTAGAGTCTCTGGGAATGTTTTCATGGTAGCGGATTAAGCGAAAAAGGGCTAAAACTTGACTTTTGCTCATAGCTGAGGCTTGTGAGGAGACGAAATTTAGCGCATTTGAATATCGACTGAGTGCCAGTGGGGCTAACTCTGGTGAAAAGTCACGGGTGGGTCTTAGCGAGTTGAGAATCAGACTGGTGAACTTTGTATATTAACGGGGGAATCTCCACAAATCTCATTCTTCTTTTCCTTCTATCAGTAACATGCCTCAAGATCCAATTCGCTCTCACTTCAGCCCTCATTTAACTATCCTAACCTCGACGTTACACCAAGCTATCCTTTCAACTCAAACTCAATCAACCTCGACAACCTTCTCGCACCACGTCACTTGAATATTACAATCACCAAGATGACTCCCCCAAATCACTACGAGACCCTAGGTCTCAAGCGCAACTGCAAAGTCACAGAAGTCAAATCCCAATACCGCAAACTAGCACTCAAAAACCACCCCGACAAGAACCCCGGCAACCCAAACGCCACCGCAACATTCCAGCGCATCGTCGACGCAGCAGAAGTACTCGGCAACCCTATCAAGCGCCGCGCCTACGACCGTTCTTATTTCAGATCAGACTAGAGCGCTGCAGACGTCGACGAAAATGTAAAGAACAAGCATGGTAAGCAAGACGAGCAAGATGAGCGCAACGACATCTACTAGGCAAAGCAGAGCAAGAATGCTCAGTCTGGCCGTCACCCGAATAATAGGTTCCAGCCGAAAGCGAGACCGAGATCGTCTCGCCAAAAGGATACTCCTAAGGAGAGCAAAGAAAGGACGTCCCAATCATCAAGTGCGACGACCAAAGAAGCAGAAACTGTAACCGAGAACCGAACCCCAACTTGGGAGAAAACCCAGTGCGAAAAAGTCAAGGATGAGAAATTCAAACAAGAGCTCGAGAAACCGAAGTTCGAGGAAGACTTCGACCGCCGCCAGAGCAATTTCCAATCAGCATGCATCATTAACTCGGCTCACGCGGACCTCTTCACCAGGCTCGAATACAACGCCGAAGCCAACCCCATCCACACAGTGCGCGAAGAATGCGAAACGCCATGGGACAACGCAGACCGCTACGGCGGTCATTACAGCGGCGATTTCGCCCTCACGGCCGAGGACCTCCATCCCAAAGTCGTGGCGAAACTCAAGGAGCACGAGAGAGCTGCGAAGGAGGATCGGGAGAGGGACAAGAAGGCTCATGAGGATGGGACGTGGGAAAGCGCTTTTAGGGGCTGGGGACGGTTACAGCATGCTTTTGGTAGGATTATGATGATTAGGAAAGGGAGGAGGTTGGAGAATGGGAGGGAGTTGGAGAGGATGAGGTTGAGGATTGGGATGGGTAGTGAGGGGGGAGACAGGAGGGAGTTGGTTTGGAGGATTGATGGGGATGGGGAGATGGTGGGGTGTTAGGTTAAGGTGCTGGAATTGCGTACGTTAGAATGTGTTGTGGAGGCTTATGTTTAGTTATCTGTTCTGAGATGGAGATCGTTTGTGGTAAGGATTAAGCGAAGCTGACACCGATGGCCACTTTTCTTAATTCTTCTTGCGTTTGGGAAGTAGAGAATAGGTTTATGGTAGTCTAATAATAATTCAAAACTTCTTCTTTTGATCTTGAAAATTTTTAATGGAGTAGTTGTAAATTATTACGATTACATAATTTACATTATTGAATTCATGATCACAACCCGCTTATTAGTCGTCCATTAGCTTGGCTTGTCCTGGATTTCTTCAATCGACATGAGAAAGCTCACTACCAGTAGTAGGGCCTGATTACCAGAAATACTATGTGCACACGAGCACGCGATGATATTTAATTGAAAAAGATTCGTAATTGGCTTAGCTCCCTCTAAGAAGAGTGAAATATCAAAAATATTCTCTACTTAAATCTGCTACAAGTCCTGCGAGATCCTCAGTAGATATCATTCCCGATATCATTCACCACCTAAGGAATTTCTAATCATGCTTGGCCTTGAAGTCATATACCAAACATCCAGCCTGTATATTTCCCCCAACACCTCCGTTGTTGCACTTCTTGAAATTATCTATCAGTAATCCTTGACAATAGGTACTGCCCGCATCCTTCGATGCTAGTGGATTGCTTGGGTAGATCTCCTCGCCACCTGGAGGCTCGAGTACACAGCCTTCCTTCCAATATATTTTGTACTGAATAGGCTGCTTGTTATCGAATGTAGCGAAACGCCTGTTGCTAGATGGATCGTCACTCCTGATTGGTGTCCTAGCGGTACCAGCACAAGCCATACTGGAAAACTTTCGCACCTCACTCTCGTGAATGTCTTTGTGGGATCCGAAATCATTGGCACCGTAGCAGTTTCGATTCTGTAGCACAAGGGGCGTGGTAGACGGTGGTGTTATGCTGTATTCAAATACACCACAGTCGACGTCAATCGAGCCAGTGGTTTGCATGACTTGGACCTTGGCTGAACAATCATTGTCAGCTGGTCTCCTTTCCGTTTGTGGAGGAATACCATCTTGTGGTAGAAAAGGAGCTATGTGAACTTACAACCAGCATTACTGCATCCACTCGTAATCTGACCAAACGCCTGAGTACATTCGTACACGCATTTCTTGCCTCCAACAGATGGCTTGAATCCCAGATCGATGTTGTAATACATGTAGTTGCTAGGGTCCTGAGGAGGGACCCGTGGTCGAAGCATCAACTGCCCCACAGGTGCCCTGTCGTTGCCCAACGCGTCAACTGTCATTTTTAACTCTATTCCTGCTACCCATTTGTCGCAAAAGTTGTGGTAGACATTGTTCGTTGGTCCTCCAAAAACATTCCCAGGAATCCCACTGCGGTATTTGACGTCGCATTTAGCTACTGGTTCGGCGGCTTGGGGCGGCTCTGACGTCTGATGTCCAAGAAGGTTCCAAGTCAACAGCATAGTCAGTTGCTCTTCGTTACTCGCCATATTTATATACACCTCTTGCGGCGTATAGCACATGCAGCCCTGATATTCTCCCTGTCCCGGTTAATGAGCTCTATTTATTTACTTGCAAGGTGTTACCCGCTTACTGATTTGCATTTTGCATCTCCTCCTGGCTCTTTTGGCAGCTCCACCTCGCAATTGTCCTTATCATCATTGCCACAGATAAGCTACATCAGTTAGCAATTGGATATTTCAGGTCGAGCTACCACGCCCAGAGAATAACTCACTGGGGTTGATGTGGGATCGGGGCAACCCGAGCTTGTTGAAGAAGTTGATGTCGTTGATGTCGGCGTAGAAGTTGCCATTGTCTCCGTTGTTAACAATGTTGCCTCGATCCGGTTTTCCTCTGCCAGAGGCAAATTGTTGATCAAAGTGTCCACAGCAAGCGCGAAGAGGAAATTTCCAAGTTGGATTGCCACATCATCTGGGAGGTTTAGCATTGGCGCGTAAGCCTGTACAAATCCAACGGCTACTCCTGCTGCCCTAGCTATGTCGCCAGCACCCGCTGCAAACCCGAAGCGTACTTGTCCTGGGTTCAGTAGTAAAAGATCACCCATAGCACCTCCCGGCTGTGCCATGGCTGCAACACCCTCAACTGCGCATATTGCAGCCCCATATCCAGGGCCAGCACGCCTTCTCAAAGTCTTTCCGCTATCGAAGTCACGGCCGTCTGCGCAATCCGTCATTCTGTGCATGATCTCGTCCAGACGCGAGGCAAGGTTTGCATCCAGAACAGCAGCAAAATCACCTGTGACGAATGGGCCATGTGCTGTTGTAACCGCCGTGACTGATGTAGCCTTGGACCTGGAAAAATAAATTGATTTAACATCCCAAACAATATAATACGAATGGCTGACATACCCTTGGAGTGTTGCTGTTTCTGGTACTTGTGTGATGGTAACAATGGCTTGGCCGTCTGCCGAAACGACAATTGTAGTAGCCGTAGCCAGCACAGTGACTGTGCTCACCTTGCTATGAGGCAAGAACAGGGACTTCGAAAACTCTTCATCGGAGTGTTTTATATGCCACTGAGACAGAAGAACTTTGGACACGTGCAAAAAGAAAGCAGCTATTCCACCAACCCGTGCGCTGACACCACGAAATGTCTTTGACAACATGTGGCCGAAGTGGCGACGATCTAGTTGGCTGTCAATCTGCAGTTCAGAGCTTTCTAACACCCGAACCACGTCCTGGTAGCACTTGTCATCAACCTGTTCGCCGCAGCCGTCTAAGACGCCTCGAACTTTATTCCTTGTGTCAGCGGACAGCGAGACATCGTAGCCGTCCGAATCGGATCCCGATATCCAAACCGTACTGCCAGTGAGAGCAGGTGGAGTTTCCTAGTCTGCGTTAGTTCAAAATCCCTGTTTGTTCAAAGTCTCGAAAAGATTGCGTCGACTTGCCAACCGCCCTTTATATTGGTCCAGACTGCCCAGATCCAAGATCTCCTGAAAAGTAAAAGCCGCGAAGCCAGCTAAGACTACAATCAAAGGCGAGTGAATTATCATGTTAAAAAGAAAAAAAATATGCTGGGGTTTAGTTGAGGCCAAAGTGGCACGCCGGAAGAGATATGTTTATGTTTGAGTTGGTACTTGATAGAATGTGGAATTACAAATCCCTCGTTACGAACAGAGACTGACGCCGTTTATGTCATTTGTGGCTATTATCAATGACTGACCCAGAATATTTAATATGTCATGAGGATACGGTATCATTTGTTGCTGTTCTCGCATAAAAGGGCATATTTCAGAAAAACAATTGTTGGTCCTGCGGGTAAAATTAGATGAGACACGGAATTCTGAGAATAGCATGACAACAAACCTAGATAATCCAAGTCTTAGTTGGACATAATATTATAATACTACGTCAAGTCTGGGTACTTCCTCGTGAAACAAATTGGCCAACATACGCACGGTTCTAGTTGTGCAGCTAAAAATACCTTAGAGTACTACTAACGTCGTGTTGGAGTTGATGGTGACAGATATTGGTAACAAGTTCATGGCGTGTCCTCAAAAGCCTCATCATCATTTCAAGAATGGCTTCCGCCGAGTGAACATCGCCTCTGATCTTAAATGTTGGAAAATGTGTCTCCGCATGTCGAAGATTGATCCTACACAGATGTTAGGCTCCCATTTATAGTCTTTCACAATACGTGTCCGATTGAGGTATTAGAATTTCATGCATGACTTTCAGTTCGTAGAAGTACAAAAGCCAGGCTCTAGTAGCAGAATATAGAGAATTCCTTGCGCTTTAAAACCAGAAAACGAGACTTGCAACATAATCACGCCTATCCTTCTTGAATTTCTAGTGGACACTAAGCAAGTTGTGCTAGTATATCGCCATGAGAGCTCGGAATTTCTCACTCATTTTCTTAGCAAAGTACTGCAACGCTGCAAGGTACTGCCTTGATTCTTCATGCAGTTAGTGTTCACAATAAAATTAGTTAATCCAGTCTCTTTCAGTTTGTGAAGATTAGTTCACTGACATCTCTCAACAAGGCTCGAATATTGGTCTCGCAGACGGTATCAAGGGCGGAGTACGTGAGGCCATTGATCTTGCGACTAATGCAGTAGCAGTCATGACAGCTCATGCAGATGATCAATGGGTACAAAAGATGGCTAAGTACATATTGGGCACAAGCGATTTCGATGGAAAATTTTCTAGGGCTAAAGGTATGCCTCTCACTAGAACATGATTAAAAGTTTGAAGACTCTAAAACAATTGAGCCAGGGACATTTACTGCCATAATGGCCTTTGAAAAAGAGGCTTCCTCATTTCAGCCGCAGGACATCGGTTGGACAAGCGTGGAAAGAAATACTGATCTTGTGAGCAACTTTGAACTCAATGAGCCTGTCACCTGGACCCAAAAATCACCCGACAGACTTCGTCTCAGTCATTAGAGATTATCTGAGCTAAATCAAATGACTTAGGAGATCTACTGCAACGATGCGCGTATTACCAAGCTGACGCCAAACAGCTTAACATGGAGGGATGCAGCATGTCCAAAAAAAGTACTAGGAGACCTTGATCGTGAAAAGTTCGATAAATGTTACGACGCCAACTTCGTTCTTGGATCTGGAAAGCCCGGCGTTAAAGCGATGACCAGGAATTGTGGCGCTGTTGACTACAAGGCATTCAACATGGAAAGGTTGACTAATCCTAATGCGAGGATACAGGACTATTCATCACCTACTCCCACCATAGCTTCGTCAATGGATATTTGCCTGTGGTTCAGTACTCATTCCACTTTAGAAGGATGGTCTACTGTAACTGCACAGAGAATTGATGAATGCAAAACGGACGACTTCAAGGCGAAACTCCAAGGAGGGCAGACACCAATGGACGGACTCAAAACCTTTGGGTGCACTATATTGCATGAGGTATTTGCTCCATCGTCCTTGATACCGCTGATGAGAAAACTGATCTTTTTCTGAATGGTACAGCTCACTCATACTATACAAGGGGGGAGGTTGGTTGACGTTCCCAAGGAGCAATTACCTGCTGGATTCCTGGACTGTTTCGGGTGGCTTTGTAGCGGGGCGCTCAACAACGAGAGGAATGCTGGTAAGTTGAAGCAAAATGAAGCGTTCTTCCCTTCGCTCCTTGAATATTTGTTTGTCTAATTAGCTGGTCAACATGCAATTCAGACTCTATTGCGCTGCTTGCACTCAGCATGAAAATTTGGAGCCTCAAGCATTATGCGGAAGATGACGGCACGATCCACCTTATTCCGTGACGCACGGTATGATTTGAGTTACAACTGAGAGAGGCCAGGTCCAAGGAACTTAAGATAATTGCTGGGTTGTTCTCTATTGTTGGGTGCGCGGGATGGGGCATTTTCCTGCAGGAGGCCAACGAAGGAATAATGGCGGTAAACGTGTCATCACACTCTCTCAGAATAGTTCAATGTAACTCCCACCGCTTAAAAATCTGTTTGTTGCCTTTTAACGTAGCCATCATTGGCCTGTTGACGAAGGTGGTGGCCCTCTCGGCTACATGACCAACAAGGCCTGCTGGTCGAGGCTGAGCGCCGGGAGGACTACACCAGCGAGACTCGCAACTCGAGATCCTTCCCAGCCAACGTGGAACACCAACACTAAATGCTGGCACCATCTTCTATCCCATTCCATTAAACAACGCCCTTAGCACCTGCTGCATCGTCTCCATCACATCAACCATCCGCACCGACCAAAGAAACATGACTGAACTAGATAGTCACTCGCAACCCAACAGCCCGCTGCTCTGTGCCCCTCTCGAGGTTCGTCGAGCGATATATGCTCATTTTGACAGCCAACTACACATGTTCTTGTTACAAGGCGCCGTACGACTATCGCCGTGCCTTCAGCCCAACCTAGGGGATAACAACCATGCCGGCCATGAGCGTCGCTATCCTGAAGAAGGTGCGGCAGAGGTAGTGTGGGCTCGCCGTCTGGACTCATCGTGGGGCCCCCACTGGGAATGTGAGGAGCTTGCATTCGCAACAGATGACAAGCCTCAAAATAATCCCATTTACAAGCTTCTCTTTGTCTGCAAGAGAATGTAAGATACCAATCTGAGCCTCAATCTGGCCTTCTCGTTAACATTCCATTTAATTACAGGTTTCTGGAGATCTGCGACTTCGTGGCCGAGAGATCAGTGATCAATATCACAGACCTTGACACTTTAGATGCCTCCCTACCAAAGTCAGGCGGGCTGGGGAGTGCTCTCGGTCAGCCTTGGAGTCTCTTCGACCTCATAAGCCCGCGCATTCATAACCTCAACGTTACCTTGAGACTCCCGATAGCATTTTACAAGGCAGTTGAAACCGGGGACATAAAGGAAACGGCAGTCGATCGCCCCAATATTGCAAAGTCGATCGCATACAATAATGACTGGATACAGTTCTGGTCTAACATCTGTAGCCTTCAAGGACTTCATAACTTGCACGTGTGGCTAGACCATGATCATGAGTCCTCGTGGTCCGAGGTCAAGGAACGCCCGGTTCTCGATCCTGTCTTCGCCATTCTCGCTAGGGAAATGCAATCTCGCTCAAGCAGGTGCACCGGACAACATGCCCAAGTCCTGTTCAATCTTCCAAAATTACATCCAGGTATAGCTACGCCAGACACTCACTTTATCGAAGGGACTGCACCACCACTGTTCACGCTTCAACGACGATATCGGCAACGCTACCATTCCCAAGAAAGCCCTACCGGGACTTCAAGGGTAGTTGGCAAGGCGGACTTTCCGGTTATGTGGGAGCTCACCCTGGACGAAAATCCGGACGGACCTTATATGACTCTAGAAGAAGTTGAAATATACGAGAGAGGGCTTTGGGAAAGAGGATTAGACCCCACCAGGGAATTACTCGAGATCAACGGCCATATGTGTTTTGAACAAGGATACATATGAAGGAATCTAGAACAAAGAAGAATAGATAACCATTTCCCAACCCGCTCTTCAATCTACTTTCGCTTTTGTTGCTACTTAAATCGAACCAATCCAATTATTCTATAATATATTGTGATTTATATGTTCACACAGCCTCTCAGCATCAACGGGTAATCAATTCTGTTATGCGTCTTTATTGGGACGCAGTAATACATTGTACTCGTTGATGCTTGATATTAGATGCGACGAGGCTGATTGTGGCAACCTCCGAGAAGTTCAAGCTTTCTAGAGGGAAGCTCTCAGCCATAGACCGAAAGCCACATTTCTCTAGCTGCGTTTGGAGTTTGCTTCTTCCCCATGTCTTGATATACAGCGCAAAGAGTCTCTAGCATCCCTTCGAAAGAATCAAGCTGCTTCGGTCGACGCCTCATACACGCATGCCTTGGCTGTTCTTCTTTTCTTTAGTGGTCCACAAGAATACTGCCATCTGTCGGAAATATGTCAGTAGTTTCGTGGATCCTGCCTAATTGATCGAAACGTATCATCGGTGTTGGAACAAGTTTTGAATGAGTACACAGGCTTTCATCTTTAGTCACAGAGCTCGACGAATGAACAAGTATTTCAGTGATTTAGTATGACTTTCATAGAATAATTACCTGATGCCACGTGTCGCAACTCAACTAGCAATTTTACTCTAGAGCTATGTGATTCCTGATTAGAGCCGAACAGATATCTGACCAAGAACACTAAGAAATATATTGCGACCCCTCACGCGTTTCGAAGCCGGAAGGATCTCCCCATTTCCAATCTAGACTATGGATAACAGGGTAATATTTTCGCCCAGCGTTGATAGACTGAAACTTTGTCACAGGCCCAATCGGCAGGCTGGATCTGAAGCAGCTGATAAAGCAATGGCAATGTCTTCCGATTTATTTGATCGCCAAGCCTACAACCTGGTCAGTAACAACCCCGGCGTGACAAAACAACAGTTCGTCTTTAGAAAGTCCAACGTTGCCAGCAGCATGGATATTTGCAATTGGTTCCTCACCCAAGCAAGCAACGAAGGATGGCCTACTATGACTCCCGAGAGAGTTAAGGAATGTAGTACTAATGACTTCCGGGCTGGACTCATCGCTGGATTGACCCCTATAGACGGGGTCAAAACCTTTGGTTCAACAATATTGCACGAGGTACGTTGTACTTTCAAGCTCCGACTGCCAAGATATCCATTTGACCAGAATCTGATTGTGCTGTGAACAGTTGACACATACAAATCAAGGAGGACAGCTGGTTGATATTACTGAAAACTGCTGTAATTGGGTATGTGTAGGCAATCTTAGAAAGGAGAGAAACGCTGGTGAGTATATGGGATTTCGTTGTTGCTTTCTAGGCTCGTCGCATAGATGCACAACGGGCTGATACGCACGGAATGCAGATTCAGTTGCTGTGCTGGCTATAGCGATGAAACTTTGGAGTCTCAATCATTACGCCCAAAATGATGGTACGATTCATGCGATTCCATGATATTATTCTGGTTACAAGCCATAAACTCAAATTTTGGGCAAGGATGCCTGAAGGAAAAACTGGATTTGGGTTGGTAGACACGTATGCGTTTTTGAGAGGGTCTCGAGGCAGAAGTAAAGTGAGTGTTTGGTGTCATAAAGGACCAAGCTGTGCCACTTAGAGATTTGTTTGAAGTGTTTTCGCTGTTGTACCCTAGGCGGTTAAATGATATTTCTGTTCATCTTCTTGACAAATGTTGGGTTATTTCCAACCTGAATCTGAGCGAGACCATTCCGTTGGCATGCAAGGAAGGAGGCCAATCAAAACCACACAGAAATTCTATTCTCGGCCGTGCAGTCCTTCCAGACGACCCACCACACCCTACGTCGTACCACAGCCTTCTCTCATTAATACCCAGGTGTCCATGCATCCACTACTTATTATGTGAGTGACACTGCTCGTAGCTCCCATTGTCTCGAAGTCCAATTAGTCCATCTGCGACTTCGTCTACATTTTACGCTGCTAAAATGAACTGCGCACTTCTGAATCCGCAACTCGAGAGCAAGCTGTTATCTTCACCTCTCGAAGTTCGACGGGCGATATATACTCATATTATACCCCTCCACATTCATGCATCAATATCTCCAGGGAGAATGCGCCTTTCAGTATGCCTACAGCCAAACCCAGGAGATAACGAACACGATGGCGACGACCGTCGAGCTGGTGGCGCTGGGTATTCGGAACTTACATGGCTGAGCCGTCTGCGATCCTGCTGGGGGCCACACTGGGAATGCGAAGAGTTCGCAAACGGAGAGGAGATGGAGGGTGCGCAAAAGAATAGTGTCGAACATTTCTTCAAGCTTCTTTTCGTATGTAAGAAAATGTAAATATTATCTCTCCGTCCTAACCATGGAGAACGCTTTTTACTCACGATTTTCCCTCACTCTCAGGTTTCTTGACTTCTCTGATGCGGTTGCTGAGACAACAACAATCAACTGTACGGGCCTGGACACGGAAATCTTACTACAGACCCCTGGGAACTTGACCCACGGCTTGAATTCCTTATGGAACCCTTGGGAGCACATGCGCCCTAAGATACACAAGCTCAGTCTTACCCTCCGACTTGCTTTATCTTACTACAAAGCGCTGGAGGAAGATGAAGCTTTAGATTCGGCCCCTGATCACGCCACAGGCGACTCTTCTTCAGAAGCGAGAAAAACTTGGGCTAGTTTGTGGCGCGCCGTCGGTCGATTGCAGCAACTCCACAGCCTTTCTATTTGGTTGGATCATGAGGATAAATGTACCTGGTCAGTTGTGAAGGAGCGTCTGGTCCTGGGGAGCGTTCTCAGCATCCTTGAAGCGCGCCTCGAGTCTCGCTTTGGCGTAGAAATGGCCCCCTGCATCGAAATAATATTCAACATCCCGAAACTTCACCCACGCGTAGTCACGCCTGAGAATCACTTCACTCACGATAGCGCTCCACCGCCATTCACTATCGAGCGGAGATTCCGCCAGAGGTACCACTGTGAGGAGTGGGCCCCAGGACAGTTTAGCGCGAGGTATAAAGCCGACTTCCCCATCTTGCACGAGCTTGGGAATATGGAGGAGTTTGGGATGACATTACAAGAGCTCGAGGAGTATGAGACCGGGCTCTGGAACCGAGGCGATGATGTTGGAATACATCTGATGCAATTTTCTGGCGTACATGAGAACTTTGACCCCATATGAGAGTATGGATTCATGGTTTCAACTGTATTTCGTTTAGAGAAAATCTTGTTTACATTTCGCTGCTGGTTTTTAGTACATAAACCATTACCGTCAGTAGTGAAGCATATATGTTTGCTACCTGATTGAGCCATTTCAGCAAATTATCTTGAGGTGAGCAGGGCGCTGGATTGAGCAAATCATTGAAGGACAGTCGCGCCGAACGAGCTTGGATGTAAGTGAGCCAATGAGTCTGGAATGATGAAAACCAACATCTTGTAACCAGCATTCGCCAACTGTTTGAGACCTATAAATACCTGCAAAATTCCATATAGCTTGCCAGAAACGGGGCGTAGAGTAATAGCCTAGACAAAATGTTATTCCCTGCTCGATTTCAGAACTGATAACGCATCATCTACCACACTGTTTTTCTCTATATCCTCTGCTCATACACCCTTGTTGTTGGGGCCGGAGGAGTTGGGGGAGACTTGCTCCTGGAACCTGTGGAATCACATACGTCTGCGTATCCAGGTTCTCAACATTACTCTCAGACTCTCATTATCTCAGTTCGAAGAGCTGGAGCATGATGGAGTACACGAGACGATATCTTGTCAGTCCGCCATACAACAACTGGATGCGCTTCTGGTCCACTGTGTGCGATCTACCGGGGCTCCGGAAGCTTCAAGGGTGGCTTGACCACGACCACGCATCTTCTTGGTCTATCGTCAAAGAATGCATAGTTCTAAAGCCCGTCTTCGCACTCTCGCAATAGAATTACGGAATCGCTCAAGCAATTTTGACATGCTGTCTATGCAATTTATGTTAAATCTTACAAAGCTATATCCAGGAATGGCAAGTGTCGATACTCATTTCGTCGAAGAAACTGGACCGTCATGCATTATGATTGAGCGACGATATCGCCAGCGTGTCCATCGCGCAATGAACGACAATGGTACTCTGAGCGTGGTGTACAAGCCAGACTTTCTTGTTCTGCACGAAATCGGGGATTTCTACTCAAATAAAAGTGTGGATGGGAAGGACAGAATGCGAGGACTATGAGAGACTTCTCTGGATTCGTGGTGTCGACTGCAGAGAGGTTGTGACGAAATTATCTCTTTTTACGATTTGATCTGGCATCCGCTTTCGTTCATGACTTGCTGGGAAGTGTTTGTACCTAAGGAACGAAGAGCATAATGTGATTGGTCGTTTATTAGAATATACAGAATCTTCTCTGGCTGTCAATGCCGAAAAGGAGCGGGCCACGGTTCCCTAGAGGTCCGGGGCTTGCAGACGAGCTGAACCTCTCCAAGTGCCACCCCCAATCAGCAGCACGCGAAATGTCGTTTACGCAAGCCACAGCACGCCCCTTCCTGCCACGCACAAATCGGGATCTTTTGTTTCATTCGCCTTGTATCTAGGGTCCGGTTGGGAGCGAGTCTGCCAGTGTGCTACGTACCTCTGACCGTTGCTGCCTAGTGACAGCAATGCTAATTGCAGCTTCAGCAAAACTTTCTTCAACAGTCAGCCTTTCAACTTCACCGAGTATCGAAAATCTGGTACCTACCTCTACTGGACGATAACATTGTTGGGGAGCCGTCGATGCTTGTAGCTTCGTTCTAATAAGGCGAGTGTGGGAAGCCCCGAGAAGTGTTCTCTAGGGGAAAGTCTCCGCCATGGACCGAAAGCCACATTCTTGGAGTTACGTTTAGTATTCGCCTCTTTCTCGAATTTTGGACACATATCGTAGAGAGTCCTTTCTTTTCATTTGAAACAATCAAGCCTCTTCGGTCGTCGCCCTGTAATTTTACCTTGCTGGACGCCATCACCATGGGATACTTCAGCGATAAATATGGTAGCAATGTCTACATAGCCTCGAATCAGTCTCCTGGAGAACCGCCATACTCTGCTTCCTCGAGACAATCAGACTTTGCTTCTCTGCCCGACTTGGAAAAGAAAGATCAAGTAAGGGACCGGGAACAATTACCCCGCCACCCCGCTATCACATCCACCAGAGCTAATAATTTCCAGACATACAAACGCATCATCCGAGTCCTACGCTTAATCTCTCGTCTCGTATCCCTCATCCTCAATGCTTTCATGATCGGCATCCTATCCTTCGCCCTTACAAAGTACTATCTCACTCGCAACAATGTGATCGCGGGCAACCAGAAAGCGTGGGTAACGCCTACGACCCTCTGGCCGACTTTTATGCTTCTCGGTATTGCTGCTATTACATTCTTCATGAACTTAGTCACGCTCTGTTCGTACACCTGTGGTGTTGGAGCAGCGAACAAAAGCTCGACAGCCACGACATGTGTGGAAATCATACTCCTGGCCGTTCACGTTGTTTCCTGGGCTGTTGCAGCAGGGCTCTACCGAATGGCGGAGACAGGAACGGATTTGTGGGGATATACCTGCAGTTCGAGAGCAGATGAGATAGAATCCCAAGTGAAGGCATATGTGAGTTTCGGGAAATTGTGTAATCTCCAAGTAAGCTCACCTCATCTTCGACCTACGCGTTTTAGGACTAATAGAATCGATCAGACCGGAGCTTGGTACGCGTCGATCCTACAAGCTATTGCTTACCTCCTCACGTTCATCATCACACTTCTCGCTCTGAAGAGAATATTCCACAAGAAGAAGATGCAGAAGGTTCGGGATGGCATGGCGATGGAGCTGGGACACAACCAGAATACTGATGTGGAGAATGCCTACAGCCCTGGTGTGGGGAGGAAGTACGTGCCGCTCATGGCTGAAAATCGGGGATAATGAGCTAAGATATCGTTACTTGGTCTCCCAACATGATGTTTAGATATGTCGCTATTGCGGGTCTCTGCTTTGGTCTTGATTCTGGTTTCCTTCTCACATATCCCTGCTATTGATCTTTTCTTTTGTGGTTCACATAAGATTCCAATATTTCTGAGAAGTGCAATGGCGCCATGAATTTTTGCGTAAATGAATAAAATTTTAACCAGTGTTAATTCTACACAGGACCGAGCAGATAGACCTTCATCCCGAGTCACATAGTTCACACAATGAGTCGAGATTTATGCCATTGGTTTTTTTTTTTCGACTTTCGTCAAATGGAAAGTTTACATGAAAGCAACGTCATCTAGCTATGTACTCTGGTGCTCAGACTGCAGCCATGGCCCACCAATGTGTATCATATCCTGCCTTCAAACAGACCTCCACGGCTTCCAGCGGACCTATTTCTTCTCATCCTTAGGCTTCGGTACATTCTTCTCAAAGGCCCATTCCTCGGGTGGCTCCGTCTTAGGCTTTTTGTTGTCCGGATCAGGGTTCTCGGAGTAATACTCCCATTTAGCCCTTTGCACCTGATGATCGGAGCCAAGGAAAGCAGGCTGCTCGTAACATTTTACACCATCAATCTTTTCCACTCCTTCGACATAGACGTAGCAGTTCATAATGACGGGGTGAGGATACCAAGGGCCAAATCTCTCAGAGCCCTTATTACCAAGGTTACGCTTTTCTTTCAAGACGATGATGCCCCCGAGCCCTTCTTCGAGGTGTTGATCAAGCATGGCGTGTCTGCCTTCGTCACAGATGAATCCGCCCCAGCCACCTTGATCCGCGCGCTCCCATTTGTATTGCTCTGGGCAAGCTCCGATTTCTTTGATCTTCTTCTGAGCCCAGTCCTCTTGATTCTTCTGCTCCTTTGGTGCAAGACTGGAATATTGAGTCTGGCGCGCGGACATGATTCTATCTTCTTTGGTGACAATGAAACTCTTGATTGGAGTATCTCTGAACATCAAGCTTGGCATCACAGACTTGGCTTTCGTATTCTCCTTGAACGGCATGACAGATTTTGCCCTTGGATCGTCCTTAAACATGGAACTTTGCATCACAGACTTAGCCTTCGCATTGTCTTTGAACATTGCGCTTTGCATCATTGACTTGGCTTTGGTTGGCTTTGACTCGGTAGGGAGGTTAGTCTTCGCGTCGTAGTAAATAGAGGTCCTTGGGACTCGAGACTGTGGCTTCTTGCCAGGCGATAGCAACTCCGGGTAGTTTGACTTTGGAGTTGTTGTTGGCAACTCCTTGAAATCGTCGTATTCCTCGTCGAAGTCCTCGTCTTCTGGGATGGAGCCAAAGGCTGATTTAACTTTCCTGCCTTGCTCCTTGGCGGGTGCGCGAGAGGAGATCTTGTCTTTCTGTGGGGCGATAGACATGTCTCTGAATATGGCTGAGGCTAGAGCTTCTTTACCTTCGTCGGCCATGGGTATCTTGGAGGAGAGGTTCGTAGAGCGGGGCTTTTCTGACATGTTGGAGGTTTGATTAGGAAAGAGTTTGGAGAGCGGAGCTCGCGAAGTTGTTCCAAAGATCGTTAATGATACAGAGTTTGAGAAGTATTGAGCTTGGAGTACGGCGTTTGTGGAGGAGCAACGGAAATGAAGAGCTGTAGAAACTCTGGGTGCTTATATAGTAGACTAAAGCTAGTACGAGTCGTCTAGAGTGTACACTCACAGGCTGTAAGTCTATAGAGTAGTACTCAGGCTTCGCTGATGTCGTGATTCCAAAAAAAAAAGAGGGGGGGGGGGAGGCTCGCATTGACTGACAGTCACGGTCTGTCTCTCGGCTGCCGGGCAACCTGAAGCGCAGGCAGCGAATTCTGATTCACTTGCGAGGTTACATACCGTCCGCATCATCGGTCGAAGTTGCTGAGTCGCTGAAACAATTTTTTATAGAGCAGTCGTGGTAGCGCCCTTCTCCGTGAGACATTAACAAAAAAAAGCGAGGTTTCTGGTGAGCCTTTGGTCCAGATGTTTCTCCAATGCCATGAGCGACTGACATTTGTCAAATTCGTGTTAGGTGTGAACTGCTCGAGCTGATATCGATAGAGATCTGAATCCATCGCTTCGAAAAATCCCTCAACTCCAGAAATATTTTGTGCTTCTGTCTCCTCCCATGCGAGTTTGTAACTTCCATAGATCTCATAAATCAGCTGATTCCCAAAAGCATCGGAATATACACATAAAATAAAGCCAGGTGTTTAATATTAATTGAGAGAGAACATTGTTTCATTTGTAGCTCAGTACGATAAAAGGACTTATTTGTGTTCTGTTCCGGAATGTGCTCTGCTAATAATGTATCTAGAAGTTATACGGACCCGGCCAGCCAAGGTTATTTTAATTTCTTGAGAGATCAACTGGGATCGCCTCATTCAGGATGGACTTCATCCTCTTGCCAGTTCATCCTAGATGTTAAGTGGAGCCAATCAGTGCTGTTCCTTCAGCTTGCCCTCTGCATTCTCTGGGAACCATCTCATAGCTACTGTCCCCATGAGGGTGATTACGATGAGCACCACCCACACCAGATATCCATTCAGGAACTGGCTTCGGGCTCCAGCAGCGAATATACTTGTGAATGCCAAGGGACCAACTGTTCGGATGGCGCTCACGAATGTAAGTGCCAAGGCATTGAGCGTCCCGAATGCTGCGGGAGATGGCGACACATCATTCAGTGCCAGTTGGACACAAGCTATAAAAATTGAGTACGCCAGAAGTAGCAAGAAGTGTAATGTGCCTTACTGAATGCCATGGACACCCCGCTACCGATGACTTGAACTGTTGGGGCTGGTCACCATGTTAGCATGTTTTCGGCAGCAAGCTTTAACGTCTGTTGATAGCAGTCGGTCAGCCAAGAACGGGAACAAACATACCAACAATCCAAAACGCTGTTGTCCAACCTTGGCGAAGGAAGTAATTACAAAGTGGGGCAACTATGAAGGTCAGGGGCCAAATGAGATAGCAGGCTCGCAAAATGGTTCCAGTGCCGTATTTGCGATGGAAAATTGGGAAGAAGACGAGAAGCCAGATGGATTGTGCGATTCCGATACTGCCCAAGAAGTAGGATATTTGTCTTGGGGTGAATCCAAAGCCTCCCAGTGAAGGCCGAGTGAACCAGAACAAAGGAGATACTGACAATGCGTCAGAAAAGACTGTGAGAGGGGTGGGAAAGAGTACCAGCGGAGTAACCAAGTCCAAGCAGCATTACATGTGTGTAGATACACAAAACATATGTTACTCCTGGTTTCTTCATGATTTCAAGAATTGTCATTTCAGCTTCGACCAGGGTACCGTCCTCATTCGTGCTTTTTTTTCGCTTGAGAGTCTATGAAACAATCAGAACAGAGAATATATAGACGGGAATAGACAATTGGACCTCTTTGACAAAAATCCCACAGACAAGTGACGCAAGCAAAGCGATCGAGCCCGTGACGAACGTCGGGAGGGCATAGGGGTAGTCGTTGAAGAATTGTACTCGTTTAAATACCCCACCATATTGTTCCGCCGGACTCTGCAGAGCACCACCTGAATTTGTATCAGCTGTGTAGTTTTTCGGGAAACAACGTTCATACCGATCAATGGCCCCGTTAATATGCCCATGTTACCACTAAAGGCGAAGAAACTGAACGCCCTGGCCTGCGTTCGAGGGGTACTGTTCTGCATTGAGCTGTCAGCATGCAATCTCATGACCACTTTTAGGTCAGGAAGAAACAATTGATAGCGCGATCTTCAAGTCTGAGGGCACAATCGGTTCCCAAATTGTCACGATGACCGGTAAGATATTGGACTAAACGTACCTCGGAAATCAACGTTCTCACAGTTCTGGGGAATTTTGGTTAGCCTATCCTCTGTCTGCTTCAGTAAGTACTCCACTCACACAACAGTTCCAGCAAACACTCCGGCACAGCACCTGAAAAGTACCATTTGCCAAATCGTTCGACTCAGGCCGAACAGAGCTGTCCCTAACCCCACGCCTGCCAGTGAAAACACCATCACTGGCCGCCTACCAATTCGGTCCGCCAGTCTTCCCCATGAAATCATCAAAAGCATCTGGGTAAATGAGAACATGCTTTCCTAACCTCAAGTCAGCCAGGAACATGGATGTTGATAAGCAATCCAAATCTTACGATGAATCCGCTGTAAAACCCAACGTCTGCTTCGTTCAAATCACCAGTCTCCTTGATCATCTTATTGATGAAAGGGAAGATACCGAAGAATGCTATGGGTTCGATCATACGAGCGAAGCAGAGGACGAGCATCTGCAGTTTCGGTAGAGGAGTGTGGTCGACGTTGGGAGCGGGGTTATTTTCTGAGGTGTCGTGGTTGACAAGAATCTCGTCATTCACTGGTACTTCTACATCATCCAATCCAGAGGCAAGGAGAGGTGTGTTTTCTGAGATGCCTGGCGATATGCCGATTGTTTTGGTTAAGATGTCCATGATGAAGACGTGTTGTGAGCAGCCACCACTTGTCGCGACCTTTCACAAAACCCAAATGTCCGAGGGTATTGAAAAGCAATGAATGAAATATCTTTTGATGAATTTATATGCCAGATCTCTGTCTGCATCGATGTTGAATATACCAGAAGATAGATGTAGATGAGATGAGAGAAAGAAGATGTGGAAATAAGATGAGCTATAATTTTTTGGCTCCCGAAGACATCTCCACTTTTGAAGGATCAATGCATTGTGATTGGCGAGCCTTCAAACTTACCTTCCCGATGACAAAAGTACCACTTTCACAACAGCTCAGCCAAGCGCTCTTCGTAAGTCCTCAAACGAAGCATTTTAGTGGCTGAAAAGTACGACCTCCGGATCTTCTGTGCCGACCAAAATGAAATATCCGGAGATTTTGTCTAAAAACCGCATCGCGCCACGTGTTTGACAGCAGGGCCGAGGAAGACTGTATCCTCGCGGTGGCAGTGCAAAGGAAATTAGATTCAGATGTTGAAGCTTAAAAATACTACGATTTATCGTAGACTTGGCTGTGAATAAAATAAATTGTCGGGACAAGGAGATGAGATTTTCTTAAATAATGAGTAATTAAAGAGATGTTTTCTCAAGAACAAAACTAGAAACCCGAAAGTTGGCCTTGAAAATTTCTAGTTTCTTGTGTATCCTAGGGTTGGACTTGACGGTTTGTTACTGTCTCATGGTGTAGTAAATCTCCACACTCAAACAAGGAAGAAAGGGGGCATGCATTTTCTTTTTAATTTAAATCACGACTTAAGATACATCACAAACATGCGACCCTTTGCCACCTCCTCCTCCTGTCAATGGTCATTCCAAAAGCACTAGCCCTGGCGCAAGCATTCTCCTATGAGGTCTTGTATTTCTATGAAGCCTACAAGCTAGATTGGAACACTGCAGCATCGAGCACAGCCCGAAGCATTGCAACAGGCTGCGCGCACACCGTGTCACGCAGTCCACAAGGCATCGCATTTGAAGCTCAAGCCGCAGCGGAAGGATTGAATGGAGTTTACACACTCGATGAGTTTATAAAGCACATCGGTGGAAAACAAGCATTCGGAAACTATAAATATACCGACAACATGCGTGTGCTCGTAGGAGATGGCTTTGCGGTCAATCAAAAGCTAGCGGCTACGAAACCAAAACCCCTAAGATATTGGCCATCCAAGCTTCTTCCTAACGAGAAAACTTTTACTAAGAATACAGCAATGGCTAAACTCCTAGAGAAAATCGACAAAATTGTTAACCAGTCTCCACTGAGGGCCCAAGCACTAGACGCCGAAATAGGTTCCTGGGCGGAAGCATCGATGGAACGCAGTAAACGATATGTACTGTACGAATCGTACATGAATTGCGGATGGCAGACCAGCACAATTCTTACCTCACCGATGCCTTGAGAGCTTCCGAAATCGGGAAAGTCCTCGGGCGGTTCTTCCCCGCAACAAACAGAGTTGTCCAAATTATGGGCATGGACGATGCAACACCTATTCAGTGGAGTGCCTGGGTTGATACCGCAGATGACTATGTGCTGAGAAATTCTTACACACGAATCGACCTCGACCAAACATTGAGGAATGCTGGGAATGAAGTTACCGACGCTCAAAAGGCAGGCCTCTTACGATTTGCTGAGACCTATGGCACGGAGGATGGCGCTGGGAGGAAGCAAAAGAACACATGGGGGTTATTAGAGGGTGGGAAGCTACTCTAAAGCAGGTCGCTGCACCTGCCTGTGTTCCTACAGCGAGTCTGTAGACTAATGTATTTAATCAATACGTACTACTACCATTAGTATCAAAGATTATATATTACTACTGCCAGTTCCGTATTATACGGTTAAAGAAGTTGAAATTACCCTTAATTAACTGTGTTCTCGTAATTCTAACCCAAATATTTCCTAAACTAGTCTACTATATATTTATATAAAGGCGAGTTTTTGCTCTTATTAGAACTTAGATAGCAATTCCAATATAATAAGGACTTACTACACGTAAAACACTACCCTTACGACCGCGATTTCCTTCGTTTATGTATCCTGTTGGATGAGAAATAAATTAAAGAATCGCTTTGAAGCTCTCGCAAGTACTCAATCACAGAATCCAATTGGCGGATTTCAGGATGCGGAACCTCGCGCATCCACCGTACGAGTGTCAGGTAGTCCATATATCTCCTATCATAGAGCAGGTCGATCGGATCCGGATGGGAAACCAATCTTTGAATATCTCGATCCGGCCATGAAAGCTGGGAGGACTCGGCTAATTTCTTTAAATCACAATATAGTTGTATTCGCCAGAGTGCACGAACAACGGCTTGCTCCTCCTGCTACGAGGGGGGAATGAGTTCCATCGCAGGTTGCCAGATCTTAGGTGTCTCCGCAAATGGTAAGTCCCCTGGTTTGCGACAACTCTCAAAATTGAAGTCTCTATCAACCAAGTGACGTGGTTTAAGCTGCATGAACCGGTCGAGGTAGTGCACGAGGCATTTGACAGCTAGAAATGTGATTCGCCGATTGGTAGCTAAGATGCTTCGGAGGACTACAGGGCTTGTCGACGGTTCGAAATGTTTTGGAGCTAAATCGGCCCTCTGCGACCGCACGCGATCTCGCATAATGGCGAGCGTAACATGCTGTCTGAACTCTTCGAGATTTGGTATGGAAAGGGTCGACGATCGTATCAAAGCTGAGATACGGATCATGACTCGAGTATGACCCATTGTCTGGCCATACTGCATTCCTCCATAATCTAGTGCTGCTTCTGTGATCTCGACTGCGTGAAGATTGAAGAGTCGAAGGGCTGAGGGCGAAGCTCTGATGAGGCTATCTAAGCAGACCAGATCAGGAAGTTGAGTCATGATCAGCATGGTGAGTTCTGGAGCAAGAGTTTCAAAGCTAATCCTAGCATTATATCTCGGGCCGGGCAAAGTTGACGATTTGATGATGGCGGCCATTGTCATAATCTGTGCTAGCTGTCAGAGAGACTCGTGGAGAGAGAAAAAAGGTACTGACCAGACTCCTAGCGCAATGGTGACAAGTACCTCCAAAATATTGGCAACGGCTTTAGGACTGTTCGGGGGCCAAAGATGGCTGTACAATGTACCGGCAGGGCCAATGTTGCGTTGAAGCTCGGTTTTGCGCACTTGAACGCCTCGATCTTTCGCTACAATAATCTTTTCCCCGCAGATTTCATTGATCTAAATGATAGCGAGAATAACCCTCGGACCAGATGACTAAGACCCCCGGCTATTTGAGGGTAGCGCTAGGGATGGCTGATCGTTTGTGTCGCTTGACGAACTTCATATATCCGTACATGTCATACATTTTGCCTGTTGGGTTACTTCAATCAGAAACGACAGATCGGTTCGCTTAAGAAGCCGTATTTCCGACCGGACCATCGTGCGATGTTATATATACTTCTTCTATTGCGCTTTTCTACTCTGAGCACTGATACACTGATGTAAGATTATATATCTTTCAAATTTGGCAATAAATGTTTATGGCCTACTTTCGCAAATAGTATTCGTCACGGCGTTTCTGCTCTTCTTCAATAGCTCTTCAGGAGTCCTTATTCCAGAACCAAGCGGTCAATATGCGGTCGCGATCAACACCAGAGAGCTTGTTGACGAATCTCGGGTGGACTCATTTGATTCAAACCATGGGCCACGCAGAATTATGACCTCGTTGTTTTACCACGTCGAACGCCATAAATGCGAGCGGATGTGCGCAGTACCTTATATGCCATCTCTCACGGCAGCGTACGCTGGTGCTTTTTTCGCCCAGCTGGGCGCACCAAGCACCAACGAAACATTTGTTAGTGTCCAGTTACAAGCCTGCTGTAAAGTTTCTACCGCTGCCATGAAGCAAGCGACCAACTACCCGCTTGTGCTCTTCTCGCCTGGCCTTCAAAGTACGAGGCTTTTCTACGGTGCTCTGGCACAGAATCTTGCCAGCGTAGGGTACGCGGTCGTTACTTTCGACTCTGCATACGATGCTCTCATCGCAGGATATCCAGACGACACCTCCGTTCTAGCGCTTGACCTATCGTATTGGCTGCCATTCAACACCTCCTACGCCTCTAAGAACTTGACAACTCTCGTGAAAACGCGCATTGGGGATGCCCGCTTCGTGCTTATACAGTACGGCGACCAAAAGCTGGTTGAGACTGTGATCGCCGGCGTACTAAGTGGCTTCAATACTTCTCGTGCGGCCATCTACGGTCATTCACTCGGTGGCGCAACAGCCGTCGGCGCTCCCATGAAAGATTCTCGTTTCGTCGGTGCTCTAAACATGGATGGCTCACAATTCGGTCCTCTCAGCGACACCCAGAATCCCGTTCTTTTCCTCGGCCGCTCTACGCCCTCAAGTCATAACCGCACAGACGACGAGACGTGGGAAAAGGCTTGGCAGTACCTGAAGGGCTGGAGGAGGGAGCTGGGAATCCACGATATTCAACACCCGACGTATGGGGACTATTCTTTCTTGGCAAAGCTTGAGGGGTGGCCGTTGACGGAGAGTATTGAAGCAGCGTTCGGAACGTTGGATGGAGGCAGGGCTTTCGAGGTGCAAGCGGCGTACGTAAGGGCTTTTATGAACTTCGCACTGAAGGGAAAGAGCAGTGAAATGCTTGAGAAGCCGAGTAAGGCGTTTCCAGAAGTGGTAGTCGGTGATGGGAATTCTTAGTTCTTGCACGGCGCATTTGGTACGAGAAGCCATACCAGACTATGACCAAGTGACATTTGTAGTCGTCAAAATCGCCGACCTGAATGCTGTGCCGCACTTATTCGCTCCTCCGTTCATTGCGAATGAAGGACATCTATAGTCTGCTTCACACACGCTCTTACACCTCTCATCCTTGCCGTCTCCTTGCTTTTCTTGCCCTTTTACGTCACCTTGTAACACTGTGTAATAGAAGAAACCTAGGTGAAAGTGGATATTTTGTTACTCGGAAATAAGAATACAACATCTGAGGCTTCTGCGAGGCGATCACTCACAAGTTTACCACTAATGTCATGATCAATGGCTGCTGCCTTTATACTCCTAACAAGATGTATAATACTAATTTATAAACCGAGCTTATTTATTTATACCATATCAAAAGCCGACATGGAACGACGAGCCTTACCCCCACGCAACACAACCGAGTCTTCGGCTGCGGTTGAGGCTATGGCTGCAGCCACAACACCCCTAAAGCGGCCTCCCTCTGAACCTGCAGATGACTTAGTGTTCGTGCTGGCGGTGGCCGTGTTGACGGCAGTCTGCTCGCCGGAAGTTGAAAGGCTGGGTGGTTGATTGTTGTCCACGCCGCCGGATCTGGGAGTTGGCGTTTGAGATGCGAGCGAAGACGCACCTGGAGGATTGGGGTCCGTTTCGGATGCTTTAATCGTTTGAGCTGGTGGTGGGGGTTGTATTGTAGAGAGGTTTTGCTTTGGTGGGAGTGGTGCTAGAGAAGCGGAAGCAGTTTGTGGTGGGGATCCTGACGCACTTTTCTCGGGCTCGGACTCGGACTCTGTATCTGATGTTTCATCCTCTGCTGGTAGAGCTTGTTGCGCAGGCTGCATCGACTGCTGATGTGGCGCCAACGAACCAGCTAAATGCGATTTCTTATTCCGTCTCCTATATTGCCCAATCGCCGTTAATATCTAAGATCTTTCATATTCAAATGCTCTAACGGAGCTAGGGATTCCTCACTTTATGTGTGTATACGCCTTGCGCCATAGGTAGCGTGACCAATGTACTCCTCTTCGCCTCTCGATTTCTCTACTGGTAAATCGCCACCAGCCCTCAATGGTGAACAGCGTGAAAGCAATGGAGATTCCAGCATAAATCCAGAAGTAGCCAGAGAGGACTGGAAGATCGGGGGAGTTATTAGTAGTCGAGTTCGACCTAGACGATCCTCCCGTGTGTACTGATTGATATCGCCAATTTTTCCAGTCATTCGGAAATTGGAAGACTGGCATAGCAAAGATGGTCTGTTGGCAAGGTTAGTTACTGCTTTCGACCCAATCTTGGCACAAGCTCATACAGCAATTGTTGTCATGGGAAGATAAAGCATTGCCACAAAGGCGATTACGGTGCTCATCTTCGCTTCTTGTCTTGCCAATTCGCTCCTTATCTACATTACGTCAACAGTGCCGACCTAGTCTGAGAAGGAAGATTAACCCACAATATCAGCTGCAAAGGACATTTCTTCCACACTGATACGGCATTCTGCTACCAGCCCGTCAAATTGGGCGAAGATGTCGGCAAATCGCTCTGAGAACATGGCTGTAAAATTTGTTGGAAGCTCGTCTTCCTTATCCAATTCAGGCTTAGATGTAGAGGCGCTAGGTGCATTGATATCGCTATGAATGCTGCCACGCCTCTTCTTGTTGCTATTGCCGTCGTTACTTTCATGATTCTCAGTCCGTTCTACGGACGAGGCGAAATCCGAAGGAAGAGCCTTGGCCAATTGCCGCTTTGTTGCATTGACTTCCTCCTCGGCTCTTTTGCTTCCGTCTCGACAGGCTCGAACTTTGTTAATGAGGACCCAAGTTATTCCCCCCTGCCTCGTAGCTTCCAGGAGTCTCGTAGTCTCTAGACACTCTGTGACTTTGTCTTCAACCAATTTTTTCAAGCGGTCAAGCTGGAGTTCGGCGCATATGCCGAGCATGAGGAGAGGATGCTGAATTGCTAGCTCCGCCCCTTCGAGGAGATTACGAACCCGATTTATTTGTTTGACTGAGCAGCCGATCATGACAGCAAGAGTAAGATGAGCACGATCTATGTGCGTTGAAGCAAAGGCAAAGGTGTCCGGACCCTGTGTCGATGTCGTGGCTATTTGCATCCATAGCGGCCATACGGGGCCACCAATACCATCATCGTCGTGGATATTCCGGGAAATTGATGTGACGAACGTTTTTTTCCCCGCTATCGCCTTGACAATATGGCTCGGCAACAAATGGAAAGCCTTCGCAATTTTCTCCCACTTTTTCTTGTGTATTGGGAGATCGGTGAGATCAGCTTCTATTGGATCGTTTTCTGGAAGCTCGACGTCTTCGGTGCGAGGAATGAAGCTGTTAGGTGTGTTAATAGAGACAGCGACACCCATTGGGGTTGATCTAAGAAACGGCAGAAAGGTTACAAAACGTACAAGATACAAGCACCGCTGGTTGGTAGCTTAGACGGCGGGATAGGGGCGTCCTCCTCGGAGAAAATTCCGCATTTCTAGACGCTTATGATCAGTTTTGAATAGCATGGATGGAGCCAGGCTCACTATTTCAAGGCTCCGCGGCGGAGATCACTTACCGTGAACCAGTTATCCCAACGTTCCTCCGTTTTGAGGACGGATTTCTCCACCCTTTTCCGCTATCTTCAATGTAAGCAGAGCAATTACCACGAGATGCCACAATGTGAATGCGACCCACCCCGTCCGTGTCATAAACCTGGAGGACTGTGCAGTGCAGCTTATTCTTCGCTTTAAAACTTGGATCGCAGGCAAAAGCGTCTTTGCAGTTGGGAAGCAAGAACGGGTCATGGAGTGATGGCCAATCCATTACTCTGGAGTCTGGGGCTATATGGGCATCGCCAAGGCACTTGATCACAGAGCCGCGAGTTGGCAGCTGGTAAAGCTCGCCAGCGTACTCTGCCCGTCAGCTCCATTCTATTGACGGGCCGACCCGGGCCTAAGTAGTGAGCGCAGTCGTGCGGCTGCGAGCAGCGGCCATGTTGAGATTGTCTTTCGGCAGAAGTTGTGGACGCCCTCAGGTATGCTGTGCAACCAGGCGATGATGCAATCGATCCCTTCGGGGAAAGCTTCGCCTATTGCAGTTCGATGTGTCCAATCTCAGTCGTTCGCGCTATCAATTGCTTTGCTGAATCTGCCTGCGAAGATAGGGAGGCAATTGGTCGATGTATCTGAGCGATTAAATGTAGCGAGCGCCACACCAATGAACCGCAGCAGAAACCCCAAAGTACCCGCTTTAGCAAAGCTTGTGGCTTTACTGCCTCGAAAATGCCCTGTCAATGGCTTGTTTACATCTTGCTTTGGCTGTATTTACTGGCTCAGAACAGCTTGTACTTTGCAAATAGCGCAGCTTGGCTCAGCCTTCGTGTTGTCGCGCTATTGGTCTGGGCGACAGGCGCTGCCTGCTGAGCCGAAACCTAAGCCTCTTGGAGATCTCACTCCAGCCTCTTCTCATTTGACTGACTGCTTGAGCACAGCAGTCACATGCGGTTAGGCTGCTTTTCTGCCTCAGGCGCGAAATGCCCAATCTAGTCTCTTCGCGCGTCACCGGAGACGCGCTGGCTTTACGGCTTCCGCTACGTCTTTTCACTCCACCGACAGGTCATCACGAATGCTCCTGTACCCCTAGTATCCAACAAGATAGAGCCAACCCGCCCAGAATTATCGAGGTCGTCATTCAGGCTGCCCCTGAATACACTACCGCAGTCCTCTAACACTGCCACGAAACCCGGTCGGTGGGCTGTGCTGTGCAGTGCTTGCCACGACAGCGAGAGACCGTTGTGCAGTCCACGCAGAGGGACTTGACACATATTTATCTGTTAGAACTCGCCACTGCTCTTGTATTTCTCCGGGGTCCTGCGCTGGCTACCCTATTTATCTAGCCAGACCCTCACGTATCCTCATCTCGCCACTACCTTTCTTCGTCATCATGTCAGGCACGCCCGCGGGCTGGGGAGAATTTCTACTGAGAGGTAGATATATCGATCTCAGGAAACTGAAGTTACATCTCGAAAACACGTTTGGCAAAAACAATTACCGGTTATCGGTAAGCAGCCCTATCCCGCCTGCTGTTCTGTTGGCAGTATTTAGGTACATTAATTAACCACTAACAATAACTGTGCAGACACAACGAGATTTCTACATCATCAATACACCGCAGGACCTCACCCCTGTACGTTCCCTGGTCGACATGCGGGAGCTCGAAAGCCGTTGCTAAGTTGCTAACTTTTGAATTAGGAACAGAAGCAGGAGCTGGAAAAGAAAACTAGCCTAAAGTTTGCCCCTGCTAATAAGAGACGTGGCCCGACCGTGCCCAAAGGGCCGCCGAAACCTCAGAATCCCTCGCCTCCTATCTCAAACTCAGGAAGCACCGACAAGAATGTAGCGACCAAGTCTAATGCCAAGGCAAAATGGTCTCTTGCCAAGTTAGGAATCCGCGCTCTGCATAACTTCGGCCGGAAGCAGATCGCTGGGAACAGTACGGCAAGCACCGTGAAGCCTGAGTCGTCAGAAGCACCTAATGTTCAATCCTAGATTGTTAAAAGCTGGCCCAAATTTGGTCGTATCCGTCGTGTGTATAGATGGGCCCCAACTCGGCGAAAGAACAAGGAGGCTAGGAGGAAGAAATTGTACCTGGCCTACTTGTAGCATTTCCTTTTCATGATGTTAATGTGAACGTTTATAGTGAACCAGCTGCAAATCGGGCTGGGATGTTTCGGCTAATGTGGCGCCGAGCGCAGTTTGACTGGAATAGGGGGGCCATCCGTTCATATAGGCGAAGGGACTAAGGAGAGCTAGCGAAAGCAGGCGGGTTCACCTCACTACTATGTTAAGGAGCAGGATCTGTTTGGAGAGTTGTCCTAGAGGGATTGTAAAGATATGAAGACTGAGCATTGGTGGGGTTGGCAAGGAGGAATTTGGATATTTATAAAATTGCTTGCAGTGAGGCACAGTACGCCTAAAGGAAATTACAACTTTCATCACTTTTCAGTCATATGTGTACATATCTGCTGAGGCATTGTTTTCTTTGCTAGAAAGAAGTGCTGGGTACTGAGCAACACAGATTCCTTAAATGTCACTATTACGAAACGCTGTTTGTGTCTTTCTTCACTTAGATCTGCATATCGCTGCGTAGTCGAACTATTCCCAAGTACCCAATTTTCTGGCATAGACAACTTAATCGCATGAGGATGAAGGAGGGAGAGGTGTCAATTCGTCATCGCGTGCAGTTGCATTCTCGGTTCAGATGCACTAACTTTATCTTTTGTTTGCTTTCATACACAACACCAATAAGACTCAGTATTTATACAGAATATCAATCACCTCATTACTACGTGCACAAACACTAATTTCCTAAGAGGCAATATAGTAATTTTCAGATACAGTACTTGTTCCTATTAATCCATCATGAAACATTGTGATCCGATGCCTTCGAATGGCGCAGAACGTTCCGTACCATATTCATTATATTGCCCTTCTTACGTTGAATGTTCCCAGTTGCATCGCCTGAGCCCGAGACAGACTCTTCCGGTTGTGCGTTACTGGACCACGGTTTCCCAACTTGATAATATTGGGGGTTATCTTGGCATCGACTATATATTTCTTTCATCTTGCCTGACAATGCAGCAGCAGTCAATCTGCCCTTTGGATCGGCGACAAGCATATGATGTTCTATGAGCTCAAGAAAGTCGTGTATATAGTCGCTGCAACTTCTATGCTCATGGAGGCTCGTAATCCAGGCTGTTGCCTGAGGCTTGACAATACCAACGCTTCCATTATCCCCCACAACTATCCGGAAGAACGTGTCCGCGTAGATGCCATAGATATCGGGTTCGGAACGAGCTTCGCGGAACTTGTCGGTCACGGCTTCGTTCCCCATCAAATACCAGGTCACAAACTCCAAATGCGTACAGCCAAGCGTCCAGATATCTATCTTTCGAGAGATGTTTCTTCCTCCAATATCGAATTCAGGCGCTCGATATTTTGGTGATCGAGCAAAAGCCGACGCATCCAGACCTGATCGCGAATGATTGCTACGAAAGTCGCCATGTCCAAAATCGCCCATTACCAATTGCCCAAAATCTACATCTATCTCACTTGGAGATGGCGAAAACCATAGAATATTGGAGGGCTTAATGTCTCCATGCCGTCCGTAGAGATGTTCCGTATCTACTGGACCACGACCACCGTCGTCATTATGAATTGATGACAAAGCTCTCGCCAATCCATAGCACTGCTTTGCAATCCATGGAGCAACACGATAGTCTCCAACATAACTGTGCTTAGCTTCCCAAAGCAACTCCAGATCCCCAGTTGCCCAAGGAAAGAGCAAATAGAAACTTGACAGAGAGCCTTCATTGACTTCAAAGGTGGCTAGTAGCTGAATTATATGATCAACGTTTCGGAAACGCTTCAAAATGTCTACCTCCTGCCAAAGTTCGCCATCATCATGCGTATTCAACCGTTTCAATGCAAAGAGATGGCCTGGGTTACTAGTCTGCACCAAAGGTTAGCTAAGTATCTATTTCTGTGCGCCGCTTAATTACTAGACTCACACCATAATCACTGAAGTTATCATGCGCAGGATGGATTTTGATGCTTCGTACTTCGCTGTATCCACCATACCTCACCTGGCCGAGCTCCACGTTATCGACGTCGGATTTTGAATCTGTTGACGCACCGGACCTGGCATCGAGAAATGGCATGATATGTTCAGAATTGAAGGAGAAATGCTCTATCTGATTTGCGCTCCGGAAAATTGGCGATAATACTATCCACTGTGACTGAAAGAAGTTGAGACGGCGCGACCACCTCCGTTCGAAGATGCGATTCCACTCTATACGGCGTCCCCCGTGATTCTTTTCGACTGCACCAGGAGAATGAGGAGAATCGTATGATTTAGACAACCTGGGGTCTGGCATTGGAAGGCAAGAGTCATCCACGCCGAGATCCATGAAGCGAACGATACTATCAATCATATCCGATAAAACCAAAACGGCAAGTACCTTGCGGAAAGACGGCTCTTGACAGCAAATCTCCTCCGCATATCGCTCGGCGCCATCTTTGGTCAAGCCAGGGAGAGAGTCCTCTATGGCTAGTCGGACGGTTTCTAGATTCAAAGCGTCTTCCAGAGCTCCTCTAGGGATAAAAAATTTGCCTTCTTCTGTTTGGACCTGGCAAGAATGTAGTTTCTCCTCCAGCAACTCCACAAACGGGAGCCTATGCTCTGACTCGTTGGTGTCCGAATCAGGGGGCCTGATTGCGGGTGGGCAGCTCCCAGGATCTTCTTCGGATGTTAAAGCTAGCTCCATTTAATAAAAAAGTCCCCCAAAAAGGGCGACGACGGCCCGTTTAAGAATCAAGCACGCATGCTGTTAATTGAGGTTGCAATCGTGAGAGAATACTCGGAACTAAATTTAGAAGACAAATGCTAAGCCGCTTTGAGAAAGGCGGTGAAGCGTCCGCATTGCGCCAGCGTACTTACCTTCGCGAACGGCGCGGGACTGGAGCCTCAGCCTCATCAACATCTTCAATTCGTAACAATTCCTTGCGCTTCCTCATCCTTGCACTCCCAAAAAGGACTCTTACCACATCGGACGCAAAACTTGCGGACTACTCAATGACCAGGCACAAATGCGTCTTCTAAAGTTAGAAGAAAATGGCGAAATTAGCATCACGAAAGATACCACCTTCCTTAGCACGCCGTATGCGATACTTTCACACACCTGGGGAGAAGATAATACGGAGGTCAACTTCAACGATATAGAGAATGGTTCTGGGAAGACGAAAGAAGGATGTAAAAAGCTTCGGTTCTGTGGATGGCTTATAATACTTCTGGGTATATACTTACTGTATCAATAAATCGAGCGACAGTGAGCTTTCGGAAGCTATTAACTCTGTGTTTCGCTGGTATTGCGAAGCAGCTAAGTGCTATGTCTATTTGACAGATGTTTCAACGAATGATTAAATCGACCTGTCTTCACAGGAGTGGGAAGTAGCATTTATGAACAGTCGATGGTTTACCCGTGGTTAGACACTTTAAGAGCTTATCGCGCCGACATTAGTCGAATTCTTCTGCTCAAATGGGCGGCGATTAAGTGACAAGAAATCATTAGAGCAACAGTTTTACGAGGTTACCGGAATCGCCGTTCTAGCACTTTAAGGAACTGCTTTGTCCGAGTTTAAAGTCTATGAACGGATGTTATAGGCCCGAGATCGTGAGACGAAGCGTCTAGAAGACAGAGCGTATTCTTTGCTAAGTATTTGTGGCAGTTATATGCCGTTGATCTACGGCGAGGGAATACATAATGCGCTCAGTCGGCTTTAAATAGAACTTGACCGGCGCGCCAACGAATAGTTACTAGATCTTTCGAGAAACCTAATTCTAAATCCACATCTTGTGAAAAGGAATTATCGCAAATTGATTGTGATGATCATATACTGGGAGTTTGATCAGTTAGAGATGACTGTAAGTTCGTATGCTTCGCATTATTTTTGCTATACGCTTAAATAAAATAGATTCAGAGAATCTCCAACGTCGTCCAGGAACTGTATCACTATGAAGTACACGAAACCATGCTTATACAAAAAGAGCAGCACAGAGGAGAGCATCAATGGCCTTGGCCCGACGACTCTGATATTAATAAGAAGGATCTGCAAATCATATATTACCTCAGTAGCAATTGTTGCAAACGCTAACCGTTTCAGGGACGATACCGCACGTGATCGCACTCTTAAACGCGATCGTCTTTTGTCAATATGTCCGACGCTACCACTCCCAAGCTTTGATTTAGGTATCTCTTAATTAACACCAGAACAACCTATCAAAATTATTTCCAGAACAAAAAATCAGAACATCATTATACTATTTCAATTTTGACTCTTTCAATATGGATCCGGCCCCGAACCCGTACGGGAAGATCGTTGAAGTTTGCAAACTCCCAATCAAAGAATACGTAGTGAAGGAGCATAGCTCTACTAAACGCGAGCTTTTGCCAGAGCAACTTCAAAAAGGTCCAGACGGGAAACCATGGCCCTGGAAGTGGGGCAAGGAGCGTCTACTCAACGAAGCCTGCGCCTTGAATCTTGTCAAAGAATATACCACCATTCCAGTACCGAGACTCTTGGACTCCGGAGTAAACGACCAAGGCCGCACCTTTATCACGATGGAACGCATATATGACATCGAACTTAAAGACATTGGGAATGAATGCCGGAGACCTGCTTCGGGACAAAGACCCCACGGTTCTTATGGGAAATGCGAGTCTTGTGCCGATGTTGCCAACAAAAACGCCGACAACTTTATTACCAACTTCGTCATTCCCCAGCTTCAGCAGCTCATGTCCTACGATACCGGACTGAGCGACTTTGTCCTTCCACCGCCTCGCATTACCGAGACGATTCCCAAAGGAACCTGGCAGTCAATAACGTCCGCTGGCGAGCCGTTCCGCTTTATCCATGGGGACCTCGCCCGACACAACATTATGGTCTCGCCTAAGACGCTAAAGGTCACCTGTATCTTCGACTGGGAGCATGCCGGCTACCCCCCCGAGCTAGAAGCAGCTACGTGGCGTATGACGCATAGCGAGTACCACAGGCTGTTCGATGCGCGGGAGAGAATTCAGAGGGAACTCGAGCTGATCGGAGGGTAAAGATGGACGGCTTTCAGCAGCCATGAAGGGGGAATTCACGTCACGTCACGGTCAGAGTATTCTCACTCAGTTAGGAACAAAATTGCCAGCAGAATGTCAATTTTACTAATTCAAAATCAAAGAACTAGCTGGGGAACAGGCATCCATGTTAAATAAACAGTTCAAGTCCTAGCTTAACAACATAGTTCTATTGGAAATCCAATCTGGTACGTGTAACTGCAGAGCAGTCATGACTATAATCAATATTAACATTGAAGAACTTCGACAAACGATATGAAGTATGTTGGCTTGTGACCCTTCTCAAATTTTTGTGGTTATTATAAAGTCTGAATACTTAATTCTCTAATATTTCTGCGGAGCACTAAACCAAAAAATCCCAAACTCCCCCTGATTCCAGTCGCCGATAAACGTGTTCAGCTCTGCCGTGTTATTCAAGAGGTTGAGACAGATATTGTGGTTCTCGCTGATGGCGATGTAACATGGCCATTTACGATATTTCCTTGGCTTCTTGCGCCCTTTGAAGATCCGTAACTAGGTGGAGTCGGGACTTCCCAGCCTGCAAGACGTCTCGAACCCGGAACAATCATAAACCGGTGTATTAATTGGCTAGATAAGGCATACATCGAGCAGCGCAACTTCGAAATATCGGCAAAACACGGGGTTGACGGCGGTACTTTATGTATGTCCGGCAGGACGCTTGCCATTCGAACTGAGATTGTGAAGCATCGTGCTTTCTTGTCGGGGTTCTGGGGAGAAATATAGGGAGAGAAGAGTCTCAAAGCTGGCGATGACAACTTCGTTACACGCTGGCTAGTTGCGGAACAGATGGAAAACTTGGATCCAGTATGATTTGGAATGCCGAATTGAAACGACACTTGAGAATGATATCAAATTTCTCTATCAGTGTTCTAGATAGGCGAGAAGCAATTAGAGAAGCAATTACACAAGTCTAGCTAGAGGACTCTGGAGGTAAGTTAACATTTTGCCTTGCAACACAGCGATTTAACTGAATTATTATAGACTCCGATTCCCTCCCAAAGTTTAAGCGAAGTTTAAGCGAAAACAAACCAACCCTTAGCAAAGCGACTCCTCCACGCCCCCGCTTACCGTCCGCTCTACGGCACAAAATTCAAGCTCTTCAATGCCAAAAGAACTCCTCACTTACCTGTCTTTTCTAAAGAAAAAGGGAAAAAAAATGTTTTTGATCACTACGAGGGTCGAACTCGCGACCTTGGCGTTATTAGCACCACGCTCTAACCAACTGAGCTAAGCTATTTCGCATGTTAGAAGGTGTTTGCAAGTGATGATCGATGTTGATGCGACTTACCGATCGTGTTTTTGGTGATTGGATGGTGACATTGTTGTTATTTAAATAGCTGAATAGTAAAAAATTTGAGCGCAGCGCAGAGACCGATATCGGGAGGGGAAGAGGCCTCCTCGAGGATTCATCGAAGAGGATGCCGATATCGGAGAAAGTATCTTGAGAGCTGCATGTTTGGGCCATGGAACGAAGCGTATCTAGGTTTAACGATTTTCATGGGCAAGCGAGATTTTGACTCGTCTGGTCTGGGGAGGGATTCGCTTGAAACGAGATACTTCTGCGTGAAAAAAATTTCGACGGAACATTCGTATGAGGGAGATCAGAAACCGAGAGCAAGGAATAACTGTAATATTAAATTGTATTCTTTCATTGCACTCCTCTTATCTCCTCAGTTATGTGTATATATATATTTACAAGAAATTCACTCCCTCCCATCACAACACTTGTCAAGCTTAGGTGAAGTATTTACACCCCGCTATCAATCTGATCAACAACATCTCTGTTCGTATATGCCTCCCAATCCACACAAGTTTGCTGCATAATATACGGAGTCTGAAACTTCTTCGAGATATCATCCGGCCTCTCCATGAGGTTTGCATACAAACCCCCACTAACATGCCAAGCGATGTGACAATGGAACGGCCAAACTCCCGGATTGTCCGCATCGTACTGGAAGACAAAGTGGCCGTTCGCACGCACCAGCTGGACGTCTCTGCGCTGCGGGTTGGATGGATTGATGATGGTTGTTCCGTCATAGTCGCCTGGTCCTTCGGACAGGATCTGCATGTTGTGGCCGTGGAAATGCATGGGGTGAGAGGCAGGGGAGTGGTTGTTTACAACCACGCGGATGGTGCTGTTACTGCCGAAGTTCTTCACGTTCCATTCCGCTGGGAAGGTGAAGTTCCCCTTGTCGGCTTGGAGGAGGACGGGCTGGTTGTAGTTCGCGCGGTAGGAGGTCCCGTCGAGTGTCCAGAGAAAACTACCGGTTGAGTTGACGAAGAAGTTGATGTCGTAGGTTTGTGTTGTGGCGGGGGTCTTGACGGCGATGGGAAAGGTGGGTACGGTCTTTGTGAGGTCGTCGTTCGTGCAGGTTCCAGGGTCAGGGACGTCCCATGCTGTGCTGGTTGGAGCCTTTGACGTGTCTGCTCGGTCGTAGAAGATGGCTGCGAGTGCGTTTGGCTGCTTTGCTGCGGAGCAGAGGGTCGAGATATTGGAGCGCATCCAAAAAGCCGAGTTAGAATTTCCTACGTTGGCGGTGACCAAGACGTCTGTTCGTTGACCAATTCCTAGAGTCACGACATTGGTCGTATATGGTTTCTATGAATGTGTCAGACTTGTTCATTGCATGTCTTCACTCGCGACGAGTACATACCACTGCAACATAATCGTTCTCAATGACAGTCATAGTGTGGCCATCAATACTAAATCTCTGTAACGAATCTGCTCCAGCATTGATTAAGCGCAACCTGTGAGTCTTTCCAGTTGTGAATTTGAATCTCGAGAGTCCTGCATTGTTGGTACATTTCGCGTTGTCACCTGGAGCCTTTGTCGAGCAGTCGAAGTTCATCTTTCCGTTGATCAGATTGTTGTCTGCTACGGGTCTTGGGTTTCCACCAGGTCGAAGCGTATCGGCTACAATGTCGTCATACTCGTTATGGAACCAGTCACTGATGAAGATCGGCCCCAAATCTATATCGTACTTGACGCCTGGGCTGTTTGGCCCATAAATGATCATGGGACCTAATAGGCCACCTAAACTTTGATTAGTTATGAAGAAATATGGTCGACGATCAAACTTACCAGCATACTGTGCTGAGTAGTGAGAGTGGTACCAGCTAGTACCGTACAGACTAGCTCTGAATTGGTACGTGAAGCTGCCTCCTGGAGCAATTGGGCATTGCTGAACACCTGGAACACCGTCATACCAAGGTGTCTCCTTCTGAAGCATCCCATGCCAGTGGAAAGCAGTCCCCTCTTCCGGCCCAGTGATCTTGTTGTGGATGGTAACTTGAATCACATCTCCCCAATTTGCTTCGATCTGCGGCCCTGGAAATTGGCCATTGACCAGAATGACACTCTGCTGGTATCCATCTGGTGCTATTTGTCCTCGAGTGACAGTGAAGTCGTAGTTGCGAATGACGCCGGTGTTTGGTGCTTCGGTGTACGGGTTACTGCCGGCGGCAGTGAGGAAGCCCCAGGGAAACCCACCGGGAAGAGGATTGTTGCTTAGAAATAATGGGAAGGTTTGGGCTTGTAGGGTACCGAACTTGGATAAACTGTACTATAGTCAGTAGTGAACATTGGCAGCACAGATGAGATGGAATTGAAACACCATAGGTGAGAGGAGGATAGATGAAAACTCTCCAAGGTAGTAAGTAACGCTGGCAAAGTCCTGGGGGAAAAACAAAGCTCTTTGCTCCGAAAGTAGGAAGAATACCAAGAGGAAGTCATCAATGCACTTTAGGAGATAGCAAGGTGAGACAAGGGGACTTACCCATTGGTCTGCTGTTGTGTCAAGGCACCGACGATTCCAAGAACCCCCTTGATGAGATTGCCTATTAAAGACATTATGTAGAAACAAAACGCAGCAATAAAACGAACGTGAAGTCTCTCCAGACCTCTGAAGGCTGATGAGCAAGATTGAGAATAAATGAGCAGGAAGTAGAATATTTATACTCAACTTTCCCCCATCGAGGTGTGGGTTGCTTCAACCGCACTTGACAAGTGATTGTTCTAAGTTTACGGGCAGGATAGAAGGAACACGGCCAGGTTAGAGCCTTATCCTGTCAGCTCTCGACTGGCCCTGTTCTCGGGCCATTTTGCGGGACGAAGGCTTGAATAGTTCTTGCTAGTTAGGAAAAGAGTTGCTAACTTCGACCCGTCTGCATCGAGCTCGTCCGGATTTAGTTGGGATGTCTTCTTGGATCTGGAATGATATGCAGGATTGACTTAGCGCTTCGTCTTTTTTGAGTGCGGATTCGTGTTGTGGCTGACAAGAGTCTGTGCAGGCCGTCCGGTGTCAGACGAGCAAAGCGGGTGATCAGAGCCCAGAAATGGCCGTCTATACTTTCGCGTTGCTGTCTGCGGCTGAGTTGGTTCTAAAACATGATTTTCCGAATCAATCCTTGAACCGGATGAAAGCCATGGCAACGGAATCAGCCAAGCTACACATATTGCAAAGCAGATAGTAAGCTGTCGTGAGCTATCAATCTCAAGACTCTTTCGAAAGCGGTTTTCGTACATTTTGGAAAGAATCCGAAACCTGTACCTGGCTAGTACTGGGAGGCAACTTTGTGCCTTTCGAAATTCCGGGCTAGAATGACCCTGCGATGACTACCCTTTCTGACCAACATTTTGAATTGTTGTGAAGACCAGCGTTGTTAGCTTCGTCCACGTTCCGAGCGCGGGGGAACCAGAAGCTTGTAGCCAAGGCACACAGTCTGTGCTTTACCCCTTTCGAAGATCGTCTGTACTTTAGATCCAGATAAGCATACGAAGCGAAAGACATGGACATGTTGAGAGAAATAAGCCCGATCGATCGGCGTGGGGAAGCCCGAGAGGAATGTCCGGATCGGCGTAAATGGAAGTCTTCTCTCTCTCAAACAGGAATTGCCTATTCGAATGAAGTGTCTTGGAAAGAGCGGTATCAACGGAGAAACCCTTCATGATGCAGGTTTCTAATAGTCAAATGCGGCTCCAGTAGACGGCATATACCGTTGGGTTTAGTTGTGCTGGAGTCATGCTAGCATGATGGATGCAGAGCACTGTTGTTGACTTTTCGACTTTTCGTGGCTCAGATAGAGTTGGGGAGATCAATGCACAGATCTCCCGCGGACACGGGTCCAAGGTGGAAAGAAGAGCCGCCTAGTCCCATCTAACAATTAGAGGACCCTTTTTTGGAAAGGCGGCATCGCGCCACTCGCATCCCAAGCTTCCAAGTGAGTATTTCTGTCAGTGCTGTGTTTCGAGACAGGGAATCAAGAAGTTGAGATATCAAAGCATTCTCGTCCCTGCGGTGTTTGTCTATTCGGATGAACTCAGCGCCTCTTCTCCTCCGTGACCGCGCTTGATGAGGGGAAGTGGCACTATCTCTCTGGATTCAACCTTCTGGCGTATGAATGCTAGGAGGAGGCTGTGGTCTTGTCTGTCTGCTTCTGTAGGGAGACAGAAAGAGGTAGTTCATATGCTGCAGAGGCAACGAAATTCACAGTCATCTACACGCATTCAAGATGTCTTTGTACTCCATTGCATATCGCGAAACAGATACAGTGCTGAGGTAGCGAATCGAGGTTGATTATTGGTCATCGTATGGGTGTAAAGATTCTCCGCGAGGGAAAGGTGAAAGTGCTCTTCGCGTTCGGATCGCCATTGCCTCGACTCAGAAAGATTCCCATGCCCACCTAGAGGAATTCTTCTTCCTTCGCGTCTCAGAAGTTAATTGAAAGTGGTGTGTACTTTTCAGCACCTTGCTAAAAGGGCCATTGATATTCTGTATGAGTTGTGAGTGCCTGTTCGATGATGAGTACAACCATCCAGGAGAACAATTCCGTTTGTGAACGATGAACTTTAAGGGAAATGCCGCTTCCAAAAAATGGATGTTACTATTTTGGTGCTACGCACTAATCCCAGCTTTGACGTGAATAGCTGCCCGCCTAGGTAGGAAGGAACGACGGGTTTTTCAAGGTCTAGAGTAGGCCGACGGCTAGAATCGAACCCTGATCCAAATTCCCGAGCATCGTTGGACAGCCAGAATTTTATCTGTTTCGAGTTTGTGAGGCGGAAAGAAGTGAAGTTCTCGAGTCTCATTAAATAGTGTGAAGGTTACCCCTATCCATCTCGCCAAAATGCCGCCTCGTCTCAAATAAATGAGCGAAAGATCTTTTGTTGCACGCCTTGCATTGACGCATGAGGGTGGAGACAAACAATGCGGCTCAAATATGGTGAGTTAAGACACCTTTCTGATTCGTTGATGTTTGTCCTAAGTATGGATTCAGCCTGTCGAAGTGAGATTCGCGGATGTCATGATAGGAACAAGATTGGACCTGCGCACACTCTTTCGGAACATTAGGAGAACTAAGACTACAACATTGGCTGTGATCACAAAAGCTGCTAGGTCTGATAAATATTGTACGGAAGAAACCAGACGGAAAGCCATGGTCGAGCCTATGTTCGTTTGGGAAACGACGAATCTCACTGGGAAAATGCATGCTGACTGAAAACAAAACAGGAACACAATGTCCATGGGACGAATCAGTGCAACGCGCTCCTGGTACCAGTGTACGTAGTCGAAATCTTTGAAATGCAGAGATGTCTCCCACCTATATGTTGGTAGGGCCGTCTGCCCTGATCACATCAACCTGAAATGAATGATAGATGACATTAGTCCCCTTATTGTGCTGTCCGTCTTTATGCCAGACCCTGTTGAACAAACGCGATTCCAACATTTGATAGAAATGGATCACTGGAGGAGAACGAATAGCCACAATGCCGTCGCCACTGGGTGAGTACTGTACGGGGAGTGCCCAGTTCGTATGTGGAAGTGATTAAATTCAGATCGAGCTGCATGTTCGTCCAGGGGTGGCGAAAGAAACGGGTATTTGATTCATATGGTGTTGATACAAGGGGAGAAACTTGGACCAAAATCCGGTCACATTGATGAACAGAGCCGAGGGCCAAGTTCGTTCCCCAGATTGACTTGTAGAAAGCTTTTGCCACTTCCAGCATATACATGAACGCCACTATTCCCACTGCGGCCCTTCCATAGTTCCTTCACATTCATACATTGCATTTATTCGCGAGTTCGTCGATATGATTGACGAGGCATGACGAGTGGTCTTCGTTTTGATCGAGCAAATGCTTCCGCGGCTTCCTGGGAAATAGTATCTGTTCGAATCATGCTCCCGATAGACATGAAGAATCTGCCGCTATTAGCAAATGTATGCAATCCACAGACAACCAGCTTTACCCAAAGGTTGCCCCGGACCCCATCATGTATTGTCCTAGTGTTCGTCCAATTCCGTTTGGTCCCGCACCGTATCTCATTATGTTGACCGAGCCTTCGCGAATTAGAAAGCCTTTCTTACTCTCATGGGAGTCGCAGCATACCGAATATGAAACCGATGATAACTCCGACAGCTATAGATATGATTTTAGCATCGGGCTGCGCGTACCAAGGATGGTTAACTTACTGCTACCCATCATGGCACCCATCTTCCCTATTTGCCTCCATTAGTAGATGCTCTTGCTCCAAGCTTCTCTTGTCCAATTGACCACAACACCAACTCACACTTGTCGAAGGCCGATGGCCCTCCCATATTGGCTCCCATTGGTACTGGCATATTGAAGAGAGTGAGGTGGTGGAAACGGAGGTCGAGCTTATTCCCAAGAGGCTGAAGACAAATATATTGCTGCGCGAGGTTCAAATCAAACATACTGGCTTGGCCTCTTCCGCCGAAGCTGTTCCGGGGCACGGACCATCCTCTCTCCGCATTCCAGTCCACGTGACAAAGTCTAGTTGCACGCTTCTCACGAACGACTAATAGGAGGTTTAAAAGTTTAGATCTATTTACTCAAGCCTTTGCCTGCGACAAATATACGGCATTATATTGCGACGCTCCTTTCTTGTGCAACGGCTGAGTGGTGGATGTGCGCGCGTGCTCTTATCCCGATCTCGCTCCTGATAGGTCCTCTGGACCTCGCGAGTGAGACCAGCCCAGGAAAGGATCTCCAAACTTTACCATTTGGCAACATCAACCTCCTACCGCCATCCCATACAACACCAACAATTGGCCTTGCTACCAGACGCGACGCAGATGTGAGTCTCTTTCATCCTTCTATCCACAGGAACGCCGTCAGGAAGACAGATTGCGGCCTGCAGGGCGTGTGCTCCTGTAACCGCCCCGAGGGTCAAGGCGTTGGAAAACTTGGAGACAGGAGCTGACTATGTCGTTCAACGCAGTCCTCCTTTCTGGACTAGACACCTACGGCATCAAGAGACGCAGCACATACGCCCGAGCTACTTGCAGACCTGGAAGGAGAAATTTGGAACGAAGCGCCGCGAAGCAGTCGTGTTGAGGTGCATGGGGAGGTTCTGAGACGAAAACATTCCAACCATACTGCCTTCTACCATCCTCGACATCGCCTCCAACACCTAGCTCGACACCTCCAATACCTTGCAGATGACGGCGGTTGCAAATCTACCGAGCTTCCAACAAAATAGTCGGTCAGCATGGAGTGCTAATGTCAGTCAAGGAGGACTCAATGCCATGAACGCCGACGAAGTCGCCCGAATGTTCATGCCACGGAAAAGCGCTCAACGCGCCAACTCATCCTCGTCTATTTCTTCAACCTCCTCAACCTCCTCGACATCCACGATTGCTCAAGCACCACCACAGCTCAATGGGGTCCCAATGATACCATCAGGCGACCTTAGCACATGGGGAGGCACTGCTGCTGCGCGGAAAAAGACACAGAGAACAGGACCGTGGCCGGCAGGCAAATCAGAAGCAGTACCCGGTATGTCTACTGCAAAACCACAGTCGATCCTGGCCCCAAATGGGTCGACAGCGGCGACATCTATGACCTCGATCCACCAACCATCCGCGATCGTACCATCACAACATACCCTCCAACAACCAACACAACAAATGAATGGGGCCCGGCCACCCGCTCAGCCAGTCGGAGAAGGAAATCCTGTTCTTTATTTGCTCTCTATGAATGGCACATTCGAGAGGAAGACGATATCGGTTCCCTTTTACCCTGATAGTTTACGAATAGGGCGGCAAACGAATGCTAAGACAGTGCCTACGCCCTTGAACGGGTTTTTTGATTCAAAAGTCCTGTCGAGACAACATGCGGAGATTTGGGCTGACAGGCAAGGGAAAATCTGGATTCGAGATGTAAAATCTTCAAACGGTACCTTTGTGAACAACGCACGGCTGTCGGCAGAGAACCGAGACTCAGAACCACATGAGCTTCAAACACAGGATCATCTGGAACTCGGAATCGATATCGTGAGCGAGGATCAAAAGACTGTTGTGCACCACAAAGTTGCAGCGAAGGTCGAGCATGCTGGGTTCCTTGGGGCAACGAACAATGTCTTGGACATGAATTTCGGTGATTTGGATCCAGCAAACGGGGCAATGATGTTGCCATCTCAAAGTTCGCTGCAGATGAGGGGAAGGACGGGCAGTGTTGGATCAGTGACAAGCAACGGTCGTTTGGGTCCTCCCGCAAGTATAGCCGGAAGTCAAATGAGTGCCATGAGCCAACAACGCCCTATGAACTTCTGGCTAACCCCAGTTACCACGGAGCAAATTGTCAAAAGGTTAACTGTAAGTACTCTGTAGTCTTGTCAATTTGTCTCAACTAATACTTGGAAGCACGAAATGCGAGCAGCTCGATTACAGACGAATGAACTGGGTCGGACAGACAACTTCTTTGGGTCATTGTTGTCGAAAGATGATATCAAGGAAAACGAGAGGGAGAAGGCCCTTGTTCCCGAGGCTCCTAAGGCTCCACAAGTCAATGGTGGCTCAGTATCTTTTCGAGGTGATGTCAAGCCTCGGTTCTCCGACCCTCCTGCTCCTCCACCACAACAACCTCTTCCAGAGAAACCAGATGTTGCTCGCTCGCACATTTTCGACCCTCCTGTACCATCTCTGAAAAGGACCAATACCGAGCGTCCAAGGTCTGTTCCTAGCGTTTCCCCTGTCCGCCAGGAATCGACAAGTCAAATTATCACCTTGGTTGAGGCACTCGCTTCTGCTAAGAAGGAGATAGACACGCAAGGGGCGAGGTTACGCGACCTAGAAGAAATGCTTCAAAAGGAACGACAAGCTCGAGAGCAAGCCGAGGAGCTTGCCAAGAAATTAGAGCAGCAATCAGAAGCAAGGACCAATGGGGATGCTAAAGCTAATGATGAAGGTTCAATCGTGGAAGAAGCATTTGAGCCCCCATTGGAACCTGCCGAAGTAAAAAAGGAGCTTCCCGCCGACCCAGTGTTGACAGATCATACCGTCGACCCAACTGCGATCAGCGAATCGACTTTGTTACTCGAGAAGCGTTTAGAGACTATGCTACTCGACATGCAAGAACTCCGAGACCAAATGGAATCCTTCAAGATCCGGGCGGAGACTGCGGAGGCCGAGAGAGACACAGACCGGAAAACACTGGCAGAGATGGTAGAGAAAATCCGGGCAGATGAGCTTGCACGGCAAAAGTCCGCAGAGCATGCACGATCGCTTTCCAAAGACTCTCCCGTAGAAGAAGTGCCTAATGGCAGCCTCGAGGCAACCAAGGTTGTTGATTCGCTTCTGGACAAATCTGGCTTGTTGAATGGGAGTGCTGTTTCAAATGAAAAACAGCTCACCCCTTCGGCTGTTAGTACTCTTTCGAGGCCTCCTGGGAGTCCACTACTGTATCACACAACACCGTACGCTTCGATGGTAGGTGTTGTGCTTCTTGGAATGGGGTTAATGGCGTATTTGAACGGATGGCAACCTCCAAAAGCGGAAAGATAGGGATGCCTTTGAGCGAAACTCTTGTTTTCCTATTGAGAAAACATTACGATCACTGACACAGCCAACGAGGCAACATATAATCTCCTTTGTCATCTTTCATCCGACCATGTAGCAAAACTCCTTTGCATGAGGCGTTTCGGGCCAGGGCACTGCAACAAACAAACATATGGGATTGGGTCCTTTTCAGATTCGGGTTTGGGTTTGGGTTTGAGGACTAGCATATTGAGAACGGGTTCATTTTCTTGTTGTTCGGGGCTTTTCATTCTTCTTTTCCATGGGACCTACTTTCTGGCGCCGACATTGTTTTGCCAGTGATGAAATGAGGACTGCGATGCATTGTGAGAGAAAGTCAGCAAGCGAGCAAGAAAATGAGATGTTCGACTTCATGGATGAATGGGTTCTTCTTGAGGCGCCATGACTCAAGTAGAAATAAAGTGTGAAATTATGTTTTATAGCGAATCAACGGGTTCAATCTTCTAATGCCAAACACGTCTTTGGTTTTTATTACTGCTTTTGAGGTAGGTTCCTGTGATCAGGTAAGTTCCTTGTTGCGTACTGTTGTTTGAAGCATTGCCTTGGTTTGGGGTAGTCTATCTTGCCATAGAGTGATGTTCATACTAGCAAGGCAACTTTAGCCCTCCCAAATACGCCCCATAGCTTGTGATTCGAGCTGTACAGGCAGATAAAGTTTCTCGGACTATTGGTTCCGCTTGCTGGAGGCAACTTCCCAATACATGCTTAATACAGCATTTATATCTGCCTTGGCTTCGTGTTCGGTGGAGATGAGGGCGGAAGTTTCTCCACATCATACTTTGGGATAATCTGTACGTACCTGCCGTCATGCCATATCTTGAATACTCTGGCTTCCACTGCACGGATCTTATTTACAAGTAAAGTTGATTCACCATTAAAATCAAGCGGTTCAATATTTGACTTATTGACGTCGAGATATTGACCCTCGGTGTGCATGTGCATGACCCAGCCTTATATCCCCTGCATCTGCTGACTGACTCGAGCATCTTCATTGGGTGCGCCGGCTCGCTTTTTCATCCCCTTTCGGACACCGCACCGAATGTCGAGATGGTCAACCCCGCGACACGGAGCAGGAAACGGACCGATCGCCCCCAAATGAACATACTTGAGATGAGATGCGATGACATGGGACGGGGCTGTTCCCCAGCTTCACAAATGACCTCGTAGATTTGGGTCTTCCAACTCGAAGACTTCAAAATCTCCATACCGGTCTTGTTCTTATTAGAGAGCCTGGCACGATCGATGTCCACTACAACCCCTTGCACCCTCCGACAGGATGCAACTGTCAACAATACAGACCATGATCCAGCCTGAGAGCCAAAGAAGGCTTGGAAGTGACGATGAGTATACCCATTGCGTGCAGGAGACGACATCCCGACACCATTCGCCGTCCGAGTACTATCATACCTTCTCCGTAAGCAGCGAGAACAGCCTCGACGACTTCATAGTCCAGAGTTGGATCCCCGAGCCAATTTTCGATCTGTCGTGGAATACCGTACGAGACGCGCAGGCCCACTGGCAGCTGCAGCAGCAGCAATTGGCGTCTTTATCATCAACGGGTGACTTTTCCGCACAGCATGGCCAGACTGTGACATATCCTCTCAGTGCAACGGACTCTGCTATTTCAATTGCCAACTCACACTCACAACCGTATAACTTCGAGATAGCCTCGAAGGTAAGTTGTGGTACTACGTATCATCAGCCTTGCATTCCGGCCGTGAATCAAATCGCTGAAGCGTACGGACACGATTACCCTTCTCAGACACCGCAGGTTGAAATTTCAAATTACCAAGCTTATCCGACTTCTCTGGATAGAATCATACCTTCCAATGCTTCGGAGTATACTGATATCTCGGCTTATGATGCGGATCTACACATGGGAACGACGGATGCTACCTGGATCTCGTTTACTTCAGACCACCCCCAGCAGCATTCTGTCCCTACCACCAGGGTGGTGAAGTTCGAGAAGTCGACACCTTCGCCGGTTGGCTTGGCATTGGATTGGTCGACGAGTGAACAATCAACAGATGCTTTCAAAAAGAAGAGGAAATCCTCCCTTCCATCCGTGGCACCGAAACGAAAATACGCCTCACCCCGTCCAGCACCCGAGGAAGCTCAGCCAGACTGCCATCTGGAAGAATGCGTTGGTGTCTTTGAGAATGCTCCTGGTGCTTTGGCGACAGTAAAGAAGAGGAAGAAACTTGATGCTCCTGTAAGGAAAGCTGCGAGGGATGTGAGGAAAGCAGGGGCTTGTCATCAGTGTCGCTTTCGGAAGAGAACGGTTGGCTGATCTCCATGTGTGTGTGTGTTGACTTATGCTGATGACTGCAGTGCTCGACTGGTACTCCATGTGGTTCGTGTCTGAAGAATGGGAAGGGTCTGCATGAGATCAAGTGCCAGAGGGAGAGCCCGTTCATCGGGAAGCCGGTGCATGAATGTATGTGTCTCAACCTGTTTACATAGAGTTCTTCGGCTAAATTTTCACAGACTTCGAATACTCATCAACACGACGAGTCGTAACCTTCAACATCCGAATCGCACCCGACGCTCTACTTAACAGCGAAGAATATTTTGTCTTCGTCGACGGCGTAGATCGACTTTCCCATCCCATCAAACTCCGTGCCCGAAGGAGAGCTCTAAGTAGCTTCACAGCTACCGAGCAAGCTACCATCAGGCGAACGCAAGACAGGAAGAAACTTGGCAAGTGCGTCACCGACGACGATTCAATCCACGTCACGATCCTAGAGGACGACGAAACTTTAGGGACTCGTGTCGAGCAGTGGGCGGTGGAGTATGCATCCAAGTTCGTGCATGCTGCTGGCTCGAAATTCCAATCCACGACAATTGCTGTCATTCTCGGTACCGCGTATGTTAAGAAGGGGTTACCTGAAGTAAGCTTACATCTCACCTTCTTTCTTCCTGTCTTTTCAACCTTAAGTGTAACGTGCTAACAAGTTCAAAGTCCGCCCTCGTAGCAGCAATGCTCCGCGTAGCATCTCTCGCCTTCATCCTCCGTGCAGGCGTAAAATGCACAACCAGTCCTTCCCAGTCCCAACCTCAACGACAACCAAAAGCCCAATCCCGCTTCCGCACCACCGAAGCAACAATCGACACAATCCTCTACCAACGCCTCCAACTCGCCGTGAAAGATCTCTTTTCCATGCTCCAGTGTCTCGTCTTCCGCAAAGCCGGCTTCCTGACTCGCGAGCAGGCATATCCTGTAGCGCTTGTTTTCTGGCAGTTGTTGCGGATTTTGTGCCTCGGGGCGAGTCATTTGTCGAATATTGTGCAGAGGTTTAATTCCAAGGGTAAGCTTCCTCTATCTCGTGTTCCCATGTCCGAATTAACACACACTGACATCCCCACAGCACGCACACAATCCGACGCACAATACCATTCCCTCAAACTCGTCCTCTCAACACACCTCGCTCTCTTCCGCTCCTCCAATCCCCTCCTCCTCGGTTTCTCCGCAGAGAACAGCGACAAAGCCAACCACGATCTCCTAGCCAACGATAAACATCTATTGGCGCTAGCGACTCAGATGCGTGATGTGGTAATGGCCTTCCGAGAGAGGGGGTGTCCGGAGATGAAGGGCAGTTTGGCCTTTAGGAAGGAGTATTTTGATTTGTTTAGGGGGGTTTATGAGGGCTTGTAGGCATTGGGGATGGGATTTATGCCTGTGGTGGTATGGAAGGGCAGAGGTAAAAGGGTGAGGGGAAATAGAGGGGTTTGTTTGAGTATATGTCGGATTGGATGGGCGTAATGAAGCTTGAAGCTGTAGCGGGGGCATTATACCCACATTTGTATATTCTTATCCAAAAAGTTTTTCTTCAAGTTGCATTATGCTGAAAAATGGAAGTACGACTTCCCAGCTCGGGATGAATGGTGTTGATACTTCATGGACTTATAAAGTGTGACTGCCAACTTTTCATACTACTGCAACAATGCCCAAAAGTATCCCTCCTTTTTCCTTTTGGCTGGCCTCTATTAGAATCTCGTTTCACCAGGGAAGACTTGCAACTTTCTCGCCATACGCTCTTGAAGTTGTTATAGACGACTATACGAGAGTAACGCTATGTTTACTCATCGGTGTCCTTGGGGTTGGGGGTTTCATCACCTCAACTTGCTAGGGAGGTAGGGCGAGTCAGCAAATATTTTGGTATCATGAATCAATTTTCCCATTCTTATGTCCCGCATGGGGTTGGTAAGCTTGCTACTCTTGCTCAAGCGCTAATCACTCTCAGCTCATTAAAGTAGAACAATATGCCTTTCCAAAAAAAAAAAAAGGCTTAGCGCAGTTTGTTGACGACATAAACCCATTGCTTAGCTATAATTCTACGAACTACTCAAAACCCCTACGGAGGCTGCTCTAGAGATCAGAACACGACGCAGAAACAACGGACTCCAGCCGTTCAATCCGAAATTTACCTAGTAGCAAGAGATGTATCCAGTCTCCCCAGCACTGCCTGCTAAACGCCAGCCTTCACATCAGTAAGAACTGCTCGATCTGTGGGTTTCTGTCCATCAGCTCTCCATACATGATTCCGTGAACGTAGCATTCACGCCCGAGCCGAAAACGTCCTGGCTCTACTTCGGATAGCATATACGGCGCAGCAGCGCCCGAGAATACCACTATCAAATCGCCACACTTGATGTGCTCATCGCCGATCCCAAGATATCTCTTATTTTGCGTTGCAAACGGCTTCCCACGAGATCGATTGATGGCAATCTCAATCAGTCCATGTTTATAGAAGTCTCTATCGTACGCCTCTTGCTCTACTGTCCGAGGCAACTCAACACGATCGTGGCCACGCTCTTGAAGCCTTTGCCCTGCTGCTCTTGACATGGAAGGTATCATGCTCCGTCTCTGAGGGTCCTCGTTACGTTCATTGCTAGGTTGTCGAAGTGCCTGGTAGCCAGCTCTCATGCGGACAGAAGCCCGCTGCGAGCGAGGTGGATGGATCCCATTGTGCGTACTAAGAGGCTTGCCATATTCATCAGACTTTATCTCCATGTCGCGTCCGCCGTCTGGATAAGCACTAGAACCAATCTCTCGGCAAAACCTCTCGAACTCTTCCAACCAAGTGTTCATGGCCTCTTCCGACCGAGCATGTTCGCCGTGTAAGAAAGTACCAGTCTCCTTGACGACGTCCACCCTGAAATCGGAAATCTTGAATAAAGGTCGTTCGGAGCTCAGATCCATGAATTCCATACCCGGTTGAGAGTCTTTTGCCGCCCCAAATTGATCATTCCCGAAGACAACTCCTTGAAGTGCACGGCCATGGGCATGGGAAAAATCCGGAACCCAGCATGGTAGCTTGTCAGTAGTGTCTCGAGGTTGGCAGATTGAGAGCAGTGATATCTCGCCCTTCCCAAGTAAAGCTACTGCGGTTTTAATGAAGGTTTGCTCCAATGACTGTGAATAATCTGCCTTGATGCCCAGTTCCTCTGCATCGCTTGTTATGTTCAGCAGAGCAAATATAAAGTCAGGCCAGTACGAAGCTTCGTAGCCCCAGGCCTGCCTCGAAATAGGTGAATACTCCATCAAAGATTTGAAGAGAGCATACTTTTGCTGATCCAAGGGGGGGTATGAAGCGAGAAGTAGCAGAAGAACGACTCTAGAGAAGTGACAAGCAGTATTGGACAGAGCTATGATGATAGCGCGTCGCTGCTCCTCCACGTCTGCCAGAGTACACGCCATGGCTTTGTCAGGGCTATATCACTGGGGTTTATCGGATGTGGCTCAAAACATTTGCCCTTCGGCTGGCAGCTCCGCCTAGTTGCGGGAGCCGTTTTAAGTGCCCTCTTCAAAAGGCGGCCATGTCCTTCTCAATCTCCCCATGCTCTACTCCTGCGAAAGAGCTATTACCCACTTGGTTTTAGAGGTCCGCCTTTATTGCCATTTCCGCTGTCTCTTAGCTGGGCGTCTTGGTATATTCATCTTATTTCATCCTATTTAAGAGCAGGTCGATTTTATCTTACTACTACGATGGCTCCGGCAAGGAAGAAAAGATTCATCTAGGAAAATAACCCTAGAGCAAAGAAGGCAAGAGAGGAGTGTAACGGAGCTGGTGCTGCACGTCACGTGCACTGATGCCTCAGGCTGACACATGCTGCACATTAGAGTTTGCTCCTCCTTACCTTAGTCCCGTATCTTGAATTTTAAGTATTACCAACGACTACTTGGAGGGCCGTTACAAAAACCATAGAAAAAGCAGTTACAGGCATTTTACAGTAATATCAAGATACGTGAGTCCTATTCGACAAGATACTAAACAGCCAACAGGAATGAAACAGATCTAAGCAAACTATTGTGAAGCCCACAAACAAGCGCAAGCGTACTTATCAATCGAAGGGAGCCTCATTTTTCTCACGCTTGGTGCGAGTGAGGTCTTTGAGGCTCTCTTGGAAGTCCTCGGTCAGGTTCTTCAAATATTCGATATCTACCAGTTTGAGCTTAGACTGGTTCGACCGTGCCATCAAGGAGGCCGACAAAAGGATATTACGGATCTGGCGGCCGTTGAGGCGTGATCTCTTGAACAGCTTGGGGATCTCCCTATCGATAAAATCGCGGTTCTCGATATTTTTATTGGTGATGATGTTGTCCAAGAAGTTATTCACGATTTTTACCTGTTGCTCGGCGTTTAGATCGCGATACTGGATTGCTACGTGAATGCGTGACAGTACGGCGACGTCGAGTGCGGTGATGCGGTTGGTCGTTAGAATAATAATGCCGTCATAGTATTCCAGAACGCGCAGCAGGACTGCTACCAGTGTATTGCGATCCAGTTCACGCGTACCTTGACGCTCTTCCAGGAAAACGTCGGCCTCGTCACTATCAACAAGTTCCTGCGGTCAGTATGCTGCGAACATTTCATGGGCGTAACGTAGGCTGTGACTCACACGAGCAATATTGCTTTCCACCGGCTCGCATCCTCAAATATATTGGTGAAGTTCCTCTCTGCTTTGGCGGGGTCTACGCCGATTTCGGCCGTTGAAACTGAGAGGAGAGGTTTACCAGTGGCGCGAGCCAGCTTTTCGGCAGTTAATGTCTTGCCAACCCCTGGAGGACCGTGAAGTAGAATAACCAGTCCCCTGCCCTTGCCTTCTACGACATCCGAAAACGGCGCCTCCTCGTGATTCCGTACCACACCCTAATGTATGCCAGTGAGTAACCTTGCATACTCGAGTCGACGTCGGGGTCTCTTACCAGAAGCAGTTGCTTGTTATCTTCGTCCAATTCTAACCCCTGGTCAAAACTCTCGGAGACTGTCGCCCCAGAGAGATCAATGATCCGTATGTTATCGACAGAAAACTGACCCCAACACCCAAGCTTCAGGCTGTATCCAAGGACTTTCGGGGGACATAGGAGAAGGCGAGAATTCGAATCGGTGAATTCATCCCGACTCTTCTCTGGTGTATAGTGGAGTATCTTCTTCAACCAGTTTTTGGTGATCGAATTCTTCTGGCAAGTATCGCAGGGGCACTCAATGGTAACTTCCAGGCCCAAGTACTCGCCAAGGGCTAGCTTACCGAAGCCCGGATTACGGCGCGAGCGCATGTAGGAGAAATTGTCAATGATAACCTTGGACATGGTTAGCTGGGCCACTTTTACGTTCAATCCAGAAGCTGAGCGACTGGAGAGCATGCCGGGGTGATGCAACATTTGAGGTTGGGGCGCGGGTCCCGTGTCATTGAACAAAATCGAGCCCTGGTACTCGTACTGCACTTGCGTTTGCAAGCAAAGCTTAGAAAATAGCTTCGCACGCTCCAGCAGCTTTTCTTCTACATTGGATCCGTCCGTATTGTGGTAATACTTCACGGGGAAGCACCGTAGGTTGGTGATGGACTGCGAACCGTCAAAGCTGGGAATTAAAATTTCGTAAGTGTACGGCTTGAATTCACTCCCATTCCAATCAAATGCAGCAGCAAAAACTCTGAACCCCCCCCTTTCTGGAATGTCTAGCGTCGTCTTTACTTCGAACATCTGGAGCTCTTCCATGTACGATCGGTGATAGATTTTGGTACCCGGCTGAAACAGGGTCCAGAGGTTCTTGAAGGTCACAGTATCACCACCTTGGTGGGACGCGAGGTTATTGAAGTAGTCGCTTAGTGAATCGGAGGCTTTGACAAGGTCAAGAATTTCGCTGAGGTCTTGGCGAGCCTGCTTCCTCTCCTGTGTATCTGTTTCGCAAGTCTCGCATGCTTTCTCCAGCTTGGGCCATTGCCAAACAAATACCTTGAATGGCGATTGGAAATTGACGTGTTCCGCTTTGAATTGGGCTGGAGGAACATGATCGAGGATCTTTGCTAGGAGTTCTTTCAAGGCGCCAGATTCGAGATCGATCTCCTCACTCTCGAGACTGTGCCCATCTGGAGCCATGCGACGCCTGAATGTTGCAACTCCCTGGGACGACTTGACTGGAGTTAAGTCAATGCCATGCTGTTCCTCCTCACTTCGTAATCCTGTGTTCCTGTTCAATTTGCTGAGGACGACTCGAATGCGTGGTTTTCTCTCATCAGATTTCTGGTGTATAGTCAGCAATGCGCAGTACCTAATGTTGATTTTAGAAAGTACCTGCTCGGAGCTTGTCCTTTTTTCTTCAGCACTCGAACTCATCATATCTGCCTAAAATTAATTAGTATAGGAAAGGAGTGCCTTGGGCAATATATCTGAGCTATTGAATTATCGGAGAGTGAAGAACTGAAGATGCCCTCTGAAGATGCTTACCTCAACGTCATTGTCGATACTCACTACTCTCTGCATTGCTTCTAATTTCTTCTCTAATTCCGCGATCTTTCTTTCAAGACTGATTGACATCTTCTGTGAAGGTTTCGATTCTTTGGGGCTTCGAAATAGCTGGGTCTAGTACAACTTGGTTTTTTTTTTTTGAAACCTTCGTGGGTATACTTTTTATAGGCAAGACCTAATAGCTCCTTGGCTTTCTTTATACAATGTTGATCTTAAAATAAAAGAAGAGAAGAACGCCTATCAACATTGCCGTAATTCAGAAAGTCGTCAGCTCACGCAGATTTACAGGTTAATGCAGTGCTCGGCTACCCTCTTCCATAGATAGATAGGGCGAACGTTACAGGCAGCCAGAAGCACTGGAGAGCAGTGCTTGGCCGACCTGTTCTTTAGATAGGGCGAACGTAACAGGCAGCTAGAGGCATTGGAGGGCAGTGCTTGACTAGCCTGTTTATAAACAGGGCGAACATTACAAGCAGCCAGAGGCACTGGAGGGCAGTGCTTAGCTGGCCGTTCTATTTGATTGGACAGGTGTGTTGGGCTGAGATAATCTCCCTTGGTTGTGTGGCGAGGTGCATGCAACTCTATGCCGTCTTTCAGGATTATGCGGTCGCACAAAGTGGTCTGATATTGGGAAAGAACATAACAATCACTTCTCTCGGAACCTTTGCGGTGGTCTGGCTTCAAATGGCGTTCAAAGCGTCTTACTTATCGAATTGAATACCTGATGGTGTTTGCTAGGACTCTAAGCTCCCCAGCTAGCATATTCGTTTCTCTATTGCAAGAACGGTGGCACCTTCGCCTATTGTTATTTTGCGTTTATGGCCGTCATAAAGTCAAAAATGGGTAGCATCCAGCTATTCAAGGATCCAAGCGAAATGTTAGAATAAGTCTGACCATTTCAATGTAAGACTCGTAGCGCTAAAGTGTCCCACAGTGCTCTGGAGCCCGCTAGAAAGCTCCTCCAAGATAGTGATAAATGGAGCCTATCGGCTCGCGGAAAGGACAACGAATACTCCAGAACCAGGGACGAATTGAAAGCGCAGATTGATTCAATGAAAAGGGAAGCGATTGACGATGCCAGGAAAGCGAATACCGTCGAAGTAACAGATCAAGTTGTGAAGAGAGACTTGATTCGTGTCTTCACCAAAAGGAAAATCTGGAAAGATGGCCGAGATCGGAACGTGCGAAAGCCTGGTGTGTGGGTTCAGCAGTGGCTTACATCGTTCGGGGAGTTCTTGGACAACTACTCTGTAATTGTAGAGGTTGTCAACGCGGTCGAACCGAAGTATGGTGCTCTCGCGTACACAGTCCTATCGGCACTTTTGGCGATCCCCGTCAACAAGAGTCACTACGAGGAGGCAATTGAGCAGGCATTAATTGAATTCAGTTTCGCATTCCCACGGCTTCAGGTCATCAAAGACATTTACTCCGAAAGCCCAGAGAAAAGCGATACATTGAAAGTGTTCATTGTGGATGTGTATGCTGAAGTTATGAAGTTTGTACGGGAGTCTGTAGCGTATTACGAAGACTCCTCGTTTGGTATGTGCCAGTGCTTCTCGAATTCCTTTCTTCGTCGTCAAATTGGTTACTTCAGTCAGCTGATATTACGGACAGGTCGTGTCAAAAGTGCTATGAGAAACCCCACGAAGACTGCCATTCAGGATCAGGTTCGCATAGTCCGGCAATTGCTCGCAAATATTCGGTGGGAATCCGAGGTTTTGATGCAGCAACAAATCAAAGCGCTGAAGCACGACACTAAATTTCTTTGTCAGGAAGTGCAAGACAGAAAACAGGACGATAATCGGAAGACCCTCGCAGAATTGGAGTTACAATTGAACATAAAGAAAGACGACGCGCACACAGAAACACAGCGATATAGGAGAATTCTAGACGAGGCGTTTTCGGAGATTGTGGAAAGACAGGGCACAGAAAACTTGCTTACCCTTGAAAAGTTTCGCTCTGAGCCCGTGGTTGACAGGTGGCTGAATTCGAAGTCTGCGTGTATCCTTGTCCTGGCAGGACAAAATGACAGCTCGGCGAACAACACAACCCTATGCTGGCTATCTTACAGCACGACTATTCTCGCTGAGATGTACAACTCGAGAAACAAGCTCGCAGGGCACTACTACTGCCAAACGAGATCCATGATGACGGATCGGCACAGGCCCACCGTTCGCACAATCCTAGCTAGCCTGGCTTACCAGATAGCCAAACAAAGGCAGTCCCAAGTACTCGCCACGGCCTCGGTTGATCGAGTCGTCAAGGCATTGTCGGCCGATACATGGAACGATGAGGAGGAAGGACTACGCAGCGCTAGAGAGCTCTTCTTAGACATGCTTAAGAACCTGAACCCTGAGACTACGGTCACCTTAATATTGGATCGTATTGATCAATGCCATCTAAACCCCGAACCAGAAGAATATCGGCAGGGCGCGAAGATTCTCAAGAAGTGGCTGATCGAGCTGGTGAGCCAGGCGCCTGTTTTGCTGAAGGTGTTGATCGTCGTCGGTGCTTGGCCGAGCGCTGCAGAATTTCGATGGCCGAGTCGCGAGAAAAGAGCAAAAGATAAGGCTGTCAATAATGGTGTCCTTCTGGAGAAACTGGACTGGCATCAGGACCTGAATAAGTGAAATACTACCAGGCCATTCAAAGGGGGAATGATTGTTTTGTATTCCCTTCTTTATGGAGCAACAAAATTGAGTTTTAAATCGAGTTTTTGATTGATTGCGGACCAGGCGAAATCACTTAAAACGCGAGAAATCGCGTCTTCCATTCCCAACACTTCTACAACTACCCTGATTATGCCGCTACACCGTATTCTTCTAGGCTCTATATTAGCAAATCACCTTCCTCAGAAGCATTTGAGTCCTTATGCGCGCGCATTGATAGCAGGGAAAGCCTCTGAGGGTGGCTACGCCGACCAAAATCGCAAAGGATGTCACGGGCATGCTCCCAAGGTCACCTGATTGCGGCTCCTCACGGGCCATATGTACCACCCGTAAGGGGGAACAGTCTCAAACCTCGTCCGTATCAGACCCACAGCTATATCTAACCACCCGTAGTTTCCTCCTTTCCTTTCTCCTCTCTTCTCCTTAGCTTTAGATCTTCAATAGAACTACCTCTAGCCTCATGCGACGGTCTGGAGTGTGCGTCACGTGTGTTGTGCCTCAGGCAGCCAGAACACTGTATACAATCTCCCCTGCAGAGCTTTTCTCTGCACCTTGATATTCTAAGTGATAGAACCTCTTGGATCACACTTCACTGCGTTCCGTTACACCTCCTTGATTATTCACTACACTTGTACGTGCTGCGGGTGAGGATAACCACCAAGGGGCTAGCAGACTGGGCTCGCCACAAAGGACCTCAAAATCGACCGCAAACGGTGCAAGAGACTATGCTGCTCGACCCAATACGCAAGAAAGGCTAATATATACCTAAAGCGCACCGCAAAAAGTCTTATACGCAGTTTGAAAAACGTGATATCCTACGCTAGTGCCGCTTACACCCTAAAAAGACATATAAGGAGGTTATTGCCGGTTATGGGTGTTATGTAGCAAGACTATAGGATGGGCTTGCTTTTGGGACCTTGGTGTCACGATCGCGTGACGTAGCCTCAGGGGTAAGGCTGGAGGATGCTATATCTCATCGAAGGTCCGGCTTCTCCTTTGCTTCTCTCTTAATATAGAATCGTCGAATACAAACCCTCTTTACAGCCATCGTAGCTATTGGGACCTTGTAGACCGTGACACCTGGACAGAGCGGATTATATATCATGGACCGCGATTTAAGTTAAAGAAGCGTAGGGACTTGTCCGGGCTGGAAGTCAATGCACGTGATTAAAGCCACAGAGGCTCTCTCAGTACAAGAAGGTTCGATTACGTACGATGCCAGTGTCTTTGCTAACGTAGGTGGTAAGGGACCCGTGAATGTAAGCGACCCGTGAATCTTCGGATTTAAGGAAGGTGAGTTAGCCTTAGTGATAAATCTGAGAAACAAGAGCAACTTTTGTATTGGTCTTGGCGTTTTATAAGAAAAGTTCGTTGGGTTATTAATGTTTTTGTAGCGAATTTTCGCAATTTCAGCGTTCTAATTGGGCAGTTTGGGCAATTCACGGCACGCTTACATTCACAGGTCGCTTACCACCTACGTTAGTCTATATACATGCTGTGGAGGTTCTGGAAGTTTATGTCACGTGCGTCCTGCAGCCCTACAGTCACATGCACACGGCACTGGTGAACTCCTAGACTACTCCACGGGACACCTCCCACCACTGGAGATGCCTTTACAACATGCTTACCACTTGTTGCTTGTTTTACCTCGCAAAATTATCCTTTTGTATTCCCTTCTTCATGCAGCAACAAAACAAGTTGTAAAATTGAGTTTGATTGATTGCGGATCAGACTGCTCTAGCAGCTCAGCCTCTATCCAACCAATAGGCTGGCAGAGGACCTCTAATGAGGCATAGCTGCTTGCTCCAGCAGGTGAGATACTAGAGCCCGCCTAGAGCTCCCCCATAATGGGATCTGCACTTGGAGACAGAATGAGGAAAGTTTAACCGAGTATCAAGGGAGGGGGAAAAAGTCCCTGTGGGAGCTAAAATGGCCCCTCAGCGCATGCTCAGGCCAGGCCGAGCTCAGGCATGCTTAGGAATGTTCGGGTACGATTAAAATGGCTCGGTTTTGGTGAGGCAGGAACGGAAGTTAATTTCGCCGACCCGATGCGCTAAGCCTAAAATAGAATCGCCTCGTCGCTCCGCTGTAGCCACTCCGTCACCGACCGACCAATGAAAGCACTCGTATAGTCAGCCAGCTCTACTTCCCAACGACGTAATAGCCTTTCACGTGCCTCTTCGTCGAGCGAATCAGAGATCTCAACTACCTCAAAAAAGCGGGTCCTAATCGATTCCAAAGCCTCGCTCGTGACTAGTTTCGCTTCCAAGTCACGTGATAATGCCTTTTCCTCCACGCTAGCTTCAATTAACCCCTTACTAGTATAAATCTCGAACCCTGATTCGTCGAATTGCTCGGCTAGATCGGCCCAATCCGGCTCTTCTATCTCTCCGAGGATCTCCCAGGCGTAAATCACGTGCTTACACGGAAGCCAATAAGATCTTGCGAAGCGACAATCGCACTTACCTAATTCGGAAAGGCCTGACTCGTCACCTGACTCCGTAAGCTTCTCAGAGCCTTTTATCTCTTCTAATAAGAGTAATTGCACGTGATATGGAAAAGCGTCTAGCCACGGATGCTCGAGCGTTGCACTAAGCTTTTTTTTTGACCAATCATAAGCTGCCTTTTGAGCACGTGATATATACTGGCTATCGCATTGAGCGATAAGCGAGATAATACCGCTAAGCGAGTGCTTCGGCCGTACGGTAAGCTTAGTAATCCGCGCTAAGGCTTTAAGCGAGCGGTGGTAAGCCTCATTAGGATTGGTCGTTAGCACCTGTAGTAGTAAGGCTGAGTGCTCACGTGAGTAATTAGCCCAAAGCGGTAAGGTCTTTAGCCAATTATCACGAATGTATTTAGCCTTTTCGGGACTAGCGGCAACCTTAATCGCTTTCGCGACTGAATCGCGTGCGCCAGTCTCGGTCCGACGGTTACAGAGTGCCGCCATTACGTGGCCACGTGATTTGGCGTCAGCGCTAGTGCCGAGCTTGCGCTTAAGCGTCCGCATACAGTGGACCCGGCAAAGTAGGTGCGAGATCTAAGCGTTATAAGTGGTCGGATAAGAAATAAGGTTATCGCGGCTCGCTTACCTCCATTTCCCCGCACACTAAGCCCGGAAAGGCTAAGCGAAACGCCCGCTGCTCAGCCCCTGAGTCATCGCTTAATACGTAGCGCAATTGCCAATTGCACCACTGCTTAATAGCCAATAAGAGCTCTGCGATAAGCTCACCGAACTCGTGTGATAAGAGACCATGTGCGATAGGGTGCCAGCAAGCGTATTGGTCGCGCGTCATAATCGTAAAAAGCTTCTATTCTAATTGGTTAGTTTTGTGAGTGCTATCGATAAGCGAGAGGTGCCCGTGCGCCTCTAGCGTGCATAAGCGAGCCGGATCGGCGAAAACAAGACCCCGACCATCCACGTAATCTAATGACGTAGCGTTAATTTGCGACGCTTTCCAGCCTAAGCTAGCAAGCGTCGCAAGTGCTTCGCTACCTTGTAAACTGACGTCATCTTTTACGTTTGTTGTAGCCCAAAGTCGATTTGGATTGGCTAGCCGCCACGTAAGACCCGCATTAATGACGTCTTGTCGAGTGAGGTAGGCTCCGCCAGCGGCCGCTAGTCGCGCGCGCGCATCGGGCCGACCCTTTCCGGTAAGCGAGCCAATAATAGCTGCCGGCGGATACCCCTTTGCAACCTCGGCTCCGACGAGCTCCCGAAGGAAGCTGTTTCGCTTATTAGCGTCACTTTCGTCCAATGAATGAGAATGCTGAAGGCACGTGACTAAATCTGAGTGCTTTGATTGGCTCCTTGGATAGTATTCGTAGTGCGTAGAGAAGGCAAGAAGGTTAAAACTGACGTCACAGCCAGTAATAACGCGCTTAGTCGAACTAGCGCGCTTGCCTTGACTTGCTGAAGGTACGGCACGTGATCGCTTAAATCGACAGATTACGTGATGTCGCACGTGCGCGGGCCGGCCGTCGCGTTTTCGGAAGCCGACACTCTCTGATTGCCGAATAGAGTAAGCGTTATCGATAAGGGGCCAGAACAGCTCGTGATTGGCTTTATTAAGCGAGAATGGTACTGGTAAGATAAAAAGGATTTGCCGCACGTGATCTATATCACGTGGTAAGGCAGAGAGGACGTCCATAGTGAAGCTTAAAGAGAGAGGTAAAGGTAAAGGCAAAGGCCTTAAAGTAAAGCTATGTGGTAGCACAATTAAGTGATTGGCTAAACCCCGGTATCGGGGAAATAAAGTGACGGTGAGCGACGTCAGCACGGAGTAATTAAGGTCCGAGTGCACGTGCACAATTTTGATTGGCTGAACGGCCCGATTGCCTCCGGTTGATGCCATGAGTGCCTTACCAAAACCGAGCCATTTTAATCGTACCCGAATGTTCACCCTCGGCTCAGTTTAAGGAGGCAGCTGCTCACGTCCAAACACTAAAACAGAATCAGCAAAAATAAATGTTGAGTATGACTTTAGTAGTATTCTTCGATAATATTTCTTCCTTTGCGTTTCTGATATGGTTAGTTAGTAGTGCCACTCTGCGGTCGGGGTAAGGCGACGCGAAGGTAGATAAAAGTAGCTTCGACTTCCAAACGAAACCCCCAGAAAACAGAGGTCAAAACCTCAAGTTTCCGAGGTGTTTTGTTCGGTATCAATCGACTTATGTGCAGATGGCATCGATCCAGAACGGCCCGCACGTTTCCCACGGCAACCTGGTCAGTTCCGTCTGTAGTAACCAGTCCCAGAGATTTCTTGTTATCAAAAGTTCATGGCCATTGACATTGATGTCCTTCTTGGCTTCGAGGGGGTCCAAATGAGGAAATGCTTCAAAAAAGGCCCCTGAGAGGCCATGGTCGAGAGCCCATGGCGGCAATGATGGCTTTCCCCAAGTGTAGGACAAAGCGATAAACGGAGGGATGGTATCGAGAGAATGGGAGGTGAGCTCGAACAGGAGCGGTCCGCCCGGTTGCATATTCTCTGACCCAAGACCTCTGAGAAGGCGGATTTCGCTTTTGTTAGGATCTAGAGGATCATAAAGAGCCCGTGTACTTGGAGGTGATCTCTCTTCCGAGCCACCGGGCGGAGATTGAGAGTCCATTTTCGCCCACTGTGTCTTTTGAGTACGATGGTTGACGAAATAAACTCGTCCATCCTCAGTTACTCTTTTTTCTTGGCGACCAGGTAGAGGCTGAGAATCTGGTCTAGTCCATGATGTCTTTTGCTTTTAGTGATCAACATAATAGTATCGTCCATCTTTAGTCACTCTCTTTTCCCAGCCGTCGGGAAGTGGTTCAGAGTCTGGTCGGACCCACGATATTTTCTGAGTCCGATGGTCAACGAAATAGACTCGTCCATCTTCAGTTGCTCTCTTTTCCCACCCATAAGGAAGCGTAGCTCTATCAGTTTCAATTGAGAAGAAAGAAGGCTGGCTGTTAGCCACCTCAGCATCAGTTATTTCTGGCATTTCATCGACATCAGGGATCATAGCTCCTCGTTCTAATGATTCGGCTGAGCAATCCATTGTGATATTCCTGCGAAGCAGACTTAGATTTGGAAACCGTTTTTTTCGAAGCACGACGTAGGAGCCCAGGCTAGAGGAATACTCGATTGAAAGAAACGTCCCTAAATAAGAGGAGGATCCGTTTGCAAAGATCAAAATTCTTCCGGATCGTTCGTAATCAAGAATGCTGCAAAGATCACGGATAGCACAATCAAAGAAAATAGGACTGTCCTGCTTCAAAAGCTACGAATATGCCCCACAAAAGCAAAGTTCCGCTGGGCGACTGGCTGTTACACGACTAGTCAGTCATGAGAACGCCTCACACTTGGCATGCTTATCCAGCGAATGCCAACGCGGTAGACGGATGTGTGGCTCAGCCATTTCTATTCATCATTTGCTGCACTTTCGTGCAATACTTCGATGGCTTCGGCAATGCCATAATTGGTTACTGGCGAGACTCATCACGAAAGCCTGGGCAACTGGAAAAACCTCACAACAAGTAGGTGTTAGGTATTTTCCAGGCTCAAATACTCTTTGACAAGAGGGATCCAAAATCTGCTCCGGCAGGAACCCTGTAAATGAACAGAAACGGACTACCACGCAAAATTCGGTAAGAAAACTATAGCCGTGGCAAACGGGAGGCCAAAATGGGTTCCGTATCATAGTGAGCAGGTGACTCAGGCTCTGCTCAGGCTCTGCTTAGGCTCTTCTCGGGCTCTACTCAGGCTTGCTCAGGTTCTACTCCGGCATGTTCACCCTCGGCTTGGGTTAAAGCGGCAGTTACTCACGTGTACCAACTAAACTAAAACCAGCGAAAGGGAAAATTAATCCTGAGTCTATAGGAATTAAGGAAGAAACCGACGAGTACGATGTCTGGCTGAACATGAGCAAGGTGCTTCTCAGATGTTTTGAAATGAACCAACGACATTGGTACAAGACAAATCGAGAAATATGAGAGTAGATATAGCTTTCTCACATCAAGTCTTTATTGGATTTCTTCATATCCATGCTGTCATAAACTCATGTCCCCTAAGATTCCTGTCGAGGTCAAACAAAAATACGCAAGCACGTAGCTAAGCGGCGTAAAGGCGGCTCTCAGCAGACAAACAGATAAAGCAAAACAAAACAAAACAAAACAAAACAAAACAAAACAAAAGGGGGGGGGGGGTTTACGAAAACAAAAAGAAAGAAAAAAAAGAGATGCTCAAACTGAGATTCGAACTCAGGATCTCACACGCAAATACCCCTCCCAAAACTTCGCCCAACCGTATCCCCAAACTGCCTAAAACAGAAACAGGTGGTAGTATACAAGATTTTAGTACAAGCTGATTATTAGTGATGTTTTTGAGTAGGCTTATTTGGGTAGTTGACGAGGGTTTTTGAGTTGTGAATTAGGCGGGAGGAGTGGGTGGTGTGAGAAGTGAGAAATGAAAGACTGGGGGAAGGTGAGGTGAGGTGAGGTGAAGTGAAGTGAAGTGAAGTGAAGTGAAGTGAAGTGAAGTGAAGTGAAGTGAAGTGAAGTGAAGTGAAGTGAAGTGAAGTGAAGTGAAGTGATGTGAAGTGAAGTGAGGCGAGGTGAGGCGAGGCGAGGGGATGGATAAGAGAGGGGATTGGTCGGTGGAAATTCGGTGGGAGAGGTGCAGGCGAGGACAGTCTCGCTGCAATAAAAGACGTGCTTACACTTGTGATTTTGAGAATAATGATTGTCTAATATGCTTCGCTAGATTCGGACTTTCAGATAATTACAGTACAAGACTACTGTCAGAGAATAGTTGACATAACATAAACACGAACAGGTAAATGTCGCAAGTTCCATGTCTTCTTTCACGGATAGAAAACCGAATCAAAGCTGCACAGGTATTGCATTTATGACGCCAACAGACTCAAAAATGCTTGGTTGGATGCTTGCAGGCCAAAATTAAACATGCTGTAGAACCAAGAGCAGAGCTATCGCTGTTTCGCAAGCAATGCATCACTGCAAAAAACACAATAGATAACGATCCCCCGATTACCAACCCTCAAAACAAGAGTACCCCTCATAATCTCTCATCCAGCTTTCTTGCTCTTCTGAGCCTCAGCAACAGTCAACAACCCACCAAGCGATTCAACCTTAAACCCCCTCTCATCCATCCCCTTCAGAACCAAACCAACCTGCTCCGCCGAATACGCTCTCCTATCATGCATAATAACCACACTGCCCGGTCTCACCATACTCAAAACATGCCACGCATTCAACCTCGGCCTCGCAATCTGCGGATCATGCGGATACACACCCCCCAGCACAAGTCTATACCCCAACCTCTCAATCCTCTCCTTCATCCTCGCGTTAAACCACCCGGAGCCAGGCCGGAAATACTTCATCCTATTGGCATTTTCCGGGAGGTGTGTCTCGACCTCTCCAATCTGGCGCTCGAGTTCAGACAAGGGTAGTTGGAAGGACGGATCATCCGTCATTGCGTGATTCCCCAACTCATGACCTTCAGCATGGATCCGTTCCACGACACCAGGGTACCGCGCGACTTGCGAGCCGATGATGAAGAATGTCGCTTTTGCATTATGGGCTTTGAGGAGATCAAGGATAGCGCCTGTTTCTGAGGACGGTGCGTCGTCTAGTGTGAGTGCGATTACGCGTTGAGAGGCTGGTAGGGGGACGTGGAAGATCACGCTGGGGTTTTTCCATTGCAGGAATTTGATGAGGAGGTTGGGGGGTCGGTAGATTATGTAGGCGAGGATGAAGAGCGTGAGGAGGATGGTGAGGGGAATGAGGAGGAGGAGGCGCATTGTATGGGAGAGTGTGCGGCGGGTAAGTAGTGGGTGAAGAGGTGGGTGGTCGTCGCCGAATTGGCTTTCTTCATCGTCAATTTTGATGTGCTTGTATTTGTGTTTTTGGTGGGCTTTTGATGAAGTGGTGGAGTTGATGGTGTTGTAGAGGGTTGACCAGACGTCTGTTACCCCTAATCGCAGAGTGCGGCGGATGAGGCCACTTAGACGCATTGCGCGACAAGAAAAAATGAGGCTCTCGGAATCATTGCTCGAGAGCGTTTGAGAGGTACAAGAGGCAATTTGCCAGGAGTCGAGATGATTAGGGATGAGAATGAAGAATGGTTGATGAGGTGAAGTCGCATCTTGAGGTTCGTTAATTTTTATGGGGCAATCGATTGTGGCGTTATGATTGGCTGCTTTTGACAATGACTGGTTGGAGTTAGAAATGTGTGCTGCACTTTGAACTTTCAAAGAAAAGATAGTTAGATTGGCATTCTGGTCCTGGAAAGCAAGTATTGATGGAAGTTAGTAGAAACTGCGGAGATTTGAAACGGAGAATGCGTCAGGTGATGAGAGCATCACGTGTCAGTGAAGACATCATTGGGCTCCTCACTTCCCCATACTGAGACCGAGGAATCGAAGACGACATTTAACACGGCAAACATGTAAACGATATGATTCCTTGCACTTAGGCTTCCTGTGGTATTCTAGAAATTCCCTTGCGGGCTGAGACTGGGGGAAGCCGCTAGGCATTTCCTATAACATGCTAGAACAGTCCAGCTAGAACTCTTCAGGCTTAGGCACTATAAGTCCTCCAGTATAGGATCTTCGAATTATCTAACCCTAATATTATCTCTCCATCAAAAAGAATCATGCATATCGACCTGCCGATGGAGTGCGTGTTGGGTGCGAATTTGTTGATTACTCTGTTCTTGAGCTCGTGTCGTGATGTCGCGGATGGCTTGGGCTGTAGGAGGCGGCGAACTTTGTTTTTACAATCTGCTACGTACTATGAAGAGCAGTCATGCATTTGAAAGCCGTGGCTCTGGACTTTCTTTGTCCATCCCCTCTCTCTTCAGATGTGTGACTTCGGCTCCTCCGAGTTGGGCTTGTTCTGGGGCGGAGTTGAATCCAAAATTGCCTTTGCATTGATCGTCGGCTCTTCAGCTGGCTCCTCTTCGCCTACTTCCTCAGTTGTGGTCGGGTTGTTGCTGCTGGCTGCCGGTGTTGGTGGAGGTTCCTTCAACCCAGCACTCTTTCCCAAACCCTTGTTGGTCCATTCCACATGATCCTTGGTCAACTTCAACGTAGAATCAATGCCTGCCGATAATTTCTCAACCTCAGCCTCTAGCAGCTCGTCCTTAGTCATGCCCTTCTCACGCTCATGATGCTTCGCTTCCTCCTGCTCCTTGTACTTCCCAGTCGTCTCATACCACAACTCCTCCAACTCATCTCTCCACCCCAGTGCATCAGCCAACTTCCGCACACCCTCATCACAATCCCCTAGAACCATAACATCATCTGCTCGACTTCCCAAATCGCCCACCTCTTCCTTGTTGATTAAGATTCGAGGGACACCTTCTCCCGCTAAACTCGGTAGACTCGCGAACGGCTGCACCGACAGACTAGTGCCCAGCACGATAACCAAATCCGCCATTCGCGGAGCATCATGATTATCAAAAAAAGACTTCGGCAGCTGCTCTCCAAAAAACACAATATCAGGCTTGACAAGCCCATTACACTCTGGCACCAAACAATGCGGGACATCTCCACTCTCAACCTTCTCCTTCATCAAATCATCCGGATACTCCGTCTTACACTCAATACACCTCTGCGTAGCAAAACTCCCATGAGCCTCCACGATCTTCTCACCAGGTACACCAGCTTTCCGCTCCAAGCAGTCGATGTTCTGCGTGAAAAGCATATGCAGCATGAATTTTTCATCCAGCAATGCGATGAACGAATGTGCAATCGTCGGAAAGAATTTGCCTGGATACAACTCCTTGGCCAGGACGTAGAATGGTTCAGGCTTCTCTCGAAAGAACGAGATGTCGAAGACGGCTTCTGGGTGAGGGAGGTCTAGACGCGCGAGGTTGGAGTACAATCCCGTATCAGGTGATCTGAAATCAGGGATTCCTGCCGACGTTGAGATGCCTGCGCCGGTCATGACAACGATGCGTTTTGGTCTTCCATCTTTGATGTATTCTGCTACAGCGGGCAGGGTGCGTGAGGAGAGTGTTTGAGGAGGCGTGTTAGGGTCGATTTGGGAGTTTTCTTGGCCCATTCTTCTACTTTGAGGTCTGTTTGAGGCGTGATTGTTGGAGGATTTCCCTTTGGAATGTCGTTCTCTGTGGCGGCGACCTATGATGGCGGTATTAATTAGGGATGGGAGTCGGATTCTCTTTATCTGGATTGTTTGTTGCAATGTACCTGGGTTGTTTGGACTTTTGACTCTCTGGCGTGTTTGAAGTGCAGCCTTGTAGAGAAATAAGCTCCGAGATTCGAGAGTCATGATGTGGCGCGGATCCTTTCAGCCACAGTTCTTCGATCACGTGAGTTCGCTGAATCTGGAACTTCCTGCTCAAAGCGAGACTTTGGACAAGGAAGGAATAGTCCCAGAGCAGTTGGTAATGTGTTCTGAAGAAATCTGAAGAAAACGGACTCATTTGAGCTGTGGATGACAGAATGTAGGGTTGTTTTGTTGTTAGATACGAGATCTGAAGTGCACTTAAGCGTGAGTTCAAGAAGACGTGAAGACGGAGGGAAGACGCTGTGTTGTAAAATATAGAAGAAAACATCTCTCTATATCTACTTTAAACAAAAATAAATAAAGTTTTACTTGCTAGATAAGTCCTTGACTCAATGCTGCGCGCTGTATCTCGTTCTTAATTCAGACGTTGAATGAGGACTGACGCACTTCTGATCCTTCAGCTCTCAAGCACTGCTTGTGTTCATCCTACTGACGTGTTTAACTGCCTTTAATTCCTCATGTAGCTCTAGGTACCTAGGTAGTCTTTGCTCGTTTTTCTAGCTTTAATTTCCCTTCTCGCTTGCGAAGGGAAACCGCTCCTGAGACAGGAACTGCCCTGCCCGTCTTTGAGGACTACAAGCCATGGAATGCCCTGCAGACAGCCATTCTGCACCACCAGACCGAGAATACAGCGTATCCACGCCACTGAAGAGTACTTTCACGGGTATGTCTAGCTCTCTTGAGTTGATTTCCTGCCCCAAAGCCAGCCAAATACCCCCTTGGACTTGCTCAACACCCCTTTTTCATCGCCAGAACCCTCTTAGCACCCTAGATAACCAGTAACAGGCGTCCTCTTCAAGATCGCACTATCCTCTGAGCCCTCTACCCATTCTGCAGTGCCTCACCTCATCACGAGTATTCCTCCAATGTCCCCCTTCTCCAATATAAGAACCACTCTCCCCTTCAAATCCAACCTTCTCTCCTTTCTATTTCTCCCACACTCCAACTTTCGTGTTCCTCATCTCGCTTAATCCCCAATCACTTCCCGTCGCCAAAATCCGCACCCACGATGTCTTTCCCAACCAAAAACTTTGGTGTTGTCAACTTTGGTGAGGAGGAAATTAGCGAGCAGCCCCGCGACCCAGGTAAGCGATAAAATTTTGGTGTTCATGCACGCTTGCGCTTCGCGTAAATTGATGCCCGCTTTTGCGACTTGGGATGATTAATATTGCGCAGGCTATGGGAATTAATTTGAGTCGGAAGTCGATGGTGGTGGATTATGTTGGTGGTGGGAAACTTTTTGTAAGTTGGAGGTTACCCGACTTGTGATATTCGGTGAACAACTTCGTCTATGCAGCTACCCGGCGCTAACGATTGCACAGACCTCCACCATCTAAATATTCTATCTACCAAGAAGGGATCCTCAATCTCCTGCCCTCTCAATATCTTCAGCTTCGCATCAATCGACTTGAATTTATATACAGCAAGCCGAACGAAGCGAAGTTCACAATGTCTTTCCCGATATTTGATAAGCAGCCCATACCGTACAAACACCACGCGTCAATGTCAACTAGAAAAAGCGGGGACGAATCTCATGCGCGATAGCCTTTTTCTTTCTTTCGACTCTGAATGTCTTGATTAGCATGATTGCGCTTCTATTATTATCTATCTCTTTTCTTTACATCTCTGTTGCCTTCTGTTTGTCATGTCATTGGACAACAGACACAGCAAGATGGATTTACTTGGAATTGCAAGCCGATGAAGGAGCGAATCGGATGCATCACGGCTTTTCATTATTAAGAATTAGAAATCGTTAGTCTAAATTAAAAGAGGCCTATCGTTCTTAACTTTGATATGTAGTCGGGGTCTTCATTTACACATTACTTCGTCCTACACACTCATGGAAGCAAGCGCACTTCCGTAGTTTCTCGGCCTGGTCAAAGTGCCCCCAAGTATTGTCCAAAACACATCAATTAAGCATGCTGTACCTGCGCTCCAGAACAGATGTCGATAATTCTACACTATGTAGCTTAGCTCTCTAGTCGCATTTCTCCTGAGTTAGCAAGGAGCTTTCGGAGCATTGGTGAACATGTTGAATATTGCGAAATCTACCTTTCTCAAACGATTCAACAAAACAAAGCTTCCCCAACTCCTTTTGTCCCTACATAGTAACACATTCTAGCTATTAAATAACATCTATTAATAGCTCTCAAAGTTGACTTTCAGCCCTTCACAACTCTGTGTATCACACCCTTCACATGTCGCCGCTTTCTCTACGCCAGCGCCGGCTTGACCGCATTCGCTGCCTACAAACGCACAGAAATATGCATCAACGAATATTTCCTGTCATCGATACCTCCCTTGGCCATAATAGCTTCGTTATATTCTTAACAAAGGGTACTTATCTCAATAACTCAGCAACCCATGTTATAATCGGTCCATCTTTTCAGGTCCACTTGCTACTTGCTACTCTGAGCACATCCCTTTACGATCATCTCGATCGTTGTTCCAATATTTGAAACTGGCGAGGAAAGCTCTCGCTAGCAATCTTGCAACTCAAGTGGGCGAAATACGGGTTGACGGAGAAGTGCGACAAGATTCAACCGGGGTGGTATTTACTTCAGTCGTTTAGTTGGGCTGGCGTATCTAAGAAGAGACTCTACACACCTCTGGTCGCTTGGTGGGTATTCCAGGTTCAATAGGGTAGAGTCAAATGTGATTATTCCAAAGGTGTGGAAGAAAAGGATATATTGTATTTGCTAGTCCTGGGTTCGGGGCATCGTTCTTAGCAATTAGATACATAAACTCCGCTGTAATTATCTTTAGTTCTTTTCTTTCCTTCATCCTGATACGATTTCGCATTGCAAGGCATTATTTACATTATTGCTGATACAAGCAACGTTCATTCTCGGGGCTAGAGGTTGCGACCTTCGGAGGCTATCGAGCACACCCAAGCTCCGCCGAGTCAAAGTCCACAACGCCAATCCACCGCTAACTATGTTCATCTGTACTCTTCGCATTCAACAAACTATAGTAAAGACCGAATCGGAGCTTTTGACTTGCGTAAACAAATGCAAGCCAGTAGTCTGGACCGAAAGTCCTCAGCCGCGGGGTTGGCGGGGTCTTGGGTCAGTCTAGCCCCTCTTCTCCAATCCCCGTTTCTAGAAGGTATACCGAGGGAGTGTGGATCCACATTTTTCCAATACTTGAATCGTTCAATAATTGAACGTACGATACCATGCCGTCCTACATGCCGTCTACTAAATCGTGCTCCTGTTACCCCGCCCTAAAGCAATTCTTCTGATTGGTTCTCGGTTAGCGTTACACCGAGTCTAGTTGCCCAAGAGGTGGAAACTGCTGACCTTTCTGGTTGATATTATTGCTTCGATATAAAATCCTGTGAAGGGAGAGATCTCGAGATATACCTTAGAGGGCTTTTGCAACAGCACTTTTGGAAACTGTTTCATGAAGTCAACATGGACAACTCTACCAATGGATCATCTTCATCCCCTCAACCAGAGGGATATGCAGAATTTCCTCATTTACCCCACGGAGCCACACTGGATGGTAGACCAGCATTAAATCGTTTCTCTACATTCATTACACGCGAACATGACTTTCCTGCGGCTCAGGTACTTCATCCTTCGAGTCTACAGCTCGCTCAGAAAATTTGACTGACCTGTCTTTGAAGGCAATGCTGTACGCAGCCGGAGTTCCAGATCGAGAAACGATGGAGAACAGTCCGCATGTTGGAATTGCGTCGGTATGGTGGGAGGGAAATCCATGCAAGTAAGATAGCATTTTTTTGCTTCGAATACATCACAAAAACTGATTGGAACCGTAGTATGCATTGTAAGTAAAAGTCATGATGAGACGTCACCCCCACTTTCCCTAGGCCTCTCATTGACAGAGTGACCAGTGCTTGAGCTTGGGAAAGCTGTCAAGGAATCGGTACAGAAAGAGGGATTCCTAGGCTGGCAATACAACACTATCGGCGTCTCAGACGCTATCACAATGGGCAACGAAGGTATGACATCAATCCTCCTGTAGGAAATCAGATCTGATCACATTTTTTAGGGATGAGATTCTCGCTTCAGTCCCGCGAGATAATCGCAGACAGTATCGAAACCGTAACCTGTGCCCAACACCACGACGCCTGTATAGCCATCCCCGGCTGCGACAAGAACATGCCCGGGTGCGTGATGGGTATCGCGCGACACAACCGGCCCTCCATCGTAGTCTATGGCGGAACGTTGAAGAGCGGATTCAGCAAAACCCTCGGTAGAGCAGTGGATATCAACACGTGCCAAGAAGTCCACGGCGCTTTCCTGTTCGACACTTTGAAGTATTGGAGTAAGGCGGATGAAACTGCTACGCCTGAAGATATCATGTCTGATGTTACGAGGAATTCGGTGGTGGCACCTGGAGCTTGTGGGGGTATGTACACGGCTAATACATTGGCGACTATCATCGAGACACTCGGCCTCTCACTCCCTGGTTCATCCAGCACACCTGCGTCTTCGCCTTCGAAAATGAGAGAGTGTGCAAGAGTTGGCGCTGCCATTCGAGTATGCATGGAGAAGGACATCAAGCCTCGCGATCTCCTGACCAAGAAATCATTCGAGAACGCGCTGGTGATGATAATGGCCATCGGGGGATCAACGAACAGCGTTCTGCACAGCTTAGCGATGGCGAGAAGTGCTGATGTGGATTTGACGCTTGATGATTTTCAGCGGGTGTCGAATAAGATCCCGTTCATTGCTAATCTCGCGCCGAGTGGGAAGTACAGCATGGCTGATCTGTACGAAATCGGAGGGATCCCTTCGGTTATGAAACTTCTCATTGCGGGGAAACTGATGGATGGAAGTGCCCTTACAGTGACGGGTAAGTCTCTCGCGGAAAACGTCGAGTCATGGCCATCACTCCCTCAAGGACAAGAAATCATCCGCTCTCTTGATAATCCTATCAAGGCGAGTGGCCATCTCGAGATCCTACGCGGGAACATCGCACCTGGAGGAGCGGTTGCGAAGATTACTGGGAAAGAGGGATTGAGATTCACGGGGAAAGCGAGGGTATTCAACAAAGAGATCGAACTCACGAAAGCACTCAATCAAGGCAAGATATCTCGCGGCGAGAATATCGTCCTGGTTGTTCGATACGAGGGACCTAAAGGTGGACCGGGTATGCCTGAGCAGTTGAGAGCTTCTGCGGCTCTTATGGGTGCGGAGTTTACTAATGTGGCGCTCATTACGGATGGAAGATATTCTGGGGCATCTCATGGTCTAATTGTAGGGCATATTGTGCCGGAGGCTGCGGTTGGTGGACCGATTGCTATCATTCGGGATGATGATATTATTGATATTAATGCGGAGACGAATGAGTTGAAGATGCCGTTTGTTAGTGATGAGGAGATTCAGGAGAGGTTGAAGGATTGGAAGTTGCCGCCTCAGAAAATCACCAGGGGCGCTTTGGGGAAGTATGCGCGATTGGTTGGGAATGCTTCGGAGGGGGCTGTGACGGATATCTTTTGAGCGTGGGTCAGAAGAACGTTATGTATTCAGGTTAGAAAGTTAAGGAACGTGTACCTTCAATTACACATCCAATCCAATCTGCCTCCAAATAGATTATAGAAGTACTTTAAACTCCATCCATAAACATAGAAAACATCATCAGTTCTTCTCTTTATAATACTTCTTCCAATTATGCTCCTCCCTAAACCCAAGCATCTCTTTAATCTTCCGATTCGACATCGGCGCCTCCCTCTCCCCCATCCTCCTCCTGAACGGCGTATCAGGACACATCCTCCTCAAGAACCCCTCCGTCCCCTCCCAATTCGTAATCTCATCATTTGTCGCATTAAAGACCTGAAATCCCAACCCATCCTTCGCAAGACAAATATCACACATCTGTCCCAAATCCCTCGCATCCGTATACGACCACCCATGCACTTTCCACTCCTCAGGACTTTTCACATATGCTCTGAAAGTATCGGTAGAATAGTCTTCTGGTGTGATGAGGGCACCGATTCTCAAAACATACGCATCGACTCCAAACCTGCGAGCAAATCCGCTCGCGATTTTCTCACCACAGAGTTTGGAGATCGCGTACGTATCCATGGGATTGACATCCAGCTCCTCATCAACAGGAAAAGAAGGGAACTCAATATCCCCTTCCGCGTACGTGACGCCATACACACAGACCGAACTCGCGATCACGAGTTTTGGAATCCCTAGTTTACATGCTGCTTCGATGACATTGTACATCCCGAGAGTATTTCCTCTAAATATCTCGTTGTCGGGAACGAGCAGGTTGCGTGCGTAGCCTGCGAGATGGATTACTGCGTCGGAAGGCTGGTGGTGTGGCGGTGGGAAGGGCTGGGTATGCTTGAAGTGCGAGGAGAGAGCGTTGAAGACTTGGCCGCTGTCTGTTAGGTCTGTTTTGATTGTGTGGACGTTTGGTAGAGGTGTTGCGGGTGGGTTGAGATCGAGGTTGAGGATTGAGTGGCCGCGGTTGAGGAGGTAGGGTATTATGTGTTGGCCGGCTTTGCCTGAACCGCCTGTTACGACGATTCGTTTTCCAGTGCTGGATGAGGAGCTGGTGGAGTGGAGGCGGGTTGAGAGAAGAAGTCGCTGACGGGATATTTGCCGGAACATATTGGATTTTAGCATGAAGCAATGAATGGATGACTTGAAACTTGACAGGCTATGGTATTGAGAGAATTTCCACGTCAATAGGTGATTTGTTTGATCAAATCTCACTTCCAGGTTGAGATCTCTGACTGTACCTGACTTGAGCTGTTGTGATGAATGGTCGTGAGTTAGTGAGAGAAGAAATGGGGAAATGTGGGGGCGGGGTTCCCAGCTCGGCAGAGGTCATCCCGAATCCTAGAAGCTTAACTGTGCGTGGGAAAATGCAGTGTCACCCAACAACTCATTATACTTGTTGACAAAGAAAGGGAACTTCTGCGAATGGTTATAGGACTGGCTTCTCCCAATCCAATAATATACAGCTGCATCATGACGGAAAGCCATGCCTGTGAAATGAATCTAGCTATCGGCCACATAAGGGTGGAAAATTTCGAACTTGAGTACAGAGTCAGATATCGGGATACTTGGTATTCTTGACAATGTAAGATGCGGCAACACCGAGTTATTTCGGAGAGTAGTCTCTGAACTCCAGGCTCCCCCTGAAGTCGTGTGAGCATGTTAGCTATTTCAAGCTTAACGGCAGGACTTCTAACTCACAAGACTCATAACAGCGCAGAGAATTTCAAAGATTTGAAATTTCTCTTGATGAACATATTGATTCCACAAACAAAAAGTGCTGCTCGTTGTGGTGATAAGCGACGACAAGTAGGGAGAAGCAAGGGTTTACGCTCTGAAGTGAATGGCAATGTCTTGAAATTCTCACAGGACATTCATTCAAGAGTCTCTAACGAGATCTCACAGCTACCGCACTGTGCGACTGCGTCTGTCTGTCTGTCCAAGGGAAAGGCTGTAGGTGTTTCGCTGCAAGTTCTTGAAAAGAAAACAACCCAACATCCCCCGACCAAAACAAAAAAAACAAAAAACAGAACAAAAACACCAAAAAACAAACACCACCATCCATGCGCCCATATTTACCACTCCTTTAAAAAACAAAAAGGAAAAAAAAAATTCAATTGCCCAGACTGAGACTCGAACTCAGAGTTTACAAATCCAATCGCCCCTCCTAAACGACTATCCAAAATTGCCATCCAATGTATGGCGTAGGTGGTGGTACAGCTAGTCCAAACGGGGCTCAGGTGATGCATGTGTTACCATTACACTATCTAGGCTGGATTGGCGATTGATGGTGTTCGAATCTTTTATTTGGATACGTGTGTTCGAATTTGATCGTGAGGTTTTTTTTGGGAGGGGAAGGGGTGAGGGATAGGGGAGAGGTGAATCTGGAGCGGCAGCGAAGGTGAGGTGCTAGAGGCACGAGGAAGGACCTGGTAGGACTAGCGGCTACTACGGATGTTGTGATATTCTGTGATGACTTTGAAGTGACTTTGACGTCTGGTAAGGACCTTTGGGGGAGTCGAACAGCCACTGTGGACCATACGTGTAAAAGAAAGACAGATAAAGCGGACTTCCAGTTCGTTCTGCTCGTTCCTGTTCGTCTTACAGAGGACATACTAGATTGCCAAAGCTTCAAGAATGACTCTATCAAAACTTATGATGTTAATCCTGTCACAAACATGTCCGCTACGCCTCTCCAAACACCGACAGGAAAACAATAACCGCAGGAGCGACTGAGGCTCAGAAGAACAGTCTTGACCCACCTGTATTTGAAATGTGCTTCCTATATGTCAGGCCATGCGTGTATTTCGCTAGTCTGGGCACTTTACGATATAAAGGAAAGTAAAGTAGCGGAAGCAAGGCATAGAGAGAACTAAGTATGCTCTTGCGCCCACCAAATTTCGTTAAGCAAGAACGAATCGCCTGGGGAAATGAATGATCTTAGGGAGGAGTAGGCACCTACCGAAAAGGGAAAGAGAGCATATCCGAAGCTGGTCCTAAACAAAGTGGGAAACGAACCTTCTCACACAAATACTCACAGCTCAAGAATCAAGACCCTCTCATCTCCCACACAAATTCTTCCATTACATATTATCACACTTTATCACCTCCCCAGCCCCTCCTCCCTCTCCATCCCCAAAATCGGCTTTACCCCCTCAAATTTCATCTCAAACCTCCAACACCCCGGATGTCTCCTCCCTCTACATTTGCACTTCTTCCCATCAACCCCCTGTTTGCTCTTTCCTCCCACCTCAGGAATCCCAAAGGCCTCTCCTCCCTGCACACTAGGGGTCCATCTAACATGTCCTTTCTTCTTCTTCTCCTTGTCCCCAGCACCCCTGACAATCCCAGCACCAGCAGCACCACCACCAATAACAAATCCACCGATTTCCCTATCTGCTGTGGATTTAGAAGTAGATCTCGATCTACATCTAGCCCTCCCGCTCACCTCTTGTACGCTTACGCTTCGCTCGTCAGAATAGGTTTCCTTGCTTTGTAATAATGTCTCTTCTTCTTCACTACTCATCCTACTCCTCAGTATACCCACTCGATTCCTCGTCTTCACATTGTGATTTCGATTTCGATCGTGGGTGTGATCATGATTATGAGGAGCAGGTCGACGGTTCCGGATGTAGAGAATAGCACCGATTAGGATAGCGAGCGTGAGGAGGAGGATACTGGCGTCGAGGAAGATGGCTACGCGGTAGGAGACTGGGAGGGAGGATGTGAAGGACCATGATGAGGATGGTTCTGAGGAGGGGGGTTGTTGGGCTGTCGAGGGGGGTGTGTGGAAGAGGGTTGTTCGGGGGAGGAGCATGATGGGTGTGTGGTGGGGGATTACTTGGGGGTGTTAGCTGGTATTCTCTTGATCAGGTTGCTTGGGTGCTTGTGAGTTGGAGGCAGCTTGGGAGGAGACGGGCACTTACTGTGGGTGCAGGAAATGGACTATATTAGAAATTAGGTGTATATTCCTGGATATAGATCAGGTAAGAGGAAGTCGGTCGAGAGGGTGAGTGAGCGAGTGAGCGTACACCTCAGCGAAGAGGTCTCGCAGATGAATATTCTGTGGTCGGAAGAGGAGGAAATAGCACAGAATGAGCAGAACAGAGTTCACTCAAACCTCAGCAGCATGAAAAGCTTCTTTCCCGGTTCCTCTACCTCAATTTCAAACCAGAAAAACTTGATTAAAGAGAGTAACTGGCGAGAAATCACCATGTAGACAAAGAAGCAGAAGCGGCAGCAATCGTCATGGTGACAAGCTGGGGGACGTGAGGTCTAGATGAGAAGAGGACGAGTGGAGGAGGAAGAGAGGACGGCCGGGCCGGATCGCAGCATGCACAAAAGCACAGCACCAATCAATAACTATCTCCACCTCGCGGCTACCTTACCAAGCACGAAAGACCGAGGCGGACGGACGAATGAATCGGATTCGGTCGAGGCCAGGGGTCCAGGAAATCCCCTGGTGGGCATATTTAAATTCCGTTTCGGGACTACGGGACCTGCCATGCGAGACATGTTGTATTGATGGTGCTAGCCCGTATTGGAGGGGATGACTTAGCAAGTGAGGCTGAAAATTAATAGACCCTTCTATTGTGGCTGGGATGGTTTGGGATTTGCATGTGGTGATTGGTGCATAGAGAACAGGTGGGGGTGGAAGTTTAATGAGGTTCTTGGGAGCGGAGCTTGTTGATGCATGTGGGGGGCACTGAAGTGCCATCGGCTGTGTGTGATGAGCATTCGAGGGAGCCCGTTGACGGCGGGGTTAGGAAAGGTTTTAAGAACGGATGAGTGGTGTGGTTAATGCCGTTCGAGATGCTTATGAATCTTGGCGGAGGAAGCGGCTCCGGAGAGGAGAAAGGAAAGGAAAAGAAGTTGTAAGTTGTGCCGAGGAGGGATATGTGAACTTCATTCTTGAGTATGATCTTATGCCCAGCATCAATCTGATCCGAGTGATAGGAGACCCCATCCTATCATATAATACAACACAATTGTGTACATTTCCGTGTTTCCCTCCGATCCGAGATGAGATCATGTTGTACAACCAACTCCCCCCATACCATACTTTTATACACCCTTTGCCTTTTGATACATCTAGAAGTCATCCTCCCCAAGAGGCTTGGGTACCTTCCAGATCCGTCCACCCTTCGTCCTCTTCTCCCTCTTCACAAGTCTGCTTGCCATTCCAGCCTCCTTGATTTCAGCAACACCCTCCTTGCCCATGATCATATCGTAATGCTTCTTCTTCATCTTCTTACCTCCCTTGCCCATCTTGCCATCTCGAATGCCCTTCACTTTACCACCCTCCTCGCCTCCACGTCCAAGACGAGGTGATCTGAATGTTCGAGTCTTAGCTCCCAAGGCCCAGAGATCTCCCCAGCTGGATTTGCGTGCATCGCGGTATGCAGCTTTGCTGAAACTGCGTGGCACAGTCCAACGTTCGAGTTTTCCAGATGGAGTACAAAGGTCGAGAGTGACATGACCACGACGTTTGAGACTGGGCAGAATGATACGAGGTAGGTTCAAAGGTTCGAATTTGACATCGCTCGACTCTGTGTCGATCTCAATATCAGATTCAGGTAGATCGTGGTCTTCGTACCCAACAAGCGATTGCAGGGTTGCCTCCTCGCCTTGTAGTGGATTGGGCGAAGTTTTCCGGGCATCAACACCTCGACGAACAGCAATGTAACTGAATTTGGCATCTTCGTGATTGCGGATCTTGGCTCCCAAAACCTTCTGAAGATAATCTGGTCGAATGAACCTCTGAGGGAAATGACAGAAGTCTTTGCGTCCGGAGCTGAATCCGGGCACCGGGTACATTGGACACTTCAGGTGATTCGTGCAAGGTGCAATGATCATGCCTTCTTCCTTTTTCGTGAACCGTGCTCTTTCGGAATTGGGAGACTGGATCTCATTCTCAATGGCAGTCTCTCCCGGTGAAGAGATATGCGACTCGAGAAGGAGGGACCTAGCACCGGCAATCGCCTCAAATCCACGAGGAAGTCCTTTCTCGATGATGATGAGAACACCACCATTCGGGTCGAGCAGAGACCACAGATTTTGGACCATATTCTTCCTTCGGAAATCTTCCTTCAGGGGAAACAAAGTATGAGGAGCAATGATAATGTCATATGACTTCCTAGGCTGGTTCACATTGCGGTCCAAGTGCGGTGTTGTAGACGGACCTGGCATGTATTCTGGCAGTCGAGGTAGAAAGGTGGTATCGTCCAAGAATCGAGAAATCCGATGTCGCAGAGCGGTAGAGCCGGTGAGTACTGACGTTTTCCCGTGGGGAGCCTGTTCCCCTTCAACGAGTCCCTCATCTCTCATCACATCCCACTCTGCTTGCAAAATTTCGCGCCACGCAATGACTCCCGCACCTGCACCACCTGCATCTAATATTCGCGGCCCTTCACCACCTTCTCTGAATATCAAATCTCGAACCCATTGGCCACCAAGACGTTTCCGGACTTCTACCAGCGTGTTCGTGATAGATGCGAATGTCCCTGGCATGACTGCAGCTAAATATGCATCTGCCTCAATCTCGCTCATCTTATGCTGCATGGCATCCAACCCGATATTCTTTTGCGGGAGCATTTTCTTCGAAGCAGGTACAGATGCCGAGTAGGGTAGCCCCTTGCCACCGAAGACCCTTTCTGCAGCCTCAGTGACATGCTTTGTGTTCGCGCGTGCGAGCAACTCAGAGATGGGTGCCAGAAATGTCTCCTTTGGAAAGGTAAGTGTCGTAGGATACGTTCCAGATCGACCAGTCATTGTATGAGGATGTGTACGAACAGCATCAGAGCTGATCCATGTCCCATCGCCTTCCTCCTCATCCTCCTCTTCCATTTCCTCCTCGTCCTCCTCGTACTCCTCGTCTATCTCCTCTTCCTCTTCCTCGATAGGTTGGGCCAAAGCTGCATCCATGTCCAATTGCAATCGTGCAATGACATCAATTTCTCGTTGATTCCTCCCTTGGATCTGGACTGCATCTTCGTCGACCTCTTCACTAGCCACAACTCCCTCCTCATAATCCTCTATAAGACTCTCGCCTTCCTTCACCTGTTCCAGCTCGCCAGCGAGTCCCTCATCTTCAGCTAAGAGTTCCTCGCTGGCCAGATACATCTCATCCGTCTCCTCACTAGTCATCTCCTCCTCCATCACCGAATACCCTAACTCCGGATCAAACTCAACTTCCTCATACTCTCCCTGATCATTCTGCCTCAATAGCACATTCCGCACCTTATCCGGATCAACCTCCTCTTCTCCCTCTGGCAGATACTCCAAGTCCTCCGGCTTTGTCTCACGTAATGGCGGCCCATACAATCGTTCATAGAGCACGTACTCCTCGACAGACAGATAATCCTTCGGGAGAGTCTCTCCAAACGTCTGTCTTGCCTGCCTGACCACCGCCTCAATGCCAGTATCTGTTCCTCCGGCGGGTGAGTCTGGCAGGTCCAATTTCGGTTCTTCTGCCCGTTTTCTTGTTGTTGAGAATGCCCGCAAGGTAGTGTGGCGATATGGGAGGGCACGAGGTTGTGTTTGGATTCGTGTACTGCTGTACCGAGCTCGTGCAGTGTTCGCGGGCGCGCAATTCGTGAACCCGTTCTCGAAAAGCGATAGTAGTTGAAGGCGGCATGATTGACACGCCCTTGGTATCTTTCTGGCGGACAACATGACTGCAGTGCGTGGTTTGTGAAGCTGTGAAGTCTTCCATAAATTATTTTGGGGAGCTTGATGTTTCAACCTGAGGCTCAGACAAGCAGAGCCAATCAAATTCGTCTCAATGGTCAGACTAACAACACTCAACATCATCAAGCAATCTGGCTGTTGTAAATTCATTCAACGTTCTAGTCCCAAGATGTCAGACTTTTGGATACCTCTAGGATGTGTGTATCTGATACTTTATCGTCCCAGTGGACGTACAATAGTCTGTGGCGAAGTATCCCATATTCCAGTCTCCAAATCTCTTTCATCACATCATGCGTTTGCAATGGAGCTTGTCAATTTCGGAATCATTGAAGTATGCACCCTCTCTTGTTTGGCTGTTCCGATGCCGTCATGCTTAGTCAAGACTTCTTTCTTGTTGACTTTGATTGAATTCTTTCCTGGCGACATCTCAAAGTTCTGATCCATTAAAGATCTCAAACTTCTTTATCTGGTCTGTTGAGAGAACTTTTTATCATGTGTTCGCTGCTACTTCCTGGCTCAGGACAAGAGCTTTTTTCATATAAAGCCCACAATATTTACGTTAAGATAAATGGGACCTTGTTTCCCCAAAAGTATCAGGAAGCATCTATGAGTCCCTTTCATCATCCTAGATGCTTCTTACCTCTCTCACATGAAACACCAAAGGCCTGTGGATGTAGCAATTTCCCTTCCATTGCTACATCCACATGGGAGACTCTTTGAAAGACATGATTCTGAATCCTTTAGAACAGCTTGTAACCACGAAATTGGGGAGTCCTTTGACAGGAGAGAAGTTTGTAGAACCAGCACTGGTCTATATCAAGTTACCCGCCACCCTATCTCCACAGCCTCAGAACTCTTTTGCCCAACTACGAATCAAGTCTTCAGCCCCTTCTCACTACATCGGCTGACTTCCAAGTTAAATTGCGATTTGCCTGAACATCAACAGCTCGCGGCAGCATAGCCATGGGATCCTCGACCTATCCAAATGATACCTTCCTAGATCTCTGCAACTCCCATCATCTAACAGTCTGCAAACCATGTGCTGAAGCTGGCTCCTGGACCAGATCCGATCTCCATCCCAGCCGTGATGAGCTGCACCTCGCCACCAAAATCACCCTAACCACAGTCGGTGTCTGCTCCCAAACGAACGACAAGGCAGCCTGCGCATTTTCTTATGATCCATGGTCATCTCCAGACAAATCGCGGCAAGGTGACCCTGTCCGCGTTTCCTTTCGAGTCGAAGAACAAGGTCCGGACGAACTCCGCCATCGTCAATCTCTAGCAAGGGCAGAAATACGAGCTGTGGTTGCGGCGTTTCAGGCTCGAGACTGGGTCGCTGAAGGATGGAAAGTCCTAACGATTTGTACTGATGCGGGTTCGATGCGAGGAATTCCGGTTGAACGGGCTCGAGAGTGGCGGATGAAGGGCTGGAGGAGGCGGAATGGTATGGAGTATGCAAATAAGGACTTGTGGGGCCTGTTACTTCGTATTGTGCGGTATTTGGAAGAGCAAGGTGTATGTGTCAGGATTGAGCATGTCAAGAGTGTCAAACGTTATCTTAGGAGGTCGACTGCGGAGATGTCCCTGGCAGAGCCGGATGTGGAGCACTTCTTCGCTGTCAAGAGCTGGATGGGTACGGATGCAAATATTTGGGCTGGTGGGTCTGGATCCGGGGGATGGATAGGAGAGCTAGCGAACGAAAATGTGGTCCCCATTCCTAGAAATACTCTAGAGACTATCTCTAAAGAACCTAGTGAAGGACCCAGCGCGGTAGGGGAGACACGCGACTTCGGTTACGGTGCCACCAATACCCAAGCAGGCAACATCATCGAATCAGGGACCTACAGGGAAAATGGATCTGCTGATTTGGCTTCTATGTCCGGTAATCATAGAGAGGCTGAAAACACGGGAGCTCATACCAAGGACGTCCCGTCACAAAACCACATCGATTCACGCTGGCCTTGGACAATGGCCCAACTGACTTCATATATGTCGTCGTTATGGCCGGTCAACTTCGAATTCTCTACTAATCCCCTTGAAGCGGCGGGACTCTTGAATGAGGAGCAGGTTGCATCCGAATTCTCCAAAGATAATACGAAATCCGCATCCGTCGGCGCCGATGAGAAACCTGGATCTGTACGGAAAGGAAATGGCTGTGGCGCTGACTCGAATGGTGCTCCATCGAGGAGCATCAGAGAAGAACGTAGAGGAACTAGGTCTGACGAATGCGCGATGTTAGGACTTTCTAGAGAGGCGCAGGAGATCGATGGCGGAACGAGGGCTAATATGCAACGTGTACGAGTAGGTGCTGATCTGGCAGGAGGTGTGGAAGTCGCGTTCGCAGTCTGCACCGACGCATCCGAATTTACTGATGGGTTCAAAGTTCCTGGAGGATGGTACAAATAATTGCTGCTCATGTTCAAACTACAAGCAGTGGGGAATTGAATGTGCTCTGTAATGGCAACGTCATCAAAATACTAAGGAATTTTCACTGCAATCTTGATTATCATTGAGAATGGCGGAGTTTGGTCTCACAGCCCTGCATTACTTCTTCCATAATGTTTGTTGACCTTGCGCTCGGCTCGGACATGGATCGAGGTCGGCTGACCAGGCCCGAACGGTTAGTGAGTACGGGGGGTAAGAATCGGTCAATAATTGGACCATGGCCACTCAGGTGATCAGCATCTCATAGTACGCAGACTCTATTAAATACCTCATAGACAGCTTTTGTCGACAATAGAAAGTCCCGTTGAGGGTGATGTATCTGTCGAATTATTCTTCAATTATATATCCCACTCACCAGCAACAATATCCTCCCTGCTTTTATAAGTGGCATAGGTTTTACTGGGAACCTGGATCCAAATCAACCCTCAAAAATGGCAACCACCACCACCTCCAAATCTCAAAACAAGACGATTGAAATGAACGACGTCCCAAGCACATTCGTCGACACGCAGGGCGTCATAATCTCAACCATGAACGACCTCCCGGGGTACCGCATCACGAAAGTCCTTGGCACAGTCTACGGCATCACAGTCCGGGCTCGTAACTGGGGAGCCGATCTAGGTGCTTTTTTGAAATCAGCTGTTGGTGGTGAAATTAGATTCTTCACGACTTTGATGTATTCGTCAAGGAATGCGGCAGTGGAGAGATTGGTGGGGGAGTGCTTGCAGAAGGGTGGGAATGCGATTATTGCTATGAGATTTGATCAAGGAGAGGTGAGATGCTTGGGTTTGTTGAGGTTTGAATGAGGATTTGCTGATTTTGGGGGTTAGGTGAATACGTTTGCTCAGGTTTGTGCCTATGGGACTGCTGTGGTTGTCGAGAAACTTGATGAGGGGCCAGGAGTTGGTCATTCGGCTGGTCAAGGAAGTCACCCATGAAGTTGATCAGAAAGTAAAAATGGTTCAATCAGTATGCTTCGTTGTATTGCATCCACTTGCAGTTAATAGCCGGCGTGTATCATCTATCCTTCAGTAGAACCAGGAACTCCAAATTTCGTTACATCATTTCAATCCCACCCCAGCGCATATCTTCGTTTATTTTTTCCAGCGTCCTCTTCTCATTTCATCGTTGTTGTTTCTCGCTTCGAATAACCATTTAGACAATCCTGATACGGCCCATGTTATCAATAGCCTCCCAGGCCTCTTCTTCTGCAGTCCCAAAGCGAGTCAACATCTCACCTCTCATCCAGCCCTGCACAAAGCAACTTCCTCCAAACCTATGCGTTCCATCCTCATTCTCATACAAGATGACCGGCGAGCTACAACAGCTCAGAATCGCTATCTTAGCACCCTCCTTGACATAATGAGGAGCGAGTCCCATAAAACTATCCTCCGTAATGACCAAGCATCGACCCCTGGTCACAACGGAATACATGTCTCGTCCATTGCTTTTGATCAAAGCATCCCCTTTTCCATCCCATCCTGGTACATACTTCCTTAAGTCGTTCGAACCTCCCTCGGATTTCCCCGCCAGCATGCCCCAGAATCTTGCTTGGAAGTTCTGCTCGAGAAGGGGAAGTGCGGCATCTTCATCCGCCTGCAATGCTCCAGCTGCCATCTCCATCCAATCATTCCAGATTGGTTGCTCGACGAGAGTGGAATCGCTTACTTCGTATGGGCCAATCAATCCCACTGTGTCTAGTACGACCCCTGCGCATTCGAGGATGGTGCCATCGAAGGAGAACCTGGGATTCAGAGTGTGCGCTCCGGCGGCGCTGTACATCGGTCCACCGATGTCATTGATGGCCCTCATCAGAGTGATCGGGATATAGCTCTGACGGACCATACTGCTGACCGTTGCTGGAGTACTCCAATCTGCACACCATGACGGAATTGTGAGTCCATCAGCAACGTTTGGCTCAGCGGCACAAATTATATCCAAACTATCGTTCTTCTTGGCAACTGCAGCAGCGAACTCAAGCCAGGTCTCAGACAAAGGCTTTGTATAGTCCATGGTGAATTCCATACCTTTCGTATCGGTTGCCAAGTTCCAAAGTGCAAAAACCTTGTCATGAGGAACTGTACTCTGAAAGTCTCGGCAAAGAGTAACAATATCTAGAATCCCCGGTGCAGTTGTCGGAATATCATACCAGAGCTCATTCTGCTGCGCAAGCAAAGTATTGCTATTCTCTTCGATTTCGTCAGTCCTACCGTGCCGGAGGTGGCGTAGATAAAACAGGCGTCGTACAAATGAGAGTTCGCTGTGAGGAACATTTTTCAGTGAGGGGTCTGCAGCGTATATCCTCTCAGTTAAGTCTTTGTCGGAATACAGTATGTCCAACAGTCGCCAAGTCGCATGGTCAAGCCTCTTCCACTCCACGATAAAGTCTTTACCACATATGATGTAAGGTCTTCGAGCTGCTGCGAGCTCTTGAGCGACCCAGATCCGTCGAAAATATGGCCGAAGTAAGAAGCGATAGAGAGCTGCAAGTCGTCGTGGGAAATCTTCTCTATTCTTCACCTCAAGCCATCCCCTTTCGAAAAGTATGTTACCGGCAGAAAAGTGGGTTGGTCTCAAGTCAGAGACGAGTCCCAGTGCAAGATCACTAGTCTCGTCAGGCTCGCCAACCCAACACGCCACCACATCAGCATCCTCGTAGACACTAAGAATGCGAGGGAGCTGTCTGTTCCGCTCGGAAATGTTGCTTTGATCAATACACACGGCATCAATCCAGAATCTCAGGTATCCTCCTCCTGGCTTCCTCATAGTACGGAGGAAAGTATCCAGATTTTTCCGAATCAGAAAGCGCTGGCCACTGAGCTCAATTAACTCGGTTGCTTCTTCGTTGCCCCACATGTACGAGACGCAACTGAAGCTGACACCGTTGTGCATGGGATTGTATCCTATGAGACCTACGAGTGGGTCATCATAGTTGTCAGAGCTTCTCACGGTGATTATGCGGGTCTCATTTGCGACGTAATCGAGGGGTAGGTAAGTGTGGTCTGGCAGACGCGCAACTCCCTTCGCATACTCAGCCGCAAAGGCGAGGGGAATAGGGCTGTGGATGTTGAAGTTCAGATCTCCATATGATCTATCGTTTTGGGGTCGAGGTTCGAATGGCGGTTCAAGTTTTCCTTGGTCCCATATCGTCATGATGGCTTCGCTCATATCGATGACGTTCTCGGCATGTCGGCTCATGGTATCCATCCATTCCTGGTTCCAGTATTCGGCCTTCTCCTCGGGTAGGCGATGGTTGATGCAGATATCTCGGAACCAGAATCTCTTTGTCTTGATCTCATCTCGGACATCATCGAGATATGTCCATATATTGGGGGAGGTTGAAGACAGGGCATTGTCAATGATGATCAATGCGGCATCAAACGGGTTGCCTCGAGTGTTGACCAATGCAGTGTACGGCTCGCATTTATCGAGTGGTTCAATGGAAAGAGAGACTTTTAGTGGACTTTCTGCTTTCCCGTGATGGGGGTTGAGATTGAGAAATCGCATCTCCTTAGTCTCTAGGTTGAGATTGGTGAAGGTGTAGCTTTCAAGGGCGGAATTTTCAATTTCTTGTTCGTTGCGATGCCACGGACGCCGTTTCCTCTTTTCTCGCAAGCCCTCCTCTGCCAGATTATCGCCATCGTCCTCTTTGGAATCGGTGTTGATATTGATGTCGCTTATCTCAGTATCCACAATTTCATCTTGCCGGCTGACAGTATCGCCCGAGCCAGGTTGTACTGGGTCCATCTTGAGCGGTTGATGGGCGATAAAATAGATATTCCAGAACGGTGACTTCAACAGCAATATGAAGTCGTGAGATGAGATTCAAACATAGATTGTACGCTAGTGTGGATCTCGATCCTCAAATCCTGATTGGGCTGTGCCGCCCGCACCGCCACTCACCCACCGAGCTACAAGTCTCATGCTAGGAATCGAAGGACTCAACAGGCAGATCTGTTGATCCCACGGAGGCAGCAGAGCGCAGCCATGCTTGCCAATTTTCGCACATCGTAGACTAGTGGCTCTCGCGAACAAATCGGGGAGGGTCTCGGCTAACATCAAAATAGGCGGCAGCCCGGTTGCCTGTTCGACAGAAGTAATGAACAACATCGCTTTCTTGTAGGTAAGTGGCAAAGGCACTAGCCTGTTTCCTTTCCCATCATCTCTGGTAGAGCAGTATGACAGTAGCCAGATTTGGCTCGCAGTCACGTGCCCCAAATATCCTCCCTCAGCTTGATCATCCAAATTCTCTTAGTGTATGTCACTCGTCATAAAGAAGAGGCTCCTCATTTCTCTCCAGCCTCCATCTATTTGTTGCCTCGAGCACCCCGGGCACTCCTTTGAATATCCACCCCCATTTCCTCAGAAACCCCTCCGATAACTCCCACCCTGTAATATCCCAAGGCGGGGACCATGCAACAATACCACGCCGAGTGATTTCATCATCGGGAAAACCTTCATACAGGCCGCCGATACAATCGGCCCAAAGATCGTATTCGTCGAATGTGCCAGCGGCCCGAATTAAACGGTCTCGTACTTCGGGGGAAGGGAACTGGTCGATCCAGTCGGCGTGTGGTATTGTTTGTTGAAGAGTGGTGGGTAGCAGTGATGGAGGGAGTAGATCAGGCCTGGTAGGGTATGGAATGATGTGAGTAACTTCTTCGCCCGCACAATCGAGGGGTGTGGTAAGGATGCCTGAGACTAGGGTGCGATTGACAGCCGAGGCACGGAGTGCGTTGAATTGGAGGAGCGTGATGAGGTGGTCTGAACAAAGGGGAAATATAATTCGCAAGTGTTCTGCTCTAGTCCCACGTGGAAGCAAGGCATTTTTCGGATTGTATATCTGTTTGATGCGGGATGCTGGAATTTTGGAAATGGATTGCAGCTCGAAGTTCCAGCACTCCACCAATGGTTCTGACTTGACTAGTGTCTCTGTAGAGGTAATTGATACGCCTACTTTCTTTACTAGAGCTTTTCGTTTTCCTGTTGCTTTGTTAAAATGTTCGAATAGGTCGAGTGTTTTCAGTCAGACTAGTCCTGACTCTTGACTCTTGATTTGGACCCCTGACTTGGACGGAATGATAAGACTACCAGGCATCACTTACGGTATGCCCTTGTATTGAGTCTAGTCTGTGCCCGTCTACGTGCTGCAGCATCCTTGGTACCGGTCCAGTCGTCTTCTACGCTTATTGCCTGTACTTCGTGAGCAAGTTTTGCCAAGTGATGTCGTCTCTGAGACATACCTCAGCCAACTGCGGCATCGACTCGAGCTGAACCTGGGTGCTTGATCGCAGTACTGTTAGATCTACAGGCCGATAAGTGTCCGTCATGATGCTTGGGCACGCGTGAGCCGGGATGATGAATAACTGATGGTGGATGAGGAGATGCTCTCGTCTCTTCAGTTCTCGCCAAGCTTAGTAGGGTTTTCATGCAGCCTGCTCACACTGACAGCTTCGGTCCAAACACTCGGAGATAGCGGTATGTTCGTGATTTCCCATTATTTCGTAGCTGACGTTGTTACTAAGATGGCACGATCGAAGGATGTCACCAAACAGTATTACGCCTTTAACCGCATGAGGCCTGGCGTCATGCAACCTGCTCACAACTCCGCCACCAGGGGGCCATGCAGCTGGCTCACTCGCTTACCAGCAATTTTCCCATTGGGTGTGAAACTCATGCAGCTTGCTCACCACAGAGCGTGACCCATGCTCGAGATATCAGATTATTGAAGAAAGGCTTCTTAGATTTTGTTCCACGAACGCGGGAGAATGATATAAAGGCCTTTGCAAATCTACAAAGTCGATGCATCTTTTGTATCAACCAATACATCAAAATCGCTACCGTCCATCACTCACTTCAACACAAAATCTTTACTTTCTCTTGTTTCTAGTGAACTCATATATCCACACTTACACCGACTCCAGTACTTGCTCACTTCAAACATGACTTTCCATCCTGACAAGCTGCCTAATCTTGAAGGCAAAGTTTTCATAGTAACAGGAGGGAATTCCGGAATGTAAATCTCCCATCTTCCCTCACCTAGAAGCTCATATCACTAATATCACCAAAACAGAGGCTATTACACCGTCGCTCATCTCGCCAAACACGGTGCCCATGTTTACATGTGCGCACGTTCACCGGACAAGGGCCAAAGAGCCATTGCCAACATCAAGAAAATGCATCCCACGGCCAACCTCAACATCGGTCTTTTGCAAATGGATCTCATGGACCTATCCAGCGTCGTCGCAGCCGCCAAACGCTTCCTCACTCTTGAAACGTCCCTCCATGGCCTAGTCAACAACGCAGGTATCATGGCGACGCCGTTCGAGATGACGAAAAATGGGCACGAAGCTCAATGGCAGACCAATTACCTCGCGCACTGGGTGTTGACAGATCATCTCCTTCCCCTGATGCTCCAAACATCAAAGACTCTTCCGAAAGGAAGTGTCCGTATCGTCAACCTAACTTCGTCAGGCCACTTAAGTGCGCCGAAAGGCGGGATCAACTTTGACGACCTATCACTCAAAGAAGCCGGGCCATGGCCACGGTATGGACAGAGCAAGCTTGCTAATGTCTTACACACCAAGACTTTACACAAACAATACGGACCCGGCTCTCCAAGTTCTCGGAACGGAAAGGGCGAGATCTGGGTTTCGTGCATACATCCAGGTCTGGTTGAGACGAACCTTGCCACATCGGTGGAAGGGATGAGTTCGGGAATGACGAGTGTTCTTTCAGTGTTGCGAACATTTGGGTTGATGTATACTGCTGATAAGGGGTCGTGGAGTAGTTTGTTTTGTGCGGCGAGTACGGATATGAAGGCTGAGCAGAGTGGGACGTATATTGAGATCAATAAACGATTTGGGGAGCCGTGGTGGCAGAGTGGTGCGGCGAAGGATGCGAAGCTGGCAGAGGAGTTGGAGGGGTGGACTAAGGAGGCCATGAGGAAGGAAGGGTGGATTGCGTAGGTCGAGACGTTTCTGACTTAGAAATAGGTTGGATACTTTTTCACTTGTATTCTTTTGTTTATAGTTTAGAATGTTGCATTTATTCCATTATGAATCGGAAGAGAGGACGACGCAATGCCGAATTATGCAAGCTTCTTTCGAAGGCAACGCAGTCTAATTTTAATCATCCTGATCCATCAACATCTACGACCGATATCTAAAACCAGGTGTACACAAATCCGTCACATCCTCATAATCATGCGCAGTTAATTGCCTTTTGCCAGGCGCGACCTCTGCCTCCAATGCTGCAGCTTCTCCTTCCTCGCGATCTCTCCTCTTGTTCACGAAATTGAGGTAGAATCTTAGCCCAAGCGATACGAAGACCACGAGACCGTAGCAGATCAGGATGGCTTTGAACGCTGTGGGGTAGCCTCTAGAATGCGAGAGAAGAGTAAATCAGTCAAGGCGAGAAAATGAGGGTCGGTGGGCAGAGGAGGGGAAGACAGGAGATAGAAGGGGAGACATACGCAGCTTTCTCAGAGGTCTTGAAAGTTTGCGGCCCGGAAATGTTGCCTGCGCAGTAAGTGAGGAAGATTATAGCCGTAACCGTCATCTTCTTTGTGACGCCTTTGTAATTCGATGAGACGAGGCCAAGGGAGAGGGGGATTGCTCCGGGGCCTGTTTGGAGCTACAGGATGGTCAGAAACACGAAACTTGTTAAGCGTTGGGAGTAAATAAGGACATACGCAATAATAAGCCAACAAACGAACACCCTTCGTTTTCACAGAGAAAATTATCGCACTTCCCACCACCGGCGGTATAACCACGGCGATAATCAAGAACGTCGTTATATTCTTGAATCTACTAGCAAGCCACCCCGTGCCTAGGATAGTACTCATGGCAATTACGGACGCAGGGAGTGTTACGAGCGTTGTCTCGAGGGACGTGAAGCCGAAGCTTTTCAGTGCGAGATTCCCGAAACTGCCAGTTCCGCCATTGGGGATCTGCGTTAGGACTGAGATGGCGGCGAAGAAGTAGGTTTTCGGATCGGCGAGGCATTCGAGTACTTGGTCTATTTTCCAGCGGCTGTTTATTGGATCGACACGTCCTGTGCCCCCAGAAACTACTCGGTCCTCTGCGTATTGCTTTTCTTCTTCGGTGAGGAAGGTTGCGGAGTTGATGGTGTCGGGGAGGAGAAGGAATACGAAGATGCTCCAGAGACTGGTCATTACGCCGAAGATCTGAGTGAATGGGTTTAGCGAGATGAATCATTCATGAATGCTGTGAGAATTATGTGGTACGTACGATGAACATCCACTGCCATGGATGAAGAGGATAGTCAATTTGGCCGATTCCGTATGCTAAAAGAGACGCCAGAAAGCCACCACAACTATTTCCTGCAAACCACACTCCTGTACGAGCTGGGATCTCATCTCGAGTATACCAAATCGACGTCACATATACAAAAGCAGGGGATATAGTTGCTTCCTTTTGGACATCGAACAAATCAGTTCTCACACCTAAGCTCAACACTCACACATGAAGCACGAAAACATACCGCAACACCCAACAAAAACCGACAAGTAGCCAACCCTCCAAAACTCGTGCAAGCCGCCGTCGACGCCACAATAGCGCCCCAAAGCAGAATAACACCTGACAAGTATTTGCCGATCGGGAGTCTCTGAATAAGAATCGTAGTCGGGTATTCAAAAACCAAATATCCGAAATAGAAGATGGATGAAACCCAGGAATATTGTTTCCCGATTAGGTGGTTGTCTTCAGTGAGGCCAAAGACCGCGGCAGAGGAGAGGATAGTTTTGTCCATGAAGTTTAGGTTGTAGGTTATGAACATTATGGCGAGGATGCGAGTGTCGATTTTGCGGATTACGCGCTTGGCGAGGATGCGTGTAGAGTGGCTTGGTTCTTGGATCTCCGACTGAGCGATGGTGGTGGGGGGTTGGGGTGGCATGTTTGCCGCTGCTGCTGTTGTTGTCGTGTGAAGCGTGTCCTCCACATTAACAATGGCTTGGTATTGGGGCAAGTTCCAAGCAAGTTGAAACCTGGCAGAAACAGAAAAAAGGAAAGTTTGAAGGTCGGATTTTATGTATCTCTCGTACATTTGATCGTTCGTTTCTCGGCGCTGATGTTGTAGATAAGAAATGGAACGTTGCCCGATGAGTGCCGATGAAGTTCTTCAGGAGTGGGAGTGCGTGGGATAAGAGGGCGCTGCCACCCGCCTTGGCATATGCTTGTTCTGGCCACCATGACTTGGCCGTCGAGATTTAAACTTTGGAGTTACGTGAGCGACGTCGAGGAAGTAAACTTGATCTGAGGATTTGGTTGGAAGACTGCTATAGTAACAAACCTCAATACTTCAAACAAGCCCTCTCAAAATTATCCAGTTCCCTGGTAAGCTCCTGCTTAAGAGCATCCGAAGCCCAGCAGATCTCAACCGCATTCCTCTGCAACTGAATCATCTCGTGATCTGCAAACCGACATTTCTCCTGTACCAAATACAAATTATGCAAGACCCAATTATCCTCCATATACGCAGGGTCATCACTCGCAACAGCAATCTTGATACCTTCATCAAAGAGTTTCCTAATCCTCAGAAAAACCTCTCTCTCAGCCGTATGCCTCACATATGCACACGGACAAACCGTCATCCCAGCCTCTTTCTCTTTAATCACTTTCACAAGCTCCTCTCTATCTGCAGCATTCAAGCCGTGATCGATGCGATCTGCGCCAGAGCCGCCCAGTTCTTCAGCTACTTGGCGGATGTGCTCGTGCGTGTTTTTCTGGTTGAAATCGCAGTGAGATGTTATTTTGAACCCGTCAGCTCGGGCTCGCTTGAAGAGAGCGTCAAAGAGGTTTGAGGGCCGGTCGAGCTCATCCGAGTCGAGGCCGATCCCGACGATCATGTCTTTGTAAGGGAGGGCGGCTTCGTATGCTTCTATTGCAGACTCAGGGGACATGTCGCGGAGGATGCACATGATCCATTGGGATTTGACCTAAAATCCGAATAAAAATCCGGATCCTCAGATATTCAGAAGGCCGACTTACCTTAAAATGCTCTTCAGCATGCCCCTGGGCCCTCCTAAAACCATTCATAATAACATCCATTCCAATTCCCCTTCTAGTATGTCCCTGCCCATCAAAGAAAACCTCAGAATATCTAACATTCATCTCCTCAGCCCGCTTAAAATACCCCACCGCGAGATCGAAAAAGTCATCCTCGTCCCTCAATAAATCAAAGCCCCCGTAATAGATCTCGAAGAACGTGAAACATTTCTCGCGGTTTTGAGTTTCGGTAGACGCCAATGTGGATTCGGATGGAGATACGGATGCAGCGCCAATCCGGCCGCGGATCTGCGTGTACGCTTCCTGTACAGCGGAGAGGGTGGGAAGGGGGTGTTTGGAGGGGCCGGATGTGAGGGAAATGGAATGTTTTTGGGCGAGGCGGAAACATAGGGAGGGCGTTAGGGTACCTTCGATGTGGATGTGTAGTTCGAGTTTTGGTATTTCTGTTATGAGGGAGAGGGGATTAAGGAGGTGCCGTTCTCGGGTCTCGCGGCGGGTGGTGTAAGTTAAGACTTGGGTTGATAGTTCTTGTGGTGGTGGTGAATTTGCCATTTTCGAAATGGCAGTAATTTGATGTATGGGAGATGATTTAAGGACATGCCGATGTGGGTGAGAGTAGTCACTTAATTCTGAGGTGTTGAAGAGGGATGGGGGACTTCGCCTTGTTTCGCTTGTTCTCGGTAGTACGAAGGGTGGGGAACGAGGAGGGCAACATTGGCGACTCTTCCACTTTCTTTTCCCAGGTTTTACTAGTTGTCCAGATACAGTTAGTAAGAATGGTATTTGTATAATCACAAGCCTCTCGGTCTAAATCCGAGCCTCTCTCCTCGTTAAGAAGCGTATACTCTTCTCGCTACGCAGAAGTGGAAGTGGCAACGAACAAGGAGCTTAGAATGAGGATTTTTTGTCATCAATATCTATATATTGCCGATTAATTTTTCTCTCTTAGACTTCGCTTTCGGTTAGTAAGCTTGCTGCTCTTGCTCAGGCGCTAATCACTCAACTCACCAGAGCTGCATAGGCATCCTGAGCAAGATTTACCACATCGTCACGTGCTTTGACTTCTCGCTTTTTAACGAATCGTACTTGATCTGACCTCTGCTTTCTCACATTACTTTTGTCAAGTTTTACGAGATGCTCAAGGAGCCTAAAAAAGTTCCGAAGGAACCCAAAGTGGACACTTTCCAAATATATACTCAGTGCTTTGCCTACGGTGTAAGTTGGATCAACATGAATGTCCCTAAGGAAACTACTTCTTTTCCTTCTATAAATTCCCGGACATCCTTGGCTTCGCCCGACTACCCGAAGCACCGAGCAGGCGCACCCGCGCAATTGCAAAGTTGTACTTGTTATCGAGCGTGAAGGGGAAGGTATTGAAATTGACGGTAATAGGAGTGACAGTGGAGTCGGTCTGGTTCTTACCATACTGGTTAGGGGAAGAGGCAAAAGGGTCGCTTCCGTTGGGGTTGGTGAAGGTGGCGGCGGCATTGAGAGTAGCGAGTAATTAATTCCTGGATATATGTGTAGGCTCCGGAGATGCTGTCGCTAAGGGTGGGTCCGTTGGGAATAGGAACAGCATTCTGTGCCAGTGTCGCTGTGAAGACGCGGAGGTCCTGACTTAGGTAGGGGTAGTTGTTGTTTTGCACATCTTGGTTCTGGAAGTAGGGGTGGTCGGCACCGACAATGAGTTCAAATTGTATCGAGGTGGTGTAGCCAAAGCTGATGAGGTCGCCGTCGCCAGGAATGCTATTGCCGAAAATTTTCCCCCAGTGAAGGTAGTATTGACCCAGTCGGATCGGCCTGCATTGGGTGAGGGTACATATTTTAAAAGATTCGCTGCCTAGGCCTGGAGCACGTGCAGGAGACTAAGATTATTTATTCTTGTTTTCTTTTTTTTTTTGGCAGGAAGAATGGCTTTCTGGTCTGGTAATTGTATCATAATGGGGTATCAAATACTATGATTTTTGAAACCCAAGTATCCCTCTCGTATTACACTCCTTGGCATCTCCATGTTCAATGACCTCATCTAATTGTCAACCTTCTTCGCGCTAGCCCATCATTCACATCTACATCAGAAGACCAGCAGCAATAACCAACGGAGCGCTCATGACCCATCCAGCAACTTTATTTGTCCCGCCCATCACTAACGAAGCAGAGCCAACGAAGACTTTCGGAGCCGGGGTTGATGGTATGATTATCTAACTATCCATGTCAGTTCCAAGGAACTTCTAGCCTCGAACAGAAGCAAACATACCGAATCACTTACGTGGGCAACACCGTTCTCTAAGATCTGGTTTGAAGCGATAATCTTTGCTTTGTTGACATAATAGTCGTTTCCTCTTACTGTGATGGTGATGTTCGTTCCTCCCTGTGTCCGATACGAGGCACCATTCGTTAGCGAGGGCAGGTATCCGACGAAGTTAGGTATGATGTGTCCTGACAGCAAGCTTGCCGACGAAATGTAGTTGCTGGTTGCATTAGCCCCGGAGACGGCAGCGTTCGAAGGGATGAAACATGTTATCGCAGGCGTATTACCAAGTGTCGAGGTCATGTCAGACGAGTTGCCTAGGCGAGTGAATGAGGTGTGACAGTTCGCGATGGCGTCGAGGACAGGGCTTCGGGAAGAGTAAAGTACATTTCGAAGAGTAAGAGTCAGTTTAATGACTGGGTAGTTTGGGCAACTCACGAGTCGACAATATGGATGAGCCCTCCATCGTAAGGGATATTAACTTGGGTGATGCTGACGTAGTCTCCCAGCCCAGTAAATATTTTCAACAGAGAAGGCGCCGATGTGGTATTGGCATTACGTCGAAGAGGCGACGAGGCTCATCGTTTGGCGGCATTTCTCTGAGTGACATTGAGCGGATTCTACACAGCCGACTGGCCTGCGCCATGGAGGTTCGCCGTGTTATCGTTCGACTCCAAGGTCTTGCCAGTCCCTTCGCTCATGTCACCAAGAGTGTTAGTTGTTTTGATTGATACCATGGTATAGCAGGCCTTGGTTGGCGGTTTGACGCTTGCCTTTGCGTCGATATGGGTAGGCACTTCCACCAATAGGAGCGAAGACGGTCTGGGCTTGGCTGGACAAGAAGACGACTGCAACTGTAGGATCGGACTGTATCTGGGTTGCAAAGTTAGAAGTACCAGCACTTTGAAGGGCTTCGACGAGGGTAGTTGCTTGTACAATAACCAGGAGGCTAATCGCCAAAAGGAACAGGAAGTATGGAGTCCACATTTTGCTTTGAGCGATCATGGCGATTCGAGTACTGGTCAGAGAATATTTTGAATATCAGGAACGACAGTGGAGGCAAGCAAAGAGATATGGTGTTGATTTTTGGATGTGATGTAACTAATATGTACAAACTGGACTTGAATTGAAATTACAACTGCCATCGAGCCTTGCTTCTGTCTGAGCTTAGAGTTCGTAAAACCGTTTAACTTAGTCCAACTCGCCCCGAAATCATGAATATCCTACAGGTAGAGTCTTGATTGGTTCGAGCTTAATGTAATCCTCGAGATTGATGTCTTTGAAGTCTCCCAGATTTTGGTATTGATGCCCCAACGGTTTGTCTGGATGAAATAACACCGGATCATCTACCTCCTTCTTCCCGAATATGTTCAAATACTCAAAGACATTCTTGTCGAAGTTGAATATCCCCCTCTCGGCATCCAGTCTCATGGTGGCGCTAAAAGGCTGATCTTTGGGATTTTGGACGATAATGGCACCGCGATAACCAGGGACAACTCCTTTTGCTGCTTTTTTCGCTTCTGTGCAATCCCAGATCACCATATTATCCGTTGCCACCTCCGAGCTTTTCTTCCACCCACTCAGTTTCAACTCATATTCCCTATTGATCTTCCTAGCCATCTCTTCATCGATGTGTAGTGTTGCACCAGTCGGTCCCAGAGGTAACTCTCCACCAGCCGTCAGGGTATTTGACCTTTCTTCGGTGAATATCTTCCCTCTCAGTTCCTCCGGCGCGAGCTTGATGACCTTTGGGTGGGATGTGGTTTCTCCACTTCCACTGTGGTTTCGAAACTCAATGTTGATGTGGAAGTTTCTAATACGTTTGGATGCTGGTCGGAACTTGAAAACGAATCGGAGAATTATTAAGGCTGCGGGATTACCACTGTGAAGGCCGTATTGCACAGTGTCGATCCTGACATTCACTAAGGTTTTGTCATCGGGGTCGTATTCCAATGCATTTTCTCGTGTGCTCGGATCGCCAGGTGGGTTGTGCTGCGGTCTGAGTTGACCGGCTTTAGGTTGCAGATCTAGCAAGAAGTCCATAATTATATAGTCGATTTAGAAAAAGGGATAAACCAAGTCGATTCGGAGGAAGGATTGAAGTTACTGCTGCTATTTCATGGAGTGAAGTGATCCTGCAGCTATTCCTGAGGCATTCATACAGGTCTCACCATACCCCTCGTTTTGCAGCAAGGCAGAAATTGGCGGTGAAACTACTCCCACCTTCCTATTCGCCCTGATATAAGTTATCTCAAGGTTACTTCACTCTCTATTCAAAGGATGACAACGAGCAAAAAACTGGCCTTTCACAAATGCCCGGTGCAAGCCTATGACTATATTGTTAGACCTCTGTTACTGTTTCATTGGACTTTGCCAGGAAACTTCGAATCCTACTGATCAATTAAGCAATATCAGACCACGAAATAAGGCTGCCCATGGCAACTCTCACCTTGGCCGCGGTGGAGGAGGTAATCGCCGATAGTAGGCGTGAGAGTAGTGTTGGAAACTTCCCGGAGGCTCTTCTAACCTTGAGAGCACTAGATGGAGCTTCTAGTTCCGCTTTTCCTGTGCGTAAGGAGATTTGCAGACTACGCATCATCCTAGGCGACCACAAGTCGATCACTCTCTCACCATCTGCTCCTCTCTCAATTGATCAACAGGAAAGTGAAACTTACAATGACCTTCTCTACATTCAACTTCACCTGAGTCGTATCAGTACAGGCGGAGATATTGCTCAGTCCCTACAATCAGCCAAGTCGCTATTTCAAAGGTATGAGAAGGATGTAACATCAGAGGAGTTGGAAAGTACGGTGGTGAGTTAGCCTAATCGGTTAAACCTATATGTGTTATCATATGACTTACGTACTAGCTTCTAATTCTGTACTACTCCCTTGAAGTCCATTACTTTTGGAAGCTATATGGCGATGGAATCCCTGACCCCAAAATTGACTACGACGGGACATTTTTGCAACAACTGACCTTCCACCTGACAAGAGAAGGATTTTATTTCGAAACCCTTGAGCTACTTGAGCACTTCGTGAAAGACTCCGAACCTCAAATCGAAGCACTCGCATCCTCGCTACTGACTGAAGACAATCTCGCCGGCACCGCATGCCTGATCCGTTTGGCTGTGATTCATGGTAGAAATGGAGACACCGATAAAGTTTCAGAACTTCTTAATTTACTCGACCAACTTCTTTCTGACGACCACAAGATTGCTAGGATACAATGTGAACTCATATCCCAAAGATTCCTTGAAACCAGTCCCAACCAGTCCGAGAGAATAGAGCGGCTTCTCCAGTTATCCGAAACCCTGTCAGATCTCGGAGACTATAATACGGCTTTACAAGCTCTTGAATATGCCGCTGAGGTCGAATCAACACTTCTCGCTTCGGGACAGACCAGAGAGCACGCCGTACGAATCCATGCCAGTTTACAACAAGTTTGTGAACGCAGTGGAGATCATCTCAGTCAGACACTGTTCCAATTTCGCAACTGCGATGTCATCAACTCGGTTACTGGCGATCTATCTGTTGCCTTGAACGAACGAGAGAAGCTCCTATCTGCACCACTCTGCTCGAAGCTTCCCTATTTTCAGAGGTTTCACCGTCGTCAATGGGCTGAGTACTTTATGCTACACCAACGAGAAAATGCTTTGCGTCATGCCAATCTTTACCTTGAGTATTGTCGGAATTACAGGTGTGCAGAGGAACAATCCGTTGCAGAAAACATGCGAACTCAGACGGAATTGCAGCCAGCGCGAATGTCTGAAGATGCCCGAGAAGCCGCACTTGAAGGGATCTGCATGCGACTTCAACAAGGGATAGAAGCCGACAAAAGGAATGAATGGTACATTTCCCAAGTTGAGAAGCAGCTTCTGTTGGTAGAAGCTCTGGAGGGGCTTGGGAGGATTCAAGAAGAAGAGCCGGAAGAAATCGCCCAAACCGCCATTAAGATATTGGATGATGCTATGTTTACGTGCGAGAAGATAAAATGGGAAAGTGAGAATATCTATCTGAAATTTGAGATCATGTTCTTGAGAGGAGCGGCTTTTGATCTCTCGCAATCTTCCATTACCATGGATGAAGGCTCTCAGGCACTTTCCGTCAGGACAAACACCACCGCATATTCCCTACCAAGTCCACCAGTATCCTTCAAGAAGACTCAGTGTTTTCAGGAGCTTATGTTGGCAATTCGGAACGAGTCATTGACAACATTCCAGAGAGTGTTCGACTATGTCTGGCTATGTATGGATAGACCGGATATCCACGAGGATTCCCTAAGGCGAGCTGAACTTCTTAACTTCAAAGGAATGCTCTACTATCTCCTTATGGAATATGAGAGCCCAACAATAAGACAATTCTGGAACGTAGCAGGTTTCAACTCAATTGTCAAGGGATCCAACATGGCACTGGAGTGTTTCGAGGAAGCGTTTAACATAACCGACAAAGTAGGAAAAGACGTAACCGAGTTAAACAAATCCGCCGACAAAATGACAAAGTTGGTATCAGGGCAAGCGTATCTTACGAATGCAATCGAACTACTCATCTTCGAGATCGCACTGGAACTTTCTTTTGGCCTAGACGACAAGAGCCGAACCTGGGACTGGATCCAAAGGAGCAAAGCACGAGGCCTTTCAAATCTGCTCAGAAGTTCGCTAGACCCTGAAGATCTTCAAAGGGGCCCAGATTACCTCTCGCTTTCTAAAAGCCTAACGTTCGAAGATTTGCAATTCATTCAAACAGCGTCAGCGCGAAAAATTGTCTTTGTAGACTGGATTTCTTTCGGTGCATGTGATCCAAAGCTTCTCTGCTTTTCATTCAGCATGGGCCGCGACGAAACAGGGCCGATCAGAGCATGTGAGATGATTGAGATTGATATACCTATGCAAGATCTTAAGGAAGCAGCACGAAGAATAACGGATGCAAGAATGGATTCCCCGGATGCCTCGGATTATCTCCATCCCTTCATGCCTCTTATCGAACCTCTGGCCAACTCTAGTGAACCAGGAGATATATTGATATTATCACTAACGGCACCGCTTCATGCAGTGCCGTTGCATACAGTTATCCTAGGTTCTAATCAACTACTCATTGAGAGAAACCCAGTCGTATATGTTCCATCACACTCCGCACTACTAAGTTGCCTTCAACGACTCTCAGCACCTGAACCTGGAGCCGAGAGGCCAGATGACTGGATTGCTTCTGTCTTCGGAGCTTATGATGACAATGAAAGGGATCCTTACACAGTCGAAGAAAGGAGGGAAATATACCACAGTCTTGAAAATCTAGCTATTGACCTTGGGACTACACCAGTACTAGGAACTAACCTCACCAAAACATCCTTCAACCAACTATCCCAACAAGTCAACCTACTACATTTCCACGGCCACGGTATCTCCGATCCCGACATCCCAGAAAGAAATTCACTCGCCCTAGGAGCTCCCAACGAGACCATGAACGTGTCCGATATAGCAGCGCTCAATCTCTACGGCTCGCACGTTACACTCATCGCCTGCTCAGGCGCCGTACAAGATTTCTCCCTCTCAGGCGACGAACCTCTTGGTCTCGTCTCCTCTTTCTTACTCGGTGGTGCATCATCTGTCATCGGTGCATTGTGGCCTATACAATCTTCTACTGGACGACTTTTCACGCGTGTATTTTATGAGTATTTTTTGAAGCACTTGGATAGGACTGAGCTTGGGCCGATTGTGAACTTAGCAATGGCGGTTCAGCATACGGTGCTTGAAATTAAGAGACGAGAAGGGTTTGAAACGCCGTATCATTGGGCCCCGTTTGTGTTGTATGGGGCTTGGTTTTCTGGGAGGAAGACTGGGACTTGGTGATGCCTTCGGCATTTCCACATCTTATATATTTACTCTTCTTTCACCACTAATATGGCTCCCACAACACCTTCCACACCTACTCTAGATGACTGGCGTTACAAAAAATTCTTTGAAATTGCAACTAAACTCAAGGAGGCAATATGCCAATTACCTCGGTTTGGAAAGGTGCCGATTTGCATGATTCTGCTACGATATAATGGGCTAGAAGAGAACTCAATTAGGAATATCCTTAGATATATTGATGATATGCGAGATGTGACGTTGGCTTCTTGAGACAGGTGGGAAAGGGATGGCGTTTCGTCTATCGTAAACTACGAGTCACGTACAGGATACAAAATCTGCTCTGTCAGAAACCCTACGAGGGAGCAAAAAAGGATTCCTGGCAAAATTCGGTAAGGAAACTGTAGCCGAGCACCCAGAAGGCTAAAGTGGGTTCCACTCAGGGCGTGCTTAGGATACTCAAGTCCTGCTTAAGCTCTGTTCAGGCTTGCTCTCACCCTCGGCTCAGGTTAAAGCAGCAGTTGCTCACGTCCGGAGACTAAAACGGAACCAGCGAAAGGGAAAATTAATACTGAGTCTAGGTATTTGTCATTTTACGACGTTTAAGTAGGGCCCAAATGATCGTCCAAAGGGGCCAATGCACGACTAACTTTTATTTCTCCCAACCGAACGAAGTCTCTTTTTGACGAAGGAAATAGAATTCCGTGTTAGCCCAAACAATCTAAGCCGACACCAGCTTCTCCAAAGTTCTCAACAAGCCATTCGGCTCCGCAACACCCTGGTTAGCGATCGCATCAGCTCTCTCCTGCGTATCCGCCACAGAGTAAATACGGAGCTCATCCGCATTTCCAGAAGGTCGGACATGAGCTACGTCACCATTGGCGAAGAGGATACGCACTCCGTCTGTGTAGAGGATGCGAGAGACTGGGGAGAAGCCCGCGTCGGCTGAGAAGACAGTCTGGATGTCCTTGCGGATCTGCTCGAATCGCTTGGCGTGAGCCTCTGTTACTGGGATTTTGGCTTGGTCTGCGTCGCAGGCGGTGATGCCGTCGGAGAGGTAGGAGACATCTTGCATGCTGGATTCGGGTGGTGAGAAGCGCTCGATGATCTTCATGCTTGTAGGGCGGGGGAAGTTGCGGAGGAGAGAAGCGCGGCTGAAGCGGGGAGGGAGGGTATCGAAGAGTTCAGGGAGGGTGGTCTTGCGATTGTGTGCTGCGAAAAGAGCGCATAGGAGAGGGAGGAATGCATCACGTGTGGGGAGTGCAGTGAGGACATTCCCGTTGCGTTTGATATCGGATCCGGTGAGGAAACCGCCGTTGGCTTCCCAGCCACAGACTCTTGGGATGCCTTTGGCGATGGCGCGCTCCATGCCTGAGATTACGTATGGACTTCCAATTTTTGTCTTTGGCTCGGTCACAGCGGCGAGTGGCCCTCGATCGATGGCGTCGTTGGTGCTGATTGGAACGACTGCGGCGCCAACTTCCAGGAACTCTGCAACGACCATTCCCAGAAGGTCACCACCGAAGAAGCGTAGAACGTCTGACTCTGGAGCGAGGATCAGAGGACGATCACTGTCGCCATCTGTGGAGATAACTGCGTTGAATCCCTTGCCAGCATCATCGTACAGCTTCTGGACAACATCGAGCTGAGCCTGATCGATAGCTTCGGTATCGATGGGCACGAAAGTGTTACTGCGGCCAGCAGCGGTGACAGTAGCACCAAGTGCTTCGAAAATCTCGATCAACAAATCACGACCGACAGCGGAGTGTTGATAAGCCAACAGCTTCACGCCCTTCAGCGTCTCGCCCTGGAAGAAATCCACATAGCGTTGGATATAGGCTGCTCTTCCCTCAGGGATTGCAGATAAAACGTCCTGTGACACATTGCGAAATACACCCTGCTCATCGAATAGAGACTCCGAGTAAGCTTGATTAAGAAGCTTCTCACGAGTGATTGCTACTCTATCGTTGATAGGCTGCTCATCCCTCTTCATCAGCTCGCCTTTCGAGGTGTTCAATTTATATCCATTGCGACTGAACGGGATATGGCTGCCCGTGACCATAATGCTACCCTTCCCATGAGTGATAGCCCAATACGTCAAAGCTGGGGTAGGGATATCGCCCAGATTAATAGGATTCATTCCTGTATCCTTCAAAGCCTGGGTGACTGCTTGGCAGAGGCCACCACGACCGTTCTCGACCAATTTGGTGGAACTGGGACGGAGGTCGTGAGCGAAGAAGAAGTCATCCCCGGATTTGATCCCTCCTTCGGACAATGGGAGTGATTGTAGGTACTCGACTTCGGCGACGACATTGGTGTAGATTTCGAGTTGTGTCAGGTGGATGACTTCACCGCGGCGGCCACTGGTGCCGAATTTGAGAATCACTGGCTCGTAGGCGAGGTGAGCTGCGAGGGAGTCTGTGGGAGCAGGCATTTTGAGGTTTGGTTCTTCTCATATGTTAGTATTTTATGGATTTAGAGAGACGTGTTTTGATACCTGTTCTGTATCTTGATTTACTGATGTGAAGTATCTTAGCTATTGTAACGCACAAGGAAAAGACAGAAAGTGAGGTTGCAGTTCAGCTCTCCTAAACGAAGGCCGCTTGCCTATGTTCGGAATAGCGTCACCAAAGGCTTCAGCCACATGAAGTTCTTCACGAAGAAGTAAAAATATGAAGAAATTGTTCCTTTAAGTGTGAATAATGAGGTTCGAGTCTGAAGTGGTGGGAAATTGAGACAGTTGTTCAGGCACCCAATTATCTTGTTTCATGCTGCTTATTTACCTCTAGGTTTCTGACCGTAACTTCCACGTGATCTGGAATCCATTCATGTACCAATTTTTCGAAAGTATGTTTTGAGGGGATGCCCATGGCATATACCGAGTTGATGATAGGTCAGCCTAAAAGCTTTCATCACACATAGCCTTTTCTATCAAACCTCGATTTTGGAGACTATAGCAATTAGGATTGGGAAAGTTAGGAAACTTCCAAGTGTAGAAGAACTATTTGTGTTGTGATCAGTTGACTCTTGCATCTTGAGTCCAAAATTCAAGTTTTTACTTACCAGATATACTGCCTGGCTTTTAGCTACCTTCAATTTGAAAAGATTGAAACGTGATATTCGAATGGTCCTTGACATTTCAGGTTGCTGATGGGGCTTTAGAATGTGCTCTGATACATACAATCCTAGCCCCTACCATAGAACTCTCGAAGACACAGTGCAGAAGTAAATAGAAGTTTGAACAAGAAATGTCAATCCATATCATAACAGCTGCCTTAGAACTATGTATACAGCCCAAAATAGCACAAGCCTAAAACCATACTCCCTCCTCCTTCTCCCGCCATGCACCTTATATCCGTATTCTGCTTATTCATAGTCCTGCTCACGTTCCTCATTACTCAGGGTATCATATCACATCACCCCCTTCACTCTATTCTACTACACTATCCTCTCCACTTTACTTTGCCTTCTTGGCCTCAGCCTCCTCATCCCATGGGTGCTTGATTGTAAGGCACCAGATGTCAAGATAATCGCAGATAGTGACAATGACATCGACCTATTGGAATTAGCTGGTGCTAGCATTGAATACGCTGGGGGTACCTACTACAAAGCTTCCATAAATACCAATTGCCATTCCCAACATGCAAAATACATACGCGACCTGGTATCCACCACTTCCAAGAGCACTTGGCCATCCAACGCCAATGGTCTGTCGGAGGAATGGTCCTAGAGAGTCGAATACTCCGTATGCGATTGGCAAGACCAGAACATTGTAGTATGGGAAGTCCAACTTGACGAGATGCGCAGTAATCATCTGTCCGACGGAGTATGCGTTGACGAGACCGGCGAAGAAGACGAAGGGAACGAGATGATTGTGTAGGATTTCGGGGTTGAGGTAGAGGTAGGCTGGGATGAGTGTCCAGGTCACGAAGAAGGGGACGAGGCCAAGGAGGGCGCCGCGAGACTTGTCGCCGCGTTCTCGGCGGACTTTGATAACATTCAAGGATCTGAAAGTCAGTGCTTGCAGCTATGGAAGGATTGCGGGGTAGCTTACGATTGAATGGTGTTTAAGACGAGGATACTGCCCCCTTGGACCATGAGCCATTCGTTGAAGGGGAGTTTGTAGATGTAATCTGGGATGAAAGCGTAGTGGGGTATTCCAACAGTTGCGAACATTGATTGTTGCCAGTAGCTTGCTCCTCCCTTTATAGCTGTCCATGAATATACTAGGACCATGATGATTATCCCTTCAACAGGTCCCGAGACTAGGCCGAGGGTGAGGGTCTTGGTATGGTATTCGTCCCAGGTTTGCACGTAGAAGGTAAGGAGAGCTAGATGCTATCAGCAGATGTTGGCTACGCTGGCAGACAGAGATATACCTCCAAACAAGGTCATGACAGTCTTCCATCCCATCCCCATGTTCTGCGAGGCTGCGAAGATGAGGACTTCGAGGGAGGTGTTGACAGCATCCACGCCATGGTCGAAGAGTTCTCCAAGAGGTCCGCTCTGATGCGTTCGTCGTCTGCCAGGGATTAGCACCACCAACCATAATCCGCAGAGTGCCAACTTACGCCTGTGATCCATCAACAGCATCGAAAGTCTGGTACAGAAACAGTCCCACAGCCCAACTGGCATACACCCAGGGCGGGCAATCCTGATCCAGCGTCGGATTGTACCACAATAGCGTCAAAATGTTGGCGATCACGAAGCTGAATCCACTCAAGGTAATCAGATTCGGTGCCATCCACATGGGGAAGCATTTTATCACAACGTTGGTGTAGAAGGGCTTTAACACGTAACGCGACAGCAGGGAGTGGTCGATGCCCGAGTATTTGTACTGCTTGAGATTCGGCAGCTTCTCTTGTCGCACGTACACCATGATGGCGGTTGTTATTGTCGTGCGAAGGGGGGAGAGAGCGAGGGAGGTGATGGAAGAGGGTTGAAGTTAGGTCGAGATGTTCGACTCGAGTGAAAATCAAAGTCAAATCCAAGGTCCAAGGACAGAGCGACATGCCACATGCACATCCACTTCCGGCGCGCACCAGAAATTCTTGAAAGACGCGCGACGCCAAGACTACAACGTCATTCAGCCGGAATTGCCAGGATGAAGGCGTCGCTTGTGGAATAGGGGGGGCCGAGAGATGTCTGATTTATTTATTGTTTTATTTGTTTACTTTCGTTCACTTCCGATTGATTTGGGTGGAAGGCTTGTCGCTGTCTCTCCTATTCCTTCATCTCTTGCGTCATTGATCTCTTTCACATCCAACCAGAAACTCTCTCTGGTGCAGTTTTCGTGACATTGGATGGATCCTTCCTCCTCTCTGACTTGCCTACCTCATCTCACCTAAGCACCTGATGATGGTGTACCTCCATCCCTTCTCCCCAGAGCACTCTCCCTCTTTCTTCATTTTCACTCCTCCCATAACCACCAAGTAAATCGATTGCAGTTGCAACTTCTCCAGTCTCTCCCGCCTCCTGTTCCTCTCCCCCCACTAAGCTGGCAAATGGTTGCGCGCCTCTGCTACTCATGCTCACGTCTCGGTAGGATTCCTCATTGTATGAATCGCGAGTTGATGTAAGTTGATTATTACTCTGCTACCATGAACGCTCCCAACTCCGAACCAAAATGCTGTGTCCAAATAGTGCTACCTCACGAACAACGCTTTGATAAATTACATGCTGAAAATGCCGGACCCAGACCGATCTGGCCAAATATATACATCAATCTCCCTTTCACGATCCTCCCTTTTCAAGATCCCTCTCAGGATCCTCGCTCCTCGGCCGATCTATATCCCCACTCGCAATCTCACGGGTATTCTCTGGCTTCTCTTCTACAGCGTTATAGTCACCCTCCGACGACTCGACGTCGGTAGCGTCACTAACATCACTACTAGATGAAGCTGAAGTTCGACGCTGAGACTCCGCCTCATTAACATGTTCTTCGTTTGGACTTGGTGTTGGCGCAAATTTCGAACGCTCTCGGATTGGTCCTCCATACTTATAAAAGATGAAGGGAATCGGCATGAGGAGTATTGCGACACCTCCAATCAACGAACCACCCCCTCCAACACCCAAAGCAGTGAACATCTGTTGCGTGAACAGAGGGGCTGCAGCACCTGCAGCTGAACGACAGACAGTGTTAGCTGCTAGAGCACTTGCAGCGTACATCAGATAAGAATCTGTCAGGTAGTTAAGATATGCGACGAAAATGAGGAGGATCGAAGTTCCGAGGAACACCCCAGCAAGAGTCGGCACAATCCACTAGATTGCAGTCAGTATATGTAAGTTATATATTAAAAATCAGAGGTGACATACGTGTACAGAATTGTATTCTCCGGACCATGCGAACCAAAACATGGTTATCGGGAACATGACCCCTCCAAGCATGGCAACTGAGAGACGGTCCTCTGGAACGCCTTTGTGCCCGGCCTCAAGTCTCTTCCGATCACGATGGGAGACAGCGAAGATGATCGAGCCACCAATCGCTGCACCAATAGCAGTTCCTATCAGAGGCAGCTCGCCAACACCGGAGTTCCACCCTCGCTTCTGTTGAAATACAATCGGGTAGATTGTAAACAGCATGTAAAGCAAGGCATAAACAACCGACAGATATACCGCAACTGCGAACGAGATGGGGTCGACCAAGATTTTCCAAGGTCTTGTAAGCGCCACCTTGTAGATGGCGACCAGCGACCGATCGGTCACTTCGATTGGAGCCTGAATGTTCTCGTAGCCTGGAATTTTCAGTTTTCGAAGCCGTCTAGCTTTGTTCAACAGCACGATCGGACCCAAGGTCTCTGGAATCGTGAACATGAGCAGCTCAGTGATGCCCGCAAACCACAGCATGACATAGAATATCCACCTCCAATCTTCCTTCAGCTCTAGGAAACCTCCGATGACAGGGCCCAAAGCGGGGCCAATGAATGTCATCATAGAGAAAAGTGCCATTGCATTTCCGCGCTCAACGGGTCCCCAGATATCCGCCAAAACACCAGGTGCATTTGAAAGTGGTGCGCTGGCCATTGTTCCTGTAAGGAATCGCCCGACAAGAAGAGCTCCGAAGTTGTTCGCAAATGCGCAGAGGAAATTGAAGACGAGGTAAAGTGTGAAGGAAATGTAGAAGATCCATCTTCGTCCGTAGAATTCCGACAGTGGAGCCCAGAACAGAGGACCGAAGCAGTAACCAAGGAGGAAAAGGGTTATAACCAGTCCAGCTGCTACCTGCGAGACATGGAAATGCTCTGATATCCCAACCAGTGTCCCTGACGGACCAGACGATGCAAACGTTGCATTTACAACGAGGAGAACGGATACGACTGTTATATACCATCGACGAGCGGTTGACCAGTTTTTCGGATTCTCAATGTCGTCGGGGCTGAAGTCGAGGAGTCCATCTTGGTTCCTGTGTGGTTCTGCAGACTTCTCAAGGGCATCCGATCGATATGGCTTTGCGGTTGGCCGCGACAGGAATCTTTCTATTCGGTCCTGAAAAGGTTAGCCGCAAGCTCTGGTGCTCTCCAAATCCCATTCTTGAACAACTCAAGGGACGTCAACATTGATCCCGAAAGCAACGAATCCAGGTTCGGAGAAGTGTGCGGCCCACTTAGTGCACATGATGACGCAAGACTGTTGAACTTACCATCTGGAAAAACTATCTCGATAATAACCAACACGATGAATATGACTCCAGCTAATCTAAATTCAAAGCAGGAGAAACCTTATGGGAAAGGATATATATACATAGACAAAAGAAAGGGCCCAAGTTGCGAAAGAGGGGCAATATGGCGCAAAGGAGAAGCTTGAATTTCCAAGCCACCCATGAGACGGCGAAAAAGAAAAAAGCATTATTAACAATCCGCACTGGGACCTTGAAGATCTGTGACGCATGACCCTTAGCATCTCCATTTACTACCCCATGAAGGTAAGGTTTTGATTTCTAGATCACTATTCAGAGATATGATTGGATGGACTTCGAAACTTGTCTGTGGCCGGGTAATCGGCATGTCGGCCTTAGCGGCATTACCAATGCAACGGTACCTCGGACGGGATTTAATGGAGATGAGGATGTGTGCGAAAGGCGAGCGGGATGGAAGCGGAACCTGGGAGGGTTATCTTGATTCCTGATTGGAATCTTGACACCGCCTAAAATTATCAAGTTCACGTGATATCGCGCGTGGTGAAAACAACTTGCAATGGTGGCTTTCGGACATGGTAACAGGCATACCATAGATATCTCCCATCTTCCCAGCAGTCTAACCTAGTATTCAAGCCAAACCCTCTTAGCCGTTTCTGGCCCTTCCATTACATATTTCCATACCGCAGCGTGTTGTCTATACAAAGGCCGTGATATCCAACAAATGGGCGAGGGCGAGACCAGTTCTCTAAAGGGCTGTGTGTAGGGTTTCGTAGGTTGGCTGAAGGAGAAGTGGAGGAAGGAGGGGGAAAAGCCGATAACGCAGGTGTAATAGTATATGCTAAGGGCCTGATCAAAATAAGTAAGATGGAGTATGAGATTTAGAAATACTGACTGTAGAGTGTGAGAATTTGGGGAATTGTTAAGCCATTTCTTCGACTCCCAGATCGGCCAGAAGATCTTTGTACTAATTTTGGAACGTTCCGTGCTGACTTGTAGCTTCTAGCTTGCTTGTTACCGGCGAGGGCGACGGGGTTCCTCGGTTTCATGCAGTAATCCAAGCTCGAGCCATTGCATAATCACATTAGAGCGTGACTGTAATACTTCTAGCTCTGGGGCTGCTGGTTATAGTTCCCTCCCCTTCTCGAGTCACTGCAAAGCTTCTCCGCCAGGCTTTCCAGCTCTGAAACCAACGCCTGTTGATCATCAACCTTCTTAGACGCTTCGAAATCGATCAGATATGCGCGAGATGTCTGGACCAGGAAATTGTGTTTGTTCAAATCTCCGTGGTGGATTCCATGACTGTGTAGATTTGATACCGCCGTGCGACAAAGCTGCAAATCAGTATGTACAGCATGACGTCCATCCACTTTCTGAAGTAGGAATCCGATCACCCTCTCGCCCTCGGTTACATGCCCGAGGAACTCGGGTCCGATGTCGTGCCCTTCAATCCATGAGTAAACTTGCGTTTCCTGATCGTAGTAATCTATCTCCCATGGGAATCGAGCGAACTTGACGATGACTGGGACATCGAATCTGGGTGTTGTTGCTTCATAAACGTTGGGCAACAGCATTTTAACCATGGTAAGTGAGAGATAATCAACAAATACCGAGTGCCAAGTGTGCTGGATACTGGAGAAGGTTCGTTGAATCGTCCAAGCGAAGTGAGGGGAGTTGTTATCCTCACTTTTAGCGATATGGCCAAGGTTCCATTCACCTAACGGGAGGTTCGGTAGCTTAGAGAGCAGAGCTTGAGGAAAGGTAAGATCTTCGACGTCGTAAACACCCAAATCGATAGAGATGTATTTGAAATATTTGCCATCAACGAGGACGCGATAGTAGCTTTCCAAGCCCGTATCATCAACAGATAAGTGAAGGATCTTCAAATCTTGCATTGCGGTGTTGCTGAAGGTTCTCGATGGTTTTGCTCATTGGTATTTTTTGGAACTTCGGAAGCCTTTTGATCACGTGAGGTGTAATTGCACAGAATCCATTGGATCCTTCTCTTCACATGTGTACCAAACACATGTGAAGCCAGGCAAGGATGAGATGCGCAGATAGCGGGGTGGGCGGTGACTAGGAGGGATCCTTTGTTAAGATTCATGTTGGTGGATGCCATGTTATGCACTTCTGTCGTATCGCTCTGAATTCCTGTCACTATCCTTTTGTATGTCTATTACTGTCTTTAGAATCTTCCATGGTTAGTCGATGCAATTATGACCGATTGCTATCCAATTGATGAATGTGAACTTCGACGGGTGTGACAATGTTCTGAGTTCTTTTCATCATACAATTGATTTAATATCTCAATAGACTTCATGCACTGCCGAACATGCTCCACATACCCGCTAGTAGTATAGAGCCACCTCCAATCTAGCTTTCCATCTGTTCGGTCATGAAATTTATCTCGGCATCCTGTGCAATTAAGGCCCCATTCAATCTCGCCTCTAGAACGGTCGAGCCATGGAAACCTTACCACGCACATAAAGCGATAAGGATTGCCGCCCTTTCCATCAGGGCCTTCTGTGTATGCTGGCCGTGGTGGGTTTCGAGAGCCGGCAATTCGACTCATTTGGACCTTTGCTTCATAGGAAGATATCTCCTTGGCCTGCAGTTGCGATACATATCTATACCGGAGATAGAAATTAGGAAATGCTTGCGATGGAACCAGGATTAAATGTACGTACTCTTCCATTTGCTCAACTGACTTGTGAAATCTAATCCCTGCTAGGCGTGAAGATGTCCGATCAACCAGAGATATTCGCGTTCGCCGAATCTTTTGAGTTGTGCGAGTATATGCCGGGAAGGGTAGTGGCGGTAAGAAGTTTGCCTGTCTCATAAGAGCTGAGTCCAAACGCTCTGCGAGCGTGCTTTGGTGTAAGTGGAAGAAATCGCGGGTCTTCAACGAGACAGACATAGCAAACGCGACTGCATGTCAGGAGATATAGAAATGCACCGAAACGGCCGCAGGTGACACATTCCTGAGAGCACAGTTCCGTATGAAGCTGCCGGCAAGATATTGAAGTACTGACATTTATGCTGAGGGCGGCGCGCAAGCAGTTTGATGCATACGTAATGATTTCGTTGTATTGCCAGAGCATATCAATGGCCAGTCTAGCGCGGCGATTGACACGCCGAAGTGATGTCAAGCTTTGAAGGTCAAGATCCAGCAGAATCGTCTGTAGCAGTTCGACTGGTAAGGTTTCGAGGGTGCCAAGCGTAGTGGTATCGTGCTGCTTGTCGAGACGACCATTGTCAAGAGGACAACCGCGTTCCAGATCTACAGGTTCGAGCATTGCGCCTTTAAAGCCTGTACGGTGGTGTGTCAGGTGGTGGAGGTTTGAAATGACGAAACTGCTCCTCGAATTCCATTGTTTTGACGATTGATCGACTGAGTAGTCTGTAGCAGCCAATAGTTCTTTTGAGAAATGGAAGCTCTTCTCCAACTTCGATCATTTATTGTCCTCGCTCGCTTAAAATCTGCCTACGCCAGTCTTGGTCAGAGACGCGCACCGCGTTGGAACTGGTCAATGCGTCCTGACGTAATCATGGGATTTGACGCGCTCTTCGGGGGCAGCCAGAATGGACACCCAAATATGATTTTTCAAAACAATGCTACTTTATAATTTTGAGATTTAAATAGACAGAAATCTCCTTTCCTGTTTACTCTATGGTGAAGGCAAACACCTGTGCGAACGAATGTGTCCCTTACGAACCTCCAAGAGTCAACATGGTATTTGTCTTCTCGCAGATGCAAAAATTGGGTTGCTTCCTTAACAGTTCTTGTACTCATATATAGACCAATACAAGACCTGAGCTGTCACATACGACCATAGACTGGTGAGAACTGGGCAAACTCTACGGTCTACCATACAAAGCGACTGTGAATGCACTCAACCCATCACGTGACCATTACCGCTTTCCCAGACTCTGGAACTGAGACCCTGGTTCTTATCCAACATACAAGTTAGAATAATGCATAAGAGGTACATGTCCCCCCAAGAACTAGTCCACTAGGGCTGGAAAGCTGATTGGAAGCAACAGAAACAAGCTCGTAGTATTTGCAAGTTAGACACTGGTGGACAAGCGAGAGCTGCGAGATGTTTCTTCGTCAAAGTACAAATATGAAACCTAGATCCTATTAGATCTCTACGCAGTATCTGAAGTAGTAAACAGTGTAGTCGATAGTTGAATAGGCAGAACTGAGCAAACGGGTTGCTCAAGTGGCACGTTCCACTCAAAGGTCTAAGCTCTGCCGTTACTCCCTCAACTGAGGTTATTTCTATAGCAATAAGATAATCACCGGGCCAACAACCCTAGAAAAAGGATGCGATCCCTTGTAACTCCGTTTGCTCAGTTCTGCCCGTTCAACAATCCACTACACTGGTAGTAAAAGTACCAGCTAGCTCGTGCATATTCTGTGTAGGTGGCGACGCTGCTAGTTCTCCCCAAAACTGATTTGAGCCCATAAGTTCTCCTTGCAACTAACCTGAGCCCGTCAACTCCCCCCCAACTTGAGTATACTTGCTTGCTGTTGGATAACGACGTCACGTGGCCATTTCCTCCTAATGAGACTTCACGCCGCTTGAAAATCCAAGCCCCCAAAAAGAAAATAAATAGCAGGAAAACAACTGACGCGCCAACCACGATTCCAGCCTTAGCGCATTTTGTCGGTACCACTGAAGTTCCATTCGAAGTGGTTGGCTGCGTAGTATTGTGGAGGGGAAAACACCAAGCACACAACAAGAGGGTAGCAAAGCAAGTGCCGGAGGGTAAACGTAGGAAATACCCATTTGACGAGTACTAGAGATATCACATATCTAAGGAGTACAATTTGTCAAGGAAGGGGAGAGGTATAGTTTGAATAAGAAAGAAAAGTTGTAGTGGTAAAAATCGTTGATGTCGCTGAAGGATGTTGCCCTAGAGGCTATCTTAAATACAACGAGGCAGCTCAATCACGTGACAAATGGGCTTCCGAGGTCAACCCCACCGCAGTATTAAGCATGGTAGTTGAACCGGACGCTTCACTTAGTGATGATGTTGTTGACGGAGTGGATGAGATAATTAGTAGCTCCTTCACCAGCCTTGAATCGTATCGTTACCTCATAGTCAACTATCTCGCTAGCATTTTCTATTGTGATACTAATGATTATTTTTCCGTCCAGCACTCTCGTCACCGGGAAGATCCCAGTAGTACTGCCATGATCACCTGTTCCTCCGCACGGATTTGTTTTATGGATCGTGAAAATAAATTTTGTTGCAAATCAGCTTACAATATAAGCAACCTCGATTTTACATCTTTCTTTATATCACTTTTCTAATGTCTTTGGTAGAGCTATTAAGTGCATTGATGCAAGTGCCACAAACGAAAAATTCGATACAGTTTTTGCACTGACTTTGGCTAATAAATCAATAGATCCTTGAACTCCATTCGCACCGAACGCATCACAAGTACTCCGTCTGAAACTCCAACATTGCGCTTGGATTGTTATCATTCATCTAAACCATCCTCTGATTCCGGAGCCACCTTTCGATGAAGGAGAGTAACCCGATCCATATTTGACAAGCACACTACTCGACGAAGGTTCCGAATGTCTCTGTCCCGAAGAACGAGAAACCTGCCCCTTCGTCCCAGTCTGTGCCTGCTGCGGCGGACCGGATGCCCAAACATTATGAAGAAGACTCTTCGAAGCGTACGTATTCCGCGGTAGACGATGCGGCCTCTCCCGGTACGTCGCCTGATGAGCCCTAGCTGTGACATTCTTCACGTTTTGAAGATCTTTGCCGAAGTGCTTGAGAGAGTACAGTTTGTTCACTAGTTTTGTGACGCCTGCTTCGTCGAGTACTTTGAAGTTCGTGTTGGTGTCCATGTTCATTTTGAGGATGTCCATGGTCTCCTACAAGGTATCTTGGGTTAGTCATCTGCTAGCCAGGCTTCGGCGATTCCGCACGTATCTGAGTTAATGGCTTGTTTTGAACTGGAACTTACAATGTATTCGGCCCGGTCAGCTTCGAGTGCTTTAAGCTTGATGTTGTTTCCTCCAACTGAGATCTTGTCCTTCTCGGCAGCTATCAATGAATCGATATATGCAATCGTTGCGTCATTGACGGGGGACAGGGAGTTCTTCTTTAGAAACATTCCAAACTGCGCGGCTGCCTCTTGAATCTGCTTGTGCTCTCCCAGATACTCCTGCCCTACCTTCTTGAGCTCCTTGATAGCCGTCTGACGAAGGGTGATATCGCTAGCGTTAGCGTTAAGCTGATTCTGAATTTCGCTATCTGTCACTGTAGCTGTCCTTTCCACAAGCTCATACATCACATGCTGGTGCTGCTCCCACATGTGTTTGCAACTTGGGGTTATACAAAACCCGCCGCTAAAGGCTGCGCAATTCCGAAGTCCAGGATGTGCTATACTGTCTGGTCGAACGTCTGATAAGTAACATATAGGATGACAATGGGTAATGTAGTTGGTCACCACTGTCCCGGTCCCATTCCCATCATCCTTGTACTCCACACACTCAGCAGCGGTACATACTGTCCGTGGTTTGTCCAAAGTCTTTGGGTGCAATTGGATTCTTTGCAGCTGTACACGCTTCCGCAAATTATTGCCAGTGAGTCGTTGATTCCCCAAATCCCGCTCTTGATCAGCACACAAGGCAATGTTCGCCCGAATTGTCTGCGAGATTTCCGCCATGGGTTTGGTCAACTCGGAGATCAACTCACGAGCTCCGTTGAGGCTCAGCGTGCTATTCACGGCGTGTGGCTTCTTGGAGTTGAAGTTTCGGACTAAGCGCAATGCTTCCGTTCTAGAGTTCTGCCAACTGCGACGGAAATCCTCTTCATTATCCAGGAAGACGTTGTTCTTGTAAGCAGCTAGATATCGGAAGCTTTCTGAATCGAAACAGTAGGTGGTGTGAGTAGTCAGAGAGAGACCCACATCCGGGTGGTCGGCAAGCAAGGCCTTGAGCGGTCCATAAGTGTCGCCAGGAGTATAGTTCGAGATGCGGGTATTCGTGAAACCAAACACCATATTGCCGGAAGCGCTGCGGTGTAGATGCTTAAGAAGTTCCTTCAAGCAGTAGATGAAGCTGATCGTCAGTCGAGCACTGTTTGATTTGAGTAGAATCAAGATCCCGTGTAATTCGTCGTAATTGCTCAGTGTTTGGAGAATATCAGCCATGTTCTTCCGATCATACGCTATACCACGAGTATCTCCAATGCCAGGAGTGTCGATCAATCTGATAGTCGCCGTGCCAGTTTCAACTGACTGTTGTCTTAAAGTTACTTTGAGTACTGGATGAGTTTTGTGCTTTGACTTACGTGGACAACTGTCTGTTGGGTTGCTGATGCCCCTTTGCTGCCGTCATTCTCGTCATTTCTTTGGCCAACTTTGATCTCTGTCTCTTTTATTTCGCCTTCGGGACCCTCCCGATCCATAGTTTGAGTCGAAAACGAGGAGGGTATTACCCAGGTGAGGCCATCATGTTGCTTCGCTTCTTCCAGGGTATCGAATGTCAGGTAGTTGACGAAAGCATTTATGAAAGTAGACTTTCCTACACTGAAAGGGACGATGGAGTCAGTGATATGTTAATTTAATGATAGAATGGAGTAAGTGATGCCTACCCAGTCTCACCGAGAATCAATATGTTCTGGTAGTTCGATTGATCGAGGCTTTGAAGCAGGGCATTCAGAATACCCGAATCGTATTTCTCGTATTCTGTCCCGCGGCTTGAGCCCTGTATTCCGTGCTTCGCACCATTACATTTGAAGTCGTAGTTTCGGAAGCTATTTCGGCCGCAGTCGCAGTAGAAGAACTGATCAGAGTATCCGAACTCGATCGGCGCCATACACTGCGGGCACAGCCACTCGCAGATCTCGTTCTGATCACAGCTACGACCTGGACATGGAATCTTTACAAAGCGCCTCCTGACTGGCTTCAATACATCCTCAGTCTCCAGCCCGGCTCGGCTGTACCTCGCAAAGCATTTACCAGCCAGGAAGTCTTGACTCTCAACCAAGTCCGATGCCACTTCTCTCCCATTTTCAAAGTGTCTGATGTGAGCTTTGTCGAGGCTAGCTCCGATGGAATCATTGTCAAAGATCGCTATATAGCATTTGCTCTGGTTCTGATTCTTTTGCAGCAGCTCGAGCAGTAAAGCTTGGTTCGATGCCCACGATTGCTGGTCACTCCTGGCAAGACTACTGAAGAATAGAACATAGACTTTTCCGTCCTGGTGTCGCGATATCTCGGAATTTATGTCTAGGCCATTGTACCCTATATATGTGGCACCACTTTCAACCATCTTGTCGATAAAATACACTTTCACACGTAGGGTATCATCAGTCTTGGCGATCTCGTTTGGCGATAACGGACCACGGGCATACACATTGAGAAGCGTTCGAAGTGCCTCCATCTTCGATTGGTCCTGTCGTACCTCGACTAGGAGCCGGGCGTATTTTTTCTGAAGCGTGTTTCTGGCGTCTTCGAGTTGCTGTTGCTGAGACGCAAGGGTGCCAGTGAGACTTCCAGGAAGGCACCATTTATGTGCTTTGACGAATGCTTCGTAGTCGTTCAACTTTTGCCGGGCAAAGTCAAACTTGTCGAATAGCCTTACTAGGTAGGCTAGATATTCTTGGGTCGGTTGATGGTAGACAACGGTGTTCGCTGAGTATACTCGGAGGAAGACGTTGAGCAAAGGAATCGGCAGAAGTGTGTAAAAGACTTACATTTCGAAGTTAGTTTGAGCGCTAGAGACTGCAGGTATACAGATGACAACGAAGAAGGGAGAGGCTTTGACGATTTAAATCTTCGAAATTGATATAGAGTAACAGAAAATTGGACATACCAGGATTGCCTTTACCATTGTTCACATGCTTGAGCTGCCCTGGGATAAGAGCCAGAAAGTCATATGCCTCTTGGAACTTTTGAGTCTGGCTTATTAGAATGCTATCGTCCAGAATGTCGCTAACGGCTGTGACATCAATCCGAGTCCCCTCCTCCGTTAACCAAGCAGCGCTTTCCTGTGTAATTGGACGTTGAATCTCCACCGCTTTACTGAAAGCTAGGAACTGGGCCTGGAATTGGCTTTTGCTACCATGCGAGCGAGTTCTGGCCATCACAGCGCTCTGGGCTCCCCATTCGATTTCCATGACGATATGCGTTGCATCACGATTGTCCGTAAGTGACACATTCCGACATGCTCCAACCCCTGGACTTGCTGGATCCAATCTCTCTTTCACAGTCAAAATCTGGTGATGTAAGTTTGAACATAGAACCTGGCCGCTATCTCGCTTCTCGGCAAGCATTCGACCAGCGCCTTCTGGCACCAGGAGTTCGGCAAGGATACTACCACCAAAGTCAAGACCGACATCCATCGCTTTGAAGTTGTCTTCGTTGGTGTCATTGTGAGTGGTGTTGCAGGTACTGGTGCGAACTGCTGTTTCGGACACGCTTTCACTGGGAAGTGTTCTGTCAAAGAATGATCCGGAAAGGAAGCTCTCGTTCCTTGCATCGTACAATGTTCCTATAGCTGCGATTTGCCCGAATGCCGGACGTCGTGTGAAATGGTTATCCATCGTTGAGATCTCTAGAAAGAAACTCTGAAAACTGCAAGGCGGGGCTAAAGTTCTACTCTTAAGGTGGCGGGTATCACCTTGAGTCTCTACGCCCTCTGAGCTAGCTTAGATTTACTGTAATTCACATTTTGCATTTTACTCTACCAGTATCACATCTCTCAGGGTTCGTAACATCTCATAAGCAAATGCACTTTTCCGTGAGGCAGATCGGGCGCCTGCCTGCATGAGATGTCTTTCCTGTGGTTGGCGGATGTAACTACAGCTGAAACATGTCTCAGGTCTGAACGAAGTAATGCTAGTCAAGCCTGCAGCAACATGCAGCCGTGCCAACTTTTCAGAAAACTTACAGAAATCAATGTGGTACACAGTGACCAAAGTGTGCCTTGGGCTTCAGCCCCAAATCTAGTAGGGCCATGGCAGCCTGTCTCAGCTATTTTTGCTTTGCCGTGGGGAAACAGCGAACGAGGCTCTGAGGCGCTTATCTATTGCCAGATTCTGGTGTTTCCAACCTGGCGACAATATGCGGCCACAACCACTGAGCCCCAGGTAGTTATTTCCGGATTTGAAAATAATAAAAAAAGTTCCAAGAAATCCCTGCACGCGTGACGAGGTTGACGGCTTTATCACGATCGCAAGCCATGCATTTACTTAGCCTCATGATTCATTTTGTCCGGAATGCCGAGTAATCTAATAGTTCCCACAAGACGAGAAATCTCTATCCTGCCGACAAGTCCATTGTGTCTGTGCGAAGGAATGATTTTCTTTTAAACCGCCGTCCCGAATGTCCGAAGGTACGTAGGTCTGTTTGTTGAATTACATGCCTAGAAAATATTCTGACCTGTAAAGGAAACTCAAACATACCCGACAATGAGAGAAGCGATCAGACTGTTGAGGTTCAAGTAGGACTTGGAAAGTCCATGAAGATATTCTGCGTCAACAAGATCATGCTTTGCCAAGCCTCGGGGTATTGCCAACGAAGGTGCTCCGTTTCCGAACATAAACAAGACTCGTTTGTCTCAACGGGTCTACACCTGTGAACTTCGAACTGTTCTTGCAGTGGATCAGCAATCCGCTACCACCGATCGTTTATGATCCTGATCTATTGCCCCAAGAGCCCTGGCTGTCAAACGCCGCTACTACCTGGCTCCTGGGCAAGAAACTACGGTGTTCTGAGGATTTTGATAGATATGCGCTCTCTCAATTCATCCAAAGCTGTGCCTTCATGCTTTTTGGGCCTTGGAATACGATCGAACTTGAGGCGAGCAGAGGCTCTCTCCGCCAATTTAGTGATCACTGGGTGGCGTGGAATTTCTGGCTCGCAGGTCCAGAACCGAACGAATATTCAGGGCTTCGTGCAGCTGGCAAAACATCCGCACCGCCTGTCAGAGATCCAAGAGTATACGATATTGAGCATTGGTATTCGGAATGCGGAAAGTACATGCGCCCACGATGCCTGCACGACCCTGTCTTACGTCTCGAAAAAAATGAAGAAGCCAAAAAGCCGAAGCCATTGCCACCGGCTGCATGGGGTCGCTCCCGAGAACTGAGACGAGAAGAAGTTTGTCTACCATCCAACTAAGTGTACGAAATCATGAGGACTAATACAATCAGCGTCATCGAAAGCAGGGCGACAGTTGACGTGCTGTGGCTTCCGCCCGAGGTGGTTTGAGGGTACTGGAGACTTCAAAACTTGTGAATTTGCTCACATGGGAAAGGGTTTGACTTCTCATTTACTGGATTTGATCTGAAATCGTTGTAATTATACTTGGCTCCATTGCAGTGAACACAATCTGAGATCGAGCTTGGCCAAAGAATATATCAACAATACTCGAACAACATGACATGGCTATCGTAAAAATATGTCTAATGTTGCAAACAATGTTAATCTCGTCAACTTTCTACTGCTCGACCAACCTTGCAATTACCTCAGATCCATTGACATCGACCACAAAGTTGACCATCTTCTCACTTTCCCGGATCTCTTCATCAACTTGAAGATAAACTTCGACGAGCAGATCTTCAAGCTTTCTCGCCCCCGTGATCAAGCTCCGGGCACCCAAGTCCGAATGATACTCTTCTTCGGCTAGAATACGACACACTGACGCATCTCTACGAATTTTCATCCTGACATTCCCAATGAGTTGTTCCTGTGGGCCCGGCACGAGGTTGACAGGCCCTCTAACCTTCTCCTCCAATTCAAGCAGGAACTTGTGGACGATTACTGCTTGCTCTCCCGGCGAAAAGGGTAGGAATGGAATGAATTCCGAGATCCGACCAGTTACTGGAGACTAAATCGCCAACAGTTAGTTTTCCAGTCACCATTAAAAATAATCTCGGGGTCTTTGGGAGGCTCAGCTTACTCCAAAGTGGGATAGGAAATCTTGTTTGATCGCCTTCGAAAGACTCTTCATCAGTCGTAGCTTCTCAGTTTCGTCATCATCTTCCATGATTGGCTTGTGGTGTAGTTTACAGAAGCTCTGTATGGTTGGATCTAAAGCATTCGTAGCCAATATCCAGACAGTCTTGGAACAGTCAATTGTCTTGAGATCACGGCGATCTTGGTACTCCCCTGAAATGGCGTTAGCGAGAACAGGACTAACAGAGTGGAATCATTCTACCATTGTCGAATGGTACCAACAGAGCTTGGTGTATGTCACTCGTGGTCTTTTCAAACTCGTCAAGAAACACGATGCAACGTTTCCCCTCGTTTTTCACCAAGAAATTATTCAACGGGGAACCTTGCTCAGCTCCAACATACGGATTTCGTGGACCAAACAGCTCTATCTCGCGGGTGTATGTGGTACAGTCAACAATTTCGAGATCCAAACTCATCAAGTGACCCAGCCGTCTTGCGAGCTCTGTCTTTCCGTGACCACTAGGTCCTGCAAAGACCATGACCAAGGGTCTTTTGGTCTTTACCATCATGTACGTCAGTAATTTCTGAAACAATCGATTTGTTGCCATCGTCTGGCCAATCAAGAAGTATGATATTCCAAGGAGTGCTTCAGCGTTTCTGAGCTTAGCAACTTGTCTGTGACGGCTCGAGGGTTTCTTTGCTTTGGATGCACGCTCCAAATAATAGCGCTGAGTGATATTGGCGGTTCGAGCAAGCTTAGCCCTCGCAGTAGTTGTGCACCAACATTTGGACTTATCGTGTAAGTCAATCTTCAAACTCTCATCGCTGGGGCCGTGCTCGGGAAGATCTTGGATGAAGGGCGAGTAAAATGATGCAGGAATGACTTCTGGAGCTGCACCGAGACTGAGAAGAGTTGACACTGTTAATGTAGTGTCTGTGTCGAGATTTTCGCTATTCATGATAGCAAAAGCAAGAAGAGGAACTCCTGAAGCTTCATGCACCGCTGAAACGTCCGCTCCAAATGCAATCCAGAGCCGAATCAAGGTTTCGTTATTCGTGCCCACGGCAAAGAATATCGACGGGAATCCTTTCACGGTCTTACCGATATTTCGTCGGACAACATCAGAGTCATAGTATGCCAGGTATTCCGTGACTGAACGTACATCTGCATCGTGTTGAATAGCACCAATCAAATCGTCCAGGCTGAAGCCTTCGTTTCCCTCTCCTACTCCGGGTGTCAAAGTTGGTGGCGGAGGGATCTCTGGAAGAATGAAGTCCCACTCTGGCTCTTTGATCTCTTCTATAAGATCATCGATTTGACTGCTGGTGTTGCCTGTCTCATGACCCAGTTCATCGCCTCGGTCATCAGAGTTGCTCTGTTTTTCAAGCCCATATTCGCGGATGGAGTTCATTACTGATGGGTTGACATTTGACGCGGGCAATTCTAGACCTGGAATAGGGATGGTGCCACTTTGATTCGTCTGATTGGGTGCACCCATTTCAATCGGACTTGTAGATTGAGACAGAAAGCGACTCGTATCGGTCTGTATCAATTCTTTTTTTGGTGATTCTATTGGATTCCGAGATTTGTGGTCATCAGGGGATATGAATTCGGTTTCACCACCATTGACAGGACGAGAAGGTTGCGGATTTGATTGAGGAAGACTCGAATCCCCGGAGTCCTTTGACGCCGAAAAAGGACTTCCTTCGAGATTTGGTTCTTTCCTAGCTCGAAGGTTTTGAGGCTTCTTTGGAGGTGGAGGCTTTGCCAGCGGCTGTGGTCTTAACGAAACAATTTCATCTGGCGTGGGCGTCACGAGTGTCAGGTCGTCATCAGAGCTATCGGAGGAAAAGTCGTCAAGATCGTATTGGACCCTAGGTAATTCTATCGGACCTGCTGGAACTCCGTAGAGTTTTTCGATTTCGTAACGAATCTTCGCTCCCTCGATATTATTGTTGCACTGCTGTCAAGCGAGTAAGTATTTTAAGGCAGGAAACAATACGCAAGTAGTAACAAGAACATACTCACCTTGATCAATCTTATAGCAGTCTCTGTATCACACTGGCAAGAATTCATTACATCTTGAATGTCCCTAGGTTCAGAGCCTTCGTTTCCGCCCTCACTAGTAGAAGCTGGCTTCGAAGACGACATGATCGCTTTGCAAGCCTGAACAATCCGCCTTCAAAGATTTTGGGGAATCTTAAGAGCAGGACGGCAAGAAATTTCTTCAGTTGTGTGAGGCTCTCGATCCGGCCTGTGATGTATTTGAACTTGGGAACTCTGGCGAAACTGTGGCCACAGATTTATCGAGTGTTCTCAAAATCATCTCATCCTGGAAATGCACTGTTCCAAGCGGAAGATCTACCTACAGCACCCACCAGTCTTCATGCAGGCAGACCGCGGGGCTGTTTCCGAAACCGCCTTTTTTGGGAGATGAAGGACGCCCGTCCTATTGTGAGACATGGCTTGCCGTAAACGCCCTGGCTTGATGCACCCGCAGCTACCTACCTTTATGTAGTCCGTACGTGGCACGAATGGGATAGAGCTCATCTCAGCCCCGGAATTTATTGACGGTAAATACTTTACGGGAAATAGTGGCGCTCAGCGATAAGGCTCTGCTTTCTGCCTCTTCAATTCGACAGATCTCAGAACCAAAACTTCCATTCCTAACTATCCCAAATCCTGCACCACTTGAAATATTTTTGCACACTTAGAAGCAATGACGTCTCAAGGCCGAAATCACCTTTCCTCAAATGACCCAGACTTTGGTTCTGACAGCTCTGTCTTCCTCTCCAAATCCAACAGGATGGCCCTCACCAATGACAGCATTTCGCCGCAATATCGCACGAAGAATCTAGCCGTTCAAACTCCGAGTCAAATGGACAAGCAGCAATCGCTCAGTAGCCCACCAAGTGCGAAAAGCTTGAGGTCACGAAGGATGCTGGAAGAATTAGTCGCAGAGAACTCACGCTTGAGGGCAGAAGTAGAGAAAGTTCGTTCTCAACAGGCAGCAGCACACGAGAAGATGGTTACGGATCTTGTTCAAACGAAATCGGAACTCCGAGTTAAGCAGATTCAAACTTCCGACCAGCAACAAATCATTCAAGGCCACCTCACAGAGATTGGACGACTGCAAACCGACGCCAACAATGCACTTGCGGAATTCCAAAATCTCCGACTCGCACGAATGGATGATCCAAAGTTAGCGACACTACAACAGGAAGTCTCTCAGTTGACGGCGGAAATACGAGAAAAGGACCTCAATTTGAGAGAGAAAGATCAGGTCCTGCGGGAGCGAGAATTCGATATTCGTACTATGAAGAGCCAGCTGGAAGTGCAAACCATAGCAAAGGATCGAGACTTGACTCAGAGAACAAGAGAAGACTCTCACCTTGAGACTGAGCGTGCCCGGACAGACAGCCTCCAAGCAGAAATCCAGAGCCTGAAGTCTGCACATGGCGCGGCGCTATCACAACTAGAGAACGAAAAGGCCCTGGCACAGCAATATCGGGACGAGTTGAGCCAGTCTCAAGCTGTCCGAGATGCTGCACAGCTTGCCAGAACGAACGAACAGATGCGTAGTGAGCAGTATCTTCGAGAGATAGAACAACACATCGCTGCATGCGGGCAGCTTCGCTCCCAGCTGGAAGCCCAAGAGACACGAAACCAGAGGCTTACTCAAGAATTGAACACAGTCCAGGCATCTTCTCAAAGAGGCTCGGCAGAATTGAGGGATCAAATGCAAGTACTGGAGCAGCTCGAGCGAGATCACGCCAACGATGTCACGGAGGCTCGTCAGGCGATGAACTTCTTCAAGAAGAATAGCGAGGCGACGACAAGGAAGGTCAAAGGACTCGAGGCAGAAGTCAAGAGTTTGATGCAATCTCTGGGGAACAATAGTGAAGGAGAGCTGGTTGCAGGTAATCGAAAATCTATTGTGCCGCAGGGTGGCATGTTCGAGTTCCATGGTGCACCGGGTGGGTGGCCCCGAGCCTAAGACAGAAGATTCGGCTTTGCGCAGCTCTGCCAGCCTGAGACGGAAACCGCTTGGAGACAAGCGCTTTCATTGAATATAGATGCCAATAAAGTTAGACACGAGGGAAGGAGAAGCGACCCAGAGCAGATCGCAGAATGTCGACGTCTTTCGTCTTCTGGAGGTTGTAACGATCATGGGTAGGTCTGTTTTGCTTGGTGTAGGATGGTTAGCGGAGAAATGGCTGGTTGAAGCATTTAATGAAGTAAGACTAAAGGGGGAGAAAACACTGTTACTACTCTACTCGTCAGCAATTCCTCCTGTACTCTACCTGCTTTCAGGGAATGATGATCTTGGATAACGGCCGCATCGCTCCTAAAAAACGGTCCGAGACTGCCAAGTCGCTCCTCAGCTGTGCTACCTTTGTCACTTCCTAGGTCGCCTGCCGCTATTCACACCTTTAATGATGCGGCTTGTAGGACTACCTCCTACCTCTACCCCGAAAGCTGAGTTTTTGAGTTATCCCATTGAAGATATATAGACAGTGGAATTTTTTTGGCGGTCCTGACACTTGTATTTTGACTGTGCGACAGTAAGGCTATGTGCTGGTGCGGGTGGATAGTTCTATCAACCAAGTTGGGATGATATGTTATCAGCAGGCGTGGTATCGGGAGTTTGATGTTTCTTATGTACGTAGTTGGCTTCAAAATGACTGTAGTTAAGAATAGAGATCGGTTCAACTGCATATAACGGTTGACTTGAGTGCGGAAGATCTAAGAAGTGATGGTTATAGAGATCGCGGGCGAGATTGAGATTAAGTTAGCATAGGAGCGAGGTTTTGATCTGGCTCTCACACTGATACACACAGAATCGAGATCCTGTCAAGGTCAGTCGCCTGGAAACGGGTTTTAGTCGTCTATTTCCTTGTTACTTCTTAATCTGTGCCAGTCTCTGTTTTCCCTTACACTTCTCTCAAGTAAACTTAAATCCACCTTAAGTATTATTCAAGATCTCAGCACCTTCCACGTTTGTAAGTCAATATCTGATTCCATATCAGCCTGAATCAGTCTTCTGTACATTTCCTTAATTTTGCCGTTTAGAAAACCTGCTTTGAAGTATGGCGAACTCACCTCATGTCCATCCACGTCACACTAAGCGGGCATAAGGGTACGAGTCCCTCGGAGTCCACGATCTGCTCTAGTACGTAGATCTTTGGTCCCGCCACAGTCTAGAGTATTGCGTATTTTTTTGGTACTTCGATTTTCCGACTCGGATGTGTTCCACACTCTAGATTGATGGGACGTGTATTCATCCTTTAACCAGACTTAGTTTTGATACATGGGATGAGGGGTGAGAGGAAGGCTCGTTGTACGTGATAAGTCACATGAGAGTGGAGCACCTGGATAGTACGTACCGGCCCTGCTGGGAGTTGGGGATGTACCAACAGATCAATTTTGTGGTTATATATACATATATCTCGACTCGCCAGGCCACGGTTCAGTCGGTATCAAATACATCACCATCACCATAACCAACTCTCATCGACTTCAGCACACATTTCGTCTTGATCAAAACAAAGAATCGTCTAAGATCCCCACCACCAAACAACATGCAATTCCACCTCTCCGCCATTATCGCCCTCCTCCCTTTCGTCCTCACCGCTCCAATGCCGGTACGTTCCTCTATCCCACTTTCTTGATACTTTCATTCCATCTTTACATCCCTTATCTTTACACTCTCTTCCCAATCACCATCCAAAACCCGAACCGAAAACCACAAATCCAGAATTCTAATACCAATTCATCCCAGGACCATCTCGGAGCCGAAATTCCAACTCCAACCACTCCCTCGTCAGGCGACGTATCTATCCTCCCATTCCTCAACCCCGTCACAGCACCCTCACCCTCTCTATCCGTGACGCTTCAAGGTCTCCTTTCTTTCTGTGCTTCGGGAAGTCCGGCTGCAAATCTACCCAGTTAGAACCTTTCTTTCTCTTCCCCTCCATCCTGTGGCATTCCCCCCCTCCTCATCTCCCTCATCTCCCCGTCTCCTCTTCCGATCCCCCAACAAAAACAAGGAAATAACGAACCGATCCATCTTTCCCCCATAACCAAACACGAAAGTAAACCCCACGCAAAAACGCTAACGCCCTCCTCACAGCGGTCCAACAATTCTGTACACTCCTCGCCTCTTTCGCGGGTGCTGCCGGCGGAGGGGGATTAGGTGGTGGACTCGGTGGAATTTTACCGCCTATCCCGGGACTTCCGATACCATTGCCATTGCCAGCTGGGACAGGACCTGTTGTGCCGGTTGCTTGAGAGAGAGGGGTGTGTTGAGAAGGTTCAATTGAGATGGGAATGTGGATAAAGGATGAATGTTTGAGCCTCGTTAGCGGTGAGCAGGAAGCTAGCGGGTCAAGGCACTGTGCTTTTTGGCCGGCTGGTTGTTGCTTTTGTTATTGTTGCTTTGAATCTTGGTCGACTTTAAAGAATGTGTGTAGTGGGTATTGTAAGGCGTGGTATAGAAGTTTGAGATATCCTCGAAGTTTGATTACAGTATTTTAAACCAATCAACTTCATCCTTCTTACTTGCAACAGTATCCCAAAGAGTGGCAACTCGCTTGCACATTTTAGCGCTATAATTTGAGGTGGCCGCATCGAATGCATTTCGACTATTAAAAGAATTCTAAGAAGATCAAAAGAAATTTAGAGTTTGAAATAATGCTTGTAGCTTTCTAGAACACTTTTTAGAAGTCGTGGTGGCTGAGTTGTGTTGTTGCGAAAAGGAGGTCTTCTTTCAAATGGCGCTAAAATGTGTTTATGCCACTCCATGGGATAATCTACAATATTTAGCTTGGGCCGGAACCTTCTCTCGTTTCTTGTGTTTTTGCTGCTTCTTCTGTCGAAACTGTTGGAAAATGTCTGCACTGACTTATTTATTAGATTTTTTGTAATCTTTACATTTCTTGCAAGGAAGAGTCACTAGAACCATGTTTCTTTTGATACCCTTGGTTATTTGTGCCCAGCACTATTCCTCCCCCAACGATTCTAATCTGCCTGACGAGCCTCTTATGTTTTGAGCGTGTATAACCCCGCGACTCACAATACTTCAAAAAGATAAAACATCAATAGCCAGTCAACAACTACCCATATCTGGTTGCGTGTATCTCATTGATTGCTACCCTATCTGAGTATCTGCGAACATCGCTCCTGCAGAAAGAGAAGAAAGAAAAGAGGGGAATATTCCAAATTCTCTGTATGATCAACCAGACACCTATTCTCTATGCATGATTTTATCTCGCGTCAAAACATCAGAGCCCGTAGGCCATATCCAAAGAAAACAAGGAGATGGGAGGAGGAACAGTATACCCATATTGCCAACTCAACGCCAGAAAAGCGCCATTTTACCCGCATGCGCTGAATGATAGCGTTTTAGCGCCAATCTACAGCACCTAGTTCGATCCATTCTCGAATGCCCACACCACCGAAGCCGAACATTGCTGTCTCGGTTTCGGAGCCTTGTAATGTTCGAGTGATCCAATATGCCAGTCCGCCCAGGATACCGAAACTGCTGACGACTCTGAAGACAATCTGCTGCTACGCCAGTCAGAGGTGGGACGCGCACGCGTTGGAACTGGTCAATGCGTCCTGACGTAATCATCAGATTTGCATGTTGACGCGCTCTTCGGGCAGCCAGAATTTACCACTTATATATTATTTTCAAGATAATGCTACTCTACAATTTTGAGATTCGAATAGACAGAAATCTTCTCTGCGGTTTACTTTATAGTGAAGGAAACAGTACCTGTGCGAACGAATGTGTCCCCTATAAACCTCCAGCACTCATAAGAGTGTCTGCAGACATAAAAACGCATACTTTCCAAGAGTAGCAGGGTATTTGTCTTCTCGCAGATGCACATGTTGCTTTCTCAAAAGCTATTGTAAAACTGGACTTTGGGGACTTATATATAAACTAATACAAGACTCGAACTGTCACATACGACCATAGCCTAGTGAGGACTGGGCAATCTCTTCTGTCTACTATACAACAGCTTGCGATACCTTCAGATCTTTTCTAGACTCTGAGAACCGGGTAAGCAACACACGTGATAGCTGCCGCACTCTTACGAGACCAGGGGTCCGGACGCCTGATTCTATTAAGTGGCGTCTCCATGCGGCTCTGAATGATGCTGTATACTTTAGCGAAAGTCAATATATAGACCCTAGGTCTTAAGATGTGCCCAGAAGTCCTGGACTAGGACTCCAGGTAAACGAGTCACTTTTAATTTGAGAACTTTAGTCATTGATCAACTATGATACCGGCTAGATGTTTACGCTCCTAATTTTACTAACACACTAGTTAATTCGCTTTCATGAACTTTTATTTTCACAGAATTCATGGTTCTTACAACACAATGTAATCCGTTTCGCTCCCTAGAATCTCTGTCCTAGATAATTCATTCTAAATTCACGTTGAGAAGTCACAGTTGAGCATTGTTTTTGAAGTTTCTTCAAAATTGCTCAGAACAGATCAGCTTATAACTACAGACTGGAGACCTTCTGGTTTCATGAAATGAGTTTCGGCCCAATCTCCAAAACCCCCACCTCCAGGGAGTTTCTCATCCATGTGAATATATGCACCACCTACAACAAGAAACTCTTCCATGTGAATATATGCACCACCTACAACAAGAAACTCTTGAAGTGGGCTATTCGAGGGCATCTCCTTCTGCCGCAGAATAACAGGTATGCTTGCTCCTTTCATATAAAACACCCAATCGCCAATCTTTGTACTGGGTGGAGCCCGTGCTATGATGCCTGTGTCGGTGACGATCAGGGCCATCGGTATTTCCAAAGTCCTTGCAATCTGGTCAACATTGCGCCCAAATCCTTCATATGGAAAAGGGGCGGTTGCCGCATGCAATACATCCTTGAAGCGGCTGGACTTGGAATCTAATTTTGCCCATTCCTCCAGAGTTAACGATCCAATTCTGAGTGCCGAGTTTGATCGTAACCACTTATTGATGCCGATCCATTGCTTGCCTTGCTGCGACACCGAACTTCCCCCACCAGAAATTTCGCTGAGACCTTTGCGACTCCAAAGATAATTGAGGCAAGATTGAGAATCAATGCCAGAAGCAGGCCGGCCGAGACATAGGGTGTGCAATATGGCAGCTGGCAGTCCAGAAGGGTACAGATGGGGATTTCGGCTAACGATGCTGACCTTTCCGTACTTCTGGTTGTCCACGTATGATTTTAGCCTCTTTGCGAAGGGTTCAGGGTCTGGGGGGCGAGAGCTAGTCTGGTTTACCTGGCCCAACAGGATTCCATGTGTCTGGAGTGACTTCTCATCCAGAGCTCGCTGCATCTGAACATGTGAGAACATAGGATACAAAGACCAAAATGGGATTCCAAGAGCCGTGTTAACTTCTATCCAGAGTTCTAGAGATGAAGCTTCCCACCAAGGCCACCCTCTCTTGGAATGAACTGGAATGTGTTCCGAACGTGGATCTGAGATCTTCACCACAGAAAGCAATGCTTGGGTCAAGTCGCATAGTATTTGCTCAAAACTTCGCTGATAATTTGGCATTGGGACAAGCCGTGGCCCATCAGATGTCAGACCAAGAAGAGCATAGATCTTATCTCGTTGATCGGTCGCAAGCGCGTACTGACTCCATTGAATTGCCTCGAGTAGGCTGATTTGCCGTAGATCCTTGTAGCGAATCCGAAAGTGGTCAAGTTCGGCGGCATACATGTATGATAAACAAGCCATCGGAACATTTCCCGGTTGCTGTTTCCAGTAAGCAAGAACTTTGGTGATGTGTCGCCATTCTAATGTCTGTTGACCGAAAAGTACCGTCACCTGACTGCTTGATGCAATTTCCTGAATGACCCATGCGCGCCTCCAGTACGGTAACTCAAAAAAGCCCTGAAATAATCTCCAGCGTTGGACGTCCCATTCCTTTTCGGTTTCCGTGGCACTCAGTCTGGCGTTCGATGTCATGCCAACAGCAGTGTATCTTCGACCCGGAAACCACATGTATCTCTCATTCTCAAATAGGTATTTGATGGCGTTGGCAGTATTGTCCGGGTCATCTCCAAGCCATAAGATAACGGACAAAGCTTGAGAATAGATTTGCCTCATGTTACGAATCTGAAGTCCTCGTTCTTCATCATCATTCTGATTGATGCACAACGCATCGATCCAAATGCGGATATATCCACGGGATCGCAACTGTTGGAGTGCTGCTTCAAGATTGTGGCCAACCTCGACAATAGTATTGTTGATAAGGATCTTCTTTTTGCTGCGCAGGTCGCCCCAACAATATGATAAAGCATAGTAACTTCCGGGTTCGATTAAGGTCGTGTGTTCCAGCGTGCAGCACAACTCTTTGTCGTCAGAAGCCTCCTGGATGTTGAGGAGTCGAATTTCGTATGACAAAAAATCTAATCGAGAGTACAACATTTCCAAGGACGTGCAAATTTGATACAAGAAATGCGTATAGAGAGAGATATTGCAGTATGGACAAAGCTGTCCGACACAAGTTGGGGAAATGAACAATCTTAGAAATATATACAATGGATTAAGGTCAACCTTGAAGCGATACTTCACTCTCGGAAATTCTAGCGAACTGTTACAGGCCGTTCCAAATGCCAGGGTGATGTTTCATATTGGGAACATGCAGCTGTCAGAACGGGAAGGCGCTTTCTGGTCGAGTTGCCCCCCGATCAAAGCATATGAGTCTTTGGAAGTGTTGGTTATGTGATTTGCAGCGCAACAACTGGAGTTCAATGTCATTCCTCGTAGGATTGGATGTGCTAAAGATAGAATAGAGCTGCTCTACCTTTGGCTGATCTCTGCGAAACGGAGTTGGCTATCCCTAACTAGTACAGTGAGCCCTCCCCCCCCCCCCCCCCCCCCCCCCCCTCTCCAAATCGTTGTTCCAACGCGGGGAAACTCGGCAAATTTAAACCGTGCCCGGGTTTCTGAAACTGAGCAGCCCCCTGAGAAACCCCTTGCAGCGAGGCTTTGACTTTAACAGAAAGTGCATTTTTGGAGTTTGAGGTCTGAATTGGAGAACGGTTTTTATCATTTTAAGCACTTTAAACACTTGATTAATAGTTTCAATAATCTGTTCTCCTGACACATACGACCATAGACTGGTGAGAACTGAACTATCTCCCTACGCTCGTGTGCTCTAGCATCAAGAGCTCACATAATTGAGTTAGCAAACTCTAAAATCTCTATCCAAAATCTGTATAGAGAGGTTGTATAGAGAGGAAGATTCGGGAACCAAAATCCAGGGTCCAGGATCGTAAATAGCCCTCCTGCGAGATAAGCTCGCCAATATGAACGTCCAAATTCCCGAGAATGATCTGCAAGTGTTGCAAGAAGTCTTGACTAATCGGAGCTGTCAATGTCAGCTCTGAGTTTGAAGTCTAACTCTTATTACACAGACTAAGGAGAATTGGGCTATCTCAACACTCCAGCAGCAACCCCACATCAATTCTAACCCTGATTGCATTTTTGTCGACAATAAAAAAATCTAAGTTGGCAGTTTTCTTTGTGCATCAAGATCTGAAAATCATGATCTAGAGATCCAAAATGACTAAAAAGAGATATTCACTTGGCTATCTTCACAGTAATCCATGTCCTTGAGATTCGTTTTCAAGCCCTTCAACACACAAGAAATCTGCTTTGAGTGTATGAACCTACTAATATTTTTCTTCACCCCATTTACTATTTCTCAGCTATGTAAGACTTGCGTCTGAGACTCCGGGGAGAATCGCGTGGCTAGCATTACCAAACTATATAAAACGGTGTAAACTAAATCTGGTTGGCTTGCCTCACCATAATCTATTCTATCGACCAAGTATCTCGAGAAAAACCTAAAGATGGGTAGAAATGTGAGCCTTTTGCTGAATTCGGGTCAAGATTCAGAACATATCAAGGAAGGGAGGCGAAAAAAAAAGGTCATAGGGTTAGCTTCCGACGAAGCTCCTCCATCTCGAGCTGCTGAGGATCTGATACGGACAAGCTCTGCTCTATTAATATCAATTTGTTCTTCTGGACCCATCTGACGTACTAGAAACAAAAGAATGAGTTAGCAATTAGACGTGCTTCTAGATGGGGAGAGCTGAAGGCAGCAGAAATTGACTGTAGCATTAGAGACATATGCACCTCAAAATAGTGGTACTTACGTCCTCAATCGAATCCTGAATAACATAACGCGTTATAATAACGTCTCTCTGCTGACCAATTCTATGGATTCTGTCGACCGCCTGAGCCTCCGTCATGGGATTCCATTGAGGCTCCAGAATGTGAACGTGGTTCGCTGCAGTAAGATCAACTCTGCACTGTGTTAGTTGCGGTCTTAAGCGCATGCTGTTGGACATAAGCCCCTGAAAGGATGCAAACCTACCCTTCTCCTATGCTGCCTATGCTAGCGAGCATGATCTGACAATCAGGATCATTGTTAAAAATATCAAGAGCCTGCATTCGCTTAGGAAGACTCGTCTGGCCGTCGATACGCGTGAAAGATAAGCCGCTAGTCTCAAAGGCTATTTGTACGAGGTCAAGCATCCTCGTCCAGTAGCTGAAAACAATGCTATGGGATGTTAGTGGGATGTGTCTTTTAATAGCAAAAGAAATTAGTACCTTTTGAATGGATTTGTGTTTCCGCCGGGGAGAGGCTGAGATAGTTCTGCACGGAGGTTTCGCATTAGTGCTTCCACCTTAGTTGAAGCCTTGTACTGCCTTTTGATTGATGATTTCCTTTGATGATCAACTGCTTCAAGCTGAAGCGTATTCGCTTCCTGAAGGCACTTGGGGCAGTAGTTATGCTCTGAAATCCCTGATACGTCTGTCTCGTTGGCATCGCTGCAAACACCACATATGATATGGGAACAAGGAAATTCGGTTGAACCGAGTCCTGTAGCATTTGGTTTCTCTGCAGCGGTGCCATAGATATCGCAGTTCTCTACCAAAGATGAGACCAGATTCCAGTCAGTACGCGAGGCAGTCTTCTGTTCCCACGCTGAGAGGGCTTTCGGTGGTAGCAAGTGCTGTCCGTGGTCACAGATGAGCCTTAAGATCCCGATGAGAGATAAGATTGCTTGGCTCTTGGTGGAAAGCGCTGTAGAGCTAGAAACTTTGAGAGAGTAGTCCACTGAGGAAGAAGTTTTACGTTGGAAGAATTTGTAAAGTTCTCTTTCTTCTTCACTCAGCTCGAGGGCCATGACCTTCTCGGTCTTACGAGGTAGTGCGATGCTGCTATCGCTGGACAATTTCATTCTCCGGAGGCAGGTTGCACGTACCAGATTGCGAAGCGTGCGAAGTGCGTTTCGCTGCTTCATTTTGACCGGCCGTGTAATCCACAGTTCAAAGCTTTTCTGGGTGAAGAACGGAGGGACTCTAAGGAAAGACAATAATGCGCCGAAATCTTCTAATCGATTTTGAATAGGCGTCCCTGTGAGGCACCAACGACTTTGGGCACGGATATCGCATACTGCTTGAAATACTTTCGTGGCCCTATTTCGTATTGTATGTGCTACACCAGAAATCATAGGTGTCAGCGACTGTCAAACCAGTTCTCATAACTGTAACTTACCTTCGTCTAAGACGACTCTACCCCATGAGTGTCCAAACAAAGGGCCGTTGGCCTGCCACTCAGACCTGAGAGTATCATAGGTAGTGAGAATCACATCCTGAGAATCCCAATTTTCTAAGGTTTGATGTCTGATGGAACCATGATAGATGATATGGCGTAATGATCCAGGCGTTATATGTCTGGAGTACAGTAAGCTTTATTCCAAATCAGCTGCTTTATTGGGACCTCACGTCTCGATTTGCTTCTGCCATTGGTGTATAGCTATCGGTGATTAGCTCTCTGGCAAACACAAGCTCTAGTGGCTATGGAAGCTCTCTCACTAGATTTGGGAGTCACAATCAGGGACTGTCGATGTCTGTAGTTCTCGGCAGCCGGTGGGGCATAGGATTTAGCGTCGAGGGCATCAAGGTTCCAACAAACCAGGGCCAAAGTTGTTAAAGTCTTCCCGAGACCCATGTCCTTAGCGATGTTAGATGCGTACTGATTCTCGAAGGGATGGAAACCCGGCTCACGTCTGCAAGAATGCCACCACAATATGAGTCTGGGTTGCCCTCTTCGCATTTCCCAGAAATAACATGACGATACCTGATATTAAATCGTTAGTGATTCAGCGCTAGGTTGTTATACGGGGTCTGGTTCCGAGGATTGCCGCACCTCTCCTGTCCGGCTCCATTTGTGATCTTTGTCCAGAGAGTCGGGAACTTGCAGCGATCCAGACGGGCAAACTCTTTCTCAACCATGAATGCAAGCGCTGTAAGTTGATGACTGTCTTTCCTTTAGCGTCGATTATATAAGAAGAGTGAGTATACTGACTCTTTTAATAATGTCTGCACACGTGGACTTTGCTGAATCCCACTAATGTCGAATGTCCTGGTTTCCGTCTGAAATATCTGCAGTATTCGATCTTTTTCAGATTCACTCAGAATACCAGCGACCATTGGGCTGCGTTCATTATGGAGAATTGCAAGTTCAGATATCTCTGGCATAGAGGTGCCTGGTCGAAGAAGATATTGAGGATTTGTGTATGGCACCCGGGGATCCATTTGATCGGAATAGGGGTCTTGTAGAAATAGATTGCCTTGCGAGAGCGCCTTTGCAACCTCACCTTGCTCTGACGAAAAGCCATAAACCAAAACCCAAATTGGCTGCTGGGAGTACGTGGTACTGTTGTCCGGGTCTCTACCACGTTGATGCTCCGCTGGTACTGGCGTCGTCGTCAACGTCACTCGGTATCTCTGTGTTAGCTCGCCCAATAGCGGTGCCACGAGGATGCCGACATGTTTCGCTCGCTTGGTTGCAGATAACTTCAAGAGCGGTCCATCTGGTTCCACCAGCAGTTGTTGCCAGTTGTTGTAAAAAGACGTGCGAATCGTACCAGTGAGTTCAAGCTAAGAAGAGTCAGCGAGTAGACTAGTCAAGACAAGTCAATCTAATCAGATTCCTACCCTTCCAAAACAAGTATCATACAGGATTGGGGAAGGACTTTCTGTCGCGGAGTTCCCCCCTCTCCTTCTGAGCAACCCTTTAACGACTCTGGGATCGAGGAAACAGGCGAAGTAGAGCTAGTGCCTCCACGGTATAATGTGTCTACATCCTCCTGTGGTGACGTGACTGGAGCATCTCTCCTCAATCGTGAAGCCACCGAGGAAGTACTGGGAGCCGATGCGACGAGTAGAGGACTCTCAGACTTTGCTCGACGCCTCTTTTGGCTACTCGTATTCCCTGTTACGTGCACACCCCGGACACATGCACACCCATTTCCCCACTAAAATACTACTTTTTTATACTGCAATAATATCTGTTACTATTAATGTAATTTTGTAATTTGAACATAATTTGAACATAGGATTATAATAATATTAAATTAAAGACTTTAAATATATTGTCTTATTTTATTTTAGTACGTAATTTAAAGCTAAAAACGAGTGATTTTAATAGTTAATATAACTATTATAATAAAACCGAATTTAAAGATACTAGTAGAAAATTATTAATAAAAAATCTTTACAAAATGAATTTAAGCACTTCTGATTAAATATATTTGTAATTAAGTACCGTTTAACAATATTATAATTTTTTAATTCTTAATTTTTGAAAATGTTAATTTTATTTAATATATTTTGATTTTATTTATAAGAAAGAAGAAAAAAACCCATTTTTGACTTATTTGTAATTATATTAACGTAACATTTAAGTTTAAGTTATTATGTATAATTAATTAAAAACTTGATTATTTTCTATACTAGCATATTAAATTACTAAAGTATTCCAATTCAACTTTAATATAAAAGACTTAAAAAAGTATAATTATAAACATACTAAATTTAATTACTTATATAAGTAAATCAATTATATATTTATTTTATTTTATTATATAGTATAAAGTAGTTGTTTATTTATAATACTTTTAAAGTGAGGTATTTTGGTGGGGAGTTAGGTGTGCATGTGTCCGGGGTGTGCACGTAAAAGGGAATACGAGTACAGAGCAGGATCATTTATAACATAGCACTATTAAGACGCATCCCCAACTTCCGGACCCTTCCAGCGAATTGCACTATATAGCCCCGATGATTTCGGCGCTATATCGCAGAACCGAACAGTCACAACCGTGACAGCTAACGGCGGGGGCGCGAACACAATAGGTGTATTCCCCACTTAATACTCAAACGCTTACGCTAGTATCCCAGCGTAATCTTTACTACCTCTCACACCCCTTAATCCACGAGCTACACATCCCGGTTCTAAGCTATGTATTTCCTACTACTAATAGTATCCACACCTCTCGTCTCTTAGTCTGAAAATCGACGATTTCTCAAGAGGGTATAATAAAACTATACCTTCCCAAGAAAGAGACACGCATATCCACACGGGCGAATTCCCGGCCACGGCAGCAGCAGCGGCAATGCTCCTCCGAGGCGGCAGTGGCGGATCCACAGCAGCACGAAGACGCAGTCAAGACTAGGGCGTAACGACTGAAGCCCTCCGCGCTTAACGACCTCGTATCGCATCAGGACCTATACCTATTAAACCCGCGGAGTAAAGTCCTCGCGGGTTAAGCATGCGAGGTCCCACGAGCCCGAACTCATTTTTAAGGACGGGGAGTGCGGCGAGAGAGAGGACTAAAGAGAGGAATGGTAATAGGAACGGGAGTCCGGAGTAGGCTATTCCGCCAAGGAGTCCGTTGAGGAGTAAGCGGATTAAGGGCGATAATAGCGTACCGAGGTATCAGCTTATGAATGAAGTTGTAAGTGATAATGTGCCGATCTTGCATAGCCCTGGTTTAAGGCAGGGGAGGGCGAGGAGGGAATCGGTCAAGGAGTGATTGATCAGGCATAGTATCATGGATTATGAAATTAAAATGGAATCTCTATTTGGGATGGGGTGAAGTGGCGTTTTTGGGTCTTGGATATTGGTTTTGGGAAATTGCGGACGATGGGGAGTTGAATTTGCTTGAGATACCCATCTTTTGACTGAACTTTCAAATATGAGAAATAACATTCATTCGCCTACACGCTCGCTAAAGCTATATATATTTTCCTCCTCCGTGATCATAACAACAAGAAGTACGGTTGTATCTTAGTGTCGGCGGCCACCACCCGCTTCCTAGATGAACAGTACCTAAGTAGTGAGTTACATGGGAAAATTGTACGATTCTTCATCACGTATTCCCAGATTATTCGGAAGTCTAGCTAACTAGCTAACTAATCGGTGGCCATTTTGAATTTCTCGAGATTCGATGACTGTTATCACCCACCTCCCTATTGTCATTTCTTTCGGGCTTAAGTGAAATACTCCACGGTCCACTTTTTTGGACCAAATTAGCTTAGAAATATTTCAGCATACCAAAATTTTAACATGATCTGATGAGTTCCTGGTTCACGCACGCTGACTTTTAGAGCAACATTTACAGTGTCCCCCACAGCACAAGAAAGCGACCCATTCTTTATCAGGGCTTCTTCCCTGTTGAAAGTAGCGTTTCCTGTCTCTGACAACTTCCTCATTTATAGATTATTTTAATAAAGCTAATTTCAGTTCAACCTTCGACCTCGGACTAGGTGATTTATTTGGAATATACAAATTCACTGCTGCAGTGCTGAGGTATCAAGGCTGTTTGTACGTCTGCACAGAGCTTTATATATGGGGCTGGACATGGGCAGTATTGGAACAGAGAGTCTCTCGGTCTTGGAGAACATGTCCTCGTAAGGGAGAGGGGAGGCGGAGGCTGTGGCATTAAAGAGTAACGGAAATGATGCTCGATTTTTGGTTTCGTACTTCCCTTAGCGGACTCACGCATTGGTAGAGATAACTGATCTGGTTTTAGTTGAGCAGTGAATCATGTTTTCTTGTTCGATCACTTCCGTCGATGGTATGATATAAGGTCCTGTTCTGCTGTCATTTCTAGTCTTGCTGTTGATCGTGAACACCCATTTTTAATCCCGGTTAATATACAATTTAGTTCTCTGCATCCATTGCTTCTGTTGCAATTAAAAAGCCACTTCTGGCAGTGGCTTGGCTCCCCGGCAGTAGCTTGGTAGCTTGATGATATGTGATTATCTCGCAGGGGTTAGCATCCGACTCATGCCAAAACAGTAATTGCTGGTCTACGTTTTGCCTTTCAAGCGAACGAGTACTCCAGTCAGCTCTTTATAGAATCTTGTTAATCTATGGCTGAGAATTGATTGCACAGATTTAAGTTGCAAAAGAGAAAACTCTACATCGTACCTATAAGGGAAGCCCATCAGACCAGACTTGTCACAGGATTGAGTAATGAACGACACAGTTTGAATCTCCTGGATTAGAAGGTGAAAGATGTAGGGTAGAAATGGTAAATAGCAAGAAGACTCAGCAGTTTACGGAGAACTACCACCACGAACTCCCTGCATTTGTAGTGCTTAAGGGTGCGGACATGACGCACCGAACTTGACATCAAAATCCAAAGATCCTTTCCAATTGAGATTTTCGAAGCTATTTCCTATCTGCCATATCAAGCAAAATAGACACAGACTTTCAAATAACCAAAGGTACAAACTCTCGTTGTTCAGTTATCCCTCGCTGTCAATCTGATATCAATTATCAACTCGTCCACAACCCACACCCCCTAAACACCATCCAGCACCGTCCCCAACTCCCCGACCCACCCCAACCTGCACTCACCAAATATCTCCCCTCCAACACCCAACTCCCTCCCCCCCTCTAGCAAAATCGTCCTCACAATAATCCTCTCCCCCATAATCTCTTGCTGATGAAAAACATGACTCGTACAATTCCCACAATAAAAACACCTAACCTCCTTCCCCGAATCGCCCTTATAGACATATACTTTCATCTTCTCCTCGCCCTCCAAGATCCTTAGATCTTTCCGATAAATAATAGTGTTAAGTGAGTACGGCCCCCACCAAGTTTCTGGCACGTGTTGCAGTGGCAGAGGATATGTTTCGCATCTGAGTTTGAGAGGATGGCAGTCCATTTTATGGATTGGCAGTGGCAGGAACCGGTGTATGATTTTGAGATCGCGGGAGCAGTGGGTGTGGGCCCGAAGAGGACTTTGTCGTGGATGTCTAGGACGACGGAATCTTTGATGAGAGGTTTTGCGGCGGCGGAGAAGGCGGCGTGGATGGGGTCTTCGAGGAGGTAGTAGTCGAGGTCGGATTGGGTGGCGAATTCGAGGATGAAGCCGTGGGTTAGGCCATTGGAGTAGGGTTCCCAGGATTGGTTCTTGCCTGTGCTTGAACTTAGCGTTCGTTTAATTAATCTAGAAGGAATGGGTGGTGGAGCAATTCAGGGAGGCTCTGGGAGGATTGAGTACCAGCTTTCATGGAAACCATGTATGGATTCCCTTCTTTATTGAGACATGTCTTGGGCAATTGCAGGAAGACATCGAAATGCGCTTGTAAGTCCGTCCAAGTGATATCTGATTTGTAGTTGAACAACACGATATGCGTGATCAAAGGCCTTGGGGAGGGAAGTGAAATGTCTCCCATTTTGTTGTTTAATTCACTGTAGTTTTAATGGAGGAAAAAGAATCAACAGTCAATAGAAAGGAATAAGAGAAAAATAAATAAATAAAATATTGGTCATTGGAAACATTGAAGGAAGACGCGCCGAGACTATTTCGGCGTTTGATGGAAGGATTGGACATCTGGGGAAGGCGAAACTACTGTAACCCAGGAATGGAAATTTCCTCTTTTAGACATGGGATGAGGCGAGAGTTGCCGTTCTCAGCGGCGGGGAAAACGCGGGGTTAGAAAGTGGGGTGGAATACTGAATGAGGTAGTGGCCGGTGTTGGCGAGTCGCCGGAGTGCGAAGTTGTCGCGTTTCTACTCACAACCGTCTGATTAATTCTTATAGAAAAAAGGCAAAAAGACTTAATAGCTATTTTTGGAGTATCGATAAAGACGGATTAGATTTTGATTCATTTTGTGTTGCGAAAATTCGTGTTCCGCACGTGCCTCAATCGGCCACTTAATTCTCATACGTACGGGTAGCCAATACAGACCTCGGGACGAATAAATTTCATAGATTTGTCTCCCTTAAATTATTCCTTCAGATAGTACGTAAGATGACATGCAATCTTTGTAAATGTTGCCAAAGCTATTGTTGTTGCCAATTATTCCATTCTTTGGAAGAACCTTACTAAAGACTTGTGTATAACAACAATCAACATCGACCTCTCACTCTACCACAGTAATTCGGTTGAGAATTTGATGGGGAGATAGACTAAAGAGATTGAAAATCTTCTTAAAGGTGAAGGGGAAGCGAGACATGGATGAAGAAGATATCTGCGGTGTGATGTTTTTCTGGCATAAAAAAATCCCCCGCCGAGCTTTCTAGTGACTTTTATAAGGCCTCATTGAAGTAAGATCTTGGAAGGCAATAAAATCTGAGAACCAGTAAAATTTTGCCATGAAACTAAATTGATCATTTTCCAAACCATCAATTGAACAAGTCTGCGGCCACTAGTAGTTGCTGCTCAGAAACGCGTATATAAATTATAAGCTGGAGCTGCGGAAAGCGCGGTTCAAAGGAACTTCATGTACTTCAGAGACAGCCATGGAGCAGGACCCCGAGCTGCCTGGGAAAAATCTGCATTGTTTCCGATTGCGAGCCGAAAGCCAATCGTTTCGTTCATTGAAGTTAATTGGGTGGTCGTCTGAAATGTCGGGAGCTTTGGATTTGCATACCTGGTGTCCTACACTGTTGCCATTTTTCAGGCTGCTGTGGTTGACTACTGTTTGCTGGTAGTACTAACTCCTTGATTTTAAATTTCAAACAGCTTTAAGTCATGATGTCTAGAAAACAGAAAAAGAGTTGTATATATCTGAGACAATAGAAGATTTAGATGAACGGTTGAAGGTTCACTGCTCGTCAGCATCGCATGCCCATTGATATCGCCGATTTGCTAATTTAGTGAAGAACCCCCCAAACCCCCCAACCCCCCCAAAAGAAACCAAGGAGTAATAGATACTGGTGAAAGCAGCTATTGGGAACTAGCCCACAGAAAAAATCGAGTTCAACCATCATGCCTTGCTCTCTTGTGCATACTGAGCAGGAGTCTTGAGCTCCGCAGGACCATCAGCACCTTCTTGTCTCCCAGCCGGAGTCAAGTCCAAGAAAACATAGGTCCCCGCCAAATTGTCCAAGCGTGAATAACTCGAATACGTATGATAGACCTGGTCATCAACCAGCTTGAACACACTCAGCCCTGGCTGCTCGCCACTCATGCCCTGCTTGGGCTCAAAGTTATACTCCACCGGAACTACCTTCTCGTCTAGTGTGACGTGGAAGTCGTAGTTGAAGTCCGTCCCAAGACTGCTGACCCATGGAAAACCCCAAAAGTTCTTCTCTTTCCACGCAGTGATCTTCTCGATCGGCGCACGAGAGACGACGACCAGTGCTGTGTCTTTCTGGGCGAGGTGTCGCAGGTCTGGGAAGTTCGCTGCCATAAAAGCGCAGCCTTGACAACCTTCTTCGGCGGTGGGCTCGAACATGTAGTGGTAGATGATCAGCTGTGATTTGGTGCCGAAGAGATCTTTCAGGGTGATTGGGCCGTCGGGGCTTTCGAATGTGTAGTCTTTGGTTATGGGGACCATTGGGAGGGCACGACGCTCAGCTGCGATTGATGCAGAAAGCTCATTGAGTTTGGTTTCTTTGGATAGGAGGGCGAGACGGGCTGCGCGCCACTCTGAGGAAGTTCCAATCTAAGGTTTTGTCAGCTTGTGAATACCTCTTCGCGATGAGGGGCGTTAACCTTGCAAGCCATGGTGAGTGGGAAAAGGTGTGACTTCTTTGTGGTAGATTATAATACAAATCCGTGGACTGCAGTGAGAGAAAACAAGACTGTTGACAGATTGAAAAATATCCGACCCGAAGTGTGGTGATTCAGCACTTTTATATTCCATGAGGGCAGCACTGAAGTCTAGTCGGAATTGAATTCGTCCGTCTTATCAATTTACCTCCCAACTTAGGATATCAATGGCCACACAGCATATATCTAGCAAGGTTTAAGAAACTCTACGTGAATGGATGCGACCATATCTAACTTATCACACCGCGAGATCAACGCCTGATCACCTGGGTGGCTTATGCACTGATGAGGGGTCGATGCAGATTTTCAGGCAGCAACGCACCAAAGAGAAAAGTCGGATATTGCATCTAATAGTTTGGTTTCAGACTCCAGGCATCCCTCCAGGCATCCTTCCAGTCATTCGGATGTGTCGATGGAGGGTGGCGATTGGGCATTCATTTGTCTTGAGACAGAAATGATTTGTGGGGTCGTTGAGTTACATTCAACAGAAGTGGAAGTATTTTTACGATATCTATCCCCCGTACTGCCATAAACACATGGTGCTGCGCATATGCACTGAAAGGAGGTGCTGTAGGGCCTGCATTTACAGGGGCCTTTAGCGTCTGCTCGGGGCAATATCAAAATATCAATAAACCCTTGTTTCCTCCCCTAAATCATCCACTTTCAAATGAATACAACATGTTAAAACTAGTAATTAAAAACACAACAAAGGAGATAACTACTTTCAACTATATATATAATAAATTATAGATAATATACCTGAAAACAACACTTTTAGATGTCCCAGCCTGAATTTTGATGTTCCTCGCGTAAATAAGCTATCCCTGGCTTAATTTACAATGCCTTTAGCGTCTACCTTCAGGCGTGTTTCTGGTGGCAGCACGGGGGATAAAGACGCGAGATAGCGACAGTCTTTGGTGCTGAACACGCTGTATTTTTCGCCGTAAGTATCTCCTCGATTGAGGTGCAATGAGTATCACGCCACGGCGTCGGCTTTCCTTGGATCTCTCAAAATCCCTCACGCTTACATGAATCAAATTCTCTTCTAATCGCTTGAATCATCTTGAGTTTTTCTGGCTTTGCTTCAAGCAGCAGTCGTAAGGTTCTGTGACTGCTGTCAGACATGTAATCCACGACCCCCCCTTCATCTACGAGGTTTTGTGCGGTAAAACAGTCCTATAGCTGGGAAAGTTGTATGCATTTATCAGTACTATTAGTGAGCTATTCCATTGAGAAGGAGCAAATGAAATAGACAATTCAATTCCAGCTCGATTAATCTCCTTAGCCAGGAGATTTGTCAATAAGGCATGGGATTAGGCGAGATTTGGACGATGAAAAGAGTTAGCGAGGGGTTTCCGTATTAACCCGAGAATTGTCATCGAGAACCCTTAATTGTTGAGTGAGAATCAATACAGAACTTAATGATAGGTTGATCGTGGCAAGAGAGACCCCGCGATTCTTTTCTCGAGAGAATGATTGCAGATTTTAGGAGAAGGCTAGGAATGTCTTGTTGGGCCATCAGAGATGAGAGCTCGAGGGAAAGCGGTGCTTTGCACCCGAAAAGTAACTCGTTGGCAAATTGTTACTTATTAGAAACTCTTAGTGTATAGTCAAACACCAATGATTTCGTAATAGACATATCCTTCTGGGCCATATTTCTAATTTTCTAGCTCGAAACTCTGCCTCGATCTCTGGTCCTCTAGAGAATTAGCTAAAAAGAGACAGGACAATCTTTCATAAAGAGAACATAGGGTCATATGAATGGCATAGATCTCTGAGAGAATTGAGACATAAACGAATGTGGCAATGTATTCACTGTCGAGGGTAATTCTGGTGCGCAGAAGCATCGGCAAATTACCTGCCCAGTTCGTAATTGGAATCGATCAGATAGATATATTCGCGTCGAGAACTCCATGGTTCTCATGACACCTATTTTATGCCTGCTCTATGAAGCTCCACTTAAAATTATTCGTGCTCGGAGTCACTCGGAAACATGAGTGTCACCAACAGTGGGTCTTTAAATGTCATAGGAAATTCCCGCATACTTTGGGATCTACGAACCAAAACCTTGAGTTTTGAATTTTATGATTACCCCAGTAAAACCGACACTTTTCGCTCAGTTTTTGTTGGATTGGGGAAATACTTTTTGGCCAAGGTGATACATTAGGCCTGTTGAGTCCCTCCATCAGTATTCAGCATTGAGCTCGTCACGTGGTCTCCTCCCAACACCAAAAGACCTGGAAGCTTCTCAGCCGTTGTCATCTTCACCAGTTTTTATATTTTCTTGGAAGAGTTCTGCCTCACATTGCATATTTCGATATTGCATAGCTGCGTTCAAAGAGGAGTGAAGTTTAGTCGATCGACACGGTGGCTCGGTTCCGTATTGTTTTACTTTTCGCATAAACTTAATCTAAATTGGGTCAAGGATGTGTTGATTCATACCCTCAAATAAACTTCGCGAATGCTTAAACCATCATCACTCGTCATCCACGGTAAATGCGGAGATTTATTCAGGAACTCTAACACGCCATTACATATGTATCCAGTCTCCTAGCCAGAACAGTATAAAGCCATCTGCTACCGCATATTTTTCCCATATCGTCTCAAGTGTACCCATCACATTCATTTACCACAAGTGCTCTTATAAATAATAATGCATCTTTCTATTCTCGCTCTCTTTATTGCCTCGGTATCAGCTAGTGTATTACCGAAATGCCAAGCGACTCCCTCTCCAATATACATTCAAATCGCACTAGCATAACTAGCAACGTCTACTACAACCCTGGAAGTTCCAACTCGACTACCACGAATCCGTTTTCATAGGCGATATCTAATAGGATGACATCGTCTTCTTAGACACCGCTATATATTATCGAGGTCAACGATATAAAGGATATCTCGGCAGCTATTAAAATCATCGGCTCGACTAAGACACCTTTCGCTGTAAAGTCAGCGGGATATACTTCAAATCCTGGGTTCTTTAGTATAACGGGCGTTTATATTTCGCTAGAGAAATTCAAGATAGTGAATCTGGCTGAAGATAAACGGACTGTTGAAATTAGATTAGGAAATATAAGCACTTTCTTATATATGCAGTCGTCGCATGCCAGATTCGGAATCTCTCTGACTTATTATATTTCTAGTCGTTTACTGCAGTCTACCAAGCTCTTAATAGAATAGGAGTGAGCGTTCTCGGAGCACGAGCGGATGGCCCCGGAACAGGTAGTATCACTCTCTTATATGGCTACTCTTAGTACACGAATCAATACGGACTTGGCTGCGACACCGTAGTATCCTACGAAATAGTTCTTCCAGACGGGAAAATCGTCACCGCATCCAAATCCAGCGAACCCGATCTTTTCTTTGCTCTGAGAGGTGGATTGAACAGATTCGGTATCGTCACCAAGATTGTCTTTAAGGTAAGAGAATTACCCGACTATGCTTCCCTACTGAAATCTTTTAGAACTGATAATGCCCCTTTTACAGACCGTTCTACAGCCTGGGAAAATCTACGGCGGAGTTCCATTCTTCGGCCCAACAGCCGTACCTACCATTTTGAAAGCGACTCAAAATTTCCACGTCAACAGCCGCGATCCAAAAGCATCCGTGGTTCTAACACTAGGCGGTGGTTCCCTCCTAGGCGCCATCCTCCTTTCCTTTTACGACGGCGAAACCAGCCCGAAAGATTTCTATGTCTTTAATGGCATTATTCCCACTTTTCTACTTTAGCCACACAAGATTACAGCGAGATAATCGGAGGAACGCTTACGTCTTTCCAGGCGAGGAATCGTAGAGCTTTTGCATCATTTTCGACGACGACACTTACTAAAACATTCATGGAAGCCGTTGTCAACGAGACAACATATTGGACACAGTTCACGGTGGCGTATAGTGGTAGGCTATTGCAGTATAATGTCGAGCCTTTCCATGCTTATGGGAAATATGCGAAGGATTCAGCATATCCGCATAAAGATTCGCCGCTGCCGCTGAATATTTACTTTGCGTGGAGTGCGGAAGCGAATAATGCATTTTGGAATGATGCGATTCAGAAGAGTCTGGCTCAGCTTAAGGCTGTGGCGAGAGAAGAGGGTATTTTGACTGAGGGGAGTGTGTATCCGGGGTACGCTTATGGTACGACGACGGGGGATCAGTTGTATGGGGCGACGAATGCTGCGAGATTGAGGTGTATTCGAGGGAGGTATGATCCTCATGGTGTTATGTTGCTTGCTGGGGGTTTTTAATATCTGAGCTTGGGTTGGTAAAGGGGTGTTGGAGGATCGACATTTGCGCTGTGGCGGAAGGTAGCCGCTGTTTTAATTATATTCAACCAATACTTTTAATAGCTAAGCCGATTGCTACTCAAAGATCATTCTTATGCCAATATTGATGCCTTAATGTTATTAAACAAAGTACCACTGTCATATGAACGGTCGCTGTCACGTCTAAGACTGGCCTGTCTTGTGTTTCAGTACGTTAAGAAGAGCATTATTCTATCTTCATAGCAAAGTTCCTTATTATTATCAAATATATGAACATTTGAAATCGAACCTCGTAAAATGCAGCAATCGTGATTCAACGTACCGCAGATTTCATATAAAGAAGTAAAATCTAGTCAAACGACTCCTATGCCAAAAGACTCACTACCATGAACAGCTCTTTTATACACCAAAAGCCCAAAGGGCTAGAAACTACGTAGAGCTGCAAGTACGTCCCCTTATTTCAAGAGGTATGTTCTTTGTTATTATTATTATAGTAGTTGAATATAACTTTTTTCTTCTTCGTCTTAAGGTCGGTTAGTAAGCTCGCCGCTTTTACTTAGGCGCTAATCACTCTCGGCTTACTCTCTTTTTACTTAGCTCACTTGAGTAGCCTAAGTAACCTGAGTAGTACTTACTTCTTATTTACGTATTTGATTTTTAATTAAGCTATATATGGACTAGGGCTTTTTTTTTTATTTTTGTTAAGTTATAGCGATAATTTAAGAAGCTTAAATAAGCCCTCAAGAATCCTGAACTAGACTTTTGTAAAAACAGATTCACATTATATTATAGTAATAAGAATAAGTATTGTGGGAGGGACGAACCTCAAATCCATATAATAAGAGGGTAGCATGTAGCGAGTGGCTAGAGGTTTCCCTAGCTTTGTAAAATAACAGATTGATTAAATCTAAAGAAATCACATATCTGAAGAATACGAATTGGTAAAATATGGGAGGGGAAGAAGTTCTATTAAACAGAATATATGTGGTGTTGCTTGTTGTTGTGTTGTTGTTGAGTGTTGGCTCCTTATATGTGCGAAGGACCAGCGCAGTCATGTGATAAAAAGGAAATCAGGGGCTGTCCCTACTATAGTATATAAATAAAGAAACTTAAGTAGACTAAGAGGCATATTAGATAATTTACTAGCTAGGAAGATTGATGAGCCGCAATGAGAGTTGGCGGGGAATGGGGTTGTGGATGCGGTGCATTTGGTGGAGTTGGATGGGTTGGATCAGTAGTCGTATCTTGCAAGGATAGGAAAGGTTGGATATCAGGCTGAGACTTAGGTTATGTGATGGCGCTTTGAGGGCATAGGGACCCCGTAAGAAGGCATATAGATGGCGTCCCCCCGTCTCGAAATACAAGTGTTCTGCGATTTTTTTGCATACATTTCGCTCTTTGTTACATTCCTTGATCTCGGCAAACAGCCTCATTTTTTTTTTACGACGGTACGCCCTCATCATGCAGAGCGACAGCCACCACGAGGCTTGGACCAACGCGATGGATCCTTATACCCAACTCAGCCAGTCATCTTACCCTGATGTGTTTGAGGGTGGTGCTTGGGGTGGGTAAGTTTTTATTTTTATTTTTTTAACTGGGCTAACGGTCACCGCGTAGACATGACTTGAACTTTGACTCCAACGAAGTTAGAACAGCGACCTTCCATAATCTCAATGTCTTTGGAACTGGTCAAGCTCCTGATACCCAGCCTCTGGCACGTCCGATCAACTCTTCGCATGGCCAAGCACGAAATTTTATCTCATCATTGGATTTCGATGATGGTCAAGATTACCTACAATTCAGAGGTTTTGAGAATAGCACCTGATTTGCTGTAGCAACAGCTGAATTTCCACTCGCCGATGTCGCCTACCTGAATCTCACCTCGCCCAATTACCACGCTGTGGCGCCAGCCACTGCTCTCCGTTGTTCTCCAGACGCACATCCGAGACAAGAACCGCTCTGGTAGGCATTCAAAATATTGAAAATTGAAGGTCAATGAATCGGCGTCTGAGTTTCTGCAACTCCTCTCGACATACCTTCCCTCATATGTTATCGCCCCTGAATTAGCCGAGTTGTCGCTTAGTCTTTATTTTAGGGGAATCCATGTGCGTATTAGCGTAGAACATTTGCAGCATTTTGTCAATGTCGCCAAGTGAGAAAATGTATGGAAGTCGCCGATATCATATTCCAGCCTGTTCTGCTGGCAATCCCCAATGGCCATCGCCATCGCCGATTGTGTCCTCGTTATCACGGAACATACCGATGTCTCGGCTCAGCCACCCCCCATGCAACTCAAAGTAAGGCTGCACAAGATAAATGGCGCTCGAGGCAGATATAAAGAGACAAAGAAACCCCATGAAAGCTTGTGCAGTATGCCTTTTGCACATCTGTTTCGTTCCCCAGTTCACCTGAAAGGAAGCTCCGATTGTTGCCGCGCTTGGAGTTGAGCTTCAAAATGCGTCCATCATTGAGAATTCTTTCCCTATTCTTTGTACCTCCGAGCCTCGTCTGTAGCATCTCGCAAGTCTCACAGGTCTGCACTTTACCACCGGGATTTGCTGCACCCAATAGAACGGACTTCAGACTATGCCACGACAAGATATCGAATCTGACGACAGAGGCACGAAATAATAGTGGATGCTTCGATGATCCAGCGGATGGCGTACTCACCCTCGATGGTTGCTATGCCATGTGCGGGATTGACAATAGCTATTGGGAATGGAAAGACTTATTCAACCGCCTATCTCTTTTGGTTCTGCCAACTGTATTCCTAATTGCGGATCTTGGGTTTCCGCCATTGGGGTGGCATATCTTTCTCATCGTCCCAATACAAGCGATTGGAAACCCCATTGGCAGGTTCCAGAGCCTCTTGATACGGTTTACAACTCACCGCTCGTACCGTCGTCTTGCTGAAGCACAGTCTCAATTGATCTCCCCGAATCATCCGCCGCAATTCTTCGCTTTCTACAAGTCCCTTGCAACGGTATTTTCGGCTTACGAAGAATTCGGCTGGCAGAATGTTGCAGCAACTGAAAATTGGCTGGTGACTTTCAGCGACCAAGAACAGCGCATCGTCACATGCGCCAGTTATAGGCTCTCGTCGTTACGAGTAAGGTCCAAAGTTCTACCGATAGTCGCAATCGCCACATTAGTGGGCACTCTCGTTGTTGCTATCTTCCGGACGATACAACAAATCGATCGCAGTAACACTCGAATCACCAACGAAACAGCGCACACTATCGCTGTTGTTTGTATCCTTTACATCACCATCCCGCAGGTGTGGTTCGGGGCTAGAATTGGAATCTTCACGACTGATGCTGAGGCCATTCATATCCTTGAGAACATGAGAGACGAACTAGAAAGACTTAAAGTACCAAATAACCGCAACCGTCCCCTTCTTCCGCCACTCCAATTCGCCGTCTGTCAAGGACACAAAGTATGGTCACTGGTCCCGTGGGCCGGATTCTTCGCTCGCTGTCCACTCGAGCACTCGGAGCCGCAGCCAGAAATTACTATCGACAAGCCGTGGCGGGGTATCAAAGGGAATTTCATGGGCATCAGCAGCTCATGGCGTGGATGTAATCGCATGGCTGTGGATGCACATGCCCCAAGTCATGGCCAGTTGCTTTCCATAAGCTATCTCTTTGCTATCTTCGGGGCAAGTCTTCCAGCGTACTTCCTCTCAGCAACAAACAACGCAACAAGAATGAAAGTCGGCATTGGTTGCCGTTCATTGAGTTGGATTGGGGTTCTTGCTGTCTGGATTTTTAGCTACACCCTGGATAGCATCTTCCGAGGATATGTGTGTTGGCCCTCCGCGAGTTCCGCACCTGAAGCTCCCATCGATAAGCTCCGAAAGATATGGAGGTTGTCGTTATTCAAGGATTTGCTCATGACTGGTGGGGTGATCACTCTTGTGATGCTTGTCCAGGTTGGAAGGTATAATTCTTGTTGGTGTCGCTCATCATTCCACGATTTCGTTATGATATTCGGTTACAAACCTCCGGAGTGGGTAAGAGCGAAATCCTTGTGGCGCATCATTCCATCGATCGGCCTCGGGATCAACCTTGCGCTAATAATGTGGGTTGAATTTGCGTTGTGGGATGGTGATAATTGGTTGGGCTGGTTACTATCATTCTTTGTTTGGAATCGTAATGGTTGGTTGAGATACGTACCATCATTCGCCATTCGGAGCGGAACACCCCTGTGCAAGAATGAGAAGGAAATGGAAGCGGAATGGAATCAGCTTAGAGCGTTTCCACCACCTCCGGCAAGGGGAAGAGCGGCAGCTCTCGCTGCAAACCGAGCACCAGCTCCAGCTGGCAGCAACAATGCAGTGGTGGAAGGGAACGCCGAGGAGCAAGGGGTGGAGATGAGCGTACTTGGTGCTCCAGTGCCTGCCGAACATGAGCAGACGCGGCTACTGGGAGGCTGGCCAGTCGCTGATTGATTGAACTTGCTTAGGAAACGTACCACTAAAAGTTGCCGGCAGCGTTGGGCCCGCCTTCTACTTAGAGTTTAACATCAAGTGCTTTATCACGTTATCTTGTGTCTGCCAAATCACAATATAAGATGTAAATAGATGTGAGGAGTGCAACGACTCCTTTTGGTCAATCAATTGGGTAGCAAGAGCAACCTGATTGAACTTACAAACCTACACTGCCCCAAAATCAACTTTCCCTGATCTTTTAGACCGTGAAATCATAAAACAGCTGGAGAACAAAGCACCACGAGTCCACCATTTTCTTCTGCTCTGTACACGATCTTACTCTCCCTAACAGCACTATTCTCTTACAAGGAGAAATAGATGAACATACGATCTACTTCTACAGCCCCACATAACGGAACTACAAAAAATGAATTTGGGTCTGCATAATAAACTACAGACTTTTGGGAACCTCCGCGGTGTGGCCTTGTTATATGCAAATCTTGTAGATCACATGCGCATGAAGATCGGTTGGGAGTTTGTGTTTCGTGTAATGGAAATAAAATTGGATAAGCAGAATGAGACGAAGCGAAGATTTTGATAATACTTGCAATATTGAAAACATGATGTTCGGGCAAAGGGTGAAGAAGCGGAAGTGAATCAGCAGCTGAGATCAGATTCGCTGCTTTTTAGTTCGTTTGGTGTTATCTTAGCTTGGCCGAGGGAAGGGAAGGAGCCGATGGGAAGTAAACATACACACATAAAGCCCAGTTTTACCATTCATAGATTTTCTCTTCGGCAGAATTAGAGGACTAAGTCCAAGTCCAAATCCAAAGAAGGGAAGAGAAGAGAAGCCATGAAAGTGCCAGCTTCTAAGGGACAATAGGGAGGGGGAAAAAACTCGGTCTTTACTAGGTCCAAGTGTATAGGATAATAGAAAAGCAGGTTAGATAATAGCCGGTTCGCCTCCTGTATGCTCGGGGACTCGCTTACAGTCGGGGAAAGCGAGTGTCCCGCGCCACGTCAGAATTTATTAAGGTTATCAAATTTACTAGCAGTTACTACTTAAATTAAATAGACTTAATAATTAATTTCGTAAAGAAAACTAAAAGAATACGAAATCGGCCTAATAAGCAATTGAATCAATTAACTTATTATTAGACTCAGCATTTAACGACTCTTTAAGAGCACTCTAATCGTCGAGGTCAAGCTCAGAATCGACGTAATCTTTAATTACTTCGGAATAAGTATCTCTAAATCTAAACTCCACTTCTTAGCCTAATTCTATTATCTTTGCCTATACTTTAGCTTTATAAACTTATACTAAAAGCTATAGAAAAGCCTCTTCGCTACACAAAGATTATTTAAGGACTATAAGTTGCTTTTCGAAGTCTTTAATTAAAATAAGATCTTTAAGTAAAAGAAGCTCTTTCCGCCAAATATAAACTTTTAAGACGCTCTTGTCGTAACTTCTTGTCTTTACGTGCTTATATACCTCTTATATAAAAAGCATTCTTTACTTTATTAATCGCTATATTAAGCTTTTTCTCTACTTTCCGTAAAGCTTCGCCTGACTCTTTCTTATCTCTTATTCTAATCTTCTCCCGAAGATCATTTATTATAAAAGCTCCTCCTCCTTTTTATATACTCCTCCGCGAAGTTCTCTTTCGTTTACTATTAGCTTTAATCTTCTTTTATAACGCGGAATACTTTAAAGTAATCAAATATACTTTATATAATTATACAGTTCCTTTTTTAATAATATTTTTAAATATAATAAGAGTATTATCAAAGGGTTGGCAAAGCCCGAATATAGCGTCAAGCTACTGGGTGTCCGTGCAACAACTGCTTGGTCACTTCTCGTTTGAGTCCGACCCGTTCACGCTGCGCGATTTGCGAGAAATTCTCCGGGCCGCTTACCCGTCGGCCATGGTTTAGGCAGCAGATCCACGGGTTCGAATCTGCGTTTGAATAAGCCATTACTCTAATATAGGCTTTAATTTTGCGTTCTCTGGCACATACGACCATAGACTGGTGAGAACTGGGCATCCCGTCCGCTCTGCCATACACAAGCACCAGATCGGTAGATTAGTAGTTGGGTGGGTGACCACCAGCGAATACCTACTGTTGTATGTTTTTGCATATTCTTTTGCTGCTCAATCTGAGGAAGAATGTCCTAGCGGCATGTTATTTTTGTGCAGAGTTCTGAATGTTGAAAACCTTCCTCGAGAGGCTCAACCCCTCGGCATATTCGCGACCCTGCGCGAAGTTTACTCTGTCACGAAGAATCGATGCTTGACCTGCCACATTATCGAATTTCATCGACGACTTGCCCCCTCCTTGACACGGGACTGGTAGACTTTGCATACTCTCGGGCGGCAGAGGCGATTATGCATGAACGCTTAGGTCCGGGAACGACTGCTTGGCAACTAAGGCTCGACTACCTCTCGATCTGCGACTTGGACAGATGCTTCTTTATCTTCAAACAATGGCCGCCTATTGAGGTGACCTCCTTACGATGAGTTTACGTTCCTAGACTTCTACGATTACGGGGGATCAAGCTGATGTCGGTCACTCAAATACATTCTTCTTACTCCCAAGTATTACGAATATCTTCCTCTTTTCGAAGCCTCGAGACTCCCTGCAGCTAGGCTCTAGACGGAGAAAGAGGGGATATGAGGAGTAAGGAACGGAGGCTATATCACAGAGACCATCCTTGATGCTTCGCGGTTCTTGAACTTCGGTGGAAGGCGCTGCTGAGTGGTTTTTGGTAGATTTTCCCGTACGGGCAGTATCACATGGGCTAGAGGGTACGAATCAGGGAACTCCGATAGTCGAACGGACCTCAGGGCCATGTGCTATCTTAAGGGGTATCTCGGGGGGCAATACAATCACCATATAAGCCGAGTTATCATTAGCCTGCAGATGTTTCAATCACATTTGCAACCTCCTTAGCAAGGGCTGTTTCAGCCATTCCCTGTAGCAGCATCCTTTCCGCACATTCTACAGTGATCACCATGGATGCAATAAATAATCTTCAGGGCAAACTTCCAGCGAGTCTAAATTGTCATCGGCTACTGTCTATAATCTCACGCCCTCTTTGGTACATATCCGTCTCTGCTGAGACTTCAACAAGACAAGTCACCGTTGCTACAAGCCAAACATATCTCGATCTCAGTGCACACCTCGAATTCCCGGCCTATCGCTGCTTAAGCAATGATGGAAATTTCTCAACTCCAAAGACGGAAATAGAATATTGCTCATGTCGAGATTCTAGTATCAAACTCCCTATTATAATGTACTTCTTATTTTAATCTCCTATGTTCTTGACCGGCCTGACTGTTTCGGTGTATTCGAGTTGGTTGTGCTTATATCCGAGTTTTCGGTTTACGTTCTCATGTGCATTCCGGATTTGTGGAGTGCGAATGCTGTCACTTCAACTCTTGGGAGTATTGATTAAATCAGCTTTTAGTAATTATGACGTGGTTATGTCCAGATTTCTGGGTTAGGATCGGAGTGGGCATTGGCTGGTTTGGGTAATTTTCAGGCTCGGTGCGGTGAGTACTGTACTGTTCCGTTCTTTGTATTTTGATTTTGATTTTGGTCATGGGGCTTTTTGCTTTTTAATGTTGATTAGAGAGTGCGTGGGTGCGAGTTGGGCTGCGGACTGTGGTTGATGATTTGAGATACTGTGGTGGTTGCACGGGAGATTTTCACTTCTATTACTTTATTGGATGATTTCGTTTCTGGGGATCTACTTTCTTGGATTTTGGATGCTGTGATTACCTTTCTGCTAGGATACTTTGCTCTTGAAATATCGTTCCGAGAACGCGAATATGCGGATTTTGAGATGGGCTGTGAGTTGAGATCCTGTATCAATAGTCGCAGAGTGTCAGGGGGAATCCTCACTTTCGTCGAATATGTTGTTATTGTTTGAGAGATTGGTACTCTCAGCATGTTTCAAGACAGGTCAATTATGAGTGGGACATATTGCAAGAAGGGGTCTAAGACTCTGTAGACTTGCAAGGCCGAGTCACCGCATATCACAAGGCTTCAAAGCTCTCGTTCCGTAATTGGCGTTTATGTGTTTGGCCGTTCTATCGTTTCCTATTCTCTCCCTATGCCATGCAGAATATCAAAAGAATTGCTTTCGTCATGCCTGAACTTCGCCGATCCCCATTGCAGATCCAAATATCTCATAAACCCCCTTCCCCCTTGCCGTATTCCACTTCCTTTCCCACGACTATAATCCAATACCTGCAACCCCTCTCAAACATTTGCCCTCCATTTGCAGCACTTACATCTACCACTACCTCTACCACTCCCCCCGCAATCCTCTCCTATTCTTCTCGTCCACTTCTCGCACCCACTCATGTTCAGTGCACATCATGATTTCGTCTTCGACCTTGATGGGTTTGACGTACTTGATGACCTTGATGTCCTCTTCGTCTTTTATATCGATGTAATTGGAAGGGTCCTCTTCGTCTTTGATCTCGATGACGTTTTTGCTGGAGGTGCGTGATGACTTGAAGTTTGGCGGTTTTCTTGTTTTTGAGGATCTGGTAATTGGCCTGGAAGGTTGGTCATCGTCTGATTCGATGTCGATAGGTGCCTTTGAGGAACCTAGACGGCGTTTTGATGGCGGTGGGAGGTCGAGGTCGCTGCTGGATTCTCGCTCTATGGGCGGTGGCGGTGGTGGACCAATCGGGGTTTGCGGGAGGAAAAGAGAGGACTCTTCATCTTCCTTTTCATTTTCCTTTTCTTGTTTGGAGGTGGGGTTGGCCTTTGGTTGTGAGATTGATGATGATAGTTGAGGTGAAGATTCAGATGCAGCCACGGATGAAGGAGTCTTGATGGTAGCGTGTAGCGGCTGTTCAGGAGACTGGTCTGGAGTTCGCTGCGGGGGCCCTTGATTTTGTTGAGGGGTAGAGATGTCTCGTTCTACAACAGAATTTTCTCTATTCTCATGGATAGGAGAAATTAATGGAGTCGATGGGGTGGAGGCACGAGAGCTCTTCTCTTCCGTCGGAATTCTGCTCCTATACTTCCCAGGATTCAGGATTTGGTTCAGCACCCTGGCTGCCGATGACATAGCAGGCTTGACAGGTAGCTGCTCAGGCAGCGCAGGGGTCGTAGCGCGAGATGGTCTGTGAGGAGGGATAGTGTCTTTTGTTGTCTGAGCTTGAGAGAAAGAAGCTGAACTTGTCTGCGCTGTTGTTAGTGGAAGTGCAGGCGACGGAGATTCCGAGTTCGTGTTGGTGCATGGACTAGCGTGTTCAGAGTATGGCGGAGGAGGAGAGTCTGGTCTTGAGAGGGAAGGTAGAGAAGGTGTCGTTGAAGCACTGGGTAGTGTAGAATGCGCCTCTGCTTGTTTGGCTTTGGCGGTGCTAGTCTCGGATTGACGATTGAAGTATGATTCTTCCTCTCGCTGTTCACAGGCGTAACATTTCTCGACTTCCTTCTTCTCCACGTCTAACTTATCAGATGTTGTTTCTTCCTTTGTTGGCATTGTGTTGCTAGATACTCGCTTGTCCTTGCTTTTTGCTTTCTCGCATGCAGGATCTGTTTCTTCTGTTTTCTTCACTTCTCGCTTCCGCTCACGAGAGGGCTTGGCTTTTCGATCCGCTTTGCTCAAAACAGGAGCCGCCGCGAGCTCTTGAGTCAGAGTCCGCTCCGTCGCCAGTCTGATATCCTCATTGAGGACTTTCTTGCAAGCTGGCTCGTTCTCCTCTTTATCATCGTCTCGTTTCCGCTTCTCCTTGTCTCTCAATGCCTCATCAACAATCTCGCGAACTTCATCAAGGCGCTGCTCTCTCGCATCCTTCACCTCAATTTTCTCCTCCACGTACTTAATGAATGCTTCAATACGATCAACAATCTTGTTGACCATACCTCCAAGCACACCATTGTACTCTCCCACCTCCTTTCCTGCGAGAGCTGCATCGAGTGCTTCTCTCAAAGTCGCAAGAATAGCTTCCTTCCCCGAGTCAGATTTGATCTGGCAATCTACAAAAACCAAAAACGCATCCAACTTATCGCGAATCCCCTCGCGATGTTGAGTTAACCGATTTCTTGTGCTAGAATGCAAAGGCTTGCCATGCAACCACTGTCTATCCACAACATTCGCCTTGTCCAATTCCTCTCGACTCGGCTTCGGCATATTGACTTCCTCCAGCGTCAAACCCGCTGCAAACGCCGTCTTCAGCGTCCTCACCAACGCCGCACTCCACTCCGCATATCCCTCGCAAAGATGAACGTTCCCAAAATCCCACGGGCCAACAGACTCCCCTGTATTTCCAGGACACGCCTCGCCTGCGATCTCCATGATCGTGCCGTCTGGGGCGCGAGCGGGGTGACCCTCATGCTTGCGCATAATGCGGACGAGTGCGGGAGAGGTGTAGACGTTTGTGAATTGCGCCACATCCTTTTTGGAGTAGAGGGAGGTGTGGATCCCCCATTGGAAGGAGAGGTGGAGGTAATCAGAGATCCGGCATTTGTGATAGAGCGGGTTGGAGAGGAGGAGGGTGGGGACGATTGTTGATGGTAAAGGATCCAGGAGGGGGCGGCTTTGCATGAGGGCTTGGGTGAGTGGAGGAGTCATGTTGATAGTGATTGTTGAAGGTGTTAGAGCTTGGGGTAAAGATGTTCGAGGACTTCGGCTGGTATAAGGACGCTGGCGTCGGTGCTGAGGAAGTATCTCTGGAAGAGCTTGCTGATGGAGAGGTTGATAATTTATGCGTTGCAGAAAGAACAGTTGTTGGAAGGGGCGTTCTGCTTAAAGATATTTGGTGTGGGTAAGAGGTTTTGTCAGAAGTAGGGGTTGGAGAGTTGCGTTCAGGAAAGAGAAGCGGTGTTTTAAAGACTTTTCCTATTGCTGGTCCAAGAGCAGTTGTTGTGAATTGAGATTCACCGCCCCGTTCTTTCCAAGGGAATTGTTTACAAAATAGACTTTGAAGATAACCACTTGTGAAAATTCAAATTCAAAGTTGAGGATGTGAAGGTTTCAAATAGACAAGAACTATAGAAAGAAGCTACTTTCTGTTGATTTTTGAGTAGTGATAATTAGTTAGGAAGCCAAAAGTGCTGTGGTGTTTTGTTGTAACTTTTTCAATTGGGGAAGAACTCGAATGGAAAAGAGTAGGTGCATACGTAGATGGTAGGGGTCAGCGCAGAGATTTATGATGATTTGGAATTTTAGAGGCGCTGTCTGATCAAGGTGAATCTGCTTACGTTGGAGGGTAAAGAAAGTTCCATTGTTGACTTTGACGACTTATTTTGAAGACGCAAATGCCAGCTCTATGTAGAGAATAGGAAGAACATTCCATTTTGAGATTGTGCTTGGTGCATTTGGATTGGCCATGTAGTAACCAATTGACCTGCAGAGAAAATGAGACTGAATACCCAGTTTTGAGGAAATGAATCCTCAACTCTATGGGTATAAACGAGTGCTGGAAGGGTAGAAGCGTTAGTTCATCGCTTCTTGTGGTCGTTCTGGGAGAGGATATATGGCTTAAATTTCGGAAACTGGTGGTTATAAATTTAGCTGAGTCATCGAGAGGCAGAATCGAGGATCCTTTGTGACTTACAAGGACCAGCTGAGCGATCCTTGAAGATGAGTTGGAAATTTATGCATTATTGCAGTAGGTGGATGGTATGTTTGGAACCCCTCACCCTAACCTGAGTGTGTTGTTGTGGTATAGTAGATTGTAAAACGTGCGGCAAGCTTGACATTTTACTGGACTTTATTGTGCTACTTACGATCGCAGTCAATGGAAAACTGAATCTAGATGAATGAAATGATGCTGAATCGAAGACAAGCTTGCTGGTTGTTACACGGATACTTGATTCGAGAAAAGTGGTTGCTTGATGCCGGGTTGCTGGATTTTTTGTTCGTGGGAGACAGACACAAAAATGAGGGAAAGGTTAAGAAAGGTGGATTCATGGGATTTCATTCTCTAACCTTTCGAGACTCCATATCGAGAACCAAAAGCATCCCGCCGTTTTCGGCTTTTCCCTCTCAAAAAACCGTTATCTAGACATCAATCGCAAAAGTCATGTACCAAATGCTCGATTCAACTCCATTTAATTTCGCTAGCCTGTCCGACGAATCACGCAACAGACCCGATGACAAGAGCTGCAACGCCCTCTTCTTCACTACGGACGACGATCTTACTTGTGACACCTGATTTGGAGGAGTATGCCATTCGGATGTTGGCGACAACTCGGCCACCTGTGACTGTTTTGCCGAAGAGCTTGAGGGTATGGGTGGTTGTGTTGATAGGTACGTCGGTACCCTCGAGAGGTTGTAATGAAAGTGTCTTGGCTAGTTGTTCGGTTGCGTCTAGTATAGTTAGTCTTTGCATTATTGAGCTAGCGAATATTGACTTGCCTGCAATGCTCTTGACACCCTCAAGTTGGAGTGTCTCCTCAGCCTCCTCACCAGCAGCACCAACTTGCTCCCAAATGTGATTGAAGTTACCAGCAAATGCTGGTACGACGTAGTCACTTCCGGTAAGCTCGAGGTCCTCAACCTGGTACTCATCGTCGTAGCCGCTCTCCTCGGGCTCACCAGTTGTTGGATCAATCTCCTTGGTGGTGAACTTCAATACATTCGTGAAGCTGCTGGCTGAGAAGGCACCCTCACCACCGATCTTCTTGAAGGAAACGTAGATGGGACCTGGCTCATCAGTGACGAGCTTGACGGCTGGAATGATGAAATCCTCCTCAAGTTCCTCTTCTTCTGCAGGTGTGGCGAGAACCGAAACATTTTCGAGAACAGTATCTGGAAGTGTGTTCTTGACATCGTATTGGAGTACGATGTGCTCTTTGAAAATGTGCTTGACGACGCTAACGACGTATTCTGTTTCTGATTCGGTCAACTCAACAACAGGGGATGACTTCAAGAGACTGCCATATGACTTCATTTCTGGGATCTGAAGCAGTGCTTGTTGGTATTTCTGGGCCGTCGCAGAAGCTGTAGCCGCCGCTTCTGTGCCTGTAGGTGTGGATTTGGTTGGGCCAGCCTTTGGCGCCTTGATAGTTGGGGTAACGGTAGTTAGCTTCTTCGTCCTGTCCTCCGCATCTGCTTGCTCTTTGGTGACGACTGGGATAGCGGCGACGTCGAAAGGACTGTCAAAGGTTGACTTGTCATCTGCTGTAACATACATGACAAGTTGATGCTCGAAGTATGGGAGAGCGAATGTGTTTTCTATGCGGGTTAGCATTCTTCATAATAAGTTGCGATTCTCTTACCATTTTTGATGAACCGGTTAGCCATCTCGTCAGGCTCCGTCATAAGTCTCAAGTTCAACGCAGCACGGTCACGGACTTCGTCATCAACGTCATCCAAACATCTCGTGAGGAGAACGGTAACACTTCGCTTGACTTCGGGATCCTGTTGTCCGACACCAAACTTTGCCAATGCTGTGACTGCAGCAGCTCGTACGATTGCATTCTCCAACACAACTCGGTTGTAGATGTATCGAATATACTTGGTTGGTTGTGAGGTTTTGGGTCCCTCCAATCCAAGCAGATGCAAAATTCGAACTGCTAGCTTAGTGAACTCGCAATCTTCGATGAATTCACAGAGATGTGCAAGAGCGTCCTCCTTGGAATCTGGAACGAACTTGATCAAATCGAACATGCTCTCTACAACGGCCCGCTTGAACTCGTACCCTCCCTCATCCCTGAGTATGCCACTAAGGAATGCAAGCATACCAGCTTGCTTGCTGGGGAACTTTAGACAGAGTGTTCGAATGGCTTCGACAATAGTAATCTTGAACTCATCCGTAATGTCAGCCATGAAACCCGAAATCTGCTTCATCAGACGATCCACACTGGCCTCATTGCCAGTCTTGAGAAGGGTCGTGATGGCGAATGTAGCAATCGAACGGTTGGTGTTGGAGATAAGAAGTTCGATATCTGGGTTGCAAGGGTGTACAGCTTGGGGCTTGAAAGAGGCGAAATTGTGGAGAATTCTGATTGCGGCGAACTTGGTGACTGCTCGAGGCGATGTAAGGAAGAGTTGGAGGACGTGGATGGCCTGGGTAACCTCGGCGTCTGTTACATCCCGCATATCGCATATTGCCTTTGCAGCCTCAAAGTTGACCATCTCACTCTTATGTCTGAGCCAGCCGTCCAAAAGCTGGATCATTGGTTTGCGGAGTTGTGGATCCTCCTCTGCCAATTGCGCAGCCAGTCTTACAAGCATGACCGTTGCTGCAGGGCTCTTTACTGCACCCGCAGTTCCAAATTGCTGAACCATCTTGACCAAAGCCATCCTGTCGTGCATTCTCATCTGGTACAAGAGTCCAATAGCGTGGTACTGTGTCATGGTAGAGTTGTTGACCGGCATTTGGCTCGACGAGGTAGAGAACCCCAGAGAAAATCCACCAGATGACTTTGTAGAAGACGCAGCTTCTTGTGTTTCACTCTGCCATCTTCGGACAACATCGCGGGCTATTGGAAGTAGGTGGTAGGAGGAAACGAGGGCGGCAGATGATACGGAGGGATTCTTGTCGACGATTGCAGTCTTCATAACACGCTCGATACTTTGTACAGTCGATGCCTAGCACTGTCAACTCTAGTCCTCCTGGACCGCATGCCTCAACTCACATCAATAATGCGGCAGAGCGCTCGGATAGCGTTTGGTCTGTAGATTGCATCTGTTCCACCACCAGTATCCTTCATGATTGTGCTTGTGACCATTATAATATCCTCCGCCGAATGCGCCAACTCCTTGATGATAAGGTGCACCATCTGCCGTAAGCTGGCATCTTTGTTCTGGAACAATTTGGAGATTCCGAAGAAGAGAGTAGTGGCTTCATTGGTAGGGAATCGTTCGCCGGTGTAGAGGAGGAGGGCGATCTTGGTGAGGAGGACTCGACATTTCCGAGGTTGGATGGGGGACGAATTGAACAATCGTGCTGTCTGGCATTAGGGGAGCTCTATATGGAGGGGGGATGTTCACCGACCTTCCTGGAATACTGAGGTTCTGTCTACCCTCATGATAGCCGTATCGGCATCTTCGTCTTTCTTGCTGTAACTCATGGTGAGAGGGGGTAGCTCCTCAGCTTCATGAATTGCAAGGGGAGGCAGAAGGTGGATTGGGGGTTCTAAATGTGATCTTGAAGTCGCGACGTAGCCAAATCCGCAGGTGGGACTAGTCTGGTTAGCCGAGCGGAAAGGGAGCGGAGCGGAGAAACTATGCTGCGTGGAGAACTGGATTTGGATCGCTGAAGAGGAAACCCAGCATTCTTCGTGCTGAGGAAGTAAGACGAATAAGATGGTGTTATCAAAGGTCACCTTCAATCCTTTCTCCACTTTTCAATTCTATGAAAGCCGCTTTGAAAGTGATATATCACAATTTACGACGCCCCAGCTGTGCCTCAAGGGTCTGACCACTTACATATTTCCATGAAGTATTTAAAAAGTGCTTGAAGATATCGTAAAACTGTGTTGATAACGAATAATATTTCCCATCTTCTGGTGCACGATCGTTCCTGGCGAGGATCTTCCTAATATTGAAGTTGGAAGCTGTTCAAGGTACAGGTATTTTGCTGGGGGGATCCCGCCCAGGATCAACCTTAGTCCTCCCGTCGCTCTCACAACCCAGCAAATGCCTGTCGCAACTTCTTTGCAGTCCAAGCTTACAAACAAACTATTGTGGTATACAATCGATACTATTGTTTGTCGGAAAGTATCTCCTGGTAGAAAATGCTTTATTTATACCCTAGCCGAGAGCTCGGTTAGGTTGTGGGCAGAATACCATCCCTTACTTTCCACACCACATAGCCCCACTTTCATTGTCTGCAAAGAGGAAGCTAAGATTCAATAGATCTGTTCCATTCTAGGTACCGGAAGTCTTTCTTTTTGCGAAAATTTAGATAAGTGCTGTGTCAGGGGTTAAATCTAGACTAGCGTCTGGCATATGATTCAACAGCCTTTGTTAGACCACTCTTTCTTCAACGTCCCTTTGGACTCTAAAAGTAACTTTAATTTAATATCACTAAGTGGATGGAGCTTTCACAACATAAAGTGAAACACGCGCAAATAAAAAGGAATCTTAATTCTCCTAAAGTTAAATGCTTCTCCACACTTGGCTACGGGTGTTGTTAGTCTAGCATAAGCCTAAAATAAACGAGAAATCACACCGCAGTCTTCGGTTGCAAAAATGTAACACTCAACCAACCACAACCCAAGTGCCCAAGCCTCCCTCAAAACGCAAAAAGAGAATATTCCGGTACCGGGAATCGAACCCGGGGCTGCCCGGCGCTTCACAAAGTCTGTTGAGACATTGAAAGCGGGCTATGTTAACCCCTACACTATCTGCGAGGTGTTAGATATGAGCTGATAAGTGGTGGTGTCGGGGATGCTTACACCGGATGTATCAGATGATAGGTGAGACGAAAAGTCCTTATCTCATTACCTATCCACTTTTGTCCTGTGACTCTGAAAGGCTGACAGTTGACATGGCCTGGATTGCATAGAATGGAGCTTGTGGTGGGGTGGGTTGGCGGGGTCGCGACTTCACTTACCCACACTAACTTCGCTACATTTCTCACAACCACGAACATGACTACACATGTACTGTACATAGTACATAACTCAATATCCGTTTTTTGGCGTGACGACTAAATGTGCTCCTAGAGTGTAAGTTAAATTTGGAGTTGTAAATGTCGTGGTGGACTTTCAGGACTTGTTATTCACTAGCTGATCTGCGGTACTTTTTCATGAAGTTGCCCCACTACCCGGGCAAAGGTTGGAACTCTTAACACTTCTAGGTTAAGAGACAGGATACATTTGTCGTATGCGAAGATTACAAATTCAAGATGACTTAAATGTCCTGTAGATGGCCCAGAACTTTGAAGAGATAGGGACTTTGAAAATCCGAATTATATACCTAGAACCAGATCCCGCAAAGACAACGGCACCTGATAGCAGAGAAACAAAATCATCCTGCCCCGATGTCGCAAGATACAAATCCAATGTTAAGAGAAAAATGAAACACAGTTTATTTTGCCGCATAAAATGAGCGAAGCTGGCTCAGCTAAAGCTGCTGGCTCTGTATGAATCTCGAAGTCACGTTACCTGGTAGGTGGGCAGCGGCTGACAGCCTGTTCCAAAGCCTGGGTGTGCATCCTGGCTGGGCGCGACACAATGGCTTGCACGAGCAACTTGCTTCACATGGCGCCAGAAATTCATGAACAGCCATTGCAAGAGCCAGAATTCATTTGACACATTTTTCCCACGGCCAAACCCTCCAGCCGACAAGATGAACTTCCTGTTCCAAGACAGACAGCATCCAAAAGACCTTCTTATTCTTCCCTTCCCAAACACAAAGTCAAACCCCAAGCCAATCGGCCTCTCTCCCATCCCAACATCCCAACCAACACCAGACCAATATCAAAAACTTCCAGGACTTATTCCCACTCTATCGCCATCTCCGGTTATTCTTAAACATCAAACAATCCGTCGGGTACCTGAATTAATATCATACCCGCACATCCCATATTGGATTGCCCGACTCGATATCCATCCCACAGGCTCTTCCGACATATACACATATACGCAATCGGTTGTTTCATGACATTAGGCCAGTCGCCACGGGTATGTTTGAGATGGGATGTATGTATATCTTCACTTTTATTGGTGCACATTTGTTTCGTTTCCTGCATACAATACCATACAATACATTGGAAACTCGGGGTCCTCTTGTATACATGGAAGAATTAAAAGGGGCTCGTTTCATCCCAGGGTCGGCGAACAGAAGGCAGAGTAGCATCCCATTCCATCCAAAGCAGGCAGGAAGGAAGGAAAAGGGGATGATCCAATGAGAAAAATGCATATTTGTATATTATGCTTCTTTAGTGAGTAGCCGAGTGAGTGTTAGATCGATGCAATAACCAAAAGGCGTTATTTGGAATAAGACAGACACAAAGAGGTGGTACGGATATAGGTATGTTTCGTACTCGATATAGGTGTATGGATGTATTTCGACGAGTGAGACAGAGGTTGGTGTTGGGCTTACGCGCCTCAGCGTCTACCGTCTAAATATACCTTCCCCCCACCACCATCTCATCCCATCTCACCACGCACGTAGAAGATGGTGAAGGAAGAGGAAGGAGGTACATCAGCGCCACGGGTAAACGCCGATGCAAGTGAGTTGATTTGGTGCTGAAGGAGTATTTAAGGGTTATGGATGTGGATCGTTATTACTGGTAGATTGACAAAGCTGGTAGGCATGAAAAAAGGTCCTTCTGGAAAGAATCGTCCCGTCTTCCAGGGCCGGCTTGGGCTTGGGCTTGGGCTTGGAGCTTCCAGAGTTGAGCGGGGGTGCTGGGGAGAATAGGCTAAATGGCTGCCAGATAGGCCGGGAAGTTCGAGGCTCGAGGCCCCATGTCCAATTATGGGACGGAGAGAGGCCAGCATGAGCTAGGTTTCCCCAGAATAGGGGAGTGTGAGAAGTTTGGTACTGTACAGAGTAAGGCAGGAGGGAAGGCCAGCCGGAATCTCGAAAATCTCACATCAGGATGGACTGGAGAGGAAGGTTACGGGTGCCACGCCGCGCCCCGTACTACGAAGTATAATGAATCCAATGCTGTCATTCTCCCCAAATAGCAAGATAGTTGCCTTATCAAATGCAATTTATTCTTGTATTGTTGTACTATTATATGACAGGAGAAGCAGGAGGGCTGTCTTGCAGCGGAAGCACTTCTCGCAATGCTTAATGCGGTCCGGCTCTGCTTGGCAGGTCTCAGGCCGTGCTAGCTAGCGGTCACTTTGTGTGTTGAACAGGAGTGAGGCACCGAGGATCAGATGCAGTCAGAAGTCAAATGAGATATTGGCTACCTACCATTACGAGTGGAAGACGGGAGTGAGTGACATGCGGGAGAGAAGAGATCCCGCTGATTGCGGGTCGGCACACAGATGGGGACTGGGAAGGAGAGGAGAGCTGTACATTGGTCCGGCGGCGAGGTGGTGGGAGAAAAGAATTGCGGCAGGCAGATAGGCAGGCAGGATGAAGACGAAGGTTGGTTTGGCTGAAGGACGAGGCAATGGTGAGGATAGTGAACCATGGGAGGTATATAATGGCTACTGTGCTGGGTCCTAGGTACTTGGGTTGAGCTGAAGATGGCTAATAGGTAAAGGACGAAAGGAAAGTCAATGTACCGAGTTATAACAGAATTGCTCAACAATAATTGCATGATAACAGTACTTATTTTGTATGGGAGAAGATGAAGGGTCAACAACATGGAAAGCGTGTAGGGGAGTGAGGTAGAAAATAATGCGAGCACAGGAAATCCTGATACAGTGCAGTCCAGACCACTGCAGGAGGAAAAGAAGCATAGGTAATATTCGTTCCGGTAAGGCTGGAGGCGGCGTGCCAAGACTTTCCGCTGCTTATCGACAACCACTAGCGGCTTTCCTGCACCTTCGATGCTCTCTGGACTGTGCCCTCCTCCTCCTCCTCCTCCTCCCCCCCGCAAGCTTCAACGATCCGGCCAGACAAGTACATAATTTGGACAACCTTCCCCTTCTCCCCAGACCCGAGATTAATTGCACACAGACATATCCCCAGTCATTCATACCCAGTCGGTCTTCCACTGCGAGCTTTATAAGCACCAGCGTCTGCACTTCACAGTCTTCCAAAGACACCGACATCTACTTAGAACCATCTATCTACCTACCTTCACCCCAAACCACAATATATATATACAGACAATGGACTATCCTTACTTCACCACCGCCGCTCCCCAGCCATATCAGTTCCTCGACCTTCCCCCGACTCCCGCACATACTGGATCCGCCAATTCAGACCACTACAGCAACTCTCCTCCTGTGCGTACCCAGAACCAATTTCATAAAGTCCAGTCCTACTCGCAGCCCTTCCTGACTTCCAAGCAGGATGCATTCGAGTACCAGACTTTCGACACCTTTAATCAGCATTTCAACAATGGCATGCCACCAGTCAAACCTCCCACGCCAGTCTCCCAGCACAAGGCTTCTACCAGCAATGGTGTCACTCACAACTACGAGATGAGCAGCGGAGGGGACGTGAATGATGATGCCAATAGAAGGGGAAGCAATAGCGACGATGATGATAATATGACTCCCGCGCAATCCCGCCGCAAAGCCCAGAATCGAGCAGCGTATGTGACCCCTCCACGACTCCACCTTCAATACTAACCCCGCATAGACAACGAGCCTTCCGCGAACGCAAAGAACGCCATGTCAAAGACCTCGAAGCCAAGCTCGCCGCCCTCGAAAAGAATTCTGCCAACGTCGTCGAGGAAAACGAAAGGCTGAAGCTACAACTACAAAAAGCCGCAACGGAAAACGAGATCCTGAAAGCGACATCTGCGCATCCTCGCGGGGGTTCCGAACCTCTACCAAATGCCGGCCCGATGCGATATTCCCCTAGCGATTTCTATACCGAGGTTCTGTATGCGCACGATAACAAGACACCGAGTCATAGGATCGTTACAAGTGATAGTGGTGAAAGACTGCTAGCTGCAGGGGCCACCTGGGACTACATCATCAATCACCCTCTGTATGCCAGAGGTCTAATTGATATTGGCGATATCAGTGACAGACTAAAGAAAGTTGCCAAGTGCGATGGGCAAGGCCCAGTATTCGAAGAGAGAGCCATTCTTGATGCGATTGAGAATAGTGTTGCGAGTGGTAGTGACGAGCTACTATGATCTACTGTTACGTTTGGACGATATGGAGCATATCTGGCAGATACCATGGTGTTTTTTGGAGGGTGATGAAAATTATGGGAAAGGTCACTATCGGGCATAGGTGTTTGGGAATCTCATTATTTGGATGTCCATGGAGTTTTTCTTTCACTCATCTAGTCGGATTTGATTGTTTTGCAATGTATCGTTTATGACACTATCTATAGGCCATTAAAGTGCTTTCAGAGGCTTAGTTGCCCAATTGCTCATTGAGCTGGTCAGACGTTTGAAGCTCCCACCCATTTCCGGGAAGACGTTGGACTGGGCGTATTTCGATACAACGTTGCGGAAGATCCCCGATTATTGGACGCCATATTCTTCAATATCCCTGGTCTCCTTTTCACAGGGGGCTCGCGCAGGGAAAAGTTCATATGGCGGGCAGAGGTCAAAGCGATTCGTTGTTCGTCTCCAAAGAACCTCTCAAGCTGGCAAACGAACAAATCATGCGTCCGCATTTCCACGGTGTGTCTTATCCCAGAACGAGCTGGCAAGTTCAACTGCAATCAAGCATCTGCATCTCCCCATGTCCCTACCATATCATGTATACCACCCTTAGTAACTGCAATAATACCGAATCTCCGGTTCTTGACACTCAAACAGGTGTCCTGCTGAGTAGTAGTATTGAAACCTAGGAGAATTAAGGCTGCAGCTAGTGCCTATGACAAGATTCTCCGTTCCCCTGCCTTGAGTTGCAATGGTGTGAGATGGGCTGGATTTGCACTGTGTTAGATGGGATTGGATTGGGTGGTGATGTTCCGGGGTCCCCCAATAATACGCCATACACATGCCGCATACACTCGTGCGGCATGCTGCGAACTACATGCAAGTGTGCGACCAAACATAACCATCCCACCAACATCATCAGGACGCATACATCCATCCCGTTAATAGCTTCGCAAGCTCACGTGCGGCTCTCGCCATTCCATCCTTCCTCCTGGTTCCGGAAGACGGACCTCCGCCGGGCACCTCTTTCAGGTCGGCGACAACCTGTTCCTCTCTGCGCCTCTCAACCTCTCAGAAGTCGACCTACCTGCCTTCTACATACACAACATCCCATATCCATACCATGCTTCACACGTGCATGTTGAAGTCATCTTCCCTGTCTGCCACAAGTGCCAGGCGGGCGATCTCCCTTCCCCACGCTCTCTCATGCTCAAGCTTGAACTTGAGCTCGGTATTGCCGTCCCACCCTACCTACCTGCCGCTGTAGCTACTGCAGCATCGTATATACCACCCAACAGAAACAAGCCAACATACGGCCTGAGCGCCGACAAAGGTGTTTCCCGGAAAACTTTATTTATATCTCCTTGCTTGTCTGCCTTGACTGCCGCCTGCCTAATATACCTGGAGTCGTCTTCACCGCTGCTGCTCAAGGACGTCCGCTGCCTTCGGAAACGTCTCTTTCCGGGCAAGATTGCTCGTGTCGTCGCGTCTTATTAGCTAGATTAAACCATTTTCTCTTTCTAGGGCTTGCCGATGGCGATGGGGATAGGGATATTGTTGGAAGTAGGTATTCGGGCCTTCTTATTTGGGGATGCCAAGAGCGTCGTTCGTTTATTCCTTTCACGCTTTAAGGGGAGATTAGATGAGTGTTTGGTAGGTAGGTAGGTAGGTAGGTGAGTGTTGTTTGGTCGAGGAGCGAGGAGACTACTTCGCTTCGCTTCTTTCATCCCTAGCAAGGGTCTAGGTTCGGGCTAGCTCCTCCCTTTCTTTCCTCTTCCTATTCCAATCAATTTCCTATTCCAGGTTTACGAGCTTAGCTTCTCGAAGAAGCAGGCGTTGTCCTGTCTCATGTTGCCTTGTTATCTGCGTTTTCCGCGTTTCAAGAGCTACGTGTGCTATCCTCTGCTTCTGCTAGTCGTTGGATTATAGGTCGAGGTGCTATAACGGGGATGCGAGTAAGGCTCGTTTTTGTCTTTTTGGGGACCCCGCGTTTCAGGCCGTGCATGACATATATATGGTAGGCGTGTATAGGTACATCACTTAAGTACCTAGCTACCTATTAGTGGCATGTGCTGTGTGTGCTGTACATCCATAGCGTCCGTTGTATGTATTGCACCTTCTTCGCGTACTGGTACTGCTACAGCTACAGTGCTTCCGCGTCACTCTCGTTTCGATTTTGTTCAATGCTACCTTCTGCGCTACGTCGTACTGTACATCCCAGCCTTGTCCTTGTCCTTGTGCTTGTCCTTGCCACTGGTTGCTTTCCCTCCATTTGCCTTGCGCCTTTTCCAAATTATTTAGAGTTTATAGTCTGAATAATATCTTTAATCTAGTGCAATAACTAATATCCTTTATTTACCTCCTCCGCCCTATCCCTAACCTCCCTAACTCCGCATTCCTTCTCCCCCTTTTGGTTACCTGATTTCTTACTTCCTCACCTATCCAGTCTTCCCTGGCCCGATTTGGGCTGGCTTGTTGGCACCCACAACACAATTCAATGCAACTCAAAACAGCGGTTCATGCACTATCCTGCACCACAACAACCGCCCTGTTCTAGCCCCATTCAAGCCTTACCCTGAGATCTCTCCCGATGCACTGCGAAGCGCTGCACTGCAACTCTGCTCCTTTGCAGATCAATTCACAGATTGGGTATTGGGGTTTACATGTCGGTAAATACATCGGCACATGAGACGAACATTTCTAGCTCAGCTTTTTTTTTCCGTCACTTATATTTAGGAAGGCAAGTCGCCGACCTACTGGTTCTCGATGGGACGTTGCGGATGAATGGGAAGGAAGCTGTTGGATGTTGGATGAGCTTGGTGAGGTGTTCGGCGACCTTGGATTTGAAGGTGGAAGGTTGGAGAGAGGAAGAAAGGGGAGATGTTGCTATGAGATGGATCTGCAGCCAAGAGGGCATGGACGACAACTATTTGCGACGAATGGTAAGGGAAGAGGTAGTTGTGATGGTGAAGATGGTGGCGATGGAGATGGTTGATGGATGCGGAGGCGGGGAGGGTGTGTTCACGGAGAAAAGACCGTTGGATGGAAAAGGGAGTGCCGCATCTTGTTCTGGTCGAGAGTCGGAATCTGTCTGGGCCAAGTTCGGGATTGAGAACCGCTGCCGAACAACGATATGTTATTGAATCGATACATGCCGCCAAACCTCAGAGTTTTGATGAATCTCACAATCATGAGGCTGAGCATGGAACTATCTCTCTTTCATCTTCCCTTTCTCTGGGGGTTCGCTCTTCATTTGTTAAAATACTTATATTGATGGTCTTGAGGAACGGGCAATCGATGATCCCTCTTTGTCGCCATATGCAGCAATGGACAATTGTTCCTAGATATGGCAGTTGTGAAGATTGTGATAGTCTCTTTTTTATACTTTTGTGCTGAGGCTTGCATCATTCAGTGCTAGATGGCTGGCTTGCTGAATCCACAATTCCCCACCCTCCACATCATCTGGTCAGCTTTTGGGTGTTCTGTTCCTGTCTCGATGTTCGACAGTGTTCTACAACTCTTTTCCTCGAATGGATAGGATCAGCATTTCTATACGTTTTTTTAATGTATTATCATGTAATCTGCAGGTTCTGTATGATGGGGCTTAGTATTCGGCTGTTTGCATGAGTGAATTTCTTTCCGTTGCGTACGATGTTCGTACTTTATTATGGAGCATGGAAGGATGATCTGTACTATCCGCAAGACTGGTATAAATAAGGCATGTTTGTTCAGAATATAGAGTCAAGTCAAAGAACCCGCAGAGATTAAAGGAAATGTCTTGGTTGGGAGTACTTGCTTGGATCGATCGGTCATCTTGCAAGGACTTCCGTTTCTGGCCTTGAGATCCTGCAAATATTTTACGCTGTCTGTACTTTTCGATGCGTGAAATCTAATGGGAGTGTGAAAGGATTGAGTTGAGATTTTGATCTGTGGCCATGACAGGATGAAGAAAACTTGACGGTGGTTGAGTCGATGATGACAGTTTCCTCGACGTTGGAGAATATTGATTCGAGAAGGACTTGATCTGGCATTTTTAGATTTTCCTCAGCGACCGCTCTTATACCACAATTCCATCGTTCATTTTGAACTCCGGGATACTATGTTTTGAAAAGTGCGTCCCAATCTTGCAGAGACCCATGGCGAAATGTTGGCTTGTTTGTTCAAGAATTGGTTGGGACTGGGCTATATAGTAACTCACTGCATCATGGATGAGTCAGATGAGGAGATTGAATTTACGAGCCGCTCCCCGTCACCCTTGCGTATTCACCACTACTACTGTCTGCTGCAAGTACAGCTCTTCCATTTCCCTATAGACTCTCTCGAAGAGAAGCCGTACCATTTGATGAATTGTTCAAGCCATGGTCTTCGATTTTCGTGCCGAGTTCAACTCCACCACAGGATACATAGGTGGAGAACTGCTAACTAGACTCTCACAGATTTATTGCTACTGTTGTGAATTATCTCCTGATGTTTGCAACCTATTACATCAGCGGAGGGGAAGACAAACTTGCAAGGGAGAAAGGAGAAACACCTCAGCGTGTGACCAATATCTGTTCTCAAACAGTATTTGCTTCTACGTAGATATTGAGAAGGCGAGGGGGATATTAACGTAAAATCCAGAATTAGTTGTTTTGAATTTTACGGTCCAACTTGCCCCTACGCATACCTCCAGATAATCAGTAAAGTCCTGTAACTTCGAAACAGCAACACAAGCGAAAAAGAAAAATTTGGCTGGCATTGAAACCACATTTTCGGGTTCCCAAAGAGCTTTTCAATATTCTTATTGACATGTATGGAGAAAATCGCGACTCCAAACTCCAGCCATCAAGTTAACACGTTCCAAGGCTCTTTTAAATTAATAAGACCAAAGACATCCGATTCCACTCCTTTTAACACTCGCTTAACCTTCCTCTCTTTTTCTCCACACCTCAATAAAACAACACCTCACCCTCCCTCACCTCCTTCACCCTCCCAACATCCCCCATCCCGTCCCTCTCTAAGACTCCCCTCTCCCTCAGCACATCCTTAATCCTCCCCGCCGCCCTCCCAGGATACACCGGATTAGGAGGCCACTCACTCTCCGGCACTCTAGTATTATCCGCTCTCAACCACACCACTTCTTTCCCGTCCACCTCTTTGCCCGCTGCAACTCCTTCTCACCAAGACCTCTCAATTCCTCGAATTCCTCATCGGTGAATCCACCTCCTACGATGATAATCACGGGTCTCCTTTGCTGGGAAAAAGAATGCGTGGTTTCAGCTGCTCTGTTTGAGGAGGGGGAGATAAGGGCGGGGAGTTCAGTGCGGGCGGAGGTGAGGGAGGTGATGAGGTGGGTTACTGGTGCTGGCTTTAGTGTTTAATTCCTCGTTTGTGTTTTGGTTGATGGTGGGAGTTTAGAGGAAGAGGAGATGGAGGGAATGGGATAGGGAGAATCTACCTTTGATTTCTGGGAGCAGAGCTTCGATTTGAGGTGTCGTTAGGGCGGGGAGCTTGCCGAAGAGTATCACCGGGAGGCTTGAGTCGCTCATGATTGTGAGAGGAAGATCCCCGTGAACTGAGACTGTTTGTTGTTTGAGAAGTGATTTTCAAAGTTTGGCTGAGTCGGAGCTTAGCAGGATGTGAAAAGCGGCCGTGTTTCGTTTAGATTTATAGCGGAATCCTTCTTGAGTGTTTCTTGTTTTATATTATCTCTAAATCTTCGCTCGTTGGACTCGTGAGCGGGAGCGTAAGAGCAAAGATAGCTATCCTCGTGAAGACGAAGCTGGTACGATGTGAACTATTTGTCAAAGGATTGACAGGGCCAGATCTTGGCAATGTATGTAGTCAAATACAATAAGAAGCTTTCTTCACAATTCGAGTAAAGCAATTGAGTTTGGAGGTATTTGTCACTTCTGACACTTCATGGCGACGGAGTGAGGGGAAAGGTGAGGTGAGATTAAGGGAAGTATTCGGACATTCGGACGAAGCTGAAGCGCAAGAGAGGAGTTGTACGTAAAGCTTACAAACTTCAACATCACGACACCTACTTGCTATTGACATGGTTCTCAATATACGCTTTTTGGCATTGAAAGGACTAGGACTAGGTCTTGAAAGTAACACCTGAACCTTTCGCGAACCGCCTTCTCCAAAAAAAAAAAAAAAAAAAAAGGGATGGGGAAACCCGATCATGCTTCTTCCTTGCGCTCGCGGTTGAAGCATCGCATTTCAAGAGGAGACTGGATACGAATGTACACTACATGAACATATGATTCATCTAAATAGTTCTAAGCTATACCAGCTTCGAGACTCTTCACGGAGAGATGAACCGCATGAAATTATCCTGTTTCGCTTGCATCTCAAGCTGATCAAGCTGAGCTATTCGGTAATGCATTTCCACTTGGCTCTTGAATGGCATCCAGTGAATTTGAACGCATTACTCGTCCCGGTATCTGAGTCGCGGCCGCTATCATATCACATCGTGTCTATCATGCCCCTCACCCTGTATAGACAAGCCAAATGAAAGTCAAAATACTTACCCAAAGCCACGACCTTGTTCAGCCCACACCAAGACAGAGCGCCTGGGACTGGGGAGGGAAGGAGATATTTAGTTTAGATGGAGAGGGGAGAGACACTGGCAGTTGAGAAAAGGGGTGTGGTGAGAAGGAATATGGATCGGAATGATGAATGCTCGTAGTGAAGTGGAAGTCTTTTCTCAGGTAAGTCTCATGTTACATGGTTATCGAGTAACGAGATTGCTGTCACTCTTCCACTTGTCGTCGAAAATCAAAAACGGACCATAACAACATCTTATCAAGTAGCAAGCAGCATTTTCCCAGCTCATTTGAAATACAGCTTGAATTAACAAGCGTACTTGGAACAGAGGAACAGAGACGAGATGTATGAGAGGGAAAGGAGAGAGGCCAGTCATATCATGACTTCGTTGTAAGATCTTAATGTGGGACGAAGAATAGTGTTTACCGCTAGACAGTTAGTTGGTTGTTTTTATACATCTACAGCTAGATAGGATTTTCAAAAGAACAAGGAAGGCGGTTTGGAGAAGCAAGAGGAACCTTTAATACCTTCCTTGATTATATTCAGAAGCAAGCTATTGACTGAATGAAATACGGCGGAGGAAGAAGAAATGTAGGGGAATCTGTCTGGACTAAGACGAGAAACAGGAGATTGGTGTCAGAAGTACTTTTCTTATATTTGCACCTTGCTCTGCAAGCCTAGCCTGTACAACATGCCTCCTCGTCTGAACATAATAGGCACAGGTATCATAATGTATCATAATAAAACATGGAACACCTCAAAACGCCACCCATCCAAGCAAGCCCATCGTGCAGATATACCCAAACCCATCCATCGATTCTTCGATCCAGAACCATATCCACAAACGCATACACGAACCAGATCCAATATACAAACATCCTACCCCTCCTCCTCATAAAAAAGCCGACTCGCAGCTCAGGCCAGCTCCTCTCAGCTCAATTACACCCACTCATCTCAACCTCCCCAGCAAGCCCATAATCCAAAAACTCCGCATCCCCGAAATCGACATCTTCCTTCCCTCCACCCACACCAGAACCCCCCATATTGAAGTTCTCCTGCCCGAAAATCCTCACTTGGCCCACCGTATGCACCGGCACCTTTCCAGACCATTTCTTTCTCCTTGGAACAGCGAGGACTCTATCACCTAATGCCGAATTCGGATTCGAATTGAACCCGAAGCCAAAATTCATAGCACTATTTGAAGTCGATTCCTCATCCTCGAAGAACCGCCTCTTATTCCCACCCGGTGGGGACACCCCCTCCACGCTCGAGCTAGAAATCGTACTCCCCTGACTACTCAAGAAAGGCACCTCGTCATCAGAGGAAGATGTGTCTTCATCCATATCCCCTCCTGCTCCAGAGGGGTTGTAAATGCCCCATTGCTGGCCAGCCATCCCGCCTACTTTTAAGATGCCGCAGAAAGGTGTGAGTTCTCTGTTTCCTGACCTTGGGCGAGTCTTCACGGACGGGGAGGTAGACGTGGTGTCTGGCATTGTTGATGTTGGGGAGGAGGTGGAGGTGGTATTGTCGGCGAAGAGTGTGAATGCGGAGAAGGTACCGGTTTTATATCCCTCTGGCACGGATTTCCTCACGCGCATCCCCACGTTCAGGAGGTTGGATTGAACCGAGGGGGGGAGAGAGGGGGTGTTGTTCGTGCAGGATGTCGAGTGGTGCGGTGGGAGGGCGTAGAGTGCTTGTTTGGTGGCGGTGGTTCCTTTCTCAGAGTCTGTGTCTGTCTCGTAGATGGCGCTCGAGGGTACGGAGTGGGTGAAGTAGGATGTTATAGCGGATTGAGAGGCGGCTCTTGTGCCGGCGTATGGACGTTTGGATTGGTGTGCCATTCTGTCCTTTTCTCTTGCTGCTCGAGGAGAGGCTTTTATGTGTGTGGGATTGAGGAGTGGACGAAGCTGGGGGAGATGCAGTCGCAGATCTCTGTTTTGCGTTGTCGTGTTCGTCGAGGGTTGAGGGTGTCAGGGGGTGGCTGGGGCGTGGGTGGTTTTGGTTTTCTTGTATGTGGGTATGATGTGTATGATAGATAGAGAGGGAATGCGTGCAATTAATGGAGTTTGCTGGAACAGTAGCAAGGAAATAACGACTGGAGGAATTGATGCAGAGATTTCTAAATGAGGGGGAGGGGTCAACGAGTGGAGTGGTGGAGCTGGATGTTCGTGGGGTGAAGAGACAGTTGATGATATGGGGCCGGGAGAGAAGATTGGAAGGTTGGCTGGTGGCTTGGAAGAAGGCGCTGCGACATCGCGTATTGTACATCCGCAGATCCTGATTGGCCTTCGTGACAGAACGCGGGGGTTTCGCGTCAAAGCTTTCGTATTGGAGCGGGATGATGATTCAGATACTTTTTGATGTTGCGAGCTCTTCTGGTAATCAAACAGGTACATGAAATAGGATTCTATCTCTTTCCCAAAAGGTTTTTTAGCCCACCAGAAGGACACTCGCTTGTCTACCATTGGAACCCTTACAGCATACCCTTCTGGTACCTTACAAGGGTTCCTGCTGCAGTACATCAATCTATCTTCTCATTCCACATGGAAATCATCATGTCGCAGAAAGACATCCGTCATCTTCATCTCCCTCTTACATCTCATAACCCATTCTGCTAGACGAGTTTCTTCGACTTCAATAGCTGAGAGCAAAATAGGCACATGAGCGTGCATTGACAAAAGCCTTGACATGTCTTGCATTTTATAAACTCACGATCTTTCCATTCTCAGGGACCGGTTGCTTCCAATGTACTTCGATAGTTGTGTGTGTTTGTATGCTGCATCAAGTTCTTTGATCTTGCTTAGTCGAGCTTCAACCTTAGATTATAATCATGCATATTTGCCTCGATAATTTTTGCGGGTCACTGCTGCTCCTTGAATTCCAAGTTCCTTCTGCCACTTGATATCCTCTTTCTCGGTATTCACGGCCTCCTCGACGGAAATTATTAGCACGTATCTATATATATATATTTCTTGAAGCATGTTCGTCCAGCATCAGAAGAAATCTTGTGTCAGGACTCACCTTAGTCTGTTTGCGATTCAAAGCCTCTACTTGGAGCTGCAGTGAGGAAGAATGTTGAAATTTTGATTATTGAGGGATTTCTTCCACGTCAAGGCTTGGGGTCGCACAGGATATGAGCTTTGACGGAAGGTATTTGGTGAGCTCGCTCATCTCTTTAAATACAAATGTAGTGCCACATAGTTATTCGAAACTTCTTTATAACCCGCGTAGTCTCAAAAACCTAATTCCCCCCCCCCCCCTTTAGACGCATCCAATAACGCTCACTATAGCCATATAAGCACGCACAGGGTAAAGCAAAAGTGGAGAAAGGGTCGAAACCTCCTGTTAAAACAACGCCATGCCATCTTGTTACTAATTCCATCACGACGCCACCACCTCGTAAGTCCGCTCAACTGCCTTTTCCCCAAATTAAAACACGTAGTACTCATTTTATTGCTCTCTCACAGCGGATAGTATTAACGCTTACACATATCGCAATAGACTCCTTCGACAATCGAAACAAAATCCGACCTCTAAGATGACTCGCTCTTATAAACTTGAACAACGCTATGGCTGTATTTGCTTCAGACTTGTAATTTAGTCTTTCTGAATATTCAATCTTAAGATTAATTTATTTATATTTTTAGTCTATCCCTGATTCCTATCCTTCGTCCGAGACATCATTAATAGATTTCCTGCGCCAGCCGTATTTGACTTCTTAAGGAGAAACTCTACATATTTGCCCTGTTCTCTGCTAAGGCCACATTGCCTATCATTTTAGCGGCTCCACCATCGTTCAACATTCCTCCTCTTGCTAATTACCTTTACCTCGCAGGCCACCAGCATTCACGCTTCCTTCCATTGCTTCCATTGGTTCTGCTTTCAACTAACCAAGCTTTCCCATATTATAGATAACCTCTACTATATATGGCTTACTCACGCCAGAAAATCCCACCACTCAGGCTGTTCAAGGGAAACTCACAAAGGAGAGACATTTTCAGGCCCACCAATCCGTCCTGGCTCTCTTTTGTCCATCACAAGCTGAACGCGAAGCTCATCACGCGGAAAACCATCAGCAACTCAAGTCCATACCGAGTACAACCTTCAGCCAATATCCCTCCGCAAGTGCCAACAGAATATGCATTTCATAACCCCAACACATGCGGTACTAACAATGAGAAATCAGATCCTTTCCAAAAGCCGAAGACTATAATTTGTGCTTCGCAATTGTACTGCGGGCCTTGTCTATTTTATCTAACAACTATCGATTTCTAGTCAGCATTTGCATCTTGCTTCGCTTCCTTAAGTCTTTCTCTCTCACTCACTTTGGCTCATCTAGTCCTTGGCCTGGCGACTGGACTTCCCTGTCTTAGTCCCAGTCCCACGGCCCTCTGATTCTTCGTACAAGTTGATTGATGGAGGAGGCAGATAGCAAAGACCTGCTTTGGATTTCGATGCCCCATTACAGTTGATCTCCTGCCCGGGATCTTGGCAGGTGGGCTTGTGCGGCGTTCGGTTGAATTTTGGTTTTGGCCACTGTCATTGTCGTTACTGCTTTCCCAGAGTCTGCGCTGAATACTGTGTGCCTGGTCTCTCAAGAGCCAGTCGCTCGTGGATAGCCAGTGTTCGTCGCTCGAAGCAAGGAAGAGGGGATTGTGATTGGTAGGCCAGGGAGGTATTTCCGAAAGCACATCAGCACTATGTTGACTAGAACCGCTTTCGGTTATCCATTGGCCAATCCCAAGAAGTGCTTCATCCATTAGTTTATAATTGAATGCCGTTGCTTCCACGGGCGATGAAGTTGAATTGTTGTTGCTGTTGTTCCTCTTGAAAAGCGACCGAGTCCCTTGTTGAGGGACTGGAGCTTGTGATCTGGGATGTTCGGTCCGACATTCTGGTGTCTATTGTAGCATGTAATTTCTGGCACTGCGTCTGGAACCCCACCTGAGCAGTCTATATACGGGACGCCTACCGGTTTGTGCACTCTTTTGGCCGGTTGTCTTCCACTTCTTGCCGGTCGACCACATCCACCACGATTGGCTGCCCTGACCGGCGTGAAATGCGTTCCAGCATTACGTCTAACTTTGTCCCTAAGACTAGCAACAGGGATTTTACGGTGTAGGTTTATCTCAGTGTCTATCGTTATCCCGGTCCGAGGCTTTTACAATGGGTTTTTACTAGCATGCATAGCTATTGTTTTGGGCTTCTATTCATGTGTCTCGAGCCCGACGAGCCCTTTCTTAAGAGACCAACGATTCAATCTTTCGGGCAGTTCAAACGATACACAATTGTAAGAAAAACTTTCCTTGGTCGCCTCCGTTGACCTGGTATTCCAACACAGCAATGGTGTAGCCAGTGGGGTCTTCGTTACCACCATCAATCTGACGCTCAGTGATCAACTTGAATCCCATGTACTTGAAGAGGTTCGCGCCCATGGACGTCGCCAGCACTGCTTGGTTGACTTTGTCTATCTTAGCCAGATCTAGACCCCATTTAGCTAGAGTGTTATCATGCCCACGCTTCTAGTAACCTGGATGAATAGCTATTCGTTCCATTGCTAATACCCTGCCGAAGTATCTACTCACCCGTTAGTGAAGATTTTGGGTAATTCTAGGACAATTTCTCGGGTGGATTCGTACTTGTGCTCCAGCTTCTCATAAGCCTTCTGAACGATCTTCACACGTGTCGGGTTCTCGTCCCTGCGGAGAGATCCAGGAAGAGCAAGATATTTTCCTGTGATTTGTTTAGCCCAGGCAAGTGAGAAATGAAACTCGGTGGTGACAGACGGGAGGATGGCTGGAAGTGACCAATCCGCTTGGAACCAAGCTCCAACCGCCAGACGGCCATACCAACAACCACCTCATCTCCACGATCCAGGGGCGTCCAGCCATTGTCAGCAGGAATGATTGCTTCTGTCTTTGACGACTCTTCAAGTTCATACTTGTCGACAACCACAGCGACAATCATCCTAGGGTCTTCGATCAAGGCTGTCACCTCATGCTTGAAGAAGAAAACGGTGTCCTGAGGATACTCGGCATGGTACGAGGCTCCCAGATGAGTTGTTCGGAGTAGCGGAAGCTTGCCGTGCAGATGATGCCAAGGCGAATAGCGTTCTCGAAGGTGGCAAGGCGGATTCTGCAGAAGGCCGGTGGATCTGGAAGCAAGACCATTTTGATGATTCTGCCACGGACGGGTGAGGGAAAGAACCTGAGCTGCAACATTGGTCGGAAAGAGAGGTGAACTTGCGGGGAACGCACATATAATATGATAGGTGAGAGCTTTACTAGTAATGTCTAGATCATATGTTATTAGACAGGGAGTCAGAAAGAGAAGCGAGCGTTGCACGACAGGCGTGGTTGTGCTGGTTATTGTCGAGAATTGCTCATCTCCGCGCTCAGAGAGTAGGTTCTGCCAGGCAGCAACTCGACGCTGTTATGAACGTCTTTCCAGAAACATAGATTTTATGACGGGGCTGAAGCCTTGGCTTGGGAAAAGCGCCTCGTAATAAATTTGTTTTGGGGTTGTTGCTAAGCGAGGAGAGGGAGGTGTAGTTTTCATTCGCCCGCAAGGACTACCGTGCCAGATAGCATGCCCCAACTATGCCCCGATTCCTCCTGCATCCTGCCTCGGTGGTCACTGCAGAACCAAACCTACTGCTTTCAGGATTACGATTACACTGGTCGGTGCACAGCACTGAAGGGCGCCGATCACCCCTTGAAGCAACAGCGTGTAAGCAAGGTATGTCAAACCTACTAACACCTCCGCAGGATTTCGCACTTACTCCGACTCAACACACCAACCCAAAACAATCCACACAGTCGTCCTAATCACCGACTGTATAGACGGCGCCCTCCTCAAACGTGCGATTCGGCAATCTCTCAGCCAAGACGTGAAGATCGTAGGTGGTGCATTGAGCTCTTCAGACTTAGCTGCTGAGGGGGCTGCGAAACTGGCGTTGAGGAGGCTAGAGAGATGGAAGGAAGTTTGGAGAGCGGAGAGGGTGAGAGAGCTTCTCGGGAGTGTGAGAAGGGAGGGGTATGAGGAGTAGTAGTTGGAAAAAGAAAGGGAAGGGTTGGGAAATGGTGAGTGGGTCACTAAACCAGTAGTGTACATAAAAAGGTAGTCATGCGCTGAAGAATTTATATTTTCGCTAAGAATGAAAACCACCAAACGCCAGCTTAATCGCTGTCAACACTCCAACCACGATCGCCACAACTTTAGCCCCGACGTCGACGACGTCCTTGATCCTCTCTTATCTTATACCATGTCAGCACTCTTCAACATGACGAGTGTCTCCTTATGTGTTCTAGAGGATGCAATTATATCAGTGTAACAGTTCTATAGCAAGATAAGTAGTTGTCTGGTACATACGACCATAGACTGAAGAGAATAGGGCATCCCGTCCGCTCTGCCAAACTCAAGCTTCAGATCGGTGGATTAGTAGTTGGGTGGGTGACCACCAGCGAATACCTACTGTTGTATGTTTTTTTTGTTATTTTCGGATTCTTTTTGTGTTTTTTTTGACAGGGTGGGATAGTAGGGTTCTAAGTATGGAGCAAGGCCCACCTGTGGACTCACCGACTTTTACGCGACTAAAGGTAAGTTTTTAAGTTATTATAAGGCACAGCTGTCTTTAATATGTGTAATAGAGAAGCAGCGGCTTATTTACGTCTTCTCATATATAAGAAATAAAATTATTTTTCATTAAACTATATGCTAACTTTCACCCCACTTGTATTAGCTAATCTTTAGACTCCAACTATTATGTTTACTAAGAACACAAGGCACAATCGCCGGCTCCGGCAACGTCAACAGAAAGCAAAGTCCAAGCAATCCACGACTAATATGCCGCACCGCGGAACGCCTGGATAAGACGAATGCGTACGTCCGCAATAAAATGTAATAACAACTGGTATGTCTTTGCTAATTCTAAAACATCCTGTGATTTTTAAATTAAGATCGGATCTTAGGCTCCGATCCCGAGACATTAAAAGGTATATATACAGAATCATAAGTCCACTAAGTGCGGGTATATCTACGACTACTATTTTAAGGCCGACTCACCAGGCCACCGCCACGACTGGGAGCACATCGTCGAGGGCACGCATCCGAAGATCGTGTATCACAAAGACGGGATTGGTACTCATGCGTTCCGGAATCCTAGCGCGGGAGGGAATTCACGCGGGCTTATTATGCTTATAATATCATACCTCTCATCCCTTCGTTGTCTGGCATGCCCCGAATCCCGAGTTCCACCCCTCCTTGCCCGGCCGCATCAACGAAAGAAGTTAACGACCGCTTGAAATCTAAAACTGTCAGTATCTGCTGTGTTTGTGTCTCGTGGAAAGGATAGGACTTTAAGGGAGGAACTCGGTCTCCAGGGCTTGCCTTAGAAAAGCACTGCTCAGGGTAACCTCGAGAAGTGACCTATGTAGAACTTATATAAAACAGTTAGATAAGACTTGCGGTCTAGAATTGCTACAGAAGTAAGGTAATACGTGAGAAGACTAAGAGGAAGATTATACGAGGAAGCTTCGTAAGCTTTGAACTCGCTTTGATTTCCGCTTTTAGAATTCAAGTAATCTGTTATAAAGAGAATTACAAAAGGAAAATATGAATAAGACTATTAAAATATATTACGAGATAATACAAAAGGAGACTACTAGAGGAGACTATAAGAGGAGATAACGAGAGAAGACAAGAAAATTACTTTAAAAAAAAAACTAAAAACAAAAGAGAAAAGAAAAGGACAAGAGAAAGAGAAAGAGAATATAAGAGATTATATATTCTTTCGGACTTCTCGGGGTTTGACTCTTCTTTTGCCTTCATATATAAGAAATCCGAAGGTTAAAGTCCTCTTCTCTCTTCATATATCTTACTTTTGTCTCTACGCATACTTCGCTTCACGAGATAAGTCTCTTAGCAAAGAAATCTACTCTTCTTCAGCGTGTACTACGCTGTAATTACAAGGGAGTCGAGGAATTACCTCGAGTGCTTTTCTAGGGTTGCCTCTGGCTCGAGAGGGATGAGAGACGAGAGAGGATTAGTGTCGTCGACGCCGTTGAGGTCGAGGCTATTGTGGCGATCGTGGAAAGAGTGTTGAATATTCATACGTCAATTTTGTTGACTATTCAAAGAGATCTGAGTACTTACGGAAGTAATAATGACTCCGATCTAACGAGCGACATGTTATATTGCTGTTGTGTATAGAGATGCCGGATATATATCGGATGTTTGATAATTAAAAAGGAAGAAGAAGAGACACGAAGAGAATCTCTTTGATGTAGTATCCATTGACATCTAAAGAGGAAGTTGCTCCCATACACAGTTGACCTAGGTCTCCTTCCACATCAGTGAAGTGTAATTTCTCTTCGAGCACCTTCCGAATTTTCCTTGCGCCGTTCACCAACCCGAATTTGCCTCAACTGAGCAAGGGCATCTCAAGCTCTTCCACTAATAATACATTTCCCAGGTTCATGCTTTGCCTGTAGTACCTCATGAGTCTCGTCATCAGCCATCCTACAGAAATGACATCGGCGACAAGAGGAAGTACTCAATCCCTAAACCTCTCCTCTGGGGTGCCCTGGCTTCTCGAGGCTGATCTAGACACGGTGGGTTCTCTTCATCGACCTGCTCGTCGCCCGGTGGCCAGCCCGCTATACATATGCATATACCGAGCGGCACTATTACTGCCGCCAAAACACCTGCGACGATGAGAAACTTCAAAACCCATTCCTTCATGGTGGGCGTCAGCTTAGCTGGGTTGCCTTTGTAGCTGTTGGTTTGAAATTGTGATCCGATGACGACTATTGGTTGTCTCTTACTGTTAGCGACTTTGCTGTGTGCGAACTTGTACGTGTTGCTGGTACCGAATGTCTTTTCTCCGTGTGATTGACGCGGCAGGATATTTGCTTGGACGATGCTCAAGCAGAGAAACTGAATATTTTTGGGCAAGGCGAGTTAGACTTATGTAGCTAGATTCTCATTTCGACTGGAAAGACGTACCAGTACCCATGACGTAGAGAAGGCACCTAGAGTGGCATAGTAAGGTACCTTAGCTATAGAATGCCACCAATCGAGTGTGGCAGCATCCTTAATACTCCAACCAGGCTAACCTCAATTAATATAGAAGGGAAAAAGTTGCACTCTGCAACAACTGTAGAGGGAAGAGATTTTGTGTGAGGAAGGATGGCCTTGCCCCTCCTAGCCTCATGTGAAAGCCCACACGCCTTTTGCAACGTCCCGTAGTACCCATCTACTACTCAATTCCCTGGTGTGTCTACCTCGTATTAACCACCTTGCGTTTTGGATGAGCAATAATAGGCGCTTTGTCGATGCTTTCACTGCCCATTTATTCGATTTCTTCTTCCCCGGTAGCTCGAGGTCTACCTCGGCCGCAGAGCAATGTGATAATTTTCCAGATACACTATGTAAAGCTCCTGCGCGACAACAGTTCTACAACAATACTGGTGAACGCATCCTATTCCATCCGTTTAACCTGAAACTTGATAAGGATCCCAACACTGGTTTCGATGCAGACTTTGACGCCGTCGAATCATCCTTCACTATGAAGTGCTCCGCTGGTGGCATTCCGTTCAACTGCGATGCCGACCTCGTTCTGAATGGGCCCCCTGATGCACCTTACAGTGCCACTATTGACACAAATCCAAATGTTACCCTCGCTGCAAGTGTTACTAGCGATCTTCAAAGTGATATGACTCTTGCTCTTGGTAGAGGCCAGGGCGTTGCAAATTCATCAGCTGTGACAGCCGATGACGAAGGAAACTTCGGAGGCGTTTCTGGTGAGATTCTAACAGGCGAAACAGGGTAGCCTCTAGTTTAGACCGCTGATGTTGCTGGTAATTTTGGCGGTGCTGTTGGTGAAATCCCAGCTAGTGAAGCAGGGCAGGAACCTGAGACAACATCAACAACGGATTCAATAGCACAGACAGCAGAACAAGCAGCACCAGGATCAGGACAAGCATCGACTAACGTTGGCGATCAAGGAGCTGTCATTGTCAGCATGAATCCTGGCGGCGTAGACGGAACATTGTAAGCAGTATCCATTGCCTCACTTGCTTCAGGAGCTGGAACCAAAGCCAAAGCACGTCGCGAAGCTGATCGTGCCGTTATATTGCGATAACGTGCAGATTCAGACACCAAATCTACCGACCACCTGCCATCACGCCTGCCCCGAAGTACAATCCACGAGGGAAAAGGCAACAGAAATAAAATCAAGACGCTGCACCAATCCTCAAAAGAGACAGACGCCAGTCCTTGAACGAAGTATCGAGAAACGCGCCTAGGAGCCGCATAATTGGTATCAGGAGAATCAAGTCGTGGTTAGCGAACACGACCCCGACCCAAACCTTGTGGGAAGGGCAAATATTTAACATCATGTCACTTCACGTCACATCATCTCGTATCATCAGACAGAACTTCGTGGACAACCTTATTTCTGTATGCACAAAGCCCTGCACTGGGTATGTAGCAATCCTCAATAAGCATACCACGTCCTCGCATCAGAGATCGATCCACCCATCCAGGTAAAACCTCCTCCGAAAGCTCAAGTGATCGCCCATTTCAGCTCCCTCCCATGCAATTCTGAGTTCGCATAATCGAGACAACCAACCAGCCATCGCACCAACTTTCATTCAAGATACACGCGCGCGAGGAGGAAAAAAAAACAAACGGCAGAGAGAGGTCGGAGACGAAGGAATTTGATGCAAGATATCCGGCAAGGTTCCCAAAAACGCCCTTTAATTTTGTGCTATTGCTTTCAAAGGATGAATTTTTGTGTAAAGGTTCCCACATCCATCTTCTATCCGCCACAAATGTAGGTATGCGCAAATAAGAAGCCGAGAGCAAGCCAGGTTCCCAACCGTCTAAACTCTCATGATGAACAAATGCATTGACCGACCGAAACGAGGGCGAAGATTGGAAAGATAGATCAAGGAAGACGGATCTACTTTCTGCGGAACGAGCAGCCCTCTGTGAGACGTGCCTTTCCTCCGGTTGGTTGGCAGAGAACGGTCGAGCAGCCGGCGCAGATGACGACGGTTTGTGCGTGGGAGAAGACGGTGGTGATGGTAAAGCAGCCGGGGCACTTGACATCCATGAAGAAGGATCTTGGGGCAGGGACAAGGTTCTGCGGGGTAACCATCAGCATTCGGTTCCCCTTGCACGTATTCAGCTTCGGATTTTCGGATTGCATCGTACCTTGAGCTTGTGCTTGCGAGCCTCAGCGGCTGGGGTTGGGTTGAGAAGATCGACAGCGAGAACCTATTCAGACAGCACCACGTTAGCAATTTGCACCTCTGAATCCATCATGAAGCCTATAGGCGCAATCCATCCATCTACGGCACCCCGAGTCCTGTGCCATCCCGTATCCATGGTGATGCCCTCAAATTTCGACCTCGCCACCCCAGGTCGTGTGCCGCCGCCTAGCCCTTCACCGCGATGTCGTAATCCAAATCTGCGAGAGGGGTAGTCCTTACCATCTTGACGATTTGCGATCGGAATCTGTGTAGATTTGAGTGACTGACGGGTCTTTCGTCGAGTTGTATTGGAGTTGGAGACGTGAGCGCGAAGTCAGTCGTTGTCGATGATTGAAGGGGGAGGAGAAGAGGAGAGATCGAGGCGAGCTAGGAGTCGAAAATCGATGATTGTGCGCAAACTTCTAAGCGAGAGGGATTGCCGCTAGTGGCTTGGCGCTGGGGTCTCGAAGACCGACCGACCCTTTCCCTTCCAAGGCGACTTCGAGGAGAATATGATTCTATACACTTTCTGTGTGTCTTCAAAATCATCCATGATTTACCAATCAGTATAAACTTCATGTGAGTCTTAATCCAGTTTACTCTTTCAAATTATGGTTGCGGGTTGCACGAATGGTAGGTTTCCTGCAACAGGATGAGCCGCATTCATCTCCAGCGGGTGGAGGGGCAATGTTCCCCGCCAAAACACATAGTAGGTACCTACCGGACGACTTCCACAGGTAGGCAACATTCAATCAACACAACAACACAATGGCAGCACCGGTTGAAGAACGCATCAGCGTCCCAATAGACGATCCAAACGCTGATACAGAATGGTAAGTTCTCTTGTCATTATTATACGTTTCCATAACTCCTTTCAAAATTAACTTTCCATCATTCCTCTCTATGATCTCTTTCCTCCATTTCTGTACCTCAATCAAGACCGGAATCTAACAAAACAACCCCCAGGAACGACATCCTCCGCAAACATAAAATCATTCCCGAAAAGCCCCCCTCCCCAACCCCCTTCATCGAAGAAGCCATCCTCGAAGGCCGCCGCCTCGCGCACGAGAACAGACTAGAAGGCAAAGACCTGGACGAGCTTGACGAGCTAGAAGACCTCGAAGACGAGACCTTCCTCGAGAAGTACCGCCAACAGCGCGTCCAAGAACTCTCCTTCATATCCAAAGCCGCCATCCACGGCACCGTCTACCCGATCTCCAAACCCGACTACTCGCGCGAAGTCACAGAAGCAAGTAAGACAGGTCCCGTCCTGGTTAATCTTACGAGCGGACTAGGGACGAATGTAGAATCGCGGGTGTTGAGCGAGCTATGGAGACAGGTTGCGAGGGAGTACGGCGAGGTGAAGTTCTGTGAGATTACAGGCGATATGGCGATTGAAGGGTACCCGGATAGGAATTGTCCGACGATCCTGGTTTATGATAAGGGGGATATTGTGAAGCAGGTTGTGACGTTGGCGATGATGGGGGGTGTAAGGGTGGGGATGAAGGAGCTTGATGGGTTGTTGATTGAGATTGGAGCCGTCAAGGATAATGATGTGAGGGTTTTGAGGAGGAGGAGGGAGAGGGAGGATGAGGAGGAGGAAAGGAGAGAGAAGGGTGGGATTAGGTCGGGTGGCAAACAGGCGAATATTGAGAGTGATGATGATTGGGATTAGAGGGACTGGGTGGGATGGGACAGCATGGCATGACATGGTATTTTAAGGGAGTTTTGGTGCTTGGGAGAGTGCCGAGAGCCTCTAATGGAATTGCATTTGTACGCTTTGCATTTTGCAATTCTAGATAGGTCAATATCTGGACCTAAGCAATCAGAGACATCTCAAGACAAGATTTAGTCAAGAAGAGGACTTGAGAGATACATTTGGTCATCCGCGAAACAGGGACTATTGGTTCCTTCTAGAGGAAATACTCTTCACCGGCTGACCCGAAAGTTGCCTACCTGCTAAATATATCTTGTCTACATCTACCCTGAGACACAGATATATATACAGCATTCTGTTGATTCAGTACTTATTCAATATGGTAAAATTTCATTGCCTGCAAACGAAAGCGATTTCAACATGAAATGTTCATTCTAATATTGCCACAATAACTTCGTCCTCGTCACTTCACGACATGTAAGTTTCAAGAACAATGGGCTTTTATAGCTCGGCAATGCCATTAGGAGGCCTGATGATAAACAATAACAGAAGAAAGTAAATGTTGATATCCATATTTCGAATTTCTGGCCTGCTAAATGAAAGTGGTAGACCGGGCGAGGCTGGCGTTGCTCGGGAACATGGATTCTTTCTCTTCATTGAGCTAGACTTCCAGTTGTTTGCCAACGTCTTGCTTGCAGTTTCAAGTGTGATACTTCCTAATTTGGGCAAATGAGCGATATCCTGCTACGAGTAATGATAACCGTGATGTAATTGGTCTCTGCTCTTGTTCTCGTTCTGTGATCTCGTGGTGTTGAAGGTTGAAGATTAGAAGTAATTCGAGTGAGGCATGAGACGAAAGTGAGTTTCTTGGCGCGCCACGAGGCTGCAGACCAGCGGACGCGCCTTGATGTTTACCTCCCAGAACAACCGTCCAATAGATTCACAATTCGTTCCAATTGACCCAAATCTGGCTTCAAAACGACGAGAAGCTCCTGCAACAATGTCAGAAGACTTTCCACTGCCCAAACTTACATGGGATCCAGCTACAGAGTCCTTCTCGAAAGGCGCACCAAGGAAACGCGTTCGGAGTAGTCCTCCAGTCTCTAGTGACCCAATCTTCTCTGGCGATGAGGATCCCTCCGCGGACAATTATACCCAGGAACGACGGAAGAGGAAATATAGAGGGCCATGGTATCGACAGAGACCGGAGCCCGATTTAGGATCGCAGGAATTGAACGGGTCCGATCATCACAAGAAGAAGAGACCCTTTGAGAGGCAGTTCGATAGTGGGGTATTTATGGGCAGCGATGGCACGGATATGGGAGAGGGGATAGAGGAGATAGAGATCGGAAATGGAATTGGACATGGAAATGCCTCTGCGTTGCCTGTGAGGCAATTGCGAGAAGTGCAGGTCGAGAAGGAGGCGCCGTCACCAGAAGAGTTGGCTAGAGCACAGATTGAGTTGTGCTTAGAAGAAGGCACTGAAAGCATCGATTTGTCGTACGTCTCTTGGAAATATACCAGAGTCCAATGCTAACATTTCAGCAGGTCAAGATCATTGACAACTCTATCCAATGCTACTATTCGACCCCTCAACGCCTTCACCCGTGTGCCAACTTCCTCCGAGGCCTTCTTCCCGTTACAACCCAAACTGAAGCTGTTCCTATCCTCAAATAGCTTGACTACACTCCCCGCCGAACTCTTCAATCTCGAGCGCCTTACAGTTCTAAGCCTACGCGACAATGAGATCCACGAACTGCCTCCAAGCATTGGGAAGTTACACCGTCTCCGTGAGCTCAACCTCTCCCAGAACGGTCTCCGATACCTCCCATACGAGATCCTTGACCTCCTCACAGAAACATGCGATCTAAGCAGTCTCAGCCTCCACCCAAACATGTTCCATGAAGCACAATTCCCAGACACGGGAGAAATGGAAGTGGAAGAACTACCATACAAGATCGGACTTGGAAACCGTACACCTAAACACCCATTCAAAGATCCTGCTGTATCATATATAATCCACCCTACCGGTCCTGAATGGCATCCTAGGTGGAAGGTCAAGTTCCAAGCGCGTACAGATATTCGATATTTGGATACAATTGGGAAGCTTGTAAAAGGACCTACGTTCAACCATTCGATACCAGTTGCAGATTTGGATGACACGCCTCAAGCTCCCATATCTTGTGGTATGGAAATCTCCCGCTCTCCATCCCTCATCGAAGTCGCTCTAAATGCCTGTTCCCGCACTCCTCAACTCCCTTTCCTTGCCGACCTGCTTCCCAAAGATTGCCCTGCATACCTGCATAGGATACTAGCAGATGCTGCCAGCAAGAAAGAGTCAGGAGGAAGCAAATGCACAGTATGTAAACGGAGTTTCGTGCTCCCGCGCACAGAGTGGATTGAGTGGTGGGAGATTGCGAAGAATCTGGATAACGCTATTCCTAGTGCTGCTAGTCCGTTGAGGCAGAGGGAGAATGATAGGGATATCTTGGAGAGTATGGTGCCGTTGATTAGGAGGGGGTGTAGCTGGAGGTGCGTGCCGGAGAAACTGGTGAAGCTGGAGGTGTGAGGAAATGTTACTCAGTTGTTATTGTTGCTGTTTGAGTACATATTGGAGGTTTAGTTCTCGGGGGTTCGGTAATAGGACCTCAGATGTTGGGATTCTTGTAACCTATTTCATCTAAATATATGTATTCTCGAAACTAGATTGAATCATTACGAGTAAATTTGCCGACAAAACATTGCTCCAGCTTATAACACCATGTTCCTTCACGGCGACAATCTTACTCGTGCAAGTCAAACTAGCACATTTGACAAAGACTCTTACCCGCTTAGTAATTAAGCCCTACTTTTATTAATTACTAATAGAATAGAGATCAGGGTTTGCCTTATAAATAAAGAATTTAAATTACTGTAACGTAAATCAAAGTTATACGGCGAATTTAGCTTTGCTAAAATTTGTAATTTCGTAACTCTAAGTCCTTAGCTTATTATTCCGTTCACCTTTTTATATTAAAAATAGCGATTTTCGACTTTTTATTGATTATATTAGATTTTAATAATATTTTATAAAACTTTTATATTAAGCTTATTATACTTTATTTATAAATCTATTAAAATAAGAGATCTTTTTGATTACGTAATATTTTATAATATTAAATTTCTTTTTTGATATATAAAAATACCAAAAATATCTTTTTTAATTAATGAATAAAAACACTTAAAATTAAGATAACAAATAGAATATAAATTAAGATTATTAAGTAATTCATATTTCTTTTACAAATTATTTATATAGTGTTTTATATTTTACTTAATTAAAAAAAGACTACTAAAGCAAATAACTTAAAAAGTGTTATATAATCTTGTATAGTTCTCAATTTTAAGCATTTCTAATAATAATTTATAGAAATAAAAATAAAATAATATAGAAAAAGGAAGATTTATATTTAATTTATTTATAATTTTCACCTTAAATCATATATATATTATTGTTTTAAAGTTTAAATTTATAAAATTCTATTAATATTCAATATAATTAAATAAAGTCGAAAATCGTACTTTTCAATATAAAAGGTTTTAGATAACCGAGGTAGACATCCAAACTGGCATTTTAAACTAATATATGCAAAACGGTCCGTTTACAAACTGCTTACTTGGGAACTAGTTGTTTAAACTGCAGTTCGAACAGACTAACTGCCAAACTGTCGACAACACTGAGAAAATCACATTTCTATCGTCGTCCCCGCGCTTGAGTTATAATCAGTGTGTCAAATCAACGATTTTACAGATTAATCTATCTTAATCAATTAATATTTGATTCGATTTGAATAGAATTAATTCATTTGAGTAACGTGCTGACTAATACACTTTTTATCCATTTCGCTTAATTAATGTTAAAGTTTATGAGATCTATACCCGTTCTAGTCATAACTCATCCTCTTTTAGTATAAATCCCGCTCTTTTACTTATTAAGCGAGCTGAGGCAGCGATAAGGAACCTCTTAAAATCAACGCTATACTTTTAATTTAATATTAATTAATAAGTGTTATAAATAGAATATTAGTAACTAAAAAGTTAGTTAAGAGTTATACTCTTAAAGATAATCCGTTTTATATAAAATAGAAGGTTTAATTCATATTTTAGTTATTTAGTTTAAATTAAGTCACATGTTCTTGAATAATTGAATAATATTTATGAATAATTTGATTATCATTTAAATCTAGTCGAAAAGTCATTAATCAATTCAAATCAATTTATAATTGATTTGAAATGAATATTAATTAATTAATCTGAATAATCCTCTGACACGCTGTTTATAATGGGTCTTCTTTTATAGCATAATTGTGTTCCACTATCGTAGCTCCGCCGTCGCTGCATTCAGAAAGAGAAGTATATGGCGTCTGCACGACAGGGGTTGATGCATTTCAGCTATTGAGGCTGTGCACATGACTTCAGCCCAACCTGGACTTCAGTTCACTTCACTTCACAATTCATTTCATTCAATTGAGTACGTTGATATCGATCGATGCCCCCTTTGAAGGTTCGTGCTGGCCACGTTCCCACATTTAGTAACGCAATCAAGATGTCAACTAGTTCGGCATTTCACATCTACACCCCCCTCACCCAAGCTAACAACGAAATCCGCCTCCTCACCCTCCGCCCCGATCTCCCCGGCTCAGAGTTAAACTGCCGCCTCTCCACTGTCTCTCTCTCTACCAACCCCACATACGAAGCTCTATCCTATGTCTGGGGAACCTCCGGAGCCACGCGGCAGATTCAAATCAAAGGATATTCGCACGCTGTAGGCGCGAACCTAGAAACCGCTCTCCAGCACCTGCGTCACCCCTCGGAGAACAGAGTACTATGGATCGACGCCCTTTGTATCGATCAAGAGAATATCGAGGAACGGAGTTCGCAAGTCAGCAAAATGGGGAGTATTTATTCGAGCGCAAAAAATGTGATCCTTTGGCTCGGCCGTAAAGACGCTGAGATAGATGCTGGTTTCGACCTACTCGAGAAATGGATATCAGGCAGCATGGAAATTGCTATTTCAGAACGAACATGGAGCGGACTCGAGAAGATCTTCAAAAAATCAGAATGGTGGACTCGGCTCTGGGTCGTTCAAGAAGCCGTCTTAGCCAAATGCTCAACCCTCACCTGTGGCGACCGAAGTGTAGACTGGACCACACTGATGTCTGTCCTGAAACCCCGGCTTTTCGCAGCAGGAAACGCGACAGATAGGAGATTAGTGAATGTTGCAAAATATGCAATGGGACTCTGGGTATGGCAACAGACTCACGACTTGCCGAATTCAGCGGGCCTGGAACGATTGGAGAATTATATCGAAAGTCTGATTCCGACCCGGACTTGTTCTGATCCACGAGATGTTGTGTATGCGTTACTTGGGTTTCTGAACAAAGAGGTGATGGGGGAAGGTTTCATGGTCCCGGATTATGGGAAGAGTGTTGGGCAAGTGTATATGGAGCTCACGAGACATATGCTGGTATTTCGGAATCAGTTGAGTACCCTGTGTAACACTTACTTTCCGTTCAGTGAACGTGATGAAGAGGGGAAGGCGATTCCGGGTCCGAGTTGGAGTGTGGATTGGTCGAAAGCGAGGGCGCCTGAGAGCTTGATCAATTACTTCCCTCCGAATCATAATGTCGGGCTATTTTACCACGCCTCTGGGAGAACGACAGTAGGCCAGGAAATCTTTCACGAAAATCCCAATATTTTGCGTTTAAGAGGTGTGACTTTTGATACTATCATCTCTCGATCAACATCCTACACCGACCTTTCAGCTTGGCAAGCTGCCGTTCGTGGCTGGGAACCGGAGAATCTTCACCAGTTATCATACCCTACAGGCGAAGACCCCACAGACGCTTATATCCGCACTCTCTTCCGCGATGTTATTAGGCAGTCTTATGGAATGCCGAAAGGTCGCATGCCTTCTTCTCACTTCCCCCGCTTCAAGAAACACTACCTCCATTGGAAAGCGGATGGGGACGATAGTTACTTCACAGCAGAGCGGCCCTCGAATGTCGACACGGAGCAGATCAGTAGGACGGATTTCACGTTTGCTTTGGGATGTAGTACTATTGGATGGTGCTTCTTCGTTACGAAAAGGGGGTATTTTGGGTTGGCACCGCAGGACATGAGGGTCGGTGATGAGGTACTAGTTGTTGATGGTGCTTGTACGCCGTTGGTTGTGAGGCACGCTGACGGTGCAGTCAGAAATAATTTGGCTTTCGAAACTGAGGCAGAGTACTCGAGAGTTGGTGCAGCGTATCTGCATGGAGTTATGGACGGGGAAGTGGTGAGTGATGTTGAGGCTGGGAGGCATGTGAAGCAAAACTTGTTGTTGATTTAGATGGTAATGTCACTTGGAGTTTAGGAAACGCGAGCTGTGAGTTCGTGCTCTGATCTCGAGTACACTGGATGAAGAAATTATAGTATATTTCTCCTCTAGGCCTGATTATCTCGGTCTCCGACTTGATGAAAAGTCTTTGTCGACAACCACCGGCTAGTTTGAAGCTGCCGACGTTCACGGACCACAGTTTCGTGCGCCTGGTTACAGATTCGGGTGAGTGCCAGCTTTCAACCGCATACCGGACGTAGCTAACTCCTGAAGCATCGATAGCACCAGCAGCACCTTGTGTATTCCTCCTAAGGCTGATCTCTCACAATGAGAATTCGAGGGTTTGGCTTCGCGGAAGCTTCAAATTGCAGAGGATGCCCAATATCATCTAGACAAGCACAATCTCATCGGAGTTAACGTTTTCATCCATGTTCACCGTGTCGATGGAGGAAGGGTTCGCAAAGTTCCTGCTCCAGATTCCGACGATCTGGACCTCACTATAAAATAATAAAATCAATTCGAAGAGAAGGCGAAATTTATGTCTACCTCGGGGATCATCCAAGAGTTGCTAAGTGCCTTGCGAAAGGCGATCTCTTTGTTGCTCTTGAGTACGCACCACATGGACACATCGAGAGCTATTTAAGAAGCCACCATGATACATCCGATGAATGCCGTATTGGGTTGGCACAAGAGGCCATAGAAGCGGTTGTATTCGTTCACAGCAAATGCATAATCCATTCCGACCTTGCCGCGCGCCAGCTTCTCCTGGATAGCAAGTTTCGTGTGAAAATTAACGATTTTGGATTCTCTAGCTTCAGCGACGGCGATGTCCTTGGGTTCGAGAACTCGTCACATCAACTACCTCGCTATCTTGATAGCGATATGCTAAGCACAGTTCAATCTGATTTGTTTGCACTTGGTTCGACACTGTACGAGATCATGACTGGAAAACGACCACATGAAGGCATACCTGACGACACTATTACTAAGCTCTATAGCAAAGGAACTTTTCCTGCTGTGGCGAGCATATTGTGCGGGGATGTTATTACAGGCTGCTGGAAAGGTTGCTTCAGGAATACAGAAGAAGTTCTGGAACATTTTATTATTGCATTGTATAATTAACATAAGAATGTAACCCCTACACGCCTCAAGCCATTCCTTGTTCTTTTGACCTTCGCTCCTCCATTTCAATCTACACCTAGATGATAGTGAGTCTAACCATCCAAGACGTTCACAAGGAATTCCTACTTAGGTGCGATGTGTTTCGCATTTGGCTTTCACCCTATTAGACGCCCTAGTCCTGAGTTCGTAGCTCGGGCATTCTCGAAATATTACCATTGTAGGGTTTCTGGGCACACTCAGGTCCGGCGTGTAGCTGTCTTTATTGCACTGAGGATTTTGGCAGCCGCCGCTGTATAGTGTTGTTGTCTTATATTTAACGCACATGTTTGCGATATGTTGTACAATTAGCTACAAGAAGAGAAGCCAGGCAAGAGCAGAGATTTCTTAGCGGCCTAAAACAATGAACAATATGATAACATACATACCTATGAAGAAGTTTTAGACGATTTGAAAAGAATTATTTGCTAGCAACGAGTTTCTAATAGTTGGTGATCAGTTTGTGATGAAGGTAATCAGAGAGGTCCCGGGAGCTAGTTCTGGCTCCCCTGAATCCTTCTCGCTCCTCGAGGAGTTGACACACTCTTTAACTGTAGCGCGACCGGGGAAGACTACGTCCTAGGCAAGCGAGGGTGAGCAGAGCGATGAGCAGAGCGGTTATGGGGTCATGTGTGTGGTGGCTTGGCGCGCACGCAAAGGGAGGCGAGGATTGGCGTGAAACAACAAACCAACAGGCCAACAACTCGCGGGTGAGGGAAGGCGTGGAGAGACAAACATCTTTCGTGATGCGCCCCTAATCGAAAGTGCTAACCGGCTTCTCATTTGCCTCAAATTCAACTTTAATTGTCCACAGACCATTCTTCCGTATCATGTGTTCGGGTTTGAGATTTGCACAGAAACTTCTGCGCCGGGCGTCATCTCTAGCGAGACAAAATCTGGAGCGACTCACCGGGCCTCATGTGCTCGATAGTTCATTGAAATACGAGGAGGAAAAGGTAAAGTGGTACACCCCAGAAAAATTCTATCCGGTCCGTGTATGGGAAGTTTTCGACAACAGGTATCAGGTGGTTGGCAACTCGGGTATGGCTCTTATTCCACTGTCTGGTTGTGCCGAGATTTAGAGTAAGTGCGGTTTAATAACTGAAACTCCTAATGCTAATATTCATATGGAAAACCTTATTATGTCTGTGTCAAGGTGTCAGAGGCGAACTCACGTCAAGCAGCAAGGGAATGGGAAGTTTACAGGCATTTAAATTCAATCACCACATCGCATGCGGGATCTAAATGTGTGCCAATGCTGTTAGATTCGTTTAATAATACCACAGATACGGGTAGTCACATATGCATGGTACATAAACCTTTGGGTCTACGAATATCCGACTTCCAAGGACTCATCCCGGGAGGGAAGCTCCCACAAGATATTTTGAAGTTCACACTGAAACATTTCCTGCTTGCTCTGGAGTTTCTTCATTCAGAATGCCATTTAGCACACTGTGGTAAGCTGCCCAATTATTATTCACTATTTCTGTCGAGCGCCGATTTATATCTTTCGTTAAGGGTCGAAGTCTCTAACCATTTTCCAGATCTCCAAGCTAAGAACATTCTCATGGGCATCGATGATGAGGACGTACTCACGGAGTTTGAAGAGGCGGAAGTCCGTGACCCAAGTCCATGCAAGGTCGATGGAGATAGCGTCATCTATACCTCTCGCTAAATGCGCGTAAGGGGCACTGCTGGTCGTCTAGTACTATGCGACTTTGGTGAGGCTCGAATTGGCGATGGAAAGTTCACCGAGGATATCCAGCTATTTCTGTACCGCGCACCAGAGGTTATATTGCAGAAGTCATGGGATAAAAAAGTGGATATTTGGAATCTGGGAGTATTAGTAAGTATTATTTTACGTCTCTCATTTCGACATCCTTTTCAGTACCAGTATGATAAAGTCATTAATCCGTTTTAGATCTGGGATCTTTCTCAGAGCAAACACTTATTCGATGCTCGAGATGCCAATAATGAAACTACGAACATAATGCACCTCGCCGAAATGATTGCACTGCTTGGGAGCCCACCAAAGTCATTCGTGGAGGGAAGCCCAATTGTCGGAGATTATTTCGACAAGAGTCGTAGGTTTCCATACTTGCAAATAGTTTTAGTGTACTGGTCATAACTTACACACTCTAGGGCGATGGATTGGAGATGTGAAGATACCATCTAACTCGCTTGAAGAAACTGAGTAGAACCTGACGGGGAAGGAGAAAATTCTTTTTCTTCAATTTATGCGCAAGATGTTACGATGGGTTCCTGAAAAACGAATGTCGGCATTTGATCTTCTAGATGATCCGTGGTTGAACTCTTGACTTGTGACGAGCTAGATTTAAGAGATTCGGTTCAAGCTAGATTTGTAGATTGAGACTGAACAACTACTCTTTATATATGCATTACGCAAGGATGCACATTATTTCTATGTACATAAAAAGCTCAGGCAACGTGAAGTAGGTATTGCGGTTGGGTCGTCTCTGTCCCTCAGGGAACGGTTGGAGTCTCTACGCTCTTTTGGAAAATCATTGTGAGGCAAGCTCTTCTATCCAATAGTGGACGGAAGGCAAGTGAAGGACAGGATCATTGCGAAGGTGTTAAAGAAGAGTTAAGAATTGAATCAAAGATGGCGAGAACTCATCTAGTAGTGCAGTTGGACGTGTGCGCCGGAGAAGTTAGTCAAGTTAGATGTTTGAGGTGATGTTTTTCAGTTGCCGATGTCGCTGTTTAAGTACGCTCAGGTTTTCGTAGGTTGATGAAAAGGGCCCAGCCAATAGGATTTCCGGCCTGTTTGATACATTTCTTGTATTGTCATCCTCTAGACCAGATGGGATTATCACTCGCAAGTTTACCGTGAAGACATTGCAACAGTTTAGAGCACGATATCCCTCTAGCGACATCGATCTCGACTTATATTTACTTCCTGGCAGGTTCTTTAGTCGCATGCTGCATGCTGCAATGCCACGCACTCAATTGTAAGGCCGAGTACAGCCTCGTCTTTTCATTGGCTGGATTCCACTGGGAGGCCTCAAAATACCTCGGTTACTACGTATGTTAATTCGCTAGGGCTTTGCTGCTCCCACCCTTCATTACCTGGTTGGGAGGCCTCATCTTCTCACAATCTTGTACATAATCTGCACATTACCACCATTCCCACAAGTCTGGCAGCATCTACAACTTCTCTTCCCTGTCTCTGGCTCCCCTACGCCTACGCCTACCCCTACCACCGAGGTCTCCTTCGGTGCCCTCCTCTCACCACATTTGCAGAATCCCGTCTCGCTGGCGGTTGATTCTGCACACGCTTTGCGACAATCAACTTTCCTCCCCACCCAGCCTCGTCCCCGAATAGCAATCCTTCGAAATCTGCTAGGTGCTTTGCATCGCTGCCTCGGTTTGGCGAGACTTCTTTCCAGTATGGAGTAGATGACTTTCTGAATCTGGGTGGTGAAGGTATGGTCTCTCATACCTGTGACCACGTGGTCACAGGTATGAGAGACCATACCTTCACCACCCAGAACCAGAAATTCTCTAGCAACTCTAAGCAACTCTCGCTTGCCGACTCTTACAACTCCGAACATATTGCTACGATAAGCTCTAATAGCTTAGACGCCTCTTTCGAATTTGACGACCCCTGGACGGTCGATTGGACCGACTCCTCAAGCCTTCCAACATCTTGGGACTACGATTTACACGCCTTCGAGGACTTCAGTTTCTTGCCGGCCGGTCCCTTCGAAGGTGAAGCAGAAAGCTGTCCTAAACCCAGCTCTTCCTCTACAGTAGGCAGCGTCTCCAACCTCTGCGTCCTTCCATCCGATGTCGACAATTTCCTGGGCAACCATGATGACAGGTCACGGCCCCGGAACCAGTTCAACAAGCACAATTTGATCCCGGATCACTCTCCAACTCCATCTCAGAGTCTAGAATTAGACCTTCAGATTCCATCCTCTGGACTTTCTGCACATATGTCTACCAGCGACTCAAGCGTTATTAATCAAGGCTCACACTTCAATTTTTGTGGAAGTTCTCCACAATCTATGGATTCGAGCCCCAGATCATCATCAACATCAACAACAACAACAACAACAACAAAAATAACGACAACAATTCAGAAACCTGCAAACAAAATCGACTGCACATGGTCCTCATGCAACAAATCATTTCCTACTCGCACAAAATACAAGTAAACCCCCCCCCCCCCCCCCCTTCCCCCAAACTCTGCCCAACCACCCGCTCCCTATCTGACCACATTTCAAATTCAGCCACCACAGCAAAAGCCACACTCGGCCTTTCCAATGCCATTTATGTCCTCAACGTTACGCAACAAAGCGACATCTTAACCGCCATATCAATGATGTACATGAATTTAGTGAGAGATACTACTGTTCTGTGGTGGGATGTAGCCGATCTGAGGATGGAGGGGGAAAGCATTTTTCGAGAATGGATTTGTGCAGTGGACATATGCGGAATAGGCATGCGGATGGAGGTGGGATGATGGAGTGTGTTATGAATGAGCAGACGAGGAGGGTTAGGAGGGAGAGGAAGATGGGGAAAAGGAGGGAGATCTAATATAGATTCAGGTTGGAAAGGTATTGGTATTGAAATCTATGTATTCAGAAACTGCCATGAATTATCTCGTAACCAACTGGAGGCATTGTGCAGCGTCTTCGGCGAAAATCTGTGGTAGCAAAAACACAGCTCAGGACCCTCCCTGCACTAGATTTAACGTTAAGGGTGAACTGCCGGTATAATGGATTCCACATGACCACATTACTATCAAACCACAAAGGGTCTCCTAGTAGCTGTATATCCAGCCTCATACCTTGCGGCTCCGTTCTTGGCTGTTCTTTCGGTCCTTGCTGCGAGCGAGTTCGCTTAATTAATCGAGGGGGGCCAGCCTGTTTCGGATACATTAAAGGAGAGATTGGGGCAAAGCGAGCCAAGAACTTTGCATTCCCCCCCATCTCCACGCAAAAAGCTTTCTAACATTGCAACATACAGTGAAACTTCCTCCCTATCCTATACTTTTACGGTCGATCATCGAGCATCAGATGAGAATCGGTAGATCATTTTTATGAGAGTTTGAATAGACTCTCCTTTAAGCCTCGAATATCTAAAAAGATAAAAGTATTGAACCTGTCGCACTTCGAGTCCGTCCAACTTCGCGCTGACCGCGCGGCTACGCGGCTCTGCTTGAAAGATTGCGAAGGATTCACCCCTAGCATGATTCATTCCTAGTGAGGCAACTTTTCATCAACACTAAACAATTCGTCTGATGTTTACAGGATAACCCCTCACCACCCCTCCTTGATAGTTCCTCGGTCATGACCCCCGGTATCCCCTCTACTTCACATGATATTGGTGGATTCCCGCTACCATAGAGTTCCGGTGGCCAATTCTTCGAAGCCTGCACGATCCCACGGTCCTCGAATTGTTTCGAAAGAGTCTGCCAAGACTTGACTTCGTTCCGTTTTGATTTGTTTGTTCATTTCGTTTGCCATTTCTCTCAAACATCTCTAGAACTCTCTTTGTAGTCTGCGTGCAAGCAAGGTCAAGCGAATCTTTTCCGCCATAAGGCCGAGGAATGTTATAATGATGGGTTCCTGTCGTCAAGGAAGCTTTCCCCCCCTTCTCATTCAAGCAAGCCCTTGATCCAGTGCTTCTTTTATCCATTCTTTTACCGTCCGGTCTTTTCGACCCCACATTCTTTTCACCTGTGCGATCTGTGATCCACGACATTCTTTCAAAATGCTTACCAACGCTGCTATCGTCGCCTCGCTGCTTACAGCCGTCTCTGCTCATCAGAACTTCCATCAATTCTGGGTCAATGATGTTTCTCCAGGCTACCAGGTGTCCATTCGCATGCCTCCTAACAACAGCCCTGTGACCGACCTTACTTCCAAGGACCTCGCTTGCAATGTTAACGGAAATGTCGTTCCATCAGGTGTGACTACCACTACAGCCAAAGAGGGGGACACCATCAAGGTCAAATGGGATAGCTCTTCCCACCCCGGTCCAATCACTCACTTCCTTTACGGCCCTGTTGATGATGCATCGATGGCAACTGGTATTGGCTCATGGATTAAGATTGATGAATTTGATTCCAAGAACGGAACATGGGCCAACGAGATCATGATGACTCAAGATATGACCTACAGCTTCAAGCTTCCAACTGGTCTTGCTAGCGGCGAGTACTTGCTCAGGTCCGAGATGCTTGCCCTTCACGGAGCTCAAACAATTGGAGGCGCTCAATTGTGAGTTATTAATTCCTCTCTAGGGGTTTGAAACTGCTGACTTGTAACAGCTACATGGGTTGTGCTCAACTAAAGATCACCGGCACTGGATCTGCAGGCTCTTGCACTCCCGAGATCCAAATTCCGGGCGCTTATAAGGCTGATGACACCAACATCTATATCCCCAACATCTACTATGGTTTGCTGCTCTTGAAGTCTTTGACTCGGCGACGCTAATAATTTCAGGTTTTGATATCTCCACATACACTGCCCCTGGAGGAAAGATTGCCGTTTGCGGTGGATCAGGGTCCGCTCCAGTAGCTACTTCCACTTCAACAGTCAAGCCAGTCCCAGCCTCATCTGCTATGACTTCTGCCTCAGTTAAGCCGATCATCACCTCTGCAGCTGAAGAGACTTCATCTGCAGCCGGCGTATTCACGTCCACAGCTCCCGTCGTTGGCATCGCAGCTGTTGCCAGCAGAAAGAAGTCCGCGTGCAGAGCAAAGACATCTACCGCAGCCGGACTCGCCACGCCAGTCCTAATCTCCAACTCCGCCATCCCCTCCAGCACCCGTAAGTCAGCATGCAAGGCCAAGACCTCAAGCGCCATGCCTGTAAGCACCAAGAAGTCTGCTTGCAAGTCAAAGACCTCAACTGCCGTACCTACAAGCACAAAGAAGTCTGCTTGCAAGGCTAAGACCTCATCTGGAGCTGCTGGCATAACCGATGGTGGTGTCTTGAACGGCAACGCCGTTGTTCCCAAGGCCACGACTCTTATGACTTCTACACGATCAACACCGCCAGATATCCCAACTGAGACGGGTGCTTCTTCTGGAAATACATCTGGAGAGACATCTGCACCGCCAGCTGGTACTACTCTCGATAACTTACTCGCGTGGTTGTCGTCATTCTACACTGCCAATAAAGGTACCAGCTACAACGCCGATACTGCTGTCTAAAATCCCTGCTGAAGAGGGAAAGGGAGATGATCCCAGACGATGATGTTTGTATATGTGTGATGGAAGCAGGCACTTATCAGAAAACCTTCGATTCTTGTAGATATATTGTTCATGAAATATACCTTGTATATGCACACAAACATCCGAGGAAGATCTTTTCGTGCCATTCATGATACTCCGTTAGGGTCATACACTCGGTCCTGACAGGATAGCCGGTTTCTATGTACTTAAGGATCTTCGGACTAAGATCTGTACTTGCTCGAAGACGGAGATACTAAAAATCGCTACGGCTTCATTTTGGGAGTCAGCACTCTGCACTTCTGTTGATTCCAAGTTCATAGCCCCTTGCCTGGGGCATTCATGGCTCTCTCGAAACACATTCACCAACCCAGCCTCCAGAAAGTCACAGCTCCCATGGCTCGCACACTTCCATTTGTACCCTTTAATGATTCACAGCGTGCGTTCACGAAAGTATAAATACTTGGATTTCTTGCTACGAAGCAGACCTTTCCTCATCATCACCAAAACTCCATCGTCGCGAAAAACTCAAGATCATTCGATCTGAATTGAAATCGAGACTCTGAAATCACTGTGCGATAAATTTGAGAAAATATCTGCCTCCAACAATACATCCATCCAAAAGAAAACCATAAAGGATAGCTAAGAAGAGTTAGTTATTTTCATGCCGGGCATTGATTATGATCCATCCGGCTGGGAATGCTGCCGGGTAAGGTCTCTTCCAAACCTTCCAGATCTTCGAAACTCCACCTACTCAATAGACTTAATTCCCCTCCCCCCAATAATTAACCTCTGCTGACAATCTCATTTACCAATTTAGTGTGAGACCACAAACATTTACGGTGAAGCAGGGACCCAGGCTTGTGAGGTGTATTGGCACCGACGCTCGGAGAAAGGGCAGCCGCACGCCGAGCCACGATGTAGAGGAGAACAGTGCCCTAGAAATGGGCGCCCAGCTCATCGAAGGTGTGGGGGCTGCAAGTACACCGACTTCCAATGGAGACCTATGTATTACTGTGACGGCAGGGAGCTAGACAATTTCGACTCTTCGAGTTCACATTCCGATGATGGGCCGGGTTCAGAAGCCGAGCAACAGGGACAGCAAGCTGGCGGCGAAGGACCGGGAGGCCAGCAACAAGACTAGCAACAGAACCAGCAACAAAGTCAACAAGGCTCGAGCAATAGACAGCGAGGCGAAGCCAATGGATCAACAGGAAGATCGCATCGAAGTTATACTACCCGAAGTAAGCCAACGGAGAAGAGGTCATCCAAAAGTAGAGGTCGTGGTGAGCGTCCAAAGAGCAGCCCAACATCCACAAGCAGAGACCCTCGAAGCCAGGGAGCGGGTAAATTGGCAGTGCCAGCGCAGCAGGGAACCTTTTGGGACGCGCACTCGAGCAGCCGTTCGGGAGGAGAGTGTCGGGGATCGGGCAGCAGGTCCCGCGAGTTGCACAAGAGTGAGTCGAAATCTACAGCTAGTGAGTCCCGAGGCCAAAAATTCGGAGGTTCGGCAACAGCAGCACAAGACAAGCCTCGGGACATGAAGGGTAGATCTACGGAGCTCCCCAAGAGTAAATCATCATCATCATCCTCGTCAAAAGAGAAGCCACTAGGTCTGAGAAGTGGAGGAGGTGCAGTAGCCCCGAGTAAGGACCGAGAAGTCCAAAGTCGCTCGTCTGCACAGATCCCTCCTACCCGAGGACTGGAAAGTAGGCCAAAGACGGCGGCACTCCCCAAGGTTTGGAGTCAAGCTGGAAAGGGAGGGGTTGATGGCGGTCGACATGTTGATAGCAAAACAAAAGTCAAAAGTGGACGCTGGTGAGGCTGGTTCCTGGGGTTAATGGGTGACGTGTAAGTTTGGGGCATTGAGTTACTATCATGGATTTGAGTGGAAGCTAGTTTAAGTCTGAGTTTATTTGTGAGCATTTTCTTTACTGCGTAGTTTTAGGTAGAATTCATTTGTATGTTACTCGAAATAAATTGCGTTGTTTTCTGATAATCTGAAGCACTGATGTTTGTACAGTCTGTTGCAGTGAGCATTAGCAGTAAAATAACTTCAATTCTTACTGTTTTAAGCTGTAGGCTACACAAGAACCACCTAACACTCTGCTTGGTGACCTGAGCTGGTTTATTACTTGCTAGATTTTCGAGAACCAAGCGAGCGCCCCTCTCTAGTCCAGCCGCTCCCTAGATCAACAACTCTTCTTGCCACCTAGATGATTCGGTAGAAGCTACTAAAGAATTTATTGACTTTTCGAGATTGTTAGAATCATATTGACCACAACCGCCCGGCCAGCAAATACAAAAAGATAGGCAGTGGAACCTAGTGCTCGCAGATCCGATATTATATACCGGTATTCGCCTCGTAAATATTATAGCTCGGGTTATACAATTTAAAGTACTAATCTTCATCTCTTTTTTATAAGGCTTAATAAGCTTATCCGTATCCGAGTCCGCATCTAAGTCCGCCTTTTCTTTTTATACTTTAACCTTTCTTTTTTTTTCTTCACGTATTTAAACGCTTACTTTACTCTTCTCGCCTTACCCCCGCTTCCGTGTCTTTTATTTCTAAAGATTATTATATTATTAAACATAAGTCGTTAAATATTCCCGTACTTAATATATCTTATTCTACGTCTAAATATTATCGTTTTATTCTCGTATTAAGTCCCCTAATATCCTTCTTATTTTCCTAAATTCTTTTATCTTTAAATAGCTTCTTATCTTTATATCCTTCCCTTCTTATCAAGCAGTATAAGCCTCAATCCGTAAGTTCGCTAATACCTTATTATCTACGTCTAATACCGCATAAATTGCCTCGTTCAGGTTTACTTATAATTTTCCAATATTCATATTTAATATAATTTAAATTTCAAACTTCAAATTCCTTTTATTACTAAACTAATTATTATATTAATCGATATTACCTTATAAGAACGCAGTAAACTCTAATAGCTATAATAAGAGTATCGTATCCGAAGAATCTATTACTTATTAATCTAATTATTCTAATATAAAAAAATTATTTTCTACTATCGGATACTTTCTTAAACTATTTAAAGTATTTAATTATATTAATCATTCGTTATACGCAAGAATTAAGTATAAACATACTACTTTTAACGTATATAAACGGAGGTTTACGTCCTTTCAAGCTAATTTCGTTAGCGCGCGTTTAATCTTATATTCAAAACAGCCTTTATACTAAAGTAACTTAAATTACCCGGCAAGCTGTTTTAACTCCCCCGAATCGTTATATAACTTAAGGTTTTAATAAATTCTAAATTCATCTAAGTTTAATATTTCATAAGTTCCTAATCCATATTATTATTAATAAAGTTTTTAATTAAATAATTAACGCACTTTTCAAGATATAATCCTTAATCCTTAAAGTAACTCAGTCGCTTAAAGCAGCCGCTTAAAGGAATCAGCTTAAAGCAGCTTCTAAAAATCCCCCAAAAGCAACTTACATTTTCATTATTTAAAGCAGTTTCTCTAAAATAACTTATCCCCGCCAGTTAACTAAAACAGCCCGCTTTAAGTAGCCTTTTCAAAACAGCCTATCCCCGCCAGTTAGCTAAAACAGCCCGCCTTAAATAGCCTTTTTAAAACAGCTTATCGAAATAAGCTATTTTAATAAGTATAAAGCGGTTATAATATACAGATTTCATCATATAATATATACGTTATTTCTTATTTTCCTTTTTAAAAACAAATTATATTATTAATAATAATATTAAATTAATATTCCCAAAGCTTACGCATATATTTATAACTATAAGATTATTATCTTTAAATCCCAATCCGCTTTATTTATATTAATATATAAATATAATAAGCCGCACGCTTATTAAAAATCCTCGCAATCCTTTATTTCTTTTAAAAGACTTAATTAACCCAGAGGTTTATACAAAAACATACTTCTATTATCTTCCGCGTTATATAAGTCTTCTTTAATAATATAATTTATATTTATATTTCGAAGAACTTAATAAAATTTATTTTAACTTAAATATTCAGTACGAATATCGTTGCTTACTATTCATTCACAATCGTATTTTATTAGCGCGTAAACTCCTACAATAATCGAGTCCTTATTGGTATATTTACTACTTTTAAATACTATTATAATATTTTGCTATATAAGAGCAGTCCTTAAAGTAATCTTATATATAAGAATTATTAATAAATTATTCTCCTTTATTATATAACTTACATTAAATATACTTATAATTATCCGTCGTTTCTTTAATAATCTTAATTCTAAAATACTTTGTGCTTTTATATTCTTATTAGACTTTAAGTATTATTAGCTTTTAACTACGATATACTAAATATAATTTAAGATCGTGGCTTACGTAATTATCTCGATAGTATTTTAAAGGAATCTTTAAGCGTTCTTAATCTTAATATTATAGCTCGTAATATAAACTTTATAATAAGTATTATTATATTACTTTTATTATTTTTAATATTTCCTTAATCTATCTTTCCTCCTTTCTTTATTACTTTAATTATCTTTAGTCGACAAGCCATTTATTTTTAAAAGCTTAAATATCGGCGTAAATAAATACTTAAATATATAATAGCCTATTCCGTCTTAGTCTACGACCAGGTATTATTATTTTATTCTTAAATCAAGTCCACTAAAATACCGCTTATTTCCTTACGCTCTTTTATATTTAAGTAAGCTTTAGTATCGATATCTTCCTTTTATATATATTATATCTCACAAGCTTTAATACGTAGCGGCTTTAGTGCTTTTTCATTAACCCTTAGTACCTTATAAATTACCCCATTTAAAAGCTCTTAAGAAGTTCTATTCCGTATATTTATATTTATTTATATATTAAACTAACGATTCTGAAGATTATTATTAGTCCGTAGGGATTCTTATCGATATAGAACTCTAACTTAAGGCCGAAACGGTGGGGTTTCGGTGAGGTTCCGGACCGGTATATAAGAAGCTTTACTTTTATCTTAAAAAAACACGCTTTATAATACCTTTGAAATTACTTAATAATATCGATATTTATTTAGGTGACTTTATTATTATATATCCCGGTATAATTATACCGACACTAATTAATAGTTTACTTAAAGTATTATAGAACGGCAAAGTTATAATATCGAAAAGTTAAAATCGTAAATAGCGCGAGAAGTTAAGATTTTAACGCCTTAACTTTGCCTTTATATTTAAATTAATTAAAAGAGAGAGTCTTCTTAGCTTTTAGATATTATAAAAAGTCGAGCGTCTCGACGATATTATTAAAATATTAACTTTAATACGATAGTTACTCTTTAATAATTATTAAGTTAATATAAACCCTTTTAATATAAGACTTTATTTCTGTAAACTTATTAGAATTATATCGGAACGGTATTATTACGGAAATTATATTAAAAACAAAAGAATTAATTTCGGTAAATAACGGGAAAAAAAACGAGGTAAATATTATACCTTAAGTTTTAAAGACTTAGCTAATAAATAAATTTCCCGTGGACTTAATAAAATACTTAGAAGACTTTTATAAAGACTTTTATAATAGACGAGTTAAGGGAGAATTCCTTTTTTAAGACTTTTATAAATTCTTTAGTAAATAAAAAGTCGACTAACTTAAAATAATTAATAAATAAGAGAGACTTTATCTTTATAACGCTTTTAAATTCTATAGAGTTTACGTCGAACAATTAAAGAGGACCGAGACCGTTAAAGCGTTATACGTAACACTTTAAGTATTATATAATAAGTAGCCGCAAGACTAGCTTCGGGATTAAGCTCGATTACACTTTAAATTTATACCGGAATATATACGAGACAAGCTACGGCTATAGGACGGGTAAATCAAGAGTTTTAAGTTAATACGACTAGTTTTACGAACGTTAAAAGTCAGAATATTAACTTTAGGCTAAAAGACGTATACGTTACGGAGCACTTAAGACGTTGCGACTTTATAATATATTATAATAATTAATACGGAGGAGGATTTATATAACGTAATTCCTTCGGCGCTTATAAAAGTAAAGAAAGAGTCGCTATTTCTTATTCTTAACCTTATAAAAGGTTTACTTTAATAAAGACTAAATAATACTTTACTTTTAAACTTAACCCCGGCACTTTTACTTATCTTAAGAAATAAGTTAGTATTATTATTTAAAATAACTTCGGAATTAATAAATAATAGTAGGGATTCGGACCTCTTTTTTTAATTTATTATAAAACCCTTCTTAAAATCTTAAATTAAGTCTTTAGCAACGCTATCGAAAATATATATTAAAGAGTTTTAATATAATAAGACGAAGGATTACTTAAATAAAAAGTTATACGTTTTTATTAACTTTTATTAATGCGTTAAAGTTTTTAAAGTAATTTAAAAAAGAGCTTTTCCTTTTATAATGCGAGACAAGGTAAGCACGTACTATTATTATTACTTATAAAATAAGAAGTATACGTTTAATTAACTAATATAAGTTACGCGTAATTACTTTAAGATAAAAGAATAAGCTTAGCGGTTCTTTAGCTAATAGTTTAACCTTAAATTTGAGGATTTTTAAAAGGCCGATTATTAACGCGATAAGTTAATACTGACTTAATTAAAGAACTTCGCTAAGGAATTATAATATATATAATTAAGTCTTAAGAATAAGTGTCGTGCAGGTTATGGTTGGTTGGCTAAGCGAGCCCAATCAAGACTACCTAAACCATGGCGCTAGTAAGCTCCCCTATTCAGGGAGCTTAAATACGCTATATATAATAATAAGAACAACAGTTATATACGCAACTGCGCAGCTTTCAATTAAATTGATATTCGCCTTTATAGAGCTTTAAAATATATTATACGATAGTTATGAGCCCCGTGAGTTATAAAAAGCTTCTTAGTCGCATGTACACGCCGACGTAGCTCTATAAAAGTATTTTATACTGCTGTTTAAAAGCTATTGTAATTTTTTAAACTCGTCGATAACTCTTAAACTATTAAATATTCTCGACGTTATATTATTAATATATTTTAAACAGATAATATCACTCTTAAAACTACTTGCGGATTATATTTTAAAAGCACGGAAGGATTAAGCGATATAGCACTTGCGATTGAATTTTTATACTGCGTTTATAAGTGCATTAAATATAATAAACCTTATAGTTTTTATAACAGGCCATATTCCAGAACTCCGATTAAAGGCTCTAACGCTTAAGAGCATCGCTTAATAAGTAGCAAAAATATAATTAGACTAGTATTACGCTAATATTATAACTTAGAAAGCAGTAAACTTACAGCCGTTTTCAACGCCTGAATCGTCCGACAAAAATATTTTAATAAAAGGAATAAGTCTAAAAGAAGCTAATCTACCTTTTTATTTAATAATTACAAAGATATAACAGATTTATATAATATAAGCTAAGGAGTATTAGTATACGCTGGCTAAATAGACGAGTTAAAATAACAAATATATAGCTTTATATAATTAGCTTTCCGAAACGGTAGACGATTCGCTCTTAAATTCTGCGATTAGAGAACTAACCGGCAAAAGCGAATTAAGTATACAATCGTTAATTAATATATTTTAGCGCGATATAATACTGTTAGAATCGTCGGTTTTTATTATTATAATTATAAAATATAAGAAGGTTTTGAAAGAAGTATATAAAAGAAAAGTTAATATTAATTAATAAATAAGAGACTTCTTAAAAGCTTATAAGAATATTAAGACGTATAATATATTTAACGTCAAAAGCATTATAGTTCTAAAGAAGTAGCTACGTGCAATAAGAGCTTATATATATTCAAATTAAGTAAATCTTATCTTTAGTACGGTTATACGCGACGATTAATTTAAAAAAGAGTATAAGTTTACTTTTAATAATTATATATAAGTGCTCCTTGGTATAAATTAAAAGTATATTATATTCAAGAAGCTTAAGCGTTAAAAAAGAAGAAGCGGTTAATATTCAACTCTTAGAAGAATTAATATTAATACGTCGGATATAAGCTCTAATAAATCTCGCTCTCGAGGCCAAGATAGTTTATACTTATACGGCATGAATAATAAGCATTTCTTTAAGTCGCTTAAGTATTAGAGATTACGTTATATAATTAACGGAACGACTTCTGAAAGCATGAAGTATATGCTAAATATTAATAAGGTATTAATAACTTATAAGAAGTTGGAAACTGTAGACTTTAAAGAGCTTAAAATAACTATAATTAAAGAAAGATAGAAGTATATAATAATTACTAAAATCATCGGAATTAATTATAATAATAACTCTAAACTTATTATAAATGCCAAATCAATCGATACCGCTATACTTATAAATAATAAAAGTAAAGGTAAAGCTTTATAAAATAATTTGAATATTAATATAACTATAATCGACCCAAAGCTCTTCGACGATATATTCTACGATAATACTTTAGGTCTTAATATTTATATTATTATAAAGTTTTAACGCTATCTTTTATTAAATAGCATTCTTATTAATAATTACGGTGTTATTTATTTAATTAATAGTATTAATAAACTCGTCTTTAGTAGTTTCAAACGTATTACGGGAGATATAATTAATGCTAGTACTTTAAGTTTGTCAATTACTAATAAGAGTATACGTATCTTCGAAAACGCTTTATATAATCCTAAAGGATTATATATTCGAAATTTAATACTGAATAACGTGGCTATTATAAAAGGGTTTAACGTTAATATTATTTCTGAGAGCCTTCTCGTACAGTCGGGGGTATAATATAATAATACTAATACGACTTTACGAGTAAGTAATATTAAAAATAGTTATATAATAAGAAACTTGCAACGCAAGTAGAACTTTATAATATTTAAATATAAGCCTATTAATAACTACTCGCGCTCTCTATAACTGCATGCTTTTATAAAAGCTCGTAAATCTCTTATTATAATAATATACTTAATAATCAGTAAACGATTACACTCTCTTAAAAAGCATACTTTTCAATTAACACGCAGTTTCCTACGACCCCAGAGTAATATAATACAAATATAGCACTTACGCGCCGGTTACTTTAGTAAAATAGCTTTAAAAGCTTTAGTAAAATATACACGTAATATTTAAATCGATAGAATTACGCGTATAAAATGCGAAAGTTATATTATAATATATTTAGATTAATAATTATCGCGCAAAAAATTAAATAATAAGTCCCCGAGACTTTTCTTTAAAATCGTATAAGACTTATTTAATTACCTTATAAATTATAATAGGATATATTAGTTATTATTAATTAAAGACGAATATAATAAAAAGCTCTTCGTATATACGCTTATTAGCAAATCTTAAGACTTTATTATAAGCGTACTTAAGACGTTTGAGATATAAACCAGACGCTAATATAGTTTTATTATATATAAAATCAGGTTTAATAATAATACGTTAGTAATTAGTATAAAATATTAGATAAAGTACAATCAATAGGCATTAAATAGTAGTATAAAGCTAGAGCTTACTCCGGTTTATACGTATAAGCTGAATAGAGGTGTAAAGAGAGCTGGCGGAGAGCTTATTACTAAAGCCTTGAAGATAATAATAAGTGCTAATTTATTATTTAAATTATAGCCGGAAGCTGTTTTAATAATTACGTATTTTTATAATATATCGCTATTTACTAGAAGAGCTATATAATTGCTAAACGAAGTACTAAAGATATAATTTAGATAATATTTTCGATAGTACGACTTAAAGGTAATAAAAAGATTACTAATTAATTTAAGGCCTGATTAGAGTAATATCTTTACGTATAGCGCCAAAGCTTACGCGATAATTAAAGACCGATAAGCTCTCTGTAATAAGAGAAGCTTTAAGGTTAATTCTAAGAGGCATATTAAATATTTAATTAATTATTACGTAATTAATATATATAGGATCTGAATACTTCAGCTAAAACATATAATACGTACCCGAAACGTTATTTTTAATAAAATATAATTCTATAGCAAGTAAGCGGTAGTCGGTTAATTATTATTAATATTCAAATAAGTTATTAATATACTTATAGAGCCTGAAGCTGCTTAGAACGCCGAGTTAGCTATCGAACACGTAAAGAATAAATATATATAAGCTAAAAATAATATTAAATTAAACGAGCTTTTATTTGACCTGATAGAAGTCGACGAAATTTTTAAGAAGGTAATTTTATACGTAATTACAGAGCTTATAATTCTAAAGGAAGCGGGATTGCCTGTTCTACGAGAGTACTAAAATAAGCTAATCCCTTTAGATTCACGAGTTAATATATTAAAAGATAATATAAAGCTTAATAATAATAATATAAATATTCTAATAATATCAAAAAGCTTAAGTATATTAAGACAGACTCGAAGTCAGATACGACGAAACGAACATTTCGAGCTTAAAAGGAGTATTACAAGTAGGAAATAATTATTCCAGATTAAGGGTGCGCATAATTCAATACCTTAAGTTGTAATTTAGAATAAACTACAAGACAGCTAAAGTCAATTACTGCGCCAAACTAAAGCAACTAGTATAAGCTCAGGAAATGCTCTGGAGCACGAAAACACCTTATTAAAAGAAGATTACGGCGAGCTTAAAAGAAATCAATAATTCTTTTTAAAAAATATACCGTCGAATATATTATTATAATATCTTTTAAAAGATAATATAACTCAAGAGACCTTCGACGAAATACTTTAAGTATTAAACTAAAGTCAATTACGCCTTATCACTCGAGCTTAGCGGAGACGTTAAGTAAAAGAGGTAATATAATTGAATAAACGGTTTAAAAAAAAGCTAAGAATATATTCTTTTACGATAAAAGAGCTCCTAAACGCCGAATCTATAAATTAAATAAATAAGAATTATACGTATATCGTATTTTTTATTATAATATTCTAAAATAATAAGATAACGCGTAAAAATAGAAAAAACTACGAAATTATATATATTATATTTGCAGCTGCAGTTAATAGCGAATCGATCAGAGTATAAGTAATTGTAAGCTCTGAATTAATATAATTATATTAAGTAAAGCTCTTACGAGTATTAAAGTACTAGAAGGATTTAGAATAGCACTCGTAAGGAGAATACTTTAAGGAAGACGCGCGTAAAGAAATAAAGAATCTTTAAGCTAAGAAGTGCTAGTATATCGTGCTAAAGGCAAATGCAAAAATAACGCTTATATTATTAAAATAAGTATTTACTTATAAAGTTAATTCAGCGAGATAGCTTATACGTATTAAATCGCGAGTCGTTATTAAGGGTGATTTGCAGGAAGATGCTATAATATTCTTTATATACGCTTTTACGCTAATAATAAAGTCTTTTCGCGTTATAATAATTATAATAATATAATTTAATTTAAAAGTTAAATAATATAACGTTATAAATGCGTTTATTAATATAAAATAAGACGAACGAAATGCACTTATTTATTACTATTTCTCCGACGGTTTTAAATAGCCCGGTATAATTATAGAGATTAATAGAGCTTTATATGGCCTGCGCGACTTTCTAGCTTTATAGTATAGCGACTTCTTAATTATATTTAAAAGCCTTAGTCTCGTACCACTTGTAAAAGAGCCTTATATCTTTACGAATAATAAGCGAATAATATTTATGGCCTTTTACGTAGATAATATATAAATGCTATATCATAACTCAAACCTTCTTGTAATAACTAAAATCATTAATAGCTTAAATAACGCTTACGAACTTATTATAATAGGAGATATAAAATAATTCTTAGGGGTGCGAATTATACGTGATAAATATGCGAAGATAATTACGCTTATTTATAATACGTATATAAAGAAAGTAATTCAAAAATTTAACTTAGTAGATGGTAATTGCCTAAGCATTCTTTTACTATATTATAACTTAATTAAGAATACCGCTAAGGTAATTACAGATTAAGTCAAAGAATACTAAGAGAAGGTCGATTTTATATTATATTCAGTTATTATATTTAAATTAGATATAACTTTTACAGCTTTATAGTTATTATATTTCTTAACGAACCCGAATTAAAAGTATTTATAAGTTATAAATTAGATTATACGCTACTTCTTTAAAATACGCTTCTTAAGTATTATTTATAATCGTTAAGAAAGCGAGACGTAGCTTATAATAACTTCTAATGCTTTTTTCGCAAATAATTTAGAAATTAAGCGTTTTTTATAAAGGCTTATTATTATTTTATTTAGGAGTATTATATTATAAATAATAATTAAATAAGATATAATTATTACCTCGATAACTGAAGCTGAGCTCTTAGGAGTGGAGCGAACTACAAAGATAGTTATAATATTATAAAAGCTTTTTACGGAGATGCACTTTAATATAGGGTGCTTTTGGAATATCTTTTATAATAATTAATAGACGATTAGGCTTATAGTTAAAGAGAACTAGCGTATATTAATTAAGTTCAGGTACGTTAATATTCAAAATATATAATTACGCTAAGAGTATTAAAAAGGAAGTTTTAAAGTTATATACTTGCTTATAAGCGAAATATACGCTAATAGTTTTATTAAAAACCTTCTACGATAGAAGTTTGAGATTTTTGTCGTATTATTTAATCTGCAAGACGTTAAAGCGTCGGTAAAGAAGCTTAATTAAAGCTTATATTTTATTATAAATATATTTTTTTATTTTCTTTTGTATTTTAAAGTACTTTTTAAATTAATATAATTACGTAAAGTATATTTCTTTTCAAATTATCAAAAAGTAAGAATTCTATTCCGGCCGAAGCTATAATCAAATTAACGTAAGCAAATATAAAAAGGCCCGTTCTTAAGCTACTTATAAAATAATAAATTATAACTTTAAAAGGGCACGTTCTTAAGCCGCTATTAAGTCGCGAACTAAATTATTAACAAATCCACTAGCTTTACTAGCAACTTTTTAATACGGCGGCGGCAAGCGGCCATATTACTAATAATAATACTAACACTAACAGTACTAGCACTAGTATTAACCCGAGTAAGTAAGAGGATTAAGCGGAGGGCAGGGGCAAGGACGACGGGAGCGGGGGCCGGGGCGGGGGCGGCAGTAATAATTAAATAATTAAAATCAGATTTTTTAAAGCTATTTATAAAGATAAAATAAATATATTAAGCGCAGTAAGAGTATTACGAACCGAAGCCCGGAGGTTTCTTAATTATTACTTAAAATTAATTAACTTTAAAATATAAGAACTAAAGCTAAACTTACGTAAGTACGAGAAGTACTACGCTTCTCTTTTATAAAAGCGGCAAAAGCTACCGCGATAGCAGGCCTAATAAAACTAATATAACTATAATTCTGGCTATAGCACTAAAGGCATCGAGCCGAATTAGTAATATCTTAATAAATACTAATAAGAAAGTTACCTTTTAAGGCAGCTTTAATACATGCCGAGCAAAGGACCTCCTTATTAGTACCTGCCTCAGCACGCCGGCGGGCGGGAATAGCAGGAGCGGCAGGAGAAGGCGTAAGAGAAGGAATGCGAGGGCGACGGCGAGAGGGAGGGCGAGGGGCGGCGGCAGGCTATTATAACTAATCAGTATACTTCAACTCACTTAATCTCTTAATCTTTTAACTTAAATAACGTCAGAAACTAAATTTAAAAATATAAAAAATAAAAGAAAATATACCTTTTTAATTACGTAAGTAATAACGAGATTAAAAAAGCGGAAGGCACGAGCGGCTAATTTAGCGGCAGAGACACGACTTATTTTTAAATTTAATATACTTATAAAAGGAAGTTATAAGGGAAGGGAAGCTATTATATACTCTCGCTTATACGTTAAGTATATTTACTTTAATTACCAGTTATCACTTTTCCTTATTATCTGTCGTTTTATTATTATTTATTATATTTATTATATACTTGTTTGCTTCGCTAAAGCTACGTATTATCTTTAGCGAGGGGGTATATCGTGCAGGTTATAATTAATTAGTTAAGCGAGCCTAATCAAGATTATCTAAACTATAGCGCCAGTAAACTCCTTTATTCAGGGAGCTTGAATGCGCTATATGTAATAATAAAAACAATAGTTATATACGCAACTGCGCAGCCTTCAATTAAACTAATATTCGCTTCTATAAAGCCTCAAGGTATGTTGCACGATAATAAGTATATACGAAATAATTAAACGCTATATAATAAAATAATTTAAGGAATATTAAGTAATCTTTTTTTTTAAAAATAATACTTTTTAACGCGCCTTTAACTTTCTCTATTCTTATAAATAGTTTACAAAACGCGATTAGCGTGACAGTGACGTATAACTTAAATTAATACTATAAGCACTCCGAAACAGGCTTAAATCGACATAAAAACTACGTTATAAAAAGTAACGCGTATTACTTAGACCGAAAGATTAAGTATTCGTTTAAAAATAGACGCGAAAACAAATTTAAGCTAAAACCTGGCTATTTTAGTTATATTATTTATAAAAAATTAGATTATTATAATAGCCGTTATATAAATAAAAAAAAAGCTACTTTTAAAGTAAAATACTTTATAAATCGAAAAGCAAAAGGCTTTAAAGCTAATAATTCCTCTTTTAAAATATATTTAATATATATAAAAGAGAACGGTTTTGATTCGGACAGGATTCGGACCCCTTTTAAAGACTATAATAATTACTATAAGTTAAAATCGTTATCGGAAGTCGATTTTATTATTAATTTAAACGACTTAAACGTAAGTAAAAAAAGCGACGACTTAGCACTTTATATAATTATATTTATAATAAATAAGAAAAAGTATAACGTACGAGAAGTACTTTAATAACTTAAGGAGCGAAGAATAATTCACATTTTAAAGGCTATAATTATAAAACCTATTGCTTTCGAGGCATATATAATATAATAAATTAATAAATTCTATTAAAGTCTACTAATCGACACAAGAGCGTTTAATAAGAATACCGGCGGCATTAACTAATTGCGGGCGTTATAATAAATCTAAAACATTAAATTTAATATAAGTTAAATAAAAACGAGTAAGATTATATTTAATGCCGGTTCGAGACCTTCCCTTAGAGTTATAATAATTAATACTCTTATTAATAAAATAAAATTCACAATCGTGGACGCGGATATACCGTTCCTAATTTGTTTATAATAATTAAATAAGCTTAATATATAATACGACAATTTCTATAATATATTAATTTAAAATAAAAAGAAACACTTAATCGTTTAAAAGAAAAGTTATATATAACTTCTTTTAAATCGCTATAGTTAACTTTTTAATTTTTTAACGGAGACAATTAACACGTGCTACATCTGCAAAAAAATCGAGAAGCGGACGTCCGCCAACCATTCTGGCGCTTTTGGAGCCAAAGTTATATGTCGAAAATTTTGGGGACAGTTTCTTATTATAGTAAATTAAAAGCGCGCCGAAGGCGTAAAAAGCGTCGAAAGCACCGAAAGCGCCTAAATAGACTAATTATTTTATTTTATTTAATATATTAATAAGGTTTATAAAAGTATTAATAATATATTAATAATAAATATGCCTCTTATAACGCCCGATTAGGGCTAGGGCCGGCTAGCGTGCGCATATAATTTACCCGAAACGAACGATTTTCTTATTATAATTTTTTTAACGTGGATATTCATAGCGTGAGAGCTTTAACGAGACTAGTTTTTAGGACGTGCCTGACGAAATATAAGCAAAAGTTAAAAATAACGCTAATCTAACCGGATTCGGTTAATAACAAAACGCTAAGATATTTTTTATAAAAAATATATAATATTTTAACGTTTAAATTATATTTATAAAAATTACTTAATTAAGCTTAACGTATATTAAAATAAACTAGCGCTTTTAATACTAGCGACCGATTAAAATTTAAAAAGGCGGCTTTAGGCGTTAAAGGCGGCCTTTTAGCGAAAATGGCGAAAATGGCGAAAATGGCGGATTTGATTTCTGGGCGTCCGCCAACTTTTTTATTAATGTACCTCATAGAAACGGAGATTAGACGATTTTATGCGGTTTAGCTACCTTATAATAGCGCGTTTAAAGCTCTTACTAAATTAAGCCGGCTATAATCTTAATTCTAAAGTAATAAAGAAAGTCAAAGAGTTATATGAGTATTACTAAAGGCATAGAAAGGCTTTATAAAGGTTTAAATTTAAATTAAAGGACGACGTTAACTTTAATTATATAATTTACGTTAATATAGTTTAGTTAAAGGCTAAATAAGTCTTTTATATAATTAACGAAAGCACGGGGTTTAATTAAGTAAAATTACTCCGAAAGGCCACTAAATTAGCTATAACTCGGTTTGTATTTAACGCACTTAAATTAGCATAAATAAATACTTACCTCGGCCCTTTTAATTACGTAGTTTACGACTACGAGACTAATTTTAACTTAAAAGAGTTTAAGAGCTTTTTAAGATTAATAAAAATAACGCCGAAACTCGTATTTATAAAAGCATATTACTTTATTAAAAAGATAAAATAATTCTATTGCCTCTTTCGCCGAACGTATAAAATTATTATAAAAGAATACTTAGAATTAAGTAATAAAAACAGATTATAAATAGCTATAAAGGCAGTTAATAATATAACGAGTCTCTAAGGCCTTGTCCTTATACTATTTGTTTTTAGCGCTTATCTTAAATTAACCGAAATGAACTTATTAAATCCGTTTATTAAGTAACGCGCTATTATTATTAAGAAAGCTATAAAAGAAATTTATAAGATTTAAGCTAGCTAGTAAATAAATGACGCGCTAAGGACGCGTAACGGTCTTATAATAACTCATATATATAACCTTTAAATTAAAAATTAAATTATAATATAAAGGAAAAAGAAGAAGTAAAAAAGCTTATATAATTTCCTAAAAATAAAGGAAAAGACGTATAAAATTAAAATAAATAATAATAAAATTAAAACTTTTAAATTAACTTTTATACGTTTATTTAAAATAAATATATTAAACGTTAAACCTTAAAAAGAAAATTTACTAAAAGAGTTTTATAAGCCGGAATCACGAGTTAACAACTTATTTAAGACGATACCGGAAACTTATTAAATCGCAATTAAATTACTTTTTATATAATTAATTCTAGGAATTTAAGTATTTAACGACGATTTTAATATAAAAGCGTTTTTTACGGAAAAGGAGACTAAAGATTAAGAGTTCGCTATTAAATTACGAATTAAAGGTAAGATTAAAACGTTAAGTTTATTATTTTAATAATCCCGAAGAACAGAATATAAAGCACTTATAAAAAAAAGGTATTTTTATATTAATTAATTAAAGCGACTTACGACTTAAAAGCTATTAAATATTTAAGTTACGTATAATAAACGAAATTAAAAATAAAAAGACTTTTATATTATAAGAGAAGTTAAGGCTAATAGTTATATACTTTAATAATAAAAGGAAAAAAGATATCTTAATATAATTATTAATAATTTAATAAATTAATTAACGACTTTTTATTTATTTAACGGCCTTTATTAAAATGTTAAAACGGATAAGAAATAATACCGAATCGACTTTAACGATCCGTAATATTACTTAGGCATATGTATAAACTAATATTAAGCTCTTTTAAAAGATCTTTGCGTGGCTACCGGTAAAAATTGCGGACGAGTTGTTTTATAAAACGGTGTTTATAATAATATTCCTATTATATAATATTTTAAAATTAGGGAATTATTAGTTTAATACGTATTATAAATATTATTAAAAGAACTTATAAATAAAAACCTTTATATTTAACCTTTGTTTATTAATATTTACGTAGTAAAATCTTTATTTTAAATTAATTAAAATATAAATAAACGATACTTTTATTTTAAAAGATAACGAGTTCTTAAAGACGGAATAAGAATAAATTATAAAAGCCGGTTTTTTAATTAAGTTAATATAAGTCTTTAACCCCTTCGAATCGGTCACGTTTAATAGTTATATTATTATTATAAAAGGAAACGATCTTTATATGTTTTAAAAGAAATAAAAAGTAAAATTAAAAGTCGTTAACGTTAAATAAGAAAATTATAAAGAAGCCTACCGGAAGTAATGCGCTCGCGAAGTATATATCGCAATAATATATTAATTAAAAGCTACGTTTAATTTCTCCGTCGCGGCATAATATTAAAATCCGTTTATAAAAGAGGCTAAGGCCTTAAATTTACGTCTTTAATAATAAATAAATAACTAAAAGAGAGGCTTACGGTATATACTTATCGCTTTGCGGTCCGCTAAGGTATACGCCTTTATTAATAGCTCTTTTATTAATAATAAAGACTTAAGCTTATAAATCGGGGTTTTAATGCTAATCGGTACTAAAACGGAAGGGAATTTAAAGTTTATATTCTATAATAATATTATTTACGCTAGCTTAACGAAGTATAAGAAGATAATACGTATTGTTTTTACTTTTAAGTTTTACGCTATAATAATAAGTATTAATATACTTATTTTTATGTCGACTACCGTCGTTATAATAATTAATAAGCTCGGCCTTTTACGCCTTTTTATTATTATTTATATAAATTCTTTTTCGTTATATAAATATATCGTTAAACTCGGCACAACAAAAGAAAAACGTTTAATAATTAATATAATAGCTATTCGACAGTCGTACAAACGTAAAGAGTTAACGGAAATAAAATAAATTAATAAAACTCGTAATTTTATTAATACGATAATTAAGGCAAATCTAAATAAGGCTTTTTAAAAGTTAATTAATTTAAATTCTCTTATTATTAAAATAAAAAGTTAAATTTAAAGGCCAACCGAAGGCGATTCGGACTAGTTTCGGTATTGTTTTAAAAAGTGGTGATTTTCTTTAACTTTTAATTTTTTTTATATTTTTACCCTCTTTTTATATTATATTTTATATTACTTTTAGTTTACTAAATAAAAAACGGTAATTAAATTCTTTATTTACTTTTTAATTTAAAGTATTAATAAGCGGTCTTATAATAATACTTTAATAAGGACTTAACTGCCGGTTTTATTATAAAGGGCTACTCTTATATAAAGGTATAAAGAAAGTATTATTATAAAAAGCTAATTATAAAGCTAATCCGAAATAAAGCTTTTAAAACGATAAGCGGTAAAGACGACGGCGCTTGGCGCGAGTAATTTCTTACTCGGCCGCAGGCTTATTATCTTCTTCTTCTGCCTCGTCTTTATTTCCTTTTATATTAAAATCTCCTCGACGACGCTTTTTCGCCGCCTTTATTATTACATAGTAAGAGAACTTTAATAAGGCCTTTAAGCGTTAATATTAACCGAATATTAAACTAGAATCGAAAGTACTTATATTAACGTTATTTAATAAATTAAATACTTTTTTATAAAGAACACGAGTCTCCTTTAATAACGCTATTAACGCTTTCTTCTCGGTTTTTAGCGCCTCCGCCGAGGCAACTAAATAAACGGAATTGATTTCAGTTATAGCGGCGATTATAATAGCCTTATCTTTTATTACTACGGCAGCGGAGAAGGCAGAGAACTCCTTACTTACGTATTAAGGGAGCTAAATTATATATTAAATATAAAGCTTTTATAAATTGTTTCCGAAGTTAATTTTAAAATTTTATAATTTACGAGGACGTAAGAAGTCTTTTATTTTACGTAATAAGCGTATTTCTTCTCTTTCTTATTATAGAAAAAGCAATTATACAACGGAATCGTTGCTATAAGGCGGGCGCAGCGGAGGCAGTATATATAATAGGCAGCCCGGAGGGCATCGACAAGAACGGGAATTAATATTATATTATTTATTAATATTTAAATTATTATTATTATTATTATTATTATTATTATTATTATTATTATTATTATTATTATTATTATTATTATTATTATTATTATTATTATTATTATTATTATTATTATTATTATTATTATTAGGGGCCAGCTAAATCGCCTTGGGCAAATGGCTAAACCGCCTTGCCAAGGCCTCGCTTAATTTTTGATTGACTGCGCCCGTACATTTATCAAAGGTACTAACCCATACAAATTGTTAGCGACTCTACTTAACCTTAATGCAAGGCATATTCAGAGCCTCACCTTCAGCGCCCCTCTCACCATACCACTTTTGCCCTCAACATGTCGTTTTCCTCCGCACAAGCTTGCGGCCCCCCTTCTACAGAAAAAACTTACACTACAGTTAATACTGCGATTGCTGCTATTCAAAGGCATGCAAAAGAATATAGCTATGCCTTCCTCCGGCGCGATAAAACACCAAATCGAATGGTCTACGTCTACGATCGTGCTAAGAAATACGACAGCAAAGGCAAAAAAGAGCACGTCAACGAGATAAATCGACGCAAGAATACTAATAATAAAAAGACAGATTGCAAGATGAAGGTAGTGTTGACTCGAGATAAGACGACGGGGAATTGGCAGGTTGAAGTTAAGAAGGGAAAGCATAACTATACAAGGTCTGCAGACTCTTCTGCCCATCCTATACATAGATTAGCTATTATTTCGGCGGAAACAGCTTCTCGGATTAATACCTTTGCAAAGGCTAGCTTATCAAATACTGAGATTATATCTACTTTGCGCTAAGAAGACACCGGAGTGACCTTAACTTCTAAGGATGTATCAAATCTAATACAAAAATCAAGGTCTAAAGAGCTTAATGACATGTCACCGTTATACTGGCTTTTAAAAGTATATAACTTAATAATAACCGTCTATTATTTGCTAATAATTTATATAGAAACTATAAGATAACGATTATTCCCCTACGTATAAGCCTAAAAGTAATCACCTCCGGCAGCTCTTTTTCATTGCCTCCGCCTTAATTCAGCTTTAGAAGCAGCATTCCAATATTCTTTTGCTCGATTATATATACAAAATAAACCGATTTAATATGCCGTTACTAAATATATGCGGAATAACAGGCAATAATATAGTGATTCAGCTGAGGATATACTTCTTGTTAAAAGAGACGGAAAAAGACTATAAATAAGCGCTTACGCAACTAAGAGCTATTATATTTAAGCACACGATTCCGGAGCCACTTTTTATTATAATAAATAAAGAATTAGCTCTTATTAAATGCCTTAATATATAGTTTCCCTTAACTCGTCACTTCCTCTGTCGATGGCACGTTAATATAAACGTACTGGCTAAAACTAAGAAGTTCTTCCTTAGCTTAATTAAAAGTGACGATAGAAACTGGACACGCTACCTACGCTTTTAAGCATTCCTTATCTCCTAGAATAAGTTGCTAGCCAGTATATTTAAGCAGCAATATAATAATCGTTTACGGAACATACACATTTAATACCTAGTAAGTGCTATAAGTTATGTCACGAGAACATAGCTTCTTTAGAAGGAGAAACTCGTCGCTTTTTAGGTTAATCAAGACTACTACTTTAGTATTACTATAACCTCTCCTATTAAAAGTTGTCACGCAACTCTTAAGAGGTATTTATAGCGAGGGCATGGAGATTTACGTAATATTTTCCTTAAATTATAACTGTTTTGGGAAGCCTAATATAAGAATATACGAGTTACTATTACTTAGCAGAAAATGAAGCCGAAACACAGTGTGAATACCCCCTTATTCGCTACTGTCCTTCCTTAGGTTTATGTTTACGCTTTACTAAAGATTAAGCAAAAGCAAAGCAAATTAAACTCTAATAATTAGCTTCCTTAATACGGCTATAGTTGCGTTACAACTAAGTCTTTAGGTTTACCTTGTTACTATTAAATCTTTACGAGCCGACGGGTTTATAGATGTATATTATTAACTTAAATACATCCTTATTAGTAGTACGACAGGCTAATTTCAATACAGCCGGCCTTAAATGCTCATCGGCTTTCCCTGCCTTTACTAAATCCTCTTAAGGTCAAAAGCAAAGGCAGGCCTAAGGGAGCTCTTAATAATAGTAATAAACCATCACGTATAGCACCTTCGAACACTCGCCGTGAGCCTTTATAATTCGAGCTACTTTTAAGCTCTACGCCAGCTATTCTTCCTTTAGTATTTTCATTAACTCAGTAGGTCTTTACTATGCGTTAAACACCGACTACAACTGCTTTAATCATACAACGACTTATAAGTAGGCACTAGGATTTATATAAGCCGGGAACAGCAAGAAAGCGTGGTTATTAACGTGGCATATTATTAATCTACCAGTCAAATAGTATTGAAGATGCTACTAAGCTTGCTACATATGCAATACAAAAAGCTATTAATTAGGCTTTAGCTCTAATACAAAATCACGACTTCAGTGATATCGACGACATCGAGACTCTAGCTGTCACTAAACCACCCCAGCCGGCTACTCCAAAAACCCCTGTTTCTTACCAAATGGAGCTCTTTATACGGTCCTCTCCAATGTAAGCACGAGTAAACCAGTCCGTGGTACTCACAGAGAGTCAGTTGACGGAAGCAAATGCTCTGTATAATGTTGACTCCTAATAGGATAATAATAGTACGCAAGATCAGGCGTTATTAATTAAGTAGTTGCATTAGGGATACCTAGCTTTAGTAGTAATTTATACGTGTTCGCGAGTATCCTAAATGCACACCCCATAACCGAGACGCCGAGCCTTGGCAAGGCGGTTTAGCCATTTGCCCAAGGCGATTTAGCTGGCCCCTATTATTATTATTATTATTATTATTATTATTATTATTATTATTATTATTATTATTATTATTATTATTATTATTATTATTATTATTATTATTATTATTATTATTATTATTATTATTATTATTATTATTATTATTATTATTATTATTAAGTCTATAGAATCTATTAGCACTTCGTTTTTATATAAATTAACAATTTAAAAGTATAAACTCTATTAATATAATTACTTAAGAGATCAAGTCGATTCCTAAGGGAGATTTCTCTTTATATTTATAATTAATCAATAATAATAAGCACTTTAATGGCTAGTCGAGCTCCTCGCTTAGCTATTTATTATTTACTAATGGAGTTCGGCTCTTTTATTTTATTATTACGGCCTCTTTCCTTAATATATTTTATTCCTTACTTCTTTATATACTCTTCTTTTTTACGTTTATAACTCTTATTGTTTTTTTAAAAGAAGTTTTGCTTATATTAATTTATAAGGATTCTTATCGATATAGAATTTTAACTTAAGGCCGAAACGGTAGGGTTTCGGTAAAGTTCCGGACCGGTATATAAAGAGCTTTACTCCTATCTTAAAAAAATACGCTTTATAATACTTTTAAAATCACTTAATAATATTAATATTTATTTAAATGACTTTGTTATTATATGTCCCGGTACAGTTATACCGATAATTATTAAATTAAGTATTATATAAGTTAATATTTTTCTTTAAGAAAGTTATGAATTCGGTTAGCCATATAATTATACTTAATTCCGGTAATTTTAAATCTAATTAGCTTTTATATTTTAAAATTAAAAAAAAGACTTTCATTATTTGATATCTTATAATCCTTTTAATTAAATAAAATAATTTAATAATTATATAATTAATTAGATATTCGCAGAAACAAGTTATAAAATATAAAGTTGCTTTCTTTCTTATTACTTGCGGAAGCTTATTTCGGTAATAAAAGCGCGTTATAAAGCCGGAGGAATATATAATAAATCATTAAAGAATTCGATAATTAAATAAAATAATATAAATAGCGACGAATTCTAATTATTTAAAATATCAGCTTTAAGCTACTGAAATTATCGAAAGAAATAATATCGAGAAGTAAAGTAATTAATAAAAAAAGCTATTTTCGTAAGCTGCTTTAATAAAATAAAATAAGCTTCTTTCGCGGCGCTAATAGCAAGGTTGCTTAAAGCAGCTTAATGAAAATGGCTTAGTAAAAGCAACTCCGTGAAATCAGCTTTATAAAAATAACTTCGCACTTTATATTACCATGTCGACAAGCTTTTTTTTTATAATTATTTTTTTATTCCTTTATAATTCATTTCTTATATTCTTTTTATTAAATTTCTTTTATACGCTTTTAATCGCAGACGTGGAATTAACGACGCGCCTTACTTCAAATAGCAAAAGAATCCCTTAATATAATTATAATTACGCATATAAAACTCGCGCGAATACTAACTTCTTAATTAAAATCATAAACCGCTCCTCTTAATATTAAAATAATAAAAATAAAAGGTTTATATTACATTAACTTAGCTTTAAGTAAATAATTTAGAAAATAAATACTCTATTATAATCTAAAGCATCGATTCTTATTTATTTAAAAATGTTAAGATCTCTTGTCTTGGATTTTAGTTTATACGGCGTGTACTTTTAATTATATTGAAGCTTAGCGATATTATATCGCTTATATAGGCAATCAGGCTAGTAATTACTAATTATAAGAGGCGCTAGTACTTATAGTAGACTTAAGAAGCGTTTTATATTATAAAATGGGTGAATAAGCTCAAGGTTAAAAGCTATATTATTATAGTAATAAGAAAAGACTTATACGATTTTAATTAAGTTATTAAATTATAGTCTTATGTCTCGTTTATATTACGGGTACTTATTGTAATTAATTGTTTTTTCTGGGTTATTATAAGGTTATTTAAAGAGCTTTGTAACTTAAGTAAATTATTAAGTATACTATATATCTGGACAGTTAAGTCAAATGTACCGCTAATAAACAACGCTACGAGGCATAATCTTAACGCATAAGCTTATGTTATGTTTATATCTCGAAATAGGTTAATTGAGCTTGATTTTACTTGGTCCGAAAAAATCTTAATTATAAAATAAAAGGATGAAATTAGTGATAAATATAATTATACTTAGTACATAAACTTATAAAAGCCCATTCCCTTGCTTAAAAGAAGTCCGGACTCTTATTATAACTTAAGGAGTATTATTAAGGTTCTTCGCAAACACGGGGAGGAAGGGAAGTTTTTAATGTTATTTCGTAAATATAAAACACGGACATTCTTTATAATAAGTCGAGGCATCCCACTTATTACGGAAACTAATTAATTGCTTTGCCGAATTATTAAAACTTACTTACTTTGCCGCTTGCTTGGCTCTAAGCACGAGAGGTTTAAGGGTGTATTCCTTTTTATATTTATGACTCCTATTGCGTTGTTCTCGATTTTGCCCGAATGTGGTGATTTAGGAATGGAGTTTTAGGATTTAAGAGATGCGAATATAGTCAGTGGCTTTAAGTTATTATGAGATTATCTCCCTTTTTGAAATTATTTAGTAAGCGGGGAAGTTTTGAATTAGTCCTTAGGAAGAGATTGAGATTGTAGAAACCCTTCGTGCCGAGAAAAAGCATGGGCACTTTGTCTTTGAATAACTAAAACTCTGTAACTTATATAACGGCCATCCCTGCGTAACGGAAAACGCTTTGTACCGGAAAATTTAGCCGGTACATCGACTTCAAGCATTATGAAATCTATGCACCTTATAGTGTTTTTTATAACTTTTTATAAGTTATATTTTGTGGCTACTCTTAAATAACTTAACTGCCTTCGACTGAAAAAACCACGCTTACGTTGTCGCCCCACGCCTAGTTTACAAAACGTCTCCTTTAATAACGTCTGTCCCTGCGTAGCGAGACACACCCTGTCACGAGACAGATATATGGGTTTGGAATCGTAGATTTTTTTTGACAAGTATACGAAGTTATTACTCATACGTCACTTTCCTTAACTGTTTCCCCCCAAGGAGAGCACTTAGTAATAAGAAAAAAGACTATAGTTGATCATGCTGTCGATCATTTCAATCACGCTACTGATCGCCGCTTCGGCTGTTCCCCTCCTGCGTTCCTCGTCGAGCCAGAACTTTCTCCAAATTCCGAGAGATATTACCACTCAATTCCGTATTCCCAAGCTCCTCTGCTAAGCTTACAGTAGATCTAACTAGTCTCTCGGCCTCCCCAGAATCGCTATCCCTCATCACGGAGAGTAGGTCAGCGTGCATAGTTGTAAGAGGATGTTGAGGACCAAGGAGCTGAGTGAAATCTTCTACAAGTTCCTGCACTAGCGGCACCACATCTCGGAAACGACCACTCGCCTTGTAGATTTCAGTGAGTGCCATGATAGGTTGAATAGTGGATAGGTCAGGTCGTTTGCGGAAGCGGACACTCAACTCAAGCCCTTCGGTCTTCATTTGTAGACCCAACAAAACGCGACTGAGGGATGTCACGCGTGGTTTGAACACTTCCCAGTTATCGGATATCTGATCTGATTGTGCTTTTAAGATCCTCGTGCAGGCATCTGGAACATTTTTCGGGTCTATAGTAACGCCAAAGGATCTGGCGAGGGCAACTAGAGCTTCAAGTATAGGTCTCATATTGAGGCCCGAGAGCTGTGTGAGCCCCTGCAGAGTTTCCCACAACATATCCTGCTGTTCTGTGATCCTTCCAGCAAGGCCGAGAGCCGTCGCTAGGTTCGCCGTTATATCGTAGGTTGTTAGATCCCGCGTTGGTAGAAGTTGGTCTCGAACGGAAAGGCTTGCTCTGTACAACTTTATTGCTTCGTTGTATTTTCCTTGTTGTAATACTGTTCCAGCTAGATCGGCCTCAAGGTTGGCCATCAACAGAGTTGGTTCCGTTGAGAATTCCACGCCACGACGCTGTGCATCACGGAGGATGTCCTCCGCATCTGCAAATTGCATTTTCTCGCACAGAATACTCGCCAGAATCTTCGCTGATCTCATCCTCTCGGGATGACCTTCTGGAAGTATGTTCCCTTCCATATCGAGAACGTTCCTGATCTCGCCTTCTGCTTCCTTAAGGTCTTTTCGCAATACTAGAATACTTGCTAGGCCTCTCCGGCTTTCGAGGCTAAAAGTGTTTCCTGAACCGAGACTCGCTGTCTGCTTTGCCACAACGTCACGACTAATTGCTTCTGCCTCTTCCAGCTGACCATCTGTAGCGAGATTTTGCGCAGCTGCGTTCATACTGATCCAGAGATCTCTATCCTCCACGCCTGGCCTCGCCTTCCTCTCTTTCAGCACATAGTCGTCGATAGAATGAGCTTCGGCAGACTTTCCTTGACGATGAAGCGACCGGGCTAGATTCGCATGAACCAGCACAGAGAGACTGTGCAGTCCATCATCCTGGGCATCTGGAACTTTATTCGAAAGAATTCGTAGAATTTCGCGCTGAATGACCTCAGCTTCGGCTGATTTGCCTTGCTCCGCGAGTGTCTGTGCCACATTGCTATATTGCGAAAGCGTGTCTTCATTTTCGGGACCATAGTACTTTGCCATGATTTCGTAGGAACGACGATGCTGGCACAGGGCGTCTTCGAAAAGGCCCTGTGTGTCTAAGTAACATCCCACATAATTGAGGAGTCTAGTTGTGTGGAACACGGCTTTTGCCATCATGTCAATATCCCTCTCTTCAATTTTCGTAGTCAAAATATTTATCAGTAAAAGTGCGTGGGTATGAGGCAGATATTGAGAACATTGGAGCCAATTGGAGGGGGCGAAAAAAGCATCCTTAGGAAAGGCTTTATAGAGAATTTCAATTCCTTTGCAGATCCATTTCGTCGTTTCCGAACGGTCCTCCAGCCATGCACGTAAAGAGAGCTGTACGAGATGATGCATCTCGAACGACTCGTTTCCCTTTTCGGCTTTAATGAGGCAAAAAGCTAGGAGACGTGACAGTGCTTCCCTGGTCTTTGCAGAATTGTCGTCGAGGCTGAGAAGGGACTTTGGAATGCCTTGGCGATCCAGAACACCTATGAGAGACAGTAAATCGGCGGCTAACGAATTTTCTCTTTTGATCTGTTCAAACGAGATTTGCCATGTCGTGACAACTGAACTTGGTAGCTCGGTATCTCGTCGCGCGTCGCTTATATCCATCTTGAGAAGATATAGCTGGCTACTCTTCGTCTCAAGAAAAAGTGCTTCATATTCTGCAATTGTCATGGGCGTCGACTCATCGAATGCCGAGTGCTCGAGGTACGCACATGCTTGGGTGATTGCCAGTGGAATGTGCCCCAACATTTCGATGAATGTAATCAAGTTGGCCCCTTCCATTTGTTCTGCAGAAAGTCGTTTTCTGACCAGAATCTGTGCTGTTTCTTCATCCATAGGCTCTATTATTGTCATGTTTCTGCTTCGATTAAAGACCAACTCCATTGCCGTCAATCTATCCCGCGAAGTCACGAGAATACAGCCATGTCGACTTTGGGGCAAAAATGCCGACAAGGCTTCGGCTGGCTCCATCCCCTCCCGTTCTTGAGGATTGCAGTCGATCTTCGGAAAATAGAGGTTTTCATTGTCGGCATTGTCAAGAATCATTACCCATTTACCATTCTTTTCGTTTCTGAGCCACTGGACAACAAGCTCGACTACGTTGACTTTTGGGTTGTCGCGCCCTGGCAATTCCAAGCCATTGGCGATCTCTCGATAGGACTGTTTGAATCGTCTGGAGTTGGCTCCATGTACCCAGAAGATCCATGTCGACGGCTGGAGCCTGTTGAGTTGAGAGGCGTACTCGATTGCAATGCTGGACTTTCTATGCGATATGGTAAGCATGACATGTGTTGATAATAAGGAGTAGTGAAGGGTACCCAAGGCCCCCTAGGCCATACAAAGCATGGCGGCTATGAGTATTTGATAGAGAAAGCTTTTGATGCAGCTCCCGAAGCATAGGTTCGCGGCCAACGAAGTCCGGATCAGGTGCAAAGGGAATCTGAAGGCGTAGAAGGTGGTCCTCTGAAGCTGATAGCCCCCAAGCCATTAGATATTGTTAGGGTCTCGACATCGACATGTTATGTATTCACATACCATTACGTGAAGTAGCTAGATCTTCAATCGCATTCTGAACCTTCCGATACTCGGGGCTATCTCCACCTGTGAATTTGCAGATAAGATGATGGTCTGCGTCCATGATACTAAAGACGATTTCTCGGTCTCCAAGATTCATCCTGGCTGAAGGTTGAGGCACAATCTACTTTCATCAGCCGGGCCCATCGAACGGTATTCTTAACTTGCCATGATTTGACTCCTCATGTACGGTATCCGCGTCGTGTTCGATTCGACGATAGTCACAATCTTCAGGCGCTGTGCAAGAAATCCAAACGACCTCGCAATTTCGGTAAGAGGTTCCGAATCACGCTGTAAAAGCTTAAGGTTGACTGTATTGATACTTGTCACGGAATTTGCTATATTAGCTATGGTTAGAGCTAGTTTGGCGGCATCTGCTCCGTCATGGGGTGTTCCCATGAACATGACTCCCCGTGTTGATTCAACGATATTTTTATACCGCTGTTCCTCACTAGCCATAACTAGAGCCTGATATACATCAATTAGAAGGTTTAACACTCATAGGAAGACTCATACCTTCTTGACAACAATCCCACCCATGCTATGGCCAACGAAGACAATTGCCCGGCTGCGATTCTGCGAAGGGATTAGTATGTGCAAATTTCTTTGCTTGCACAAGGTTGTATACTTGGTCAGTCTTCCGGGTATTCATAATTGAAAACAAAAGGTTTTCTGCATTGTCGAGGATGCGCAAGGTGCCTTTATTCTTATGTACTCCAGCATCATACCCATACGTCATGATGCGACTATTCTTCATTGTCGAGGGAAGGAGATCGCGAAGCCACATATTCTGTGTTTTTGGATGCGTCCAAGTGTCGAAAGGCTTCCCTCCAAGTCCATGAATTGCAATAATGCTATAAACCGTCTGGGTCAGCAATGTGCAATATCTTGCTTGAGAGGAAATAGGACAAGTTGTGATAGAGATAAGCTTAAAAGAGTATCAAATAGACATACTCAACTTCCTCATAGCATGTATCAGTCTCTGGGCTAAGGTGACTTGGCAGAGGTTGTTCGTTTGCTTCTGTAGAATCATACAATATGTGCAAGCCAAGTTCATTCTTGTTTGCAGCAGATCCGGAAGCAGCAGGTCTGGAGGCTTCATCGTGTTTTGGATCATCTCTTGACTTCGTCGTAAAGCGGGGTTTTCTCCAGCTGAAGGGCATCTTGATCGAGATGAGAGCTCTAAGATTGGCGAGACACGCAGGAGCTCAAGATTGTGTGTTTTTGTGACGCTGAAGAGCTACTCTCAGTTGATATTTTCAAGTAACGGATAGAATACCGAGAATGGTGACGATAGCTAAAGAATAGCGCCGGACAAGAGATTACAAAGGTGCTCGGTGCGGCTGAAATGGCCACGCGGCTTGTGCGGGATGTTGATCGACGGTTGGGTAAGGTAGCGAGTTCAGGCAACCACCACGACGTGTGCGTATCGCCAGCCTGACTTTAGACCAACAGTGTAAGACCTTGTTAGCATTACGTGCCGAAATTTGCTTCTTCGAGAACTTTGCATAAGGAAGCAATGCGCTGCCGGCTATGCAGCCAAATGACCACCCTCAACTGTGAGCGCCGCTGGCTTGTATGGAAACCCTTAAAGAAAGCTCATAACCCGCCGTTGACGATGAGTTCTCCGAGTCTTGTTCTTTCAGCAAGCTTGGGCACTTAACAACACGTATTTGACTATTGTAGAGGTTAAGCGGCTGGTGTTTGAAGGGCTTGGACGTGTCTATCGTTGGTGCCTGCGCATTATTCAACCTCGTCTTGCTACTACCGTTCGAAGGATCTTGATCGTGCTTAGGGTGCAGCCTTGATGTCGCAGCCACGCGTTTAGCAGCCACAAATTTTAGCGAGGTTACTATAACCACACCGCCCCGACCAGGGTCCTTGATCGCTTATTAGAGGAGGTATCAGCCTATGTGGCGATAGCATATAATATAGCGCGCTCTTGCCGTCACAACACTGAAAATATCTTTTTAGTATTGTGATAAAACTCGGACATCTATATCTAACCGGCTTCCCTTACATAATCCCACCCCGGCTATAAATCCCGCCCCAACAACATTTTGCACCTAATTTCTAAAAATAATAACTTCACGGAAAATAAAGATATACTCATAATTATTAAAGTAAAAAATGTATTAAATCTCGCTCTATAAAATGTATTAACCTAATTTTTGTGAATATATCGTACAGGCATTTTAATCTTCCGTCCTCCTCGACTTTCACGTGACAACCACGCATCCTCCCTTATTACAACTAGAGTACGGCAGAAATCCCCCAAAGGTAACTTGACGATTAAAAAGGGTTTTAAAGCAGGTTGCTTAACTTTAGGTTTAACGCGAGCTAATGCTTTAACTGTAAATACATTAGATTTCACCGGTAAAAAGCGTGACTTTAATGTCTTTAAAAGAACTGAGTTAGCAGCTGCCAAATCCTTTACTAATTGCTTCGTAGCTTGCCTCTATTCCTTTATAAGTTGTTCCTCTCTCTTTTTAAAAGTATTTACAGCTCGCTGTATCTTACGTTACTCTTTTAGCTTCGTCCTTAAGCTGTTATAGCCTCTCTTTTTTAACTTAAAACTCCATTACCTTAGCAATAACATTTGCCTCCTAATACGTAACTCTAATATCTTCTTTCTTATATAAATTAAGCTTCTTTCCTTTCTTACGCTTTTTTTACTCTAAAACAAGTGCTTCGCAGAGGCCATGATTCTCATAAATAATAATAGACTTCTTAGCGACAAGGATTTAAAGTGCTTTAAATACTCGTTCCGCACGCTCTTTTAACGGGGACTACTAGAACCGGATTGTGAATTTGCGAATCGCCTTTACTATCCGAGGGGCTGCCATCAGGATTACACCCATCCCGGGGCGGAATAACAATTGTTCCGAAGGAACACCAAAAGTCTGGCGCATTATTAATATATAAACAAACCCCTAATTCCCACCTAAAATCATTAATTCTATCATCACTAACATGCCAAAGGATACAGTAGCTAATCCTACGAATCCAGGTACTCGTAGACCGGATACTATACTACTTAAAAGTCATAGGGATCGTTTTTATCCCATGCGATTACCTAATTTCCCCCCTAAGATCCGCTTGCTAAAGGGCGTCGATGCAAATGATCCGCTGTCGCTTTTTACTATGTATTTTACCCCGGAAATCATAGATTAAATAATAAAGAAGACAAATAATTGTTACGACTCCCTGAGCCTCGTATTCTAACCGAGCGAGCTCGGCATCGCTCGTAGCATTGCCTTGGCATAGCAACTATAGCGCTAGGCCTAATCGAGAAAAGCTAAGGGGACCCTTTGTGTATTTATACTAGAGCTCCTTCTTATAAAAAGCTTTCCTTTTCTCTTTATCTTTTCTTCTTAATTTTAAGCGTAGCTTTAAGTTTAAATATAAAGCTATCTTTTATATTATATTAACTTTTAGCTAGCCGTAATATAAAAAAAGACCCAGAACCCCTTCGCTATAAAGCGTTATATCTTATTAAGTCTTACGCGTTACGTCTCCTTGCCTTTATAATAAGTTTATAACGAATTTTAATACTTTAGCTTATTTAATAAATAAGTACTTTTCTATTAGTAATAGATTGCTTTAAAAAAAGCTAGAAAACCCTTTGCCGTTAACTTATTTTATATAACTTAACGCGCGCTATTCGAACTTCGACTTCGACTTATATTTAATTAATAAATCGATTAATAATCTTAAATACTTTTTTACTTTATATTATTCCTACTTCCGACTTCTTTTTCTTGTCGGCGAAGCTTTAGAAAAAGAAGCGCTTTTTTATAATTAAGCTTTATTAATACCCTTATCCCTTTAATTAAAACTCTTATAAAAGAACTTAATAACTTCGAAGAACCCGATTCCGACTCGGAGAATAAACCTTAGAATTACTTCGACGCTTCGCTAAAGCTTATTGCTATTATAAAAAGCCTTATTCTTACTTAATAAATAAAAGTAAATTAATTAATCGAGATCTCTATTAGCTTTATTATTATTGCCGCTATTAAGTAAGCCCTCGATTAATATACGCTTAATAATCCTTGCCAAAAGACTCGTATTCTTTTCCTTTAAAACGATCGATCGGTACGTGCTTTTACGGCGGACTTTTAGCCGACTACCGACTATTACTTATTAAAGCTAGATAATTCGGTTTAAGTTATAAAGCCTTTTAAAATTAAATACTCCTGTATTTTTTTTAGCGATTATAAAAGTAATATCGAATATAATATTTAAAAGATAAAAATGAAGCTATTTATAAAAAAGTATTTAAGTAATTTTAAGAATGAAATATTATAAGTTAAGGCTTACTTCCGATATATTGTTAACGAGGTAAAGATTATTATTTTTTAATATATAAACCCCGAATTTGCCGGTACTTTCGAGACTGCCACCGACGTTTTAACGGCCTTAAACTAGCGATTCTTTAACTATAACCGAGTTTAAGTTATTAAGAGAATATATAATTAGCTATTAATAAGTAATATAACTTATAACGACTTTTAAATTAAATTTACTTTTTATATTATTATTAATAAGATTACTTGCTTTCGCTAATTTAAAGACGTATGTGAAAAAGTCTTTCTAGCTCTTAAGCGTATAATTTATATAAAAAAGTATAAAATAAACGGAAATTATACGGCTTTTAATAAATTCTTAATTATTATAAACTAAGAATCTTATAATATTATATTAAAAAAAGCTATAACGACTTATAAAGCTTAAGTTAACGTTACTTTTAATAATTATAACGCGCGCGATATTCTTAAGAAGGAAGGCTAGCGTATAACCTCTTTTACGCCGGTTATAATAATATAGAGACTTCTAATATTAACTTATAAACTATCGCCAGAAGTTTGCCCGCGCTCGCTATTTCCGGCTCCGTTCTTCTGCTACTTAGAGTTTCTTATACCGCCTCTTGCTTTTAAAAACGTTTCTTTTAATACTTGCCTTTATTATAATAAGACTGGCTATTAAGCTAGCGATTACTTTAAGCGTTAAAAAAACTAAGCCTTTAATAAGTCAATTTCTAAGCTAATTATCGGCGAAGACTTAGAGATTAACGAGTTATTAAAAAACTCTTAAGCTATAATAAAGATTTATATCTCGGCGTAAGTTATAATTTATAAAAAAACTTAATATTTAATTTCCGCGCTTTTATTAAAAGATAATAATTCTTAATTAATATTAAATTAAAAAAGAATAAATTCTTTATTAAAATATTTATATATATTAATAGCAAAGCGAATATTTTCGGTGCAATTAAAACCTCCTTTATATACCGACTCGTTAAGTAATTTAATATTTCTTTTATAATATTCCTTTAATTAATCGTCTTAATTAGTTATAATAATAGGAAAAGCAAGCTAATTAATATAGCTATTTTACTTACTTTAATTATTAATTATTAGCGAATTAACTTTCTTTTCTTAATAATTGACTTAAGAAATACCGATATCTTAATTAGTCGGAAGTTCTTCGAGTATTACGACTTAAAGCAGTCGTATATAAAGAATCGCAACCGGCTAAAATAGCCGTTAAATATGCCCGTATAGTCGTATTTTAATTAATAAGTCTTCGTCGATATTAACTGTTTCAATAAGCTAATTATTAAGTCTTATTAACTTAATGCGAAACGAAGGAACGCTTTCTTAAACTTAAATAATTATTGCCGAAAGTAAGCTAGGATTGCGGCACTCGACGATTCCTTTAAATTTATAATTTCTATACGATTTATAATTAACGTCTCGCCGATTCGACCCTCGAGCTTTATTAAAGAAGTTAAAGAGCGCTTACGTATTATAAAAGATTAATTAAACCCTTCGATATCTTATGATCCGGGATTATTATTTAAAGATAAAAGAGCTTGTAGAGCCTCTTCGGCGAAGTATTAATTTAAGGCGTTTATTATAGAGATTTTCTTAATATTAATAGCGGCGATATTTACGACGTATTTCCGATTTAAAAAGATTAAGAAGAATAAAATAAAAACCTTTATAATATTAATATATAAAATCGATTAAAAGCTAACTCGTCGCCGATAAAAGGCTTTAAATTAATTAAGTATCGAGCTCGTATTAATAAATAAAGACCTGACTTTAAAAGAAGCCTTAAAGGTTAAGTACGCGTAAGATAATAAGTTAATAAATAAAAAGCTTTTAATAAAATATTAAGAATATATTCTTCTCTTTTCCCGGCGAACTTTCGACGAATTATTAACGTATCGCTAAAGCGTAAACTATTAAATCGAGCTTATTAAGAAGAACGACTTATTTTTCGAACTTTTCCGGCGTATAATTAAAGAATAGCTATCGGAGATTAAGTAATATATTATTAATAACTTATATAAAGGTTTTATTAAGCTTTTTAGCGCATTATATGCGGCTTTTATTCTCTTCGTTAAGAAGGCCGACGGCAGCCTCTGACTTTATATTAATTACCGGAAGCTAAATGCCTGTTACGAACGCCCCGCGTCCCGTGACACTGGACCCCGGGACAGCGTAGTACTTAGGATTATAAGCTTAAGAGGGTAAGGGTTTTAAGAGGAATATATTAAGAGAGTATTACTTCTAAAAGTATCCCTTTAAGAGACCTTAATACTTAGGATTTTATAAGTTATATATTATATAAAAGTTATTATTAATAAACAATTAAAAGGCAAATAAGCTTTTAAATTACGCGACTCTCTTACGTAATAAACCTCTAAATCTCAGTAATCTAGCGGTCTAAGACCGATAAGACTTAGCGGTCTTGGCGGTCGTATAATATAAAGGTCTTATAAAAGATTAATACGTCTACTATTAAATAAGAGCTTTATACTCAACTAAAAATAATATCTTAATTATATTAGTTATTATTTATTCCACTATACGTAATATACTTACTTCTCGATTATTAAAATTAATATAACCTACCGTATTTATACCGAGTAAATACACAGACTATAATACTTTAAGCACCGTCTTATTAAAAGTACCGACTTACGTATATTATATTAACTCCCTTAACTAAAGGCTAAGTACTTAACTCGCGGGGCAGTATTATCGGCATACTTACGTTATCCACACTTATTTTTAAAAGAAAAGACTATAAAGAAAGCAAAGATAAAGAAATACTTAATGCTTAAGACTACTTAACGCACGAACTTAAGAAAACTTTAAAAGTTAAGCTTCTCGATACCTTTTAAGGAAACTGAAAGGACTTAAAAACCTTTATTTTTTAAGTAAAATTCTATTAATATTTTAATAATAATAAGTTTCTTACTAGCGAAAGCTACGCTCTTTAAACGGTATTATACTTTAAAAGCAAAGCTATATAATAAATCGAGCCGTTCTTCAAGGACTACTTCGAGAACGAAGATATTTGCGGAATTATACTCGCTACACAAATTATATTTAAAACCTAAAGAAGATTTAAGAAAGAAATTCGGCGAATATTCGGCGATATTAATAAAATTAAAACGGCAAAAACTTACTTATATAACTTAAAGTAAATTAATAATATAATAACTTACGCTACAGAATTCCAAAAGCACGCTAATAAGATTAACTAGAACTCTTAATTACTTATTAGCTATTATCGACGAGGACTTAAGGATTATATCCGACTAGAACTCACTCGAATCGACCCGTAAGCTAAAGATATCCTTACCCTTATCAAACAAACCGTCTAAATCGACAACCGCTTGCACGAGTTTAAACGCGAATAGCAGACGTACGTGAGAAGAGGCCAGAAGCAGCCTAGCCACCGACAAAACGAGAGACGTCGACGACAGAGCAACTCTAAGGATAACCGATAATTAAATCTTATAAAATACGACGTTATTTATAAAAAAGGAAAAGGCAAAGCACGATAAGGAAAGCTGTTAAAGAAAGTCATAAACGAACGACGCAAAAAGAAGCTATATTACGAGTATAGCCTTCCGGGGCATATAGTAAGCTCGCACCGCAAGAAGAATATTAAGAAGAAATAATTTAACTTTATAAGACGAGGGGCTTATAATACTACCGGTATATCCCTTTTGCTCTCGCTAAGGGAAGTTTAAATTAGCGCTACTTATTATTATATGACGACGGACGAACTTAATACTTATTATATCGACAGTCAGATCGAAGTTAATAGCGGTAAGGAAAACAGCGAGTAAAGCAAGATAGACGACAATTATATCCGTTAATATATAATAAGGCCTAAGTCCAGTAACTAGACTTAATAAGACAAATAATACGTTTAGCAATAAGTATCCAAAACTATACGCAAAGCATAAAGCCCAAAAGATATAATTAGCGTTAAGAGAAGCAAAGACTCTTAATATTAAGGCAACGCTATACTACTAGGACTAGTATTATTCGGACCCTAAGAGCGTGAGGTCTGGCGAGTTACTTAACGGGAAGAATATCTTACTTAAGAGACTCTTAATATTAAATACTAAATAAACGTTAATATAAGAGTTACTTATATCGAATTAGAGATCGTCTTACGCAAAAGGCCGCAGTAGAGCGAAGAGTACAAAGTAGTCTTCCGAAGCAATTTACGCATTACTTAAAGAACGGCGGACGTCGAAAGTAAAGTTTTTCGGACGTACGTTTAATTAATTCTAATCGACGAGATACCGTTCCGACAAACGACGACGTGAATAAACGTAAGAGACGTATAAGAGATTATCGTAGAAATACTACGGAACCGAATGTGAGTTAACTTTCGGGATAATTTAAAGATATATTATAAAAAACCCTTTAAATCCTTTATATCCTTAAGTACGTATTAATTATACTGCATTTTATACGAGAATTTAAAGAATCGGCAATAAGAAAATATATTAACTAAAACGGTTTACGTCGAAGGAATAAACCTGCGTACGCTCGCGGTTATTAAGGAAAGTAACTACTTAATTCTCGACGTCGACATTTAAAGAATGAAATTATAAGCTATAATAAATTCCGAAACGTAAGAGAATTTTATATCTCTTATTATTACGATTTAATATTTCCTGCTTATTAAAGTTAAGAAAGACGGGTATTAACTAATATTCGTTAATAAAGGACTTACCGCGAACGGCCTGATTAATATATAAATAAAGCTATTATATATAAGAATCGGCGGATACTTTAAATATATCCAGTTCGATGTGATTAAGATTAAGAGATATAATATTATCTTAAGGCTATTATAAATATAATTCTATAACTTAAGGATTAACTAAAAAACGTAAAAGTTAAAGTTTAATAACTATAAGAGCTATTTTTAAGATAAGAAGGCAGCGAAAAGCTTGAGAAGGTTAAGCGCAACTTTTAAAAAAGAGCTAAGGGACGAGGTAACGAGCCTTATAATAGTCGATATATTAATAAAATATAAACGCTTTAAAATATTATTTAAAAAAGTATTAGGTAGTAACGCCTTACTTAAATACTAAGACTACGATTATCCGATTGAGTTAGCTAAAGGCACGAAGCCGATATTTTAGTTATTATAAGAATATTTAATTATAAACTTAATAATAATTAAGAAATATATTAATGAAAACTTAGCGAAAGGATTTATTAAAGAGTTTAAATCCCTTTAAAGAAGTAACGTTCTCTTCGCAGTAAAGAAAAACGGCGGACAAAGAATATATATTAATTACCGTCGATTAAATAATATTATTAAAAAGGATTATTACGTATTACTTTTAGCTAAAGAGCTGCGCGATAAGCTCAGCGGCGCTAAGATTTTCACTTTACTCGACTTATAAGACGCGTATAACCTTATAAAAATAATTAAAAAAGAAGAAGAGAAAATAGTATTTTATATACGTTTCGATTATTATAAATACACGGTTATGCTTTTTAAATTAATTAACGCGCTTATTATATTTTAGCGTTTAATTAATAATATTTTACGGTAATATTTAGACGTAATATATATATATTATTTAAATAATATTTTAGTTTATTTTAAAATAAAAAAATAATATATAAAAGACGTTATAATAATATTAAAAAAGCTAAAAGCTTTCTTAATGCTTTTAAAACTTAAGAAGTGCTATTTTTATAAAAAAGAAGTCACTTTCTTAAGATATATAATCACTATTATAAGACTAGCTATAGACCTTTAAAAGGTTAAGATAATCGTCGAGTGAATTAGACTCATAAATATTAAGAAAGTATAATCTTTTTTAAGATTTATTAACTTTTATTAACAATTCATTTAAAACTATTTAAAGATTACCGTATTACTTATGGAATTAATATATAAAGACAAAAGCTTTAATTAAAATAATTAAGTAAAAACAGCCTTTTAAGACCTTAAAGAAGCTTTTATTAAAGAACTAGTCCTTATATCCTTCGACTTAAATAAGGAAATTATAATAAAAACAGACGCTTTTGATTATATTATTAAGGCTGTGCTAAGCTAATCGGGCGAAGACAACAAATAATAACCAGTCGCATACTATTCGCGGAAATTCTTATTAATAAAACTTAATTATAATATTTATAATAAAGAATTACTAAGAGCTATAAACGTAATACGTGAATAAAAGGTCTACCTCGAAGGATCGCTTTACGAAATATAAATCTTAATAAATTATAAAAATCTTATTTATTTTACGATTATTAAAGAATTAAACTAATAATAGATTTAATAATATAAAATACTCTTTATAATTAAACTTCGATTTTCATATATTAAGGAAACGGAAAACGCTAAAGCCGACGCCTTTAATAAAAAGCCAGAATATCTCGTAAATAAGACATACGAGTCGCATATTATATTAAGAAGAGATAATGACTCGTTAATAATTAATTATAAGCAATTAGCGATAATAAGTAAGACCCCCGAGAGAATCTGGAAAAGCTATATTAACGACTTAATAATAATTAAATAAAAGAAGTAATTAAGCGAAGGATTCTCTTTCGCTAATACTAAAGCTCTTTTATATTAAGGACGAGTTTACGTTCTTACGTAAAATAAAGTAGATTTCGTTAAAGAGTAATATAAGCTACTAGCTTATAAATACTAAGGGATAGCTAAAATATTATCAAAGCTTTTTAAGGAATATTATTTCTTAAAGATAAAAAAAGTAATTAAAGACGTAATCTCGTCTTATAATATATATATATAAAATAAAGCAAACTACTATACGCCGTATAAGCTTATGAAGTTATTAATAATATCGCCACGCTTATAAAAGTTAATCGCTTTAGACTTTATAGTCGAACTATTACCTTCGAAAGATTTAATTACCGAAATTATTTACGATTTAATTTGCATAATAATAAATAAAATAATAAAGTACGCGTATATAATATTAATATTAAGTATATAAAACGCGCTTACAATAGCGCAAGTATTCCTTTAAATAATCTTCGCGAATCATAAAATATTAAATAAAGTTATTTTAAATAAAAATAAGCTTTTTACTTCGAAGTTCTGGAAAATATTAATATTACTTTTAAGAATAAAATAAAAAATATTAATATTATTTTACCTTTAGACCGACGGCTAAACAAAACGAATTAATTAAATAATAAAGACTTATCTTTAATATTATATAAACTATAAATAAGACGACTAAGTTTAACTACTCTTAACCGCCTAATTTATATATAATAGCGCGGATTAAGAGACTATTAAAATATTGCCGTTTTATACAAACTATAAGTATAACCTAACGGCATATAATATATTAATTGCAGGTTAAAGGACCGCGTATAAAGCTATATTATAGCAAGATAAGCTTAAGAAGTTATATAATAAATTATTAATAAATATTTTATTTATTATATAAAGATTAATTATTTATTATAATAAAAAGCGTAATATAAAATTAACGCTAAAAGAAAGAAATAAAGTTTATTTACTTAAAAAGAATATCGCAATTAAACAATTAAATAATAAATTAAATTATAAAAAACTAAAATTATTTAAAATTACAAAAGTTAAAGGATTAATTAATTATTAATTAATACTCCCGAAAACTATAAACATTTACTTAATATTCCATATATCTCTCCTCGAACTAGCACCGCTAAAAGCATTATTAGCCCTCGTTATAAAAGTATAATCGATAAACTTAAATGCTAAATATAATATTAAAATTATTTTAAATTATTAATATTTCCGCGGCGTTATTAAGTATTTAATTAAATAAAAAAGGTATTTATAATTCGAAAATATTTAAAAACTTAAGTCTAATTTTTATTACTTTAAGTAACTTTAAAGGTTTTATTTACAAAACTTAAATCTATTTAAAAGGCCGAATCCGCAAAGTTAAGCAAGACTTACTCGACTAAAAGGAACTCGGCGGAATCGACGGCGGACGGCGAGGTAAGCGAGCGAGTAACGGAGGCCTCCTACCTCTCTCTCTCCGCAGCCTCTCGCGCTTCTATTTCTTTTAACTCATTTATACTCTTAAGACCGCAATAAAGCATTTCGGCTCTTTACTTTTTCAAAAACTTCCGCTAATAAGACAAATAATTTAAGCGAGCCGCGGCCTCTTATAAAACGCGACGTGTCTACGCCTCCTCTTCGTCCAGCTTCTTCTTTGCCTTTTTAAGAGTATCTTAACTCTCGATTAAGGGCATTTTAATATTATATCTTTTGTCAACTCTAGCATACTCTAAATAACGACTCGACTCGGAAGATATTATATACGTCTTGCTATTTCAGGTATAAAACGTATAAGGCATCGTCTCGAAACTATTCTTTTCGATTTTACGAGATAAGGCGAATTATTCTCTTTTTCTTTTAAAAGGTGCTGTATTTTTTTCTTTAATATATACTTATTTAATTATAATAAAAAAGGAAGATAGCCGCAAGACATATATAATATTTCCTTAAGTTATTTAAGTATAAGAATTACGCTAAGCTAAAAAGGGGATAATATTACAAACGCCTCGCGTCTCGTAATATTAGACCTCGAAATAACGTAATACTTAAAATTATAAGCTTAAAAGAGTAAAGGTTTTAAAAAGAATATATTAAGAGAGTATCGCTTTTAAAAGCATTTTTTTAAAAGACTTTAATACTTAAGATTTCATAAGTTATATATTATATAAAAGTTATTATTAATAAACGACTAAAGGGTAAATAAGCCCTTAAATTACGCGACCCTCTTATATAATAGACTTTTAGATCTCAGCGGTTTAACGGTTTAAGACCGACAGGACTTGGCGGTCTTAACGGTCGTATAATATAAAAGTTTTATAAAAGATTAACACGTCTACTATTAAATAAAAGCTTTATGCTTAATTAAAAATAATATCTTAATTATATTAATTATTATTTATTCTATCGTACGTAATATACTTACTTCTCGATTATTGAGATTAATATAACCTACCGTATCTACACCGAGTAAATACACGGACCGTGACAATGCCTTATTAAAGAAAGATCCGTACTTAATTCCTTTAATCGATAAGATAATAGCTTATATTTATAAAGTAAAAGTCTTTATAAAGCTTAATATTTAATAAGCCTTTTATTGCATTCGTATATCCTCCGAAAGCGAAGAATATACGACTTTTTGCACTCGGTATAATACGTATAAATATAAGGTCTTTTCTTTTAGTTTTACGAATAGCCCGGCGACTTTCTAGCGATTTATTAATAATATTTTAATAAAGTACTTAAACGACTTTTACGCGGCTTATATAAATAATATCCTTATATAATTATTAATTTTTAAAAAGCATGAAGTTTATATTAAGAAAATAATAATAATATTATAAGTATATGAATTATAAATTAATATTAAGAAATCTAAGTTTAACGTATAAAAAACGAAGTTTTTAAGTTTTATTATTAGCGTTAATAATATAAAAGTAAACTCGGAAAAAATTAGCGTGATTAAAGATTAGAAATACGCTAATAATATACGTAACGTATAAAGCTATTTTAGATTTTATAATTTCTATCGCCGGTTTATTAAGAATTATAATTATATCGCTCGATTCTTTACGATATTTACCGGGAAAAACGTGCTTTTTAATTTCGATAACGCTTATAAAAACGCGTAAGAAACTCTTCGGGAAGTCTTTTAATTTATATTAGTTCTTTATTATTACGATTTAATAAAATAAACGCGACTGAAAACCGACTTTTTTAATAAAATCGTTATTAGCGTATTATTTTAACTTTAAGAAGACGGTGTTTTTTATTTTATAAGTTACTTTTTTAAAATTATAATAGATTCCAAATTTAATTACTTAATTTATAAATAAAAAGATATTAGCGATTTTTTAGTCGTTTAAATAATATCGCCCGAAATTATTAAATACTTAAAAAAACGTATACGTATATACGGATCACCGAGCTTTAAAATATTTTATAATTATTAAAGATCTTACGGCTAAATAAGCACGTTAAGCCGAGTTCTTCGCAGAATTCTATTTCATAATTATATATTATACTGGGATTATTAATACTTTTATTAATACTTTTTCTTAAAGAAATCAAGACCTTACGATAACGGAGGCTTGTAAGCGAGCTATTCGTAATTAGTAATTTATTACGGATAATAAAATCGACTTTCTAATTATCGCTAACTTCTAATTAATAGCCGTCGACTCTTTTAAGTCGTCGTAATTACTTAATCGAAAAATATATTAAGCGTGGTTTCTTAAATAAATAATTAAATTAATAAATAAAATACTTTTAAGAAAAAAACGTCTTTTAGCTAAAGCTATTTAATTAAGGTATTTAAATATATTTTTCTTTTATAAAATTATTTTTCGTTCGATAACAGCGTAAAATACTTAACTAAAAATTATAAGGCGGTATATATAAAGTAGTCGTATAGCTATTATTTTAGCTGCTTTTTTAGCCTTTGTAAAAGTAAATTAAAAAGTAGACTAAGAGCTAGACTAAGAAGCAGAATAAGCTTTAGAATAAGATTACGTATTAATCGACTCGGAAGCACTTGCCGCAAAAGAGCTAGATTTTAATTTTATAATTATATATAATATCGTTAAATATAACGTGATTAATTAAGTATTTATAATTAATAAAAAGTCTTCTTTATTAAAGCTTTTTCGATAAAAAGCCCGCGAGAACGACTTAAATTACGAGCTATTAAATAATAAGCTTCTTTTTTAAGGCCGTCTAAAAGTGCTTATAAAACCGCCGGAGCTTTATACGTTATTATTACGTTATATATATTCGCAACTTTTAGTCGCTTATACTGAAATCGGAAAAATAAAAGTTATATTAAGTTATAAATATTATTAAAATAGCTTTTTTACAGACGTAAGCCGCTATATAGCGAATTATAGCTGCTTTAAGTAAAAAGCTAAAAGAAATAAAACACTTAATTTTTTATACTTTTTATTTATTCTTACTTAGCTATATTAATACTTTATAATGAATTTTACGAAATTATTATTAAATAAGAGCGATTATAACTTCGCTATAATTATTATTAACCGCTTATTTAAGAAACCGGTTTTAATACTTTATAATAATATAATTACTATCAAAAGTATAGCTATCTTTTTTCTCATTTATTAAACTTATTATTTCGATATACTAAAGTCTATTATTTTAAATTAGGGTCCGTAATTCGTTTCTTTTTTTTAAAAAAAGTATTGCCGTATATTCGGTATTAAAGTAAAGCTAATAATAGTATATAATTTTAATATTAACGGCTAAACTAAAGTAATAAACTAATATATTAAGTAACGGCTCCGCTTTTTCTGCTATTATTACTAAGATAATTAAAGTAATTTCTTGCTTATTATAAATATCGCGCAGCTTATTTTATCTTACGAGTCTCTTAATAATCTTACGCCTTTCTAGCTACTTAATAGCGTAGAGCTAAGGACCAGTATGTCAAAGAATTATTCAAACTAGTTAACTAAAATTCTATTTAGTTATATAAAATAGACTAGAATATAAATAACAGAAATTTAACTTGAATAGAATAGTCAATTTTAGTTAGTTAATTAGTTATTTAACTATTCAACTCTATTTTTAGAAAAAATTAAAGTAATATTAAGCTTAAAATTCTAATAAAAAACACTTATTAAATAAATTTATAATTAATAAAGCTAAAAAAGTAAGGTTTTACGCTGATTTTAAAGGTTTTCTAATACTAACTTTGCTTAAAAAGCGTTAAGTACGATAAGAATTTTTCTAAATTAAGTAAAGCTGCCGTAGTTCCCGAACCTTAAATTAAGCGAGTTGGTTTAATTGGCCAACGGCCTTTACTAAGCAACTATTCAGCGTTATTCAAGTAGAATAGAATAATTACTAGTATTAATTAAACAGAATAGAATAAGAGCTGATTTCATTGAATAGAATAGAATATTCACGTGTTATTCTATTCTATTCTATTCATTTGACACACTGTTAAGGACTTCTTAAGACTTAGTAAATCTAGAACTACTTATTACGGCAATAAAGAAGCTTAACCGCGAGGAAGCTCTGCAGGTCGCCTTACGTATAAAAGAAGTTATAAAAGTTATATAATTGTCGCTAAAGGCTTAATAGGAGAGAATAAAGCGTCTGGCTAATCGTAGTCGACGCGCTATCGATTAAGACGTTAGTAACTTAATACTAATCGATACTCGGAATTAGAATATCGATTGTCTTTTAAAGAAATTCTCCGACAAATAATATAACTTAGTTAAAGTACTTTTAAAAGAAAAAGAGAATTGGAAAATAAAGCTATCGATAGATTAAATTATATACCTTATATTTTATACTTATTCGCTACGAAAGTACGTTAATAATCCTTTATTAAAATAAGTAAAATAAACGCCGGCGCTAATCCAGCTCTCATTAGATTAAGACGAATAGGAAATTAAGGTTATATTAAGCTTTAAGGTCATAAAGAATAAGTTATTTTATTATATTAAGTAGCTAAGCGCCGACGAGGACTTATAATAGTATCCGTGCTCGGATACTATAACCGCACTTTATATAATTAAGAACTTTTATTTTAATAATAAAACAGCTAAAGGACTTTTAAGGGCATTACTTTAATAGCTAGAAGTATATAATATTAATATTAACGATTATAACGACTTAAAGGACGATATTATTATGATTATAACTGCGAAGACGTAGTTTTTCAGGAGGAAAGAGTAATATTACGACTCCCTGAGCCTTGTATTTTAATCGAGCGAGCTCGGCATCACTCGTAATATTGCCTTAGTATAGCAACTATAGCGCTAGGCCTAATCGGGAAAGGCTAAGGGGACCTTTTATGTATTTATACTAGAGCTCTTTCTTATAAAGAGCTCTCTTTTTCTCCTTGTCTTTTCTTTTTGATTTTGAGCGTAGCTTTAAGTCCAAATATAAAGCTATTTCTTGCACCGTATTAACCTTTAGCCAGCCGTAATAATAATTATATCCGGGAGCCAGAGAATAATTCTAGTCCATATGCTCGACCCCTCCTTTAATACCCTACCACGCCTAAAGAGCTTTATGCCTACTTTGCCATACGAATCTACATAACTTATAATATACAACACGAGATCTCTAATTATTAGTTAAATAAGAGGTTTCTCGTCTATTACGACATTATACCATATATATTGAGAAACAAGTTCTAAGAATTACATATGCGTGTAAGGCTGGCCGGAAATAAAGCCGAGGGACCGTACGAACGAGTGAGTATATAATACTTAATGCTAAGCACGAATTTAACTAACTTTTAATAGGTAGATAAGCTATCAAAGCACGTCTAAGATATGAACCTTTCGGTGTATGTCCTTAGACGAGATATTACTGTAAATGAGTGTATTATCCGGTACGAGGGGCATACTAAAGAGGCTACTACGGTACTAAATAAGCCAATACCCACGGGCTTTAAAGTATAGGCAATTGCCTGTCTTGGATTTATCCTTTACTAGAATTAGCATATCCCTAGAGCCGGAAATAGCCCTATGGACACTCCCATACCTATAGCACTTAGTAGCACAAAGAAATCCAATAAAAGAGGGAACAAGACCCAGGCTGTGGTTTTAAAGCTTTTATAGCGATTACCAGAGCCTCTAATAAGTTACGGATATTATTACTTCTTAAACAACCTCTTTATATTAGCTAAATTCGTCGCCTACGCAAGAACCCTTGGATTTAGTATCACCGGCACGTGTCGAACCAACTCCGGAATCATTAAAGAACTCCTTAATTTAAAGAAATTAAACAAGAACAATATTATTCCGTGAGAATCACTTTATGCCTTCCCTACAACAGACGGCAAAACGCTACAAATTGACTGAAAGGATTAAGCTTTTGTGTTATTTATAATATTAGTCTTATCCGCTAAAGATACTGTCGAACGTAATAAAAAGCGTCCTAAGGAGACTAGCTCTAAGGCAAAAACCTCGCAGGTTATATTCGACGAAAGAGAAGCTATTAAAAAGTTAAATATACCTGTCGTCGCTAACCGATATAATTATAAGATAAGAGCTGTAGATAAAAGGGATCACTTAATCGCTCAAAAGCCTAGTTTACGTAAAGTGCGTAAGGGCGGCCATTAGGCTATCGAGCATTAAATATTCCGGCTTATCCTTGTGAATTGCTATTTACTAGTTAAGCGTTTTAAGGTAAAGGAGCCACGTAAATTGTCCTTTCGCAGCCAACAAGAATTCAAAAGGGTACTTGTCGACGGTCTATTTGTAAAGTCTAAAGCTACCTCTTACCGCAATCCAAAGAAGAGAGTCTTTATTATGAGCCAAGAGGCTAATTTTAAACCTCCACATACTCACTAACGTATTAAGATAGCTACGAGGGGCTGGTGTATTACGTATAAAGAAGGGAGGTTTAAAGACCGGCCGCAGAAAAGAGTTATATTAGGAGAAATCGCTGCAAATAAGAGTCGTTCTTTAAAGAGTAATCTCAGCTAGTATAGTTGTAAACAGTGCGATATACATCTTTATAAAATTAGGCCTTGTTTTGCAGAATTTCACAGGAGTTAATAAATATCTGCTGTTTTTCTCTAAAATACGGCTCTCTTATTAGTCAGAATTAGCCGAGGCACGGTGCAGATCTAGGCAGTGTAATCCTAATGGCAGCCCCTCGGATATATTCCCTTCCCAGTCTCTTCCCCTTCCCTTCTCCTTCCCTTCTTATTCTTATTCTTACTCCCCTCTCACTCTTGCCAGAATCCACGAACCGCTTCTGGCTTTGTCTTGCTTGACGGTCACTTTTGTTGAGGAGAGGAGACTGAGGGCCAGGGCGAGGACGTTGAGATGAGACGAGAGAGTGCGCTTACAAAGCCCCGAACGGCACTGTGCTCGGCTCTCTGGCTTTCTGTCACATGATACCCGACGCCTGAGACCCAAACTCCATCCATATCCACAGAGATAGAAGCTCCTTACTTCGTGCGGCTCCATGTCGTAGCAAGCAATCATGTTAGGTTCACATTAGCAAATGAAGAGTCAAACTCGATTACTGTTTTTGAATACTTTTCTCATTTCAACTCTCCCGCTCCTTCGTCACTTGGCTTGCCAAAGCTATCAACGAATCCAACTGGCTCCCGAAGGCGCAAAGCTCTCTCCAGCCCAGCCATCAACATCTCAAACCGACCCCTCGCGGCGAGTTACAACCCAAGGGCCCTGCCTCTGCTCCACCTCCCCATCCCTCCTCACCACCACCATCACCAACATCATGCAGAACCGAGATCTCCCACCTCACAACCACCAGCACCTAGATCCAGCCAAGGAAAGAAGAACACCAAACCCCTAATACACTCAGCCACCCATCCATCCAGGAGATCCCATCACACCGCCACAGCAGAAAAATCAAAAGGGTATAGACCGACTAGCCAACCAACCGACCGAGAGCCAGCCATGTAGGTGTAAGTAGCCAGCCGAGAAAAGTAAAAAGGCGGATCGAATCATATCGCATCGCATCACATCACATCATATGACATCGCATAGTATGGACAAAGGAGGAGCACAGCACAAGGCCGGCGTACGATCCTTTTTAACCAAACACAACGAGATGCAATATGAAGTAAAATCATCTGATTTGATCCAGAGATAATAACGCACGTCGAGAAGCGAAGATGAAGAACGTGGAAAAGAAGACGTGCGTCGAACGGGGTATGGGCGAAGAGAAGGTTTTGTTTGCTCCGTATCCAATGCGCTCATATGTATGCAGAAAATGTGCGAAGTAGTTGTAGGTATGTGGTATTCAAAGTCGTCAAGCCATAAATGTCTATCTCTTCTCCTCTCTTCCTCAAATAGAGCAAAGAGAGAAGAAGAGATAGACCCGTAAAGAACGAGGAGTGATGTACGCATCGAAGAGTTCGGTCGAGAAAACCTCCAAATCCGCCGTTATCGAAGAGGGGGATGATTGGTGGTGTGTTGAAGATGTTCCCGTTGCCTGGCCAGGCGCATTCCTTGGATCCAGAACGTCGCATATTGACATCACGGCGCAGCGCAACGTAAATATCAACACCAACATCACCAACCAAACCGATGTCCATCAATCCACCTACAACATCGCTGCGACGGCGCAAGCGACCAACCCAGCGCTACCAGCCCAGTATGCATTCAAGCTACTCGCGGCACCCATGTAGTTCGCTGGCAGTGAGCTCGAAGGCGTAGCAGATACGATGGGCGATGCGCCACCGGTACCAGTTGCGGTAGTGTAGGAAGCCGATGCGACGGTAGGACCAGAGGCGGATGTTGTGCTGTTGTAGGTAGGGTAGGTGGAGTAGACACTTGCGACGACTTCGGAGACGGTGATCGTCCTCGTGAGGGTAGCGGTCGAGGTGATTGTCGTGGTGGAAGAGGAGGTTGATTGCGCCGAGGCGAGGAGAGGGAGGAGAACGGCAGTCAGAAGTGAGAGACGCATTTTGATGATTGAGAGGGATATCGAGTGTTGGATTGGATGCGACAAGGTACTGTATGTAGATATGTATGGAGATCGAGAGGGACCGTGGTTGATCAGATCAGATCAGATGTTTCGAGGACGGAAATTGGTTGTTTCTGTTTGTCGCAAAGGATCGCAGAGTAGGAAGTCAAGATGTGTGTGTGCGTGGACGAGACAATAGGACGAGCGTGCGGTTGTTTGAAGCTATTGCGTAGGTTCGGACAATAGGATCAGGATCGGGGGGGCTCGTGTGGCGGAGGGGAACGACTGTGCGATAAAACTCAGTGAGTGTGATGAATACGCGGTATTCCGATATGGTGCTTTGTAGCAGTATTTGTAGATGATAGATGAGGTGAGGATCGAATCTTTCAAAGACGAGAATAGACTTTGCCAACGAAGTCTGGTGGTGAGATGTGTGTGTGTGTGTAGGTGAGAGTGTGAGAGTGAGAGTGTGAGTGAGTGAGCGAGGGTTGTTGGTGAAGTAGAGAGAGGAAGAGGAGGATGGCCGGGTGAAATGAGGGAGATGAGTAGTGGTGGAGCGTGAGGAAGAAAGTGGAGATTATTTCGGGCTGGAAGCGTCCAAGAGACTGGGCGAGGAGGGAAGGAACGAAGGAGGGAAGGCGAGGGAAGGATGATAGGCGGCGGCAGGAGCGTTGGTCGGGTCTGATAGTCGGTTGGGTCGGGGGTCAGGGCGGGTAAGTGAGTGGGCAAGTGGTGGTAGTAGTAGTAGTAGTAGTGGTGGCCAGCACAGCGAGCGAGCGAGTAATGACAACAAACAGAGACAAGAGACTAATGAAGTCAAAGAGAGACAACAACAGGTCAACTGTCTGCCAACAAACAAGCAAGCAAGCAAACGAACAACACCACAAACGGATTAACAATTAGAGTAGGTGGGGAGAGTAATACGAAGGAGGGGAAAGAGAAGAAGAAGAAGAAGATTAGAAGCAGATCAGAAACAGGATATCCTGTCAAGTAAGTCATATCAAGTAGATCATGAGATGAACTCCCTCTCCCATTCACTCCCCCTCCTCCCTCCCCTTCAAACTGACAGTCGAAACGCATGAAGTCAAGGACTATCTATCTGTCTGTCTGTCTGCACTCTACTCGCCACTCTAGCATACATCATCGTCTCCCCTCCCTAATCCTCCTCTCTTCAGGCTGTACAGTACATCTCATCCTCCAGGCCATCTATCAGGCCCTCATCATCTCCTTAAAATACACCCCAAAGTCCCCCGACATCCTTCTCACTCAAAAATAACCCTCACCCCTCCCACTCTCTCCCTTCCTCACTCACTCACTCCTCACACAGCCCAAGCCCAACACCCGGGTCGCTTATCGTCACACTGCAATCTTAAAATTGCCCTCCCTTATCCCTGACCCCTGCCAACCTATCCGATCCCTGCCCTGATCCACCCAATCCATCCAATCCCCATCCAATCCCTACCCAGATCCACCCAATCCGCCCAACCCTTCCTTCCTCCCCCAGTCCTCCCGAAACGGGGCCGTGTCTCACTGGCCACGCTGGATGTTCCCCATCCCTGCAGCCAAGTGCGGGTTCCTGAGCTAGTTCCACTCGTTCCACTTGTTCCTGAGATGGAGGCTTGGCGGAGGGCATGGTTGGCATGGGATGGATGGATGGTTGGTGTGGATAAGCAGTGTGGATAAAAAAAGTGTGGGCTCGTGCGTGAGGGATAAAATATCTGCTTGCACTAGAAACACTAGAACGCTGCTGTGTGAAAAATTGTGCAAATTCCTTTTTGCTGGGAGGAGGATTCTGTTAGGTGCATGCATCCATTATTGTTGGGAGGGCGATTATCTAATCGCCGATGAGTGAGTGCCGGGTCTGGCCACTGCTTTTACTTATCGCTTTGGAGAGATACAGCACAGTACTGTACAGGTGGGTCCGGTAAATGAACGCATCGTGCTATCTCGCTGTGATCGATCGTATGAACTCTTCATTTCTCCCGCTCTGATTCAGCGGTCAAGGAATATCTTGACGATAGCACCCCAAGCACAGAACCAGGGGCAGAAAAGAAAAGAAGAAAAGGCAACAAGGCGCCAAGGAAAGGGAAAGGTTGAGAGCAAATGTCTCAAAAACACAACAGTCCATACGGAGTAGCTAGATACCTAGGTACCTCACCGTGATGATCCCCACCTCACCGTGATGATCCCCACCACCACCTCACCATCCTTCGCGCCACGTGTGAATCAACCATCTGCAGGCCGACAATCACTGCATAGAGATCTACCCTACTACTGTACAGTCATGTCCTGTACTATCCTCCGTAAGGTAAGGAATGTCTTATACCCACCGCTCTCTTCCGCGAAACTCTCTCTTGCGCCGAAAAACTCTCTTTGCAGTCAGTCAGTCAGTCCGCAGACCAGACAACGCAGCACTGCATTACTGTACCGTACCGTACCTCCCGGCTCGCCTTCCGACGAAAAACCAACGGCAACGCATTGCATATCACATCACATTACACCAGTATAGGATTCCGAACCAATCAACCAACCTACTGTAACCGGCCCACCAGGCCAGCCAGGTCTCTGGAAGGGATGCCAATACTGTAGTACGAGTACTGTACGGAGTGCAAGTTGTGTCGCCATCCACGCGAGCGCTATTCACTCTGTGTAATTAATATCATTTAATTGATTGATTAATCGCCGGGACTGTACTCCGTAGATGGATGGATGGAGAGTTGAATGGATCACTTGATCATTCAGCAAATTGCGACGATTACTCGCTTCCATGTTGAGGAGATGAGTGCGTTGGTGCGCGTGTAGCGGTTTTTTGATTGGACGAGAAGACGTAGATAGGGGGTGTTTGATGAATCGCCCTGCGGTCGCTTATCTGGGCGTTTGTATTGTTTGTATTGTACTGTAAGGGGGGTTTTCGTTATTGAGTTGACTGGATCTCCTTTTGTTCTTCTTTTTCCCCCCTTTTCCTTTGGAATTAATCACTGGGGAGGAATGAAATGGAACAGCTTCTCGGTTGTACTCACCCACTCGCTCGCTCAATATCTACATCCCTCGTACGGTCGTACGACCTATCGACTGTCATTCCTCATCTCATCTCCTTGACATGTCCCTGCTTGCTTTGCACTACAAGACACAGGAACGTACCAATCCATTCCAAGAAATTCCCACCTCGACCAAATTGACAGCCGGTCTCTTCACCGGCCCGCTACCAAAAGTACCTGTGTACCTGTACTCGCACAGCTCCAACATGTGATTCTAAAATAAAACAAAGACAAGACGAGACGAGACGAGATGGAATGAAACGAAACGAAACCAACGGAAGTAACAGGAAACAAACAAAACTGTAGCCGACCAGACCCGACCCAACGAGACCAGCAAGCGACCCGACCTCACCAGAATTATGACCAGCAGATATTGAAACAACACCACGCGCTCGCTTGCCGTCACTCAGGAAGTAAAAAACATCGGGTAAGTCAATGTACTCCGTAGGGTAGCGGTAGGCATTTCCAAAGTCCAACCAACCGCCCCAACACAACCGCAAGCGAATCGTCCTCTATCGTGTACTGTACCTTCCACTGTATTTTGCAATTTCTTATCATCATCCCGCAAACCTCTTCTTCACCCTCCTCCCCTCCCCTCCTTATCCTATCAAACCCCTCAAAAATCCCTCCCTTCTCCCCTCCCCTCCACACCCCAAAATCCGCAACGCGCAAAGTTTGATCACCCCAAACAAGCCTCAGACCCTGCACGCCCATCGGTCTCTCTCCGCCCAGAGCGCACGTCACAAATTTCCCCATCGCGAAGTGAAAGTTCGGGCTCAAACGCGCGATGCTTCATCTTTTTCGGTTGAGTGCCGCTGGGGTGGAGGACGAGGCGAGGCGAGGCGAGCTGCGAGGTGGTGAGGTGGTTCGTGCGAGGTTCCTTGTTGGTGATGTTGCCTGCGTGCCTGGATGCGCGGCGGCGTGGTAGGGAGGGGAGGGAGGTTAAACGTGGAACTCTGTTTTCCTTGCCTTCAAAATTTGACTTCGGATTAGAATGAGGGGAAGATAAGAGAGGCGGGATGATTCAGATTGTACTGTCCTGTATTGGACAGTACTGTACGTTTGATGCGCGGCCTTGGGATGAGTTGAGTTAGAGATGAATTGAGAAAGGGGTGAAGCACGTGATATTCTCCACATCTCCAAGTTTTGACTTTTGCGCCTTCGCAAGACGTAAGACGCAAGACGGAAGAGGAGAGGAAACGCTCTCCTGTGCTCACGGGTGGAAACCCGCATTTCTAAGTACGAAATCATCTTGAATCTCTTACGCAGCCATGGGAGATCGTGAGAAAGGCACACCTACAGGCTTAGTGGTCTGCACGTGACATTTAAAGATCTCCCGTCATTTCCATCCGCATGCCATGTCTCATCTCTCCCAGGCTTATTCTGCCTTATCTGCGTACAAGCGAGGATCATCAAACCGTCGATCTGGAAAGACACGGGGAAGAAGTCTAAAGAAGAAGCCTAGAAAAGAAACACCGAGGAGAGTAGAGGAGAAGCAGCCAAGAAGGACGTTTGTGGAGATTGTTCTTTATGCGTTCTGTTCTTATCATCTTGAACAGCAGCGTTTCAAAGCAGCGCGGCCTCACTGTACAGTATATGCGAGGCAAGTCTAGAGGTGGCCGTGGGGTACATCTCCTTGTTTACCACAACTTGAGGGAGATTGAACGCAAAATATTATGGCCTTAAAAAGGTTACTGTATAATATAGTGAAAATGGATCTTGTGTTGCTGGGGATAATCCGAAAAAGATTTAAATTTTACTGAATAAGAAGGGCTCTTTGAGTTACGTAAGGGGCGGTGGATTGATTAGGGTATCTCATATACTAGTTAATACTCTGGTGATTTTAAGGGTGTGAAATGGAGATGGTAACGTCCCACCCTGTCAGATGGAGTTCACGGTAGGCAAAGTTTCGTAGAGGTTCAGGGAAAATATATCCAAAGAACTAATCTCTGGCCTTCGAAGAAATCCAAAAGAGAAGCGTATATATAGAAGGGGTTACCCGTGAGGGGAGTCAAAACGCCGGCGTGACTAGAATTACAAGTAAGACTAATTCTACTTATGCCGAGAAGCCTCGGCCCCCTTATGTTACGGGCCCGATCCCATACTGATAGAATGGATGAGCGTGCACATGACACACCCCACCATTCCGCCCGCCTTTTATGCCAAAAATCGCGATTTTAAGGTATTAATATCTTTATAACTAATTAATAAAACTTATAATCTTTTTATATTCGTATGTATTAGCTCGTCTTAACTAATATTACAAAGGCAAATGTAATTTGGATTATAAGTTATTACGTAATATTAAATTTAAGTTTTTATACACAAAAAACACTAAAATTCACTTATTAATAATTTTTTTTTAATAATTAATATAATTTTATAAAACTGAAACTACGTAAATACTATATATATATCTTAAACTTTTAAGAATTTTAAAGTAATTGTATTAGTAGTTGTGTTTTAATTAAGTAATTAAATTCTTTATACAAATTATTTATATAGTGCTTTATACTTTACTTAATTATAAAATTATTATTAATAGAATTAACTTAAAACTCAAGAATCTTAAAATGCTATAAAACATACACCTTAATTATAAGTTTTAAAGTTTTATATTAATAATTGTGGAAGTTATTAAGAAAATAAGAAAAATCAATTTCAAATTAAATTTGTATAAAAGAAATTTCTTAGACTTTCAAATACTTAGTTTGTGATATTACAAATCTTTAGTTTGAGCTTATTATATTAATAAATAATAAAAATATGAATTATTAAAATTAGTGAGTTTTAGTGTAAAAAGGGTGGCGGAATGGTGGGGTGAGACGTTAGCTGGTTTGATTATATTACTCCTTGTCACTACTAGTTATTGGCTGGCCTTTATTACGTACGAGGTAATAGCAGTGTCTTCTTTTATTCATGAACTTATTTGGGGATCATTTGGTGAGAGTTCTTTAGTGTTACATTTAACAATTACCGCTTGTATATAACTATAATGCAAATCTCACAGACTTTATGCGATTGTTGGAATCTCTTGCAATGCTGAAGTGAATTCATGCCTCTGATTATGAACTGATCGTTATCGACGCCCTAGCTACCGAGGTATTGTAAGATAAACTCTTCATATATTATAGAAGGAAGCTAAAATGGAAAGTTCAAAAGCGTATGCTAACACCGCAATCAGACGAAGCATCAGAGTAAAGGTATCGACACTACCAAACGGGCAACGAAGTTAATTCTTCGGGCCTGACTAGTATCTGATCTCCGGAACTAACTCAATCGAAGTCAGTCTCACCCTAGGCCGCACTCTCGTTTGAAGAAAGAGGCCTCTCAGAAAAAGGCCCGGATATGCAGGCATGAATCTTGTCAATGTCTGTGGTGACAGCAGGAGCACAGTAGATAGGACCAGAACCAGGAGGGAAAATGCGGAGATGAACCAAAGTCGCAGGTGCACCGTGCCAACTCCGAACTGCTCCACGTTCATGCTGAACACGGACGCCATCAAGGCAAACGGCAAGAGTATGGTCGTCAGGACAGTGATGATCATTATGTTTTGAGAATCGTGCAGTGTTTGTTGTGCTAGCTCCTTCGATTGTTCTGCAATGGCTGAGTTCGTGAGGATGGTCGTGACGTCCATGCATAACCTCGATAGTGATATTGCATCGTCCAAAAGAGACTCAAAATCTTTCAGAGTGGTGTTGATAGCAACGTCCAGCACCGAGTTATTCTTATCCGCAGTCCGAGGCCACGTCGGCCCACCCCGATCTTTAATAACCACGATATTCTGCTTCAGTCTCTGGATGTGTTCCTGCAGAGAAACTGCCATGGATTGGAGAAGCTCAACTGTTGTTTTTAGTGGTACGTCGGGACCCTCCATCTGATCATTGATTTGAGACGAAATCATGTTAAGAAATTGGCGCTCAGAGTTGGCAGAGAATTCGAACAGGTCCAGGACCGAAAAGAACGGATCTGGCTCCACTTCCATCTCTGATGGGATAGGTTTGCTGTATTGGAAAGGAAGGATTCTCGAGCTCTGGCCCCAGGTCTCGTTATGAGCAGCGACAGGAGCATCACTTTCGGTAGCGATGGAGAACATGTCTGACATAATATTTTCACGCCGGCGGTGGACATGAGGAAGCAAATAGCCTTTATCCCTGAGAAATTCAAGTGGAGTGGTAACAAGCGAGGTACCAGGGTCCATCCAAACGACGACTGCAGGGGTTAGTTGTATTCATGCTTGCGATCTGGAGTATTACTTGCCTGTCCACTTATCATCTCCTGTCCTAGCGAGGCAGATAGAAATATCTTGCTCGATGGCAAAACTACCTTTACCAAAAATCGAGAATTTCCTCACTATCGAGTCACCTATTGGAAGTCCTATACCCTTCGTTCGCTCGCGGTAATACGAGGCCATTGACTCAGATTTCCATCTCCTGCTCTTCTGCAAATCTTCAGAGCTTGTCAACACGCCGAGGCTCGTCAAACGAAGCTTAAAGACCTTTGCCGATGATGGGATGGTGGGAATGCTGTAGGTATCGCTATAGCTCAAGAAATCTAGGTGGGCGTTGAAGAACTCAGGATCGACACAACACTCCGCTCCAACCGCGGCCAGCCAGTTAGGGGTTGAGAATCCTCTGAGGAAGACGAGCGACCCAGAGGAGATATGACGTTGGGTTTGCTTGACCCAGTTGAAGCCAGCGGGATCTCTGAACGAGGAGACAAAAGACCTCTGGCCCCCCGCAAATTCGTACAGTGTTGCATGCACATTGTCTTCTGGACTGGCGCAAGCTGGAGCCCAGAGATTGACCTGCGAGCTGTTCCCTTGCGCGCTTTTTAGATATTGTGCAAGGTTCTGATAGTTCGTACCAGAGTGAATAGACATCGATTCTCCTCCCATGGACAATCGTGACACCGCTTCGATGTATTGTGGTGGAGTTAACATTTCTCGTCCAGTATCTATCTGTTTATTAGTAAAGCCTGCTCCACACTTATTCATAATGAAGGATTCTTACGTATGAGAGACGTCAAGGTTGGGAGCGAAACTTCTTTGCCTAGCCTTTCTTTGATGTCGTTGAATACATCAGAAATCTGTATCATATATATCCGATGTAAGGTCGAATCGCCTGCTACGACGTGCCCGATCAGCTGGCCTGACGCAGCATCAGTGACCCAGGAGCCACAATCTCCAAATACTTAATTCAGTCAGTCGGTGGGAGTTCGAAATAAACAAGAAAACATCTACGCGGGTTTGAGTAACTTACCAATATCTTGTTGAACTTGTACAGGCCACATTTTCTGGTACGCCGTCGAACCCGCCAAGTTGATGAAGTATGGATTCTTGATGATAGTTCCAGACAGGACTCCACTTTTACCTGTTGCAATCCAAACGTTGACTTCACAAACCTCCTCCGCCACCATTTCTGGGTACAAGAATTGCTCACCGCTAGAGATGGTGCAGGGCAGGTTTATTCTATTTGGTATCTTGTAGCGAGGGTCGGAAATGAGAAAGATTCCATAATGCAGACCGTTTTGGGTAGATACATTCACTACCTCCCCGATAGCGTAAGGTTTTGATGAAGAGCTTTTTCCTTCGAAGTTTCGCTGCGACTTTAACGTTGAGGATGCTGCATCCCACTTTTGTGGTAGCAGCTGTGAGATTCGTGAAGAGTTGTATGACATAGTCTTACGCAAGTCTCGGACTGAGGAGTGAGGGGTTCGGAGAGATAGAGAGGTCCGCAAAGAAACGTTTGCTGAGTGAAGCAAATTTGTCAGCTCAACACATCAGGAGAGGATGCTCCAAACTTACCTGAGCTTGTAGCATCGCTATCATCATCGAATCTCAGGTCTCCATGTTTGCAAAGTATGCTGTCTGAATCGGAATCGCCGTCTAGCCGTGGGTGGAGCGCGATGATACCGTAATATGAATCGCCTACCAGGATCACACCTCCAAGAGTTGTCTCGTTATCGTCTCCTATGGAAACAAGGGCACCGCAGACATCGATCGGAATTCCCCTAGCATAAACCGTAGCCCCAATAACAACCGTTTCTTCCATATCGGGAAGCCAGTTATCTTCCGCGTCTAGTTGAGGCCCCATGGGGACAGCAGGCATTCGATCCATGCTGTTGAGTGTAAAGCCAGGAAATTCGCCTAAAATATCGTGCTTTTTGATCAGTTTGATGACTTTGGTCCGAAACTTCGCGCTCTTGCAAGTGAAGATGATAGTAGGCCTGGCGCTTTGAGCGTCCTTTCCTACCATCCAAAGATGGAAGCTGTATGTGCGAGCTATCTCCTCTCCTTCTTCAAGGTGGTCTTTATGCGTCTCCAACAGCTTACTGATAGCTTGAAAGATCTGGTTCTCAAACTTGTCGAGTGCTGGCCCTGTTGCCTCCCAAATTGTTTTTCGTTTGATTATAGCGCTGATTTGTCCGATAGAGAGCTGGGGGTCGTGCCAGGCAGCAGTCGCAGCCGTTGGCATCTGTTCAATATGCTGCGCCGACGAACATGTGTCGTCGCCGCATGAATGTCGGTTGATGTTTCTAGGTAGAAGTCAACAGCAATTCTGAGGCTTTGAAAGTTTTCATGGCGATTCCGACGAGTCTTATCCAAGATGCAGTGCTCCTCAATTCGCGCGCAAAACCAATTGTATCGAGAGGGCTGTGTCTACGCCCGACGACGGTGACAGAAGAAGCCACTGTAGCTGCGAAGCCCCACAAAAAGCCTCAGCTGAAATACTGATCGGAATACGCCTGACCGCAAATAGACACCAGCAGAAGTTGATCAGGCTACGTATGAATCAATTCCTTCTCTAAGATGGTCCTCTATCTTTCATTTCGTGTATGTCGATCTACTTCTTTGCAATGAACACCGCCACGAGCCTCCAGCAAATCGGGCTGCGGAGGCTGTCGGATCCTCCGACTGACCCAGCCGAACGTCGAGTCCTCATGGGGGGCATACTGGGCATTGACATAGATGGTGAAATGTATGGCCAGCCTGATAGTTTTGCAGCATATTTTGCCTCATGGTTCGATGATCAATGCAGCGATTGCACAGGATCCATCTCGAAGATGACAATTGCTAGCATGTTGGAGATTATCAATCTGGTCAGAAGTGCGATGGAGAGTCGGCAGTCGATACACGACAAAGTTCTTCAGACTCATCAACCTAATTTCGAAGAGGACGAGGTAGAATATGCCATCACGTTGGCTGCTCGACTATGGTCAGCGTCCTACATTGATGCGTCACGGCCGCCTTTTAGCACCGGCCAGACAATAGAATGGACTGCTGGCCCATTGCCAAACCGACTTGCTCAACACTTCCAGCCTTCTTCGCTGGAAAAGGGAAAGCTACCTAGCTTCTTCACCGCCAAGAAGCTGGACAAGATCGGGGGAATCAAGATCCAATTAACTGGTAACCTTCTTGACCACCTGAAGATGACTTCTGACGATACTGCTGTTTACATTTTTCATCAAGTGTCATTCTTGGGGCATCATGTATATCCCAACTGGTAAGTCACAGCCTCGGTCGTGAAGTAAGATGAGAAAATGACTAAATGTAGCACCGGATTACCGAAAGAGCTGGTGGAAGAGACTATTCGTACTCTTGCTTTGCTATTACCTGGCAGTAATGGGCGACCAAACAAATGGTATGAGAAGAGAAGAAAAGGCCACGAACATGAACTCGATCCTGTGGCTGGTACATGCGGGTTCCTCAATGCTTCGAATCGACGGCTCGAGAATTTCAAGTACTGGGGGTTGCGACTAGCCATATTGAAACAGGCATTCGACGACTCGGAGCCAAAGAATTTCTGGCATTGGTGGCGAGATGATCGCAAGAAAGTGCAATGGTACACATTCTGGATCGCGGTCCTTGTGTTGGTCTTGACTGTCGTTTTCGGGCTCATTCAATCGGTAGCGGGTGTTGTGCAAACGGTGGTAACTGTGAAATCAGCAAATCACAGCTGAAACTTAACACAGGAAAGAAGTTGATGTTCAACAGAGCTCACATTATTTTCCTTCCTCGCAACGTGTTGTTGATCTGCTTCCGCATCCTTTCGTGCCTAGAATCGAAGCACGCTTTTCCAAGTCCCAGGACATTCTCACCATTTCCTAGTGATCGATTACGAACACACCTTGTGAGGAATACAAGAAGAACAAGGAACTCGGACTCAAGAGACTCAAGAGAAATCTTTGCAAGCAGCCTAAATGCGGTCTGCACGCTCTAAAGGAGAAGGCGCCTATTGGCCAGCTGTGGCTTGGTCTAAAGAGGCAATACTCCTGACGATTCCAATGCGACTGCCACAAGAACTGTCACTGGGGAGAGACGACGAGATGCAGTCAATTCTCTCTTTCCTATCAGCTGCGATGCTTTCAATATGTTCTGTTCACGCCGCATCATTGCTGCTGTGTCCTTGGTCCACTCGCTTAAGTTGGTGACCGGCTCGGTGGACTACACAGCTACCAGCTGTGTATAAGTAGTCAAGTATCCGGTCTTTGTAATCGAGAAGTCCCAGGCATTCTTGGGGATCGCACCTGTCTTTTCACATATCTCAGAATGTTACGAGTTACACTTCTTGTGTCGCTTCTGGCTGTTACATCTGTTGCCTAAACCACGGATTACAGTCAATATGTCAATGTCTTGTGGGTTTGCCTATGCTATTACTTACTCGCCATCTGACGTATTTAGTACCGGAACCGAAGGTGGGGGCAACAACTTCCCAGGTGTTGCTCGCCCCTTTAGTATAGTGAAGCTAGGACTAGATCTTTTGGTCTCTGGCATCGATTCCTACAGTGGCTATCTTCCTAATGGAAACTTTTCGGGATTCAGTATGATGCATGAGCCAGGTATAGGAGGTGCCCCTAAGTATTCATATCAGGAGAGATCGTAAGGTATAGAAATAATAGAATTCTATAGTCTGCTCGCTATCAGGCACAAACGGGCACAAATATTTGTCTTTAACTTATACTTGTAAGCTGAATTACCGTTTTCTATAAAGTAAGGAGTATTAAAGATCTCTTTGAAAATTAACAGAAAGTTCCGTATATATAGCCGAAGGACTTGATCTAAGTAATCTACTTGTTTGAACGCGCCGTTCTTTCCTGTATTATATATATGTATATATATAATAAGGCTCTTGTAATTGTACCTTATAACCTTAAAAAAGTGGACTAGAATAACGTTTCCACGATACATTTGAAATTGAATATAATCAAGGTGGCACTTCTCCTCGTTGTTTCTTATATATCTCTTTGTAGCTTTCTTTACACTAATTAAGAATGTAACTTCGTCCCAACAAAGTATTATCCTTTATTGAATTAATATCTAAAACATATGTGTGAGTCCTTAGATCTATCGGGTATACGCCTGAGCTCTCGAGAGAGGTAGAGTTTTTAGCATTAAATATAAGAGTAATATCCTCTTTCATTCAGCCGTCGTTTTACGGTCTTCGCAAAGCATTTGAGCTTTAATTCGTTAATGATTTCTAGCTATGAAAGCTCTCTTGTCGCATGATCAGTAGAGATATATTCGATAACGCTAGTAGCTTCGTCATGACTTAGAAACTCTCTTGGCCGGCCGGTGCGAGTAGGACGAGCCTTTTCAGGTGATTCGTACTTTAGAACCTTTCGTACGGTTGATTCTCTTAAGTCGTAGTATTCAGAGAGAGGCCCGAGACTTAAATTCGCACGTTGTGGAGCTAACGCATAGCTTCTTTGTGCTTCGTCTTAATCTCCGTCTTGGGATCCCTGGGTGACATTGGCGGCGTGAAAACTCGACTTATTTTGGTGGTGCTATAGGTGTAATTGTGTTATTTTAGTATCATAGAAATGAAGTTATCGTAGCCCCTGAACGCACGGACTTCTGTCCCCTAGTTCGTAAGGAGGCCAAGCTTGTCGAGCTGGAGCGGAGAACGAAAAATTATTTCGAGGAGTATCCACCGCATCACGAACGTATTCGTGAGCGACAACACTACATGACACAGGATGTCCCAGATTTGGGTGCCTTCATATTTCGCGCTCAGTTCCTAGGATGAGTGAACACCAATGCCCGAATTTCGATACTCTTCCGCAACGGCAGGCCTGCTTGATACTTTGGATGCTTGAATGCAGAATGTGCGCAGCCTGTCAAGTTAGCATTCTTGACTACCTTATCTAGATGGGACTGACTTACACTTGCTTTCAATATCCCCCTGCGAGTCGAAAATCTTGAGAATCAAAACCTCATTAGGTGTTTGTTGACTCAGATAGTACCATTTTTGTTGGGGGTTGAAGTGAGCGTAGAGAGTTGCGCCTGTGAATCGTTTTCGGACAAAGTCGCATTCAACCAAGTCACCAGGCTCCATCGAAGAATTGTCACAGACCGCAAGCGGGCAGTCCTCGACAGGATTCTCCAGTGGTTTCCAGACGCGGAGAGAGTTAGAGAAAATGGGTATTAGGTGAATTCGGGAACATACTTGATGATTCGCACTCTGCCTTGCAGGAGATATTCTGCCTTCTCCTTCATGTGAAGCTGAACACGGTTGAGAACAGCAGCGGGACTTTGATCTAGAAGAAACTAGTCAGAAAAATAGAGGCCTGAATTTGGATATAACAACTCACCGACGTGTACGACTCTAACGGGTTCGATCCAGTTTGAGAGATCGTTCAGGTCAGTTAGATCACCTTCCTTGATGTGGATATCTCCGCTCCGGAGCTAAAAGTGTCAGTTATCTACTCTAGTCGCATGTTCCAGGGGTACAACTTACTCTCCACTCGAAGAAGAAAACTTGGTCGACATCAGAGACCTGTTCTCTGATCAGACTCTCAACTTCTGGTTTGTAGACCCCATCCACATATTCTCATCAATCCTTCCCAACCTGTCAAGAGTCGACCGGAATTCTCGAACCATGAACCCATGCTTGTCAAGTGTGAATTGATATTTGAGCTCTCTGATATCTCGAATGATTTGCTCTCTTGCCTCAAACTTGGTGTTGTGCTGCCTTTGGTCCTTGGCATTGCTCGGAATGTCCATTATGATCTCGAAGGGCTTCTCATGTTTGTAGATGTCTAGTTTCTGGAGGTAGTTGAGAGAAGCGGTGACGTCTCCTGAACACATGGTTGCGGCGTGAGTTGTTGTTCTCGAAGATTGGGAATACTTTAGGTCGTATTTGTAGGCGCGGAGCCTTAGATAGGTATTCACTCAATTGATCAAGGTAGGAGGTTGATTTCTTCGCTGCCCAACTTGTTGCCAAACTAGGCAAGAATGGCCATTAGAAAAGTATCTTGCGCTGGCTCCTTTGGGCGAATTGATTGATAACCGCGCTGGTCACGCCATCGGCCCGGCCACCGGTCGAGGGGGCTGTCAGAATAGGACAGTCTCGCCGTCTGTGTAACCTCTTCCTTCAACAACACAACACAACAACTCTCGCAAACTCTACTCCAAACATCCAAACATCTTCCACCACAAACAACAAGTCCACTCCACCCCTCTACACACCAAACTCAAACCTCAACAGTCCCCAATATGCCTCAAATGGATCTTCCAAGTAAGTGAACTCAGTTCAGTGTATATTCGTGATCGACGCACTGGTGCTAACCATACATTAATAGAGAACACCACCCCCGTCGAGGGCGAGCAAGTCAAGTCAACCTCAACCTCAACCTCAACCTCAACCTCACCCTAACCTCAAAGCTCCTAGCTTGGGCTGCTGAGACTAAGGTCGCCGATACTCGGGCTCAGCCATGGAAGGAGCTTGCTCGGGAGGAGACTGTCAACTTCAGTGATGGTGCCGATCTGGGTGAGTTTTCTTTGTCTTCTTCATCTTCCAAACAGTTTCGTGATCAAGAGTATCTTGAGATCCTCCTCCTCCAATCTACTGCCTATCTCCTGAATCAATCTTGGAGCTCCTTCATTTTACGTGGAATGTCAGCGCTGACTTCGAGTTTCTACACAGTCGACGTTCTCAAGGGCCGCAAGATCACATCGGGTGCGATGTTCATTGGACCTCTTGCTGCTTAGGTTCGAGGAGGAGTGCGAGCAGAGTCCAACTCTGAGCTCAGCTCCTGATAGGTTGATTCTACGATGGATAGGGAGGGCGAGCGCATGGGTTTCATACATTTGCCTTGCAGACCAAATGCAAAGCAACGCATAATGAATGCCTCGATTGACTAAGAACTACATGCTTTCACCTCTGCTTCTCTCAGCGTGACACCCATCTCTGCATATGAGGAAGAAATTCTCGCCCCGTGTAGCTCGCGACTTCTGTCTGTAAGCCATCCAGAACGATCATTTTGTCCTCAGCGCTTGCAAGCCATTCAGGAAGGCCCACCAGCTCTTCTTTAAGCATCTCTCTTCCCCTCCGATCCAACTCTTCTACTTTCTCAGTGCAAACTTTTTGTTCGATGCATACTTTACGAAGATGCAGTTGGGCCCTGGCTGAAATTTGTCTGAGGGTACTGTCTTCTGAATTCGTCGATCTTGATGCTCTGTCAATACAGTCCTCGAGACGTGATCTGCCATAGCATTATCAGTTAAGCCAAACTACGATGATGCATTAATATAACATGCCTAGCAGCCGACAAGTCGCCAAGATGGTGGTACAGTACATAGCCCCAACGGCATAAAAGTTCAAAACTGTTGTGCAGTCGTACTTGCCGCAGATTTTCTTTCGCGCTGTGAAGACTTGCAAATGCAGGTCCAGGGCACCCTGTAGATCTCCAGACTGTAGTAGAATGTAGTCAAGAATGAACTGCGATAAGAAGGGTGTCCAAGTGTGGCCTACAGCCTGCTCCAATAGCTCTACACCTCTACAACACAGTCTGATAGCATCCTGGAAGTGCCACATCTTAACGCGGGCGGTGTGTGTGTAATACTTTGCGTACTCAAATGGTATCTGCTCTTCACTTCCCCAACAACAGTATCTTTCGTAGCAAGCCTCAAAGATTCGTCCAGCTTCATCAAAACAGTAGCTCCCGAGCAACGATAACCCGTAGTCATTGCGCGAATTTGTGAGAAGAACGTCGCTTTCCCTGCTGAGGTCAGCTTTGTGGATCAACGTCCGGATTCGCATTGCCTCTGTTCGACGATTTAGTATTGCCATGTCTTTCCTTGGCCCATGGCTTTCAAAAGACATTGCCAGGATACAGTGGATATCCGCCCGCATCTTAACATTCTCGTCGACACCCATATCGTTCAGCATCGCTTCCGCGGTCTCAAGATATCCGATGCCGTCAGCAATGTTGACCTGCCGCTCCCAGGCATGGAAACCGGCGTCGTAGAAGAGCGTAGCCAGCTCTAACATCGGCTTGAGGGGACTGGGTGGGGACGTGAAAGCATGCCAAAGGCTCAAGACGTGTGGTAAATAGATCTTGCAGGTCCGCCACTTGAGTGGCTCTGGTGCTTGGATTGGCGAAGATGGTGGGTTCTCCTTTCTCACAAGACAGTAGACTTTGTCAAACACTCTCGCAAATCTTATGGAACCTTTTCGACCTAAGTCTCGACGCATCTTCAGCTACAAAAGTCGATGAATGCTAAGAGTTTGGATTCCGTTCTTGTTCGTGACTATAACTAGCCTACGACCGCTCAGATTCTTCACCATTCTTCTATACCTATTGATCACTAACATTAGACAGGAGGAACGTGGATGGTTATTGTTGACCTACCGGTTGGTTTCTACCGGGTTGAGAAACTGGAGAGCAAGCTCCTTATGATTTCCCACCAAGAGATCTTTCTGAATTACTTGTGGGTCTAGAAAGATCAATATCTCGAGCAGGTGTCGTTCCTCTTTGGGCAATTCGCGAATCTCAATCTCCCAAAGTATATCGAGTGAAGAGAAGATACTCCCAACTTCAAAGCCCTGGGTAGTCTCCGTCGACCACGACTGCCACTCTTTCCATATATCGATAAACTCGGCTAATGTGCAGTTTGACTCGCGAAGATAGCCAGCGGCCAGATTTATAGATAAAGGAAGCCCGTCCATCAATCTGGCAACATCAGCAGCATGGTCGTGATCTCGGTGCAGATGTAAATTTTGCCAGTCAGCCTCGGAGTCAACAGAGCAGAGAAGAAGCTCTCTACTCTCGTCCAGGAGCATCGCGCCTAGTCTAAGAGTTTGACAGCTCCCCCAATCGAGATGGATAATCTAGAAGCGCATCTATCCGTGCTATGAGTAGGATAGATCCTTGGGTATTATGAATCAATTTTCCCATTCTCTTTTCCCGTATGGGGTTAGTAAGCTTGCTGCTCTTGCTCAGGCGCTAATCACCCTCGGCTCACCTTCGGCTCAGTCGACTCGCCTGAGTAACCTGAGCACCCTGAGCAACTCACCTGAGCACCCTGAGCACCCCTGAGCACCCTGAGCAACTCGCCTGAGAAGGCCTGAGCAGACCTGAGCAAGATTTACTACGCCGTCACGTGTTTTTCTTCTCGCTTTTAGCTAATTATACTTAATCTGACCTTTATTCTCCCTTATATCAGTTTTGTCAAGTTTTAATGAGATGCTCAAGGAGCTTAAACAAGTTCTCAAGGAACTTAAAGTAGACACTTTCCAAAAATATACTCAGTGCCTTGCCTACGGTGTAAATTTGTTCAATCTTATAGTTCAATCGACTTCCTAAATCTCTCTGCACAATTTGTTTTATTAATTGCCTCCTATCTACTAGTCCGTGCAAGTTACTGTTTCAGTATCCTCAATGCCCAAAAAGGAGTCGCCGGAGGAGTTCTTCGCACGTAGAAGAATGTAAATCTCCGCATAAGCAAGATTCATCCCCAAGCAATGTCGAGGTCCCTTTGAAAATGCGTAGTAGTACTTTCCAAGACCTGGGTTGTTTATCCACTGTAATAAGTCAGCTCTCATGCATCAATCTAGATGAAGGGTGTCATTTCGGGGTAGGGGGAAGACATACTCGTTCAGGTTTAAAAGCTTTCCAGTCCGGGAAGATGGTTTCATCACTGTGGATGTCAAGAAACGACATGCTGATAGGCGTTCCAGCAGGAATATCCCACTCCTGATACCGCAAATCTTCTTTCGAAATACGTGGTATATTCCCAGTGACACCCTGCGACAGCCGAAGCGTCTCCTTGATAACACCTGTCAGATACGGCAAGTGTTCAAGTGTTACCAACGGCACAGCGCCATCAGGATCTGGAATCGCATCCCTCAATTCCGCTTTCAACTTAAGCAGAATCTTTGGCAGAGAAAGCAGGTAATAAAACGCTATTGTGAGATTCCAGGCTGTTGTCTCCGTCCCTGCTCCGATCACAACTAAAGCCTCGCCCGCGAGTCGACTCGGCGTCTTTTCCTCTGGCGGTAGCTTGCTATCCAGGATCTCATGGTAAATCGTCAGGTGTTTCGAGGTTTTCAGCGACTTTTGAGTCTCCAGGATTTGCTCGACAAACATCTGCATTTCGGAAATTAAATACAACTAAATGGAATGGAAGAAGGTGGATCTCGATTTCCTGGACTCACCTTACGCTGTGCTACTATCGCTTTGGTATTCGGATTGCGCACTAACATTGACTTCGGCAGTGCTGAAAGAAGCGTGAAGAACCAGCGGAAATGTTTCAGCATCTGTCCTGTTTGTGCTCCTTCTTTGTTTGGTTTTATGTTACGCGGATTGAAATCTGAGGTATCGAGTAACTTATTCGATTGCCCAAATGTGTACTCCATGACAGTATCTATTTCAAACCCGTTAGTTTCCCCAGTATCCGACAGCTCAAAGACAGACTTACCGTTGGAGTACGCAGAAAATAAAACTCTGGCATTAGTCACATCACCTGTTTCCTTGCATTCTCTAATCAGCCTAACAACCTTATCCGCCAAAATCTGAATAACAGGTTATAACTTCCTAACATTCTGAGTTGAGAAGAACGGATCCACAGCCGAGCGTCTGATGCGATGGAGATCACTCGGTCCAGTAGCGAAAATCGATCCATCTAGCGCTGGAAGGAGATCCCAAAACCATTTATCCCGTTTGTTGGACACGTAGAACGTATCCATGTATGATGAGTCCGCGATATGAAGCTCGACTGGGTTAACACTGACGATGGGTCCGTATTTCTTGTGCATTTTCTGGATTGTGAATGGGTATTGCCCTTTGTGGTTTGGGAGGAGGAAGTCGTAGTAGAATTGGTACCTGTGAAGGTTTAGACGTGGGGATAGTCAAGCGGGACAATTACATACCACCATGTTAAAGCTGCAAGCTTCGGCCCGGGGAATTTGGCAATAGGGCTGAAGTATAATCGATATACGCCTCCTATGAACACATATAGAAAGGCTGCTAGAAACCCAAAACCCAAAGTAGATTCTGGTATTATAGAGGTAAATCCCATGTTGAATTGTTACAGGTTCAAAGATCGAGAAAAATAGGTCGCATCAAGTTGTTCTAAGAGCAGGAATGAGGGAGAATCAGTATGATGAATTCGAAATTCCAAATTCGTCGATGATGCTCCTACAAATTGGAGCGAATGCGAAGAATCTAGCTCGTACGTGCTTATTGGCCTGCTGTCCGAATTGTCTGCCCAGACTTTATGCGATTGGAAGCTGACGGTAAGCTGATCCCAGATACCCATTTGTCAAGGAAAATGTAATACTCGGACTTTAACGTCGCTCCAGGACCCCTTGATTCTGAAGCCAACTCCGACTGTTTTATATAAGCAACCAATAGAAGTAAACTCTTCGCATCTGTGAAAGAATCTGTGAAAGAATCTGTGAAAGAATCTGGACGTCTCATTGCCTCAATCTCAGCAAATCTCGAGAAATGCCATTGCCCAGAAACAGATTTTGCTGATACGCGCACAGCACGTCCCAATTGAAAATGCAAAGCGGATTTGAGGATCCAATGCATGCTAAAATCAAAGTTTGGAACGAATTAAGATAGAGAATAAGAGTCATATGATTTTGCTATTTCCACCCTCTGCATCACGTCACGTGCTGCTCCCCCCTTGCGCGGTAGTTAAGACCTAGGTTCAAAGCAACGAAATTCTCTACCTATAAAAGAGCTCTCTTTAGAAGAATGTACTTGTTTCCCAGTAGCTGCATATCTTGAGAAATGAGCAAATCCTTAGACGAGTTTTGATTTTATGAAATGAACACATACATTGTATTTCAGGTTCCAAGAAACAGAGGACTGGGCATGACATGACATCACATACCTTGTTTAATCTCCCACTGCGATTTAAATGCATGGAATATATCGAATATTCTCTTAAAGATTTGTTTGTAGTCTTCTTTGAAAGTAAAAAGAGTCAGTCCACTCAGAAAACAATGGGATGATTGGGGACGGGCCGTGCTGCAGCCACAAACATAGAGGTTTAAGCTTCGGCTGAAAGCTGGTTATAGATAGGAATTCAGGCATAAATATCAAGGTAATTTGAAGTGTAAGCTTTACTGCCTCAAACAAGCTCAGTAGCTATTCAACCGGAAGCGAAAGAGGCTTGGCAGACCCATGATTTGCAAATTAAGTTTCCACAACGGAGAAACACTTTTACGAACGAGTAAACACCCAGTAAGAGTCTTCGCTTGCTCGTACTCGTACCTTTGTCTCGCTGCAACAGATTTTCGTCCGGGGTTTTGCTTCATTATAGTACATTGCATACCTAGTCCGGTTATATGTATTGTCCTCCTATAAAGTGAGCAAGGAGCCGCTTTTCTCTGGATATCTCTCGCATCTTGGGGAGCTCATTATGTGTACTATTCTCCGCATCTCGTTGGCTGCAGTCGCCTCGTGCGCTCTAGCCGCGGCTAGATCTTCTGTCTTTCCTGATTGCTCTGGAATTGCGCATGCATCGTTCAGCGCTGCGTTCCCTGCTACGTTTCTCAATGTGACATATTACGACACGGGCACATTGAATGTATCAGGGATCGTCAACAAAGTCTCATTTTGCGAGTTTCTCGTTTCGATCCGCTATGGTAAAAATGTTTCGATGGGCGCTGGTAAAAGTGATTCCCTTCAATTTGCACTATGGTTACCCGAGTTAAAATACCCCTCGAGATTGATGGCACTTGGCAACGGAGGTGAGGCAGGAGTCATCAATTATGATGACATGATGGACGATTTGAACAGTGGGCTAGGCTTCGCTGTCGCCGCTGGCAACGCTGGCCATTTGTTCTCTGACAACGATGCTGGTGTTGGAACTGGCCTCGGTGCACCTGGCGTCTATCAACCATATTTCCATGACGAAGATCAAGTAAAAGCCTGGCTGCACGACGCAATAAGCATTTTTACGCCAGCTGCGAAGTCACTGATGGAAAGTTACTACGGGTATCGGCCACAGCATTCGTATTTTCGTAGCTGTTCGACAGGCGGTGCGCAGGCCTTTTCGCTGGCAGAGTTCCATCCGGATTTATTTGATGGGATTATCGCTGGATGTCCTGCGAATTGGTTCACACATCTCTCACTTGCTTTCCTATGGGGGCAACAACAGACGAAGGTAGGTTCCCTTTCCTGGTGTTTACCTCGCTTACGCACTCACATCACCCAGACCGACGCAACGACTCTTCCAGCACCGGTTCTTGACTTCATCCAAGCCAGCGTCATCAAAGAATGTGATCTTATCGACGGTGTAGCAGACAACTTGATCGAAAACCCTCTCGCCTGCCCCTTCAACATCTCATCTCTGGCCTGCACAGCCGCTCATCATGCTGAGAACATTACATGTATCACGCCTTCCCAACTTTCTGCGGCGAAAGCTTTATATCAAGGACCAGTTCGTTCAGACTCGCCAAGTACATCTATATTCCCCGGATACGCACTCGGCTCTGAGGGTGGCTGGTCGTTACCCCAGGTCCAAGGCGCCATGTCAAACGCAATCACCATTCCCATACTGCAAAATCTGGTATATCAAAATCTATCCTATGACCCATCGACATTCAATTGGGCGTCCGACGTGGACTTCTTGGATGCACGCGTTGGCCCACTCATCGACGCAATCACTACCAATTTCACCTCTTTCCGAAAGAGCGGCAAGAAAATGATCGTCTATGCCGGCTGGGCAGATCCGATGATCTCTCCCATGTGGTCAATGCAACATGTCGAAGCTATTACCAAAGCCACGATGGGATCTCAGACTACCATAGCGGAAAATGATTTTATCAAGCTTGTGATGGTGCCTGGGGGTGGACATTGTGGCGCACAGGTCGCCAAGTATCCGTATGTGCCTGCTCAGTATGGCTTTTCTTCTGCGATCGTCGATTGGGTGGAAAATAAAACGGAGCCGGTTGAAGGAATCAAGAGTTGGGGACCGACAAACGGAGAGAATAGAACGAGGAGGCTTTGTACTTGGCCGCTTGTTGCGAAATTCAAAGCAGGGGGAGATGTTGATGACTGGGAGAGTTATACTTGTGGGTGATGCATCAAACGCGACTAGCGAATACACGCATACTTGTTGATATAAAGCAGTCTTTCTGTAGAGATCTCAAAACCTGATGTGTATCATTTGTGGACACTCAATTTCAAGGTTTGTTTACACTCGCGACCGCTACCACCTGATCCAGAGTAAAGTAGACTAGGACAAGAATAAAGCTGCATCAGTTCCCCGTTCCTGCAAATCCAGTCCTTGAGATGCTTGTGGCCAATGAAGCGTTCTAAGTCCCAGCTTAACGATATTTGGGTGGAGGGGTGCTCTTACACTGTTTATTAAAAAAAGTCAGTCACAACCCAATATCATATTTATTGCTCGTGCAGTAATAGAAAGTCGACTTACATAGCCACAGGAGCAGAATGGACATGATGTGTCCTTGCAATCAGAATCACCTCCACATCGCTGCCCACAAGAAGCATCTTCGGCCCTCTCTGCATAATTCGTGATCTCGATCCCCAGACATTCGGGAATGAGCGAGCTAGATGCTACCAGCAGCGCAAAGGCAGACGAGACGAGGACAGCTGCGAGCTTCATGGCAAAATCGGAATTTGGATGGTACAAAACGTTTGACACGAATGGGGTAGCTACGTGGGCTGTTTGCAAAAACTTCGCAAGGGGGAAGCTGCTTTTATTGTCATTTTGCATCTCTGCAAGTACCTCAGCCGGGAAAAGGATTGCTCGGAGGTTAGGGATGTCGGGAAGGGTCGAATCCACAGCATCGACGGTTTCTACCACTTTTGATGCATTGCGGGTGCTGGCGCTAAGAGACATCATTAGATCAATTGGCGCGAACGAAGGAGCTTGACTTACGAACCGAGAAGGAGGGTGCAGCAGCGTTCAGGCAGCGCCCGAGGCAACGTCGATTTAAAACAAACACCCGCTCCAACCTTCTTCACAACCAGTCCAGGAAAGGCTATCAGCATGAAGACCAAGCAGAACGAGCCCACGAGCCCATTATCAATGAAACCAACATCGCGTTCGACTCAGGTACCTACCTCCATCAAAGATAGCCTACCTAGCTATGGAATCTCCGTTGAGAATGCTGAGAAGTGGAATCGCGAATACAACTATGAACGCATCCCACGCATACAAGAAGACAGTTTTTGGAGACTTTTAGTCGAAGTTGCTGATTGAGTCCAAAGTGAGGAGTATTATGGAGCAGAGAAACGCCCGCTCTCGCGAGAAATTCGAGGAACAAGCGTACAAGATCATGCTGCCCGGCGCCAACCTCTTTCAAGACGAGTCCCAGAAGTCGGTCTTCTTATCAGCCCTTGATAAACAGCACACTATCCACGGGTATGAGGCTTTCATCACGGACTGTCTCCCAGAGCTAGTCAGTGCGCTTCAGCAGCGTAAACCAAAACATCGACAGCGGAGCAGTACCGGTCGGAAGGCTGTCTCTCGAGGGGTTTCAAAGTCATCTTCAGAATCGACTAGACAAACTAATCCACGGCGGAGCTTGCGCAAGAAACCAGACACGCCACCCTCCGAGTAAGTACTCCTCGAATACAATGGGCTGATGGTATGCTAACGGCTGCTTGCATCGATGCAGATCAAATTGATTAAGTTCAAACCGATGTCAAGACTGCTTCCCTCTTGCCAAGTCCACCCGCCGGCCCTTTTCTCCGCCTTGATACCGCACTAAGATCTCCTCATGCCAGCTGTCCCAGTTGAATTCATCTACACCTTGCAACATTGATCAAAACCTTGAGTGGCATTCATGGGAAATGGAGGAAACTTACTCGTTCAGCACACAAGATATACACTAGAGGGATGTGGCCGATGTGCTGCCTTCTACTAGTTGGTGCTTTGTAGTATAATACACTAATTCTTTCTGTCTTTCACATCTTGTCTTTCCGGTATCAACCCTTTCATTTATTTGATAGTGTTTTAACATGTATCTGATTTCTCGCTTTGAACGCCGCTTCCCTCAACCCACGTGCTCCGTGTTGGGACGGGCCGAGAGTTCAGCTGGAAGGAGCCTATTCAATCCGTCTAGCTCGTGCGTGCGTGTCATCATCACTGCTGGGGTCGGGGTCGCCGTCGCTCAACTATTCTCACAATGCAAGAGCTTGGGTAATCCTTACATAAGCTCTTTGACAAGAGGGATCCAAAATCTGCTCCGGCGTGCTCACCCTCGGCTTAGGTATGCTCACCTTCAGCTCAGGTTAAAGCAGCAGTTGCTCACGATCGCAGACTAAAACGGAACCAGCGAAAGCGAAAATTAATACTGAGTCTATGGGTATTCTTAAGGATCGCACCTGTCTTTTCAAATATCTCAGAATGTTACGGGTTCTATTTCTTGTGTCGCTTCTGGCTGTTCCATCTGTTGCCTAGCCTACTGAATACAGTTAATATGTCAATGTCTTGTGGGTTTCCCTATACTACTACTTACTCGCCACCTGACGTATCTAGGACTGGAACCAAAGGTGTCGGCAACAGCTTCCCAGGTGTTGCTCGTCCCTTTGGTATAGTGAAGCTAGGACTAGATCTTTTGGTCTCTGGCACCGATTCATACAGTGGCTACCTTCCTAATGGAAACTTCTCGGGATTCAGCATGATGCACGAGTAAGGTACAGGAGGTGCCCCTAAGTATGGAACGGTTGCTCAACTACTCTTGGTGGGAAACATTATCAATCCTCTTTCCGCAATCGGTATTCGTGCCGGCACTTGACGAGGGATCCGTCGGCTACTATAAAGCTCAAACAGTGATCGTGTCGTTGTAGAACTTGCAGCTGCATCCCGTGCTGGGATGTATCAGTATACCTTTCCATCATCTGGGAGTGGGAACAATATCTTGATTGATGTTTCTCATGTGGTTCCATCCTTCAGAGGCCAAGGACTTGGTCAAGGTTATGCTGGAGGTCACTTCACCATCGAGGCAGATGGACATTATGAGGCGTCTGGAATTTACAACAATGGATGTAATAGATCTCCTGATTGGACAATATATTCATGTGAGAAAACCCTCTTGGGCAGGTGAAACGGCTAACAATGATTCCCAAGGTGGTTACTTCAATGTTACACTCTCCGCAGCAAATGTCTTTTCATGTACATCTACTGGAGGAAGCGTGATCCAGCCCCCTGGATCGGCCAATTCATCTTCATCAACTGACTATGTGGGTGGCTTGTTCGCGTTCGATACATCAGTCGTCTCATCTCGAGTGGACATCTCCTGGATTTCGAACGACCAGGCATGCCAGAACCTGAACGACCAGATCCCGGAAGATGCCTCGTTTTCAAAAGTAGTCCAAGATATCAAAACGGCCTGGGATACAGAAATTCTTTCAAAATCACGACAACTACCACCAACACCACTAACCTAAACCTTCTATATACGTCTCTATATTTCATGAGTCTTCTACCGACGAACCAGACCGGCGAAAATCCTGTCTGGACATCATCTGAGCCATATTGCCAGGATGTATTCGCACTCTGGGACACCTGCCGCTGTTCAACAGCACTCATGCAGGTCATATCTCCTGTCGCTTACGAGGAGTATATTCGTGCCGTGATCGACACTTACAGATTTGATGGATACCTGCTGGATGAGAGATCTTCCAATTACAATGGCCGAACTCAAGGAGGTTCAAATGCAGACAATGTCCTAGCTGATGCATACGTGAAAGGGGTCCATGGTCAGGTCAACTGGAACGATGGTTTTGTTGCAATTTCCAAAGATGCTGAGGTTACCCCTCCGAATACAAACCCGCCAGACCCAATGGCCCCAGACTCGTCCACCAAAGAAAGTCGTGGGGCTCTTCCAGATTGGGAAGTATGGATTCATCACTCCGACTTTCAGCCGAGCAGCATCCCGTGCTGTCGAGTATGCGTACAACGACTTTGCACTTTACCAAGTTGCGAAAGGTCTCGGACGGTCTGAAGATGCAGCCAAATATCTCAATCGTTCTCGAAACTAGAGAAATCATTGGAATCCTAATGCCACATCACTTGGTTACTCAGGCTTTGTTGTTCCCAGAGATTTGAATGGTTTCATTTCTGTTGATGCTCTCAACGCCGGTGGATACTGGGGAGATGCATATTACCAAGCCAGTGCATGATGATAGTCGTGGGCGGATGTTCACGATTTTGGAAATATCGTCAATTTGATGGGTGGTCTCAACACCGTGTTTCGCCGTCTTGAGACAATGTTTACCGTTGGTGCCAACCCCAGCAACCCAAATTGTATCATCCACGATGCAACAAACGAGCCGTAAGTCTGCGGAAACAATACCAGGAGGCCTAACTGACTGTCGCAGAACATTCAACGTGCCATATCTCTTCAACTACGTCGGCAGTCAAGATCGATCCGTCTTCCAAGCTCGCGGAGTAGCCAAACGAAACTAAAACACAGGCGTCTGAGGTCTTCCCGGAAACAGTGATGAGGGTGCAATGCAAACATGGCTGCTCTGGAACATGATTGGTCTCTACCCCATCACAGGACAAACCACCTTTCTCATTCACTCGCCCTGGTACGAATCCATGACGATCAATCTCGGAACCGGGAAGAGTTTGAAAGTCACCAGCACAGGAGGAGACGGAAACGGCGACTCGAACATCTACGTCCAAAGCCTGAAAGTCAATGGACAGACATGGGGCCAAAAACTGGCTGAGATGGAACGACGTCTTCGCCAATGGCGGAACAATGGACTTCGTACTCGGTCTTAACCCCTTCTAATGGGTTACAGGACCTTTACCACCCAGCCCTGGAACAGAACCCCAAACATGCGTGAGTGCTACTACCAAAACAAGCACAGGCTCCAAACAAAACCCATTTACTGAATGTACATTCTAGAACGGCGACAACTGTAAACGCCTATTACCCTTCTAGCCCTTGCATCCACCCTTACGACCACCCTCGGGACCACCCTTTTGGCATATCTCGAGCGCTCAACACGGTCTTTGAAGTATTTCCTTCCGTTGGAATTGTCGTAGGTGTAACTTAACTCTCACCCTTATGACTGGGGAGGCACCGTTTGAAGAGAACACGCCCAGTATGATGAAGAACAGAATCGTAAGAGGTGAGATAAGGATTCCAGACTTCGTAAATTCGAAAGCCACAGATTTGATTAAAAAGGTATGCATAACGTTACTTAGAGTTTCGCTGCCGATGGCTCCTAGTAACTCATCATTGACCATAAGAAGCGACTTTCTCCACCACAGGTTCAAAATCATGTGTAGATCACCGAGTACTGCCTTAGGTGGCCTGCAGAAGGCATGCAGGAGGCCTGGTTTCGCTTGTGAACAAGTCCTAAAATAGAAGCATTACAAATTCGTTGCTATACGCGAAAGATGATTTTGCGAGAAATCTTTGATTTCCTCGAAGTATCTAGAAGTCGTATAGACAAGATATTTGGATTGTTCCGGCCACGTACGAAGTGAATAGCCGTGAAGATGCACAGAAGGGAAATGGACTGGACAACTATGAGAAAGCGTCCAGCGTCTGCACACCCGCCACTTTTGACGAGCAACCACTGAATATCAGAGATGGTAGGAGAACATATATTTACAAGCCTATTTTCGTAGCTAATTCATCACATTGACCAAGAGTGACCGAGCTAAATTGATTTCCTTAGGGTCATCTCGAAAGGGAAATTTGTCCTCACTCGATCACCACCAGTCTGTACCTGAGGACAAAGGATCGAAACCTGCTGACATAATCACCCATTGTGAGAACTGTTGTCACAACAGTTGTGGTGGATGCGGTGTCATCATACCTTGGCTCAACTTACCAGATAACTTGCCCCTCTTGCTTGTGCACAACTACAGTACTTGCAGCAAATCCCCCTAAACTTAAGACCCACTATTAGGCCTACTGGAAGTCTTTTCCATCTAGGAATTGCCTAGAAGGTTAGTGGATTTGATAACTTCAAATCCTCAAATCCTCGGAGTGATAGGATGTGCGAGGTATATGAGGTCGACCCTGATGGAGACCTTCTGATTATACTCCCTTCCACAGACCCATTCGCTCCTTGGAATGATCTGGACGATCTTGAAGTAATACCTAAGCTATCAGAAAATGATACTGAGATCGGCATCGATAGCTCACAAAGTACTTTCAATGAAGGACGCCGTCTAGCGAGTTACGAACCGCCCTCACCACTGCACCTCAAAGTATCCTCAAAGCACTTGAGCTTAGCTTCGCCTCGGTTCAAAAAGATGCTTACTGGGGTTTGGAAGGAAGCACATGAAATTCACAAGGACGGTTGTCGCCACGTAACGCTGGAGGGCTTTGACCCCGGCGCTCTTAAGCTGATGCTTGATATTCTCCATGGAAAAACCCGCAAAGTCCCTAGATCTCTCAACCTTGAGATGTTGGCTAAGGTGGCTGTCTTAGTTGATGACTTTGAATGCTTTGAAGAAGTTGAAGTCTTCACAGATATCTGGCTCGAAAGTTTACCACCCCCTCGCCCTGCCGAATATAATAGGGATCTCGTGCTCTGGATCCTTATTTCATCCGTCTTCCAGAAATCGAAACTGTTCACCTCCACTGCTTCGCACTGCGATATTGTATAGTAGTGGGCCTATCCGAACCCTCGGCCTCCCAGTGCGTTACCTAATCGTTGGTAAGTGATCTCATGGCCTTACACTACGGCACTAAGTATGGTCTAGATAAGATAGATCACGAAAGACAAGAACTTTTCGACCAGCTTACGGGGACCCTTCATAATCTTCTCGATAAATTACGTGAAGGTGAACCAATTTGTAGTTTTGAGTGCGATTCGATGCTGCTTGGAGCATTCATTAAGCAACTACATCCGCTAGATTTAATTTGGCCAAGACCATTGAAGCCTTTCACCGGGCTCCAATTTGCTGAAACGGCCGAAGCTATACGCCGCTTGCAGTCCCCGGCCTAGCGCGCTATGAGTGAGCTGGAACCCGATTTCAAGGACTTCGGGGAAGGGGATTTAAATGTCGTGAAGAAGAAGAAGAAGAAGAAGAAGAAGAAGAAGAAGAAGAAGAAGAAGAAGAAGAAGAAGAAGAAGAAGAAGAAGAAGAAGAAGAAGAAGAAGAAGAAGAAGAAGAAGAAGAAGAAGAAGAAGAAGAAGAAGAAGAAGAAGAAATATGCCAACAGAAAAGTACATGGGGCATTGAGGAAAATGTGGAAGAATACCCTCAGCATGAATGTGATATTAGGGACCTAGTTATTCCGGAGATTGCTCGTTTGGAAAATAGCGTTCAAGGCCTAGATTTGGCAAAGATATTGGAGTAGAGGCCATCGCCACAACACTATTTCTTTTTTTGACTCAACTCTACATTTGGGTGCTCTTCCCTTAACAAGGACTATAAAGTTACTTTACAATACCAACAATTTAATGAGTGTCCGAACTGACAATCAAATTGGATAACTAAAGTGGGCATTTTAGCCACAGAATTAATAAATAATTCATAGTGGCATTCATACATAAGTAAACGGTGGAGCAGCGGGCGGAGAGGAGGAGTGATCGCAGGGGAGGAGTGAACCATCAAACGATGCTCGGTCTTATTCACTTATTACAACAGAATGCTAGTCAAGCATTCAAGTACCGGGTAAATGGTCGTGAGCATCGGCAGGACCTGCAGATCACACAAACCTTATTTCGGCCGAGGTTCTCGAAGTTCAAAAGGCCGTGTATCATACAGACGAAGATTACTATTATCATATCACAGCTATCGATCACACTAGGAATTGAATATGGTCGGCAGTTATAAATACCTCACCGATAGACAGTGCTGTTAGTGCGAATACTATACTTCGGCATTTGCGAAAGGTAAGGGTATATCTAAGTGTTTTACAAACAATTCTCAACATTAGTAGTACGAACGCAGCTTTATAAATGTATAAAAAGGTCCTCTGCCTCTAATCAACATATATATATTCCATACATTTCTTCCCAGAAGATATATTCACAAATTCTCGACATGACTGTCCGTAATCGAACCAATACCCCGAAAAACTTTCAACAACAACTCCCTCTCCGAAAAGTCCAGGTATCAGATGATGTCGCCACAGACATCAGGCAACTACAGGAGGAGAGAAAGTCTATTAAGCAGTGCCTAGAAGTCTGCGCAGCGGCCGCAGAGTATCTTAGTAGCAAATCACAAATGATGGCCGAGGACGAGACATATCCTGCAAAACACCGTCCTAGGCCTATAGGCCCTGGACCCATCAATCCCGAGCATATATACCATAAGGAAACGAATGTCCAGATGAATGTCTTCGAAAATGTGCTAGCTGCGCCCGGGTCTCAACAAATAATCACAACGGAGTCTGCTTCTATATCGGCTAAACGGGTTACTGCTGGTCCTAGAGCAGTACAGTGTCTGGGCCAAATACCTTTTACCACCTTGGAGCAGCTCACGGAGGGGCGACTCGTAGAATCTCTGCAGATTGATCATTCTATTCAGAAATAGTCGATTCTAGGACAAGGACGAACAAAGTCCCACATACCTGGTCACAGTCTTGGATGTCATTAAGGGTATTGGCCAAGGGCTTCAGATGGCTGGATAAGTTATTACGTGGAGGTTTAGGCAGAGAATGTGTCCCATGCTATAATTATTCGCGAAAAGCATTTTGATGCATGTTTGTCGCCCGTACTACATATTGATTTATAGAGCCCCTTTTTCAACCACCTCATTCCTCCAAGCAGACAAGAATCGTTCTTTTAGATCTGGGATTTCGTCAGCATCTTCAGTGTTCAATACTCCTGCAACCGTAGCGCCAACCGCAACCCCTCCTCCACCTAAACCAGTGGCAAGTATCCCGCCCACAGCAGAGCCCCCCATAACGGCGCTTTGACACCATGCGCAAATGCTACCACCCTGCACAATACCGATGCTCGATTGCCACGCAGCAGCTGCAGAGCCAGCTAGGGGTCCAGCCGCTGTGAACCCAACCGCACCGAGGACTGGAATTGCAATTGCAGACGCGATCGCAGAGATTCCGCCTACCACCTGGAACCCGAATAATATAGGATGTTTCGTAATGTAGCTTGTGGCAAGTCTCGGAAAGGAATCTAAAGCTAGATGAATTGATTAGAAGCCTTCCAACAATGGCCGAAGGTATAAGGTGAAAGGAAAGAAGCATACCTTCCCATAGGCCGCAAGCATCTCCTTAGCAAACGCTGGACACCAGCATGCTAGAATCCTTGGAGCCATTGGCAATGCCCAGAGATCCTCTGGAAACTTTTCTTCAGTGATCAAAGAGCGGATCTGCTCCTCATCTTTCTCATCTGGACCAATGTCTCCAAAGAGCTGATTTCCCGAAATCAGCTCATAGAGAATGCTTCCCAAAGCAAAAAACTCTACCCGCTATATTCTTTCTGCATTTGTGCTGAGTTTGTTCCAAATCACCGAAGGAATTCGATAGCGTATAGGATAGAATTTTTCGAATTACGAAGAGGCTACTATGTCACTTGCGATATTCTCCACCGAACCGTCGAGATCGAGTACAAGGTCCCAATCACGGATGCAGCTATAATGAGTCATGTCTTGACGTTGAAAGAACATGTAAGAAATTGACTCGATCCATTGCAGGAGTGTTGCATGGGGTACAGGATGGAACTCAGCTCGAGTCGACAAACCAGCGAGGCGTTGCTTTGATTCGAACGACTGGACTTTAAAATTCTCGCTCTCACTCCTCATGGACCCAGAAGCTTCAAATCGACTACGAACACGACAGAGAGATATTTCTGATGCCATCGGTCGTCGTTGGTAGTTAATCAGGTAGGTTGAAGTTGTCAATGTTGACGAAAGAATACGCACTCACAGCCCTGCCCATGGTTGGTAGAATCGCCAAGACCTAACGGTAGTTGATGAGGTCATAATGTGAGACTGCAATTCTGCACTAGAAGGTTACGACGGCAGTGATAAGTTGAAAAAGGTAAAGACTTAAAGATGTCTCTTTTTCTCTTGTGGGGGTTATTTAGCACGGCTGACCTGACTCAGCACCGAAGAGGAATTGTCTGCCCCCTGGAAAGAGAATGTGAGGACAGGCTTATCTGGACTGGAATGTAAGCCTGAGCTGGAGTCAACCAAAGACGAACTTTGCCTGAACATTGGGGTCGTCAATTAAAACTTGCAATTTGGCCTTAGTGTGATTGTAGCTTCCACAGCTGTGGCAGAGTGGCTCTTCATCCTTTCATCTCACAGAGCTGGGTTGAGAGTCTTTTGAGGATTGTCCATCGTGAGCACTTTCTTCTAACCGAAACCGAAGCCAGTATTTACCAGCAGCTGATTTGGGACCAGTAAGACTTGACGGGAAGTGGCATTTCGTTATTTGCTGTTGATGTTGGACTACATGGGAGGTGGCATTTCGTTGTTTGTTATTGATGTTATCCGCCGGTCCTAGCTGACGGAACAGAGTTCTTCCGCTCCGAAGTCATGCCTGAGGCTTGGACGTGTTGTGGGCGCCGATATCCCAAGGACAAATTCTTCTCTTCACCTCCTTCAGCAATAAAATCATCCAATAATAAGACTCAGGCGAACAAAAGCCATGGCATGTATTGATCCCTTTGTCCAATTCGACGACGAAAGCTTTGCCCTCCAGCTTCAGCTCGATGAGATCGAAGCGCAACGTGAGCTTCAACCCGGAAAATGGTCTGCAAATAATCCTCCAGACTTTGCACTAGCATTCGACGACTTCGAGGCCGAGTTGAAGAAGGCGCTTTTCGTGGTCGAGGACCTGAAGTTCGCTCACAGCATTGCTAAAGCTGTTGATTCTGATGCTTTAGCTATAGAAGAATCACGGGTTCTGTCTTGGACTTGAGGGTTCGTTTTTCGTCTTGTGTTTGGATGTGAACAGGATTGATCAGCAGTTCCAGTGATTCTCTGGTTGTTCCGTCGAGTTCCGAATTGAGGATCCGATGAGTTTGTGATTCACTTTTGCATATCGATCAAACATGCGAATGTGCATCTCTATCAAGGATGTGCCCGACTTAGTACGCCTAAACTGGGTAGATATCTTTCTCCAGATAGGTTTCTCTACATGCTTCCATGCAAAAGTAACCACACAAAAACGACTCTCATATTGGCTTGCTTGACCTCGACTTGGATGCCAAAATATAGACCGACATTTTGAGATGAAGTCCTGGACGAACAAAGTGAAGGATATCTATGAAGAGTCGAGAGCTCAACATGCAGATCGCTGGAGCGAGTGGCCATAGCCTTCAATTCAAGGTCAATTCTTTGAGTGGTTCCTGAAGTTCCAAGACACGGTTCTCAACGGATCTCGTTGCAGATACTACACATTAACGAACAAAGTGTTGATAGCTGGCGGCTGATCAGATCTTCCCCGCAGCCAACAATAGTAATAAGCCTGCCCAGCAGTGACCCGCTCTTCTAGAAGCCAGCAAAGAAAACCGGAGAGTAAGTCCAGAAAATCATCTTTGTCGTCTCCCGTAAGATTTGTGACAAGAGATTGCAATTTCTTCCCACTTGGTAATGCGACAGGCCCTTTCCATTTTCTGGAAAGAGTTTGTTAGGACAGCCAAGAAGGCCGGATCTAAGGCTTACCGTCGATGTCCCAGTACTTGCATGTTTCCTTGCTCCTTTCGAGAAATTTGGGTGGTGGCGGACCAAGCAGTGCAGTCATCGCTGCAAGATGATGGGCATCATTCAGCTTCTGCGATTCCTTGTCGTAGATTTTAAACAGGCCTCTTGGTTCAAGAATTCCCAGGCCTAACGTGGAAAGGATTAGCTTAAGTAAATGAAATCATAAAACGGAAGGAGAAGGATTTCATACTAAGAGCCCCAAACTCCAAACATCTATAGCGCTGTCCCATTCCATGTTAAGAATAATCTCGGGTGCTCGATATGGCACAGGCATAGCATTGCCTCTTTGTTTATTGCCGATGTGTGCTTGCCCGAAGTCGCAAATGATAAGGGGACCTGCGCCTCCCAGCATGTACCGTGATACGTAAATAATAGTATCGCCGACCTGCTTCCTCGCAGAAGGAATCTTCCTCGGATGTGATAGGGTTTTCTTCCTAGAACGGCGGAACCCCTATTTAGTATAGAATTACTGATTTATATTGTCTTTTAGTGATTGTGGAGATGAAATCACCCTAAAGGTGTTGTGAGCTCAGTGTGCTCGGCTTCTCACTCGACGCCACAGAGAGTTGCTTTTTGCGGTTCGCCTCACATAACGAAAATTCCCAAGGTGTGACAACTCAACTGGCCGCCTCTTTCCGCCTCTTTCCACCTGATGTCTTTTATCAATATTGATTCCCGGCGTTTAGAACTTCGATGTGTCGTACGTGAGAAGTCTACCTAATCTTCCGCAAATATCACTCGGAGCCTCAAAGGGGCTACACGGTGAGCGGTTAATTGCTTCCGCATCACTTTACCTCCTTTCACAAATCACTCCTTGTGAAGCGCTGTGCCGTCTGATTATTGCTTCTCATTTCCACCTTTGCTCCTTCAACACGCCATTCGTGGCACGAGAGCTGAAGATGCATTCAGCTCGCTCTCATTTCTCGCATCTTTAGCCGGCAGCTTCATTGTTGATGATGAAGACCCGACTGATCGGTGTCTCCTAGGCAGCAAAGAGCCTCATCTATTTTGGGTGCTAGAAAGACGACATCCCTTCCAGAGCACTTCTACGGGACCAATCGACTATGCTGACCGAGAAACCTTGCTGAGAATTATCTATTCAAGAGACTAAGTACAAACGTCCTCGCTTTTTGAGCACAAGTATATCACTTCGGTAGTTCGAGGAGTCAATTCAGGGGTAAACAGCCATATGCAGGACTCGGGGGTCTCTCCTGTCAGCCTCCTTCCTCCCCCATACAAATCTATCTGTCTCGGTCTTGGCACCAATCCATCTCCTGCAAATGCAAGACATCGTACGAGGAATTTTCCGTCAATACTCTTAGCCCGACTCCTTTGGACTTGCGGTTGTGTACTTGGGGTGATACTGCCTACCCAGGGACATCTGCACATTGAATATCCCTCACATGGCTCCTGCAAGCTTGTCTCTTCACGCTCTCTTCTTTTCACTCGTTTTATACTAAAATAAGGCTCTTTTCTCCTTGGTAACCTTCTGCTGTCCCACCTCTGTGCAGTTGACAACTGTCAGACTCATACAACTATTCTCCAAGTGACATAAAGGATTAATAGTTGTACTGCCCTGTCAAGATGGTACAACTCTTAACCGTCTCTTTGGAGGCTGTGCTCCTTGCCACAAGTCTTCTAGCCTTGTCTGCTACAGCCAATCCATTTGGTACTGTTGATAAACCACTTACACTCAATCAACATGCCGAGCACGAAAAGATTACCCGGGTGGCCTTGAAGTGTCGTGCTGGAGAGACTGCCGCAAGCGGGAAGTGCTTTGAGCCTCGTTCTTTGGATCAGATTGCTGGTGGACCAGGAACACTCGGTGGAGTTGGATGTAAGTTATAGTCATCTGCTTCCCGCTAAAACCTTCATTTGACACTGCAGCGCCCGACTCACTCACTCCTACCCCGGAAGGTCCAGAAGCCCATGTGAGTAGTCTATGTGTTTGTAAAGCAGCATCTGCTAACCCTCACCCTTTTAGTGCGACGAAGCGGACTTCATTGATATACCTGGATATCCTAATAGTCGGGCAGCTGCTTCAGCAGAGCTTCAAAAATGTGCTACCCACTTGCATGGCCGCTTCAAACAGGGGATCAAATTTGCGGAGCGGATCCTCGACCCAACGACTAAGAAGATCAAAAAATCAATGGTAGACCTAAGGGATAATTCTGATGGCACCCGAAATGATTGCCAGTTTGCGGGAACCACGCCTTTCCCAGGACTGTAAGTAAAGAATACTCATCCATTTTCAGCAAATATTTTCACAGCAGTACTACTCGTCTACGTCTCAACTATGACTGATAAGGTGCTTTTAGTGGACGAGGTAAATGTCAAGCGATCGAAGGTCTGGGACGCGCCCTCCATGGCGTTCAGGACTTCTATTCTCACAGCAACTGGGCCGATCACAGCAGAGATGGCGAGGCAATCAGTGATGTTAACCCACCCGGACTAAACTTCACTTCCTTGGTTGGATTTTTCGACTTCACCTCTGATGCGCCTAGATCTGTTGCTGGGATTCCTGTCAACCTCACCACTGGGTGTTTCGGTGGTCTCACATCAGACAAGACTCCAGGTGTAGACAGGTGTGCAAAGAGAGTGACTCATCATACTTTGAATAAAGATCATGCCTTAATCGATGACAATGGAGTTGCCACTTTACCAACCCATGTTACTGCTGGGCCTTCGACCCCGCGTAGTGAATTTGGCAGCAACCTTCAGCTTGCAGTGTCAATTGCTGTAGAGGATACAAGGAGGCAGTAAGTGCTACCATTTTCACAAGCGTCGTTGCTTACCCTAAAAGTGCATTGAATCTTTGCAACTTGAAGGTGTCTAATGTCTTTCACTATCCAAGTCACTCATTTGGCTAACTTCACATTTCTAGATGGACCCTATTTAAGGAGAATCTACGCACCGAACATGGTTCGGAAGATGGCAACACAATGATCTGTGCCATAACCAGAGACAATCCATTAAAGGACTGTTACGGTAGAAGGATAGCACTTGTGATCGACTCTTCTGGAAGCAACACAATTACGGATCCCAGCAATCTTCGAATTACCGCAGCACAGCAATTCAACGCGAAGCTCATCACTAAGGCAAGCGCTGGCCCTGATGAACTACCTGATGAAGTGACGGTGATTGATTTCGACACCTCTGCCAGAATTGTCTTCCCCCTGGGAGACCCTGCCGATGCAACGTTTGATGGCATTGACTCTTCTGGAGGAACAGATATTGGTTCCGGTATGAATGTTGGAATCGACGAGCTCGTTAGAACTAAGCCACCTCCATCTACTGGTGACCCCTTCACACCTTACGAGGAGAATAAAGCCGGGATGATTATATTCACTGATGGAGAAGACTTTTCACCTGCAAATCAAATTGCACAGTAAGTAAATTCTAGTTTCTTCCTGCCAGCTATCGAAAAATCAGACCCGTTACCATGTACTATTCATTTGATACTCTAGCTGACATCATTTCTTGGTAGACTTAATCGCGCAGCAGACCTGAAAATTCGAGTTGCTTATGGCTTCTTGGCTCCACCAACCAATCCCGTACCAGTACCAAAACGGTCACTACAGCCTCAGAAACGAGCAATTGACAGTTCTATCTTGGCGGCAATTCTAAAGACAGGAGGCCTATTTGCAACTATCGATTCCGCTGCTGCTCAACAGAATTTCGTTCAGATGGTATTCAAACAGGGGATCACTGCGGTCAACGGGCCTGCCGGTGATGCCGTTGAACTACTCCCAGGTCTAATACTAGACCGCATAATCTCGAGCGCGACTGGCGAAGAAATATTCTACTACATGGCAGTTGCAGGAGAACACCTGAGACTAACCGTTAAGGACACCAACTCCGTTTCTCTCAAAGTCGTCATCATCAACGTAGACTCGAATACAGTAGTCTCCGAGGGAGTAACTGATATTCCAAACCTTGTTTTCACATTTGAAGCCGGACCTGATACGATCTATCGCATCATCGTTACTCCTCCTGCAAGTCTTGGGACCAGTGTGTACTCGATCGGATTTGCATCAAGTATTCCAATCAGGAATATCACGACTACTTCGATTGCTCCCTCGACCTCGTCAACATCACTCATATCTAGCTCTACGTCCTCAATTGGTCATAACTTTACAACTACAACAGGCTGGAATTCGTCAACGTCAACCACTTCCCGCCAGTCTCTCACAACTACTTCGCGACCTCTCACTAGCAGTTTGCACACTCATATGTCTAGCACAACCAAGAAACCTGCCACAACTAGCTATACCACTATCATGTAAGCTCTAAAGAACCTGCATCGTCTCAGAACATACTCCCCATTCAAACGTCAAAACTAACATATTAATCTAGTACCACTATCTACACATCACTCTGTACCCTGACCTTGACCCGCACTGACGCCACAGCAACCTACTTGACAACCCAAACCTCAATCTCAACACTAACCCGTGTCCTGACCACCACAATTTGTCCTACCCTCGATCCGAACGGTGATATTCCATACACCACGGCACCTCCCACGCCAGTTGGTCCAACACGAACATGTACGGCCTCAACAAGTCCAGGCCATTCAATCTGCTATAAATGTGGTGGACAGTCTCCCACTACGCAGTATCTCCCTCTTGCCGTACCAACAAATACCGGAGACGGATATGAATGCAATACTTGCGGTGTTTCACCTCTTCAAACGTCAGCGACTTATGGTGTACCAGAGTCTGCCTCGACTGCACCAGTTCATAGTGGTAACTCCCCTGTCTACTCTTCAGAGGTTTCGCCGATCATTATATCTTATGGCACTTCAGAGGCTGGTAATACCGACACTGCCACGGCCTGCTCTACATGTGTCACTGCCATTCCTACTGCGATCGCATCAGGGTATCCCGTCAGCGGAACAACAACTCCTCCTCCGCCTCAGTTTACTGGTGGGGCGGGACTTGTAGTAAGAGGTGTGGGGTACCTATGGTCGCTTGCACTTGGGCTACTGTATTTCTTGTGATCCTACTGGGAAGAGTTTTATTGATTCTTGGTACTCAGTATCGATAGGTTTCGGATATAATGGGATATTTCGTATCTAGTGTGTGTTATGTAGTGCCGGTTTGTAGAGCTTGCTTGCAATAATTTTGAATTGATGGATGATATTAAAAGGTAGACTAGTCATAGTCTTGCATTTTACTGAAAGTTACTTCTGTGCTCAACAAATCTTTGGTCTTGCTGTCCTTGATGGGGAATACATCACGTCTGCCTTCTTATCTCTATGCCTTGCGGGTATCATGTTGTCTGTCGGCTACTTTCTACCCGTCTGGTTGCAGGCCATTCAGGGAGCTGATGCTCTGCAGTCCAGTGTTCCGTGCCTCTAATTCATTCCTAGCCTTGTCGTGTCCAGTAGTATTGTGTTACCCACAAGCTCTCTCCCTTTTCAGTCAGCTGGGTTGTATACAGGATCTCCGCTAGGAATCGATAGCTGCCCAGACTTAGCACAAGGTTTCTTGATGATTTCTACCACAGTGATCTCCGGGTTCGTGCAAAGCTGCAACGGGCAATGTGAAGGTCAACTTCAGGTGTGTCCGTCAGCAGCATCATCGTAATCTTCCTATCTGTCTCGATGGCATCATCATCAAAGTCCTTTCTTCATACTGTGGTCAGGGTATGACATGCAGATACGGGTCTTCGAATGCCAGCTCGAGAATCATGATGGCAAGGCCAACTCACCATGTTGCTGCAGTGGCTCAAGCATACGCAGTTGTCAAAACATGAAGCTTAAATTTAGGCGTCAGCTTTGCGATACTCTAGGCTAGGGATCTCTGTAATGTCTTCTGATAAAAGAGAAATTCCTGAATGCGTTACAATACCTGATCATAGATTTTGTTATATATTGCTGATATTACTCGATATCATTCTGTTCACATATTACAAGTCGGAATCAGGCATTGTAGTATTTACGATGCATAAAGAGGGAAGGAGACTGATCCTTCTTCGTAGACTACATAAGCGTGAGGATCAACTAGCCTGAGGCGCCCGGGTAATGTCCAATTAATCAATAACATATATCGACATATTTACGTATGCGTTAACGTCGAGCACCCCTCTTCCGCCCACCCCCTCCTTCCGCTTACCTCGCGTAAGATCAGCACTCTTTATTTAATACTTAATAATTCTATTTTACGTTAACTTTTATATAAGAAATTATAAAATCAGAATCTCTTTCTAATTCTGGTTTTACTAATGTAATTTAACGATCTTCAGCCGTAGTTTGAGCCGCTTAAATAGTACGTATTATCGTAAACTTAGAATTTAAGTTAATTTAGACTTTCTTTCTTTTCTTTAAGTTTAATTGCTTTAATCGCTTTTCTAATTCTTTAATTCTTATATTTGCTTTTTTTATTTCGTAATCCTTTTTATTAAATTCTTTTATAATCTTTTTAAAAAAATAAACGCTACGTCGGATGCTAATTATATAATTCGCTTATTAAAGTGCGTATTTATAAACGAAGATCTTTTACAGCTTTAAGAGTTTATAATTAAATAGAAGTAATAAAAAGCTCGGGAGATAATATTATTACTTTCTGAGATTCTTAAAGAGCTAAAGCTGTCGATTTATTATTATTTTTTAATAATAATAAGTTTATTAAAAGTTTCGCCAGAAATACCGGTTATAATCTATTAATTCTTTATTTAGATTTAATATTAAAAGGAATAATAATATCTCGGCGTGCTTTTTAATAATAAAGAAGAAAATTGCATTTATTAATTAGCGTATAATCGATTAAAGAACTTAATTTATGTAATTCTTTTCGGTAAGCATATTTTAACGTAAAGAAAACCGTCAAATCTAAGAGTTATAAGACGTATAACGTATATATAAGTAAATATAATAAAAATATATTATTTTTAAAGTATTTCCAAAGGAATTCCGTAGTCTTATAACTCCTGAAACTGTTTAAAATAAGCAGTCTTATTAAATAATTATGTAATTATATTTAATGAATAAATACTTTCTTTAATTATTCAAAAGCCGTATTATTAATTAATTATTTATTATCGGTTATAATAAAGTATTAATCGTTGAATACGTTTAATTAAAACAGAAATTATTATTATTATATTGATTTTCTCTTATAAATTATAAGAAGTTATATAAAGATTCCGGTTACAGAGATATATTTAATAATTAACGTTTAAGTACGTAAGCTTAGCTATTTTCCTTAAATCTTGCGCTTTTCGGCGTGTTTTATAACGAATCTATTAAGACCGTAGCTTTTTATAATACCGGTCTCGTTTATATTTTATTATTAATTAGCTGAAATAAAGTTAATAACTAAGATCTTTAGTTTTTGGAATTAAGGCTTAATAACCTCGGAATAAGCGTAATTAATACGTACAGAATCGACGTATATTTGCTTTTTCGTTTTTATAATAAGATTCCGTACTAAAAACTTATAAATCCAGTATCTTCCGAGTAATAAATAGTTTTCTTAAAAAGCTAGAAGTCTTTTTCTAAAAACTTTAATTTATACATACGTAATTCTACGATTAAGAGACTCTTAAGTTAAAATTCAATTAGTTAATCGACTTTTTATTATCGTAAGTAGTTTTTGTAAGTGATTAGTACTTTCTTAGCGTAATAAAGTAGTTGCGTTGTGGCTACAAAGTATAAACCTCGGAATACTTTACTTAAGCGATGCTTTTCGTAAAGACTTATTATTTGCGATCTCTGCAAGCGCATATATAACGTTATACTCGGTATATTAAAGCTTTATAATAAGAGTAAATTATATTTTAAATTTGAGAAGAATTAATTAAAAAATCAAGGAGTAATTAATTATTTAAGTTAATAGGTAGATGTAGCGGTGAGTTAAGCGAGGTGGGCGGAAAGGGGAGGTGGGCGGAAGGGGGCCTGTTAGACGGGCTTGCGAGCGCTCGCGCTCTGCAAGATGGCTAGCATGGCTTATACGCGAGCTCTATATAAACAGAGTAATTTCTTAGGTAGTAGAGCTTCGTGCTCAAATTCATATAGCAATTCACCTTACTTATAACGTCTTAATTCCAATTAAGAACCGAACCTCTTGTGACTTTACTTTATAGCTGTTACTAACCGACGAGCCTAGACGCACAGTACCCGCAGTATTCCAGAAACGTTACAAAGATATTATAAATAAGATCTGCTATACTTACTTAAGATTAGCGTAAGTAATAAAGTTATAATAAGTATACTTTCCTAATAATATAATAAAAGTTAGTTCTTCGTCACTTTCTTTTCAAAGATTATACTTTCTATTAAGCTTAATTACGCTATTTATAAAAAAAAATTATTTATTATTATTAAATCGTTTAAATATTAAAAAGCTAAATTAACAGTGGCCCCTTATTAAGTTCGTATTATTATAGATTATAAAATATTAAAATACTTTATAACTTCTAAGCAATTAAATACCTGCTACAGTTCTGGGGAGCCCATCTTGAGATAATTTGGAGTAGGCCGGCAAATAATGGATACGGTTATGATCACTTTGTATGAATTGCCATTTTTAGTGGTCTTATATATCCCCACAAGATGGATGAATGCAGTAAGCTGAGTAATAAATCGAGTTCTTATAATGTCTCAAGTGATATTATCAACAAATTCTTCGTTGTCTAGCGAGATTTGATGAAGTGTAAGATGTTAATTTCCATGTACGTACAATTTCGATGATTTGGTAGGGTGATTGTCAATAAAAACGCAAGTCCGTTTCCATACATAAGGTACAGCGGAGGAGTGATTTGCTCCTCTTCTCTTCGGTCCACAATCTAAAATCTAATGTCTCACAAACCCATCTATTTCTTCGTCAAATCGTCCCAGAACTTCACGACCATTTCTTCAGTCTCCTTAGTCTTCTCAGCCACAACTCCATGTCCAACTCCCTCCACAATCCTAACCTCCCCCTTCCACCCCAAAGCCTCCAACTCCCCAATCAACACATCTTTCTCAAAGAACCCATCCGTCTCACCCAGCAACACCAGAGTCTCCAACCCACTCTTCGCAACACTTCGATACGCCTCATGCATATCATAGATCCCACCATACCGCCACATACTCACCAAACTCGCAACGTGACCCTCATGATTCTCCTTTTCCCACACCTGCACCGCATTCCTAGGGATAGCATCCAATCCTCTCTCTTTAAATTCCTTCTCCCACCCCTCCTCTACAGGTCCCGGTCCGAGGAAATCATAAATCAGCTTTGCGCTCGCTCCCTCCCATCCCCATCCCCACCCACCAAAGTCCAGAAATCTCTCCCAAGCACTCCGTGTAGCTCTTCTCAGCAATCCAGCCGGCGCGATCAAAACGAGAGACTCAACAGCCGGAGCGTGGAACTGTGCAAACGAGGTGGTGATGATACCACCGAATGAGAAGCCGAGGAAATGTGCACGTGTCCAATGGAGATGTGAGAGCAAGCCTAGGATCTGAGTGTGGAATAGCCCTGGGGTATGAGTGGCGAGTGGTGTGGAAGAGAGGCCGTGGCCCCAAATGTCGTAGATGAGGACTGTGGTCGGTGTTGGTGAGGCGGCGAGGAGGGTCGCTAGTGGCAGAAGGCCAATGGCTGGGGTGCCGACGCCGTGGACAAGGATGAGTTTGCGTGGAGGAGAGTTGGAGGGCGAGGGAGGAGAAGGATGGATTATGTAGTAGGTCGTTATTCCATGATAGGTCGTCAGGGTTTGAGCAGGGGGGAGGACGCCGCCGAAATGAGCGTTGAAGGACGAGGATGGTGGAGGGGGAATTGAGGTTTTTCGGTTAATTCGGAAGAGATGAGGGAGGGCTGGAACATTATAGAGAGACATCACAGCCTCGGAAATATAACAAACGTAACCTCAAATACGAAGAAACTGGAGGACCTAGAAAGGAAATGTATAGAAAGAAATTTAAGGTTCAGGAGGGGTGTGCTCTAAGTCTTCGTGATTAGTCAGAATCAGGGAGCTGGTGTCATTGAAATGGAACCGAAGGGCGTGCCAAAAGCTTGTTTCTCGAGATGGAAGATAATCTTCCATGCAAAGACAACTGATGTCGATGACACAAGTGCCCAATTATTGGTATCTCAAGTCATCGCACTTCAAGGATTGATCAGAACTGATGTGTACTTCAACCGTTGATTGATATCTGGAAATCGAATAGTTTAGATTGCTCGAGATACATTGGCATTGCAGATCAAGACATCGCCAAACGACCTATCCGCCCCATCTGTGGACCCCTAAGTTTGATGCAGCCAAAATTAAATAACTGATAAAAGCCGTGACGCATCTGTCTAATTACCTGCCCACCGATATATTGCCTTTTGCTCCATCACATAAATAGTCTTACATGCGACCCGCTATCCCAAATCATAAACCCAACTCCGTCAGAAGAATTCAAGGGTTAGACTTCACCCAATGCGCGGTCTTGCATTTCTTCCGCGCCATGAAGGCTTGAATCCGACCCATATGCCAACCAGCAACAAACTTATCCTTTCCAGCTTCCAGATGCCGAACCCGGCCTACACGGAAGTAATGAGCCAAATCACACTTCCCCCCATGGTGGGTAAATTGATAACAAAGTCTGTCAACCTCGCATGCATCTCTGCAGTCTTCGAAAGTCGCAGCATCTAGACTCCTGGAGACTTCCTCGATGTTGTTCCAGTTTTCTCGCTTGTCCATGAAACCATCGGCGACGTATTCATAGACATCCTTGTATAGAAGTGGTTGCTGTGAAGTGTTAGCACTAGACATAACGTCTCTAGTAGTAAGCCATACCAATCCCCCGGTTTTGGCTTTCCAATTCTTGTGCCAACGCCAGAAATCATCCAACTCCGATTCACCGATGTGATGGAACGAGATAACTGGCTCACACCAATGATCGTCGCCATACGGCGAGGTTGCAGCTATTTCCCCATTGAACATTGGCCAGTATCCCTTCATTCCAATTCCTCGATCATTCAGAGCCAAGGCAACTGCCAAATCCCCGCAGCATATCGAAGTTACGTTGACGCCGTACTGACTGTACAATGGTGTACCAATGGTATGTGAATCAGGCTTGTTCAAAGCTTCCAGAGCGGCGTATGAAAACACATACGCACTCCCACCATGCGCAAACTCCAATAGCGGTTTCCTCCAAACCGGACTTCCCATGTAAAGCTTGTCCTTATAATCCAGATGTCCCAAAAGTTCGAAGATATTGTCCCACTCCACCCAAGTGTCCGTATCTATGAACAGGAACCACTTCTTCCTGTCCTCCTCCTTCAGAGCCTGCTGCGAATTCCATATCATGCGCTTCATTGGCAGATTCTTATAGCGGTCCAACTCCCACCCATTCAGCTGTCTTGTATCCTTCCCTTCTGCCTTGAGGACCTGCTGCTGATCGTATAGACCAAACGCCGGATACACATCCCTTTCTTCCTTCGGTATATCCTTCAATACATCCTGGATATGGTAGAATCCAACATCTTCGTCTAGATCGGATAATATGAGGAGGTTCTGCATCGGTACTTCGGTGAGCAGCGTCGCTATTTGTGTGGTAAGACGACCAAGAGGCTCCGAACCACCGGTCTTGACGATAACAAGCACGTCGCGTGCTACAGCTGCTCGAGAGGCTTTACATGTTTCATTGACTTGGTAGAAGTCAGCGCAAGCTATTGTACATATAGAGATCATATTGGCGCAAGGAATCTAGTTCAAGACATGTCTTTTGAAAAACAAGTCGTGAGACATTGGGGGGAAAGGGGTCAAAATTTACACATACAGGGAGAAACACCCTCAGACGACTGCCAACGCCATGAATGGTACCCGCGTCCGCCAAAGTTAGCAAAGGAAACATCGCTGAATGAATATACCAAGAGAAGGACAATAGCAGCACATGCGACGGCTCTGAGCGGCCTGCGGGAAATACTTCGTGGAATCATGATGCGCCCATCATAGGGGGAATTCAGCAACAGCCAGATTGAGGTCTAGATTCAGAAGAATACGAGAATGGCTGCGCCGCTGAATGCTGACATAACAAACCTGGCGAAGCTTCTTTAAGTTTAGCGGGGTAGGAAGACTCCATAAATCAAGTGTACGGAATCTCGGGAGTGTCATTGACCTTATTTTCATCGTCTGTAGATCCCGAAACCTAAAGAAAAAGAATATTGTCCGATGTGAAGAATTATAATAGAGCGTGTAACGATGTTGGGATCTGATTTTATCTTGCGTGGCTCCCTCTTGGTCACACGAAGTTGGCGAAGTCGTGTCATCATCAAAGCAAGCCTTGACATTGGACTGAGACGTAAATTTTTGACAGGCAAGACGGCAAGTGAGGACGCATGAAACATAACACAAAAGGACTTTTTGGAAAGTTCGCACTTATTATTTGATAGTGGGTCTACTGGGAACTGCCCATCAACGAGTTAGTCCCCCTGAGTTGCTAGCCATACCCATCGACCGAACGGTTGTATCGAGTAGACAGCCCAGACTGCCGGGGAAGCTTGTTTTGTCTTATCTTGTTGCGTAAGCGGGGTTTACTTTGCATGGGTGCAAAATTTCCAGAAACATCGGATGACTTTACGAAAGTAAAGCTACTTAGTGATTGCCGATAAAGCAGTAGCACACATTTTGCTGCGATGTCAAAACTTCAAAAAAATTCGTTACCTCCTAATTTACACATTCCCTTGGTCAACACACCAACCACACACATATGCCCCCATTCTTGTGATTGATGGCCGCATGAAAATTGGTACCCATCATAATGCTATCAATTGGGCAAGTTTTGAGAGGTCGTGCTGCATCTTATCATATCATCAAATGTTCTTAAAGCTCCAACGGTCTTCCAAGCCAAGATCATACCATTTGAGCACCTGCAATCCTTGCAGCCAGCACAATTGTAGAGGCACATTCTTCGCTGGATATCCTTTCTTCGCTGACGGTGGTCTAGAGCCGTCATCAAGCATTTCCCCGCCAACCTCAGCAAAACCCAATACAACCGCGAATTTCATAATTACACCTTTGACAGCATCGCTCGGTCTCCCTTCGTGCGCTCCATGATTGACCTTGTTGGACACGATGAGCCTTCACCCCCCACCGGCCACCAGCAACCCAAATGCATGGTCTTCGAATGGATGGATACAGATTTGTGGCAACTGCCCGCAAGCCCCTTCAGATCGGGCTCAGAATTACCTCGCATAGTGGCACGGTTTGTGCTCGAAGCTTTGGCTGTCTTCGATTATGAGGATGGAGTGCATACAGATGTGAACCCAAATACTGTGTTCTTGTCAGGGGTGAATGGTCCATCGCCGGTTGTAAAACTTGGGGATCTAGGAAATTGTAAGTCTTTAGCAACGAAATCAACGTCATCCAAGGTTTCGAAATTGACTACTTATCAGTGATGGCGGCTGGTCCTATGTTAAAGCTCGATATTAGGCAAGATATTTCGGTCCATCAGGCGGATTTCTGCACGACGTTATTTGAAGAGAAGCTGATACGTCAGCGTATATAGGGAATTGTCATTCGCGCGCCTGAGGTCTGGAAGGATATCCCAATAACTCCCAAGGCTGACATCTGGAGTCTAGGCGTAACAGTAAGTCGCTATTTATTCTTATTGCTCTGTTTTTGTTTAACATAAGTTTAGTTGGCACATTGGCTGGCCGGAAAACTATATTTGGACCAGCCGACAAGATAGTGGATGGCCTCACCGACCACTGGAGTATTGCCAAGCTGATGAGACATGTTGACCTAACAGGAACACCAGACCCTTCTAAGACAGATATTGTCGATGAGTTCGCTCTTGCGGAGTATTTGAAAGAGAAACTTTCGTTCATCCCCAGAGTGGTTTAGAAGAGAGGTTCATAAAAGTTGGTAGTATTAGACATGAGTTGGAGAAAGTGGAAGGGCCCATTGAACGTGGGTATATTGACTTCATCGAGAGTCTTCTGGTTGTCAACCCCACGAGGAGACCGAGCGCTATGGAGGCATTACAACACCCTTGGTTAAAAGGTTCCACTGACTATGATTCGGACTGGTCGGTTGATTAGAGATAGACTAGCAAGATGCCTTGTGCTCGACTTTCCACGACTCTAGCTCCAATTGACGTCAACGGCCAACTCGGCTGATAATACTCTCACCCGAGTGAGGGCATAGCTGGCTGCAGCTGTAGACACACCTTGTACAGCTGTAGGGCATTTTCACCCAAAACGGGATTCCCGCACAGGGGATTCACGCACAAGGCGGTTCTGCACGAGTACTGTGGAGGGGAAAATTTCGCGAAAAGGATGAACGTGAAAACTGCTGTGACAAGTTGTCGCGGCGGCAGCCCCCTAGATTTTACTTTGAGGTTTGAAATCAATTGAGATGCCATGTCCCTAACTAAGAACACCATCCCAATATTTTCCACAGGAAGCATTCTCTTCACCACTGCATGAGACAGGGAGGGTATACAGATTTGGAGTTACGAAGGGACTTTAAGACCAAGCATGTTGGAAAATGAGGATATCGGTTACCGAGTAAATCAAGTTGAATCACTTAACCCCTCTAGAAAATACTATGCTTGGAATTCGTTGAACAAAATTTCATAATTGCGTCTCTGCATTATTGGCTGTGTTGGCGACCTTTCGAAGATAGGAGAGCTCGAGTGTCAAGGGGTCAGGCTAACGTATGAGCTTGGCCAACCTCGCCACATCTCCAGTAGCAATGACGATGAGATGGGGAAACCCTTCCCAAATACTAATACGACTGTCAAAGATTCCGATTCAATATTCAAGTCAAGTATCGACATGGGAAATGAGGAAGGCCATCCAAGAAACCCATTCCTTGAAGCTGACAGGATAACGAGCGGTTTTCGTAGTATTCTAGCTCATCTGATCTTCAAATATCCCTAAACACCACTGATACGAACCTGACGTCCGGAGTTCCTACTCTAGTATTGACTTAGCTCAAGTTCAAAATACGACCTAAAAGGACTAAGAGTGCTGGCTGGAAGTAAAAGAAAAGTAGAACTCACCCCTCATACACGACCCTATTATCCCACCCCGCCCATAACTTCTCTTTCCTAGTACTCCTGATCTTCGCCCCCGTAAAATCCCAAGTCTTATGCGTCTGACCTTTTACCAATTTGATCCCCTTCCCCATAACCTCCGACCAGCGAATACACCCATATGAGTCATTCGCGATCTGCAAGACCACCCATCCACCACCTGTCCGAATCCTTTTATAGACCTCTTCGTACTGCTCGTTCGTCGTGATGCGATTCCAGAATTTGCTAGAGATGGCTAGGTACTTGAAATGAAATTCTAAGGCTGGGTCGGCGGAAAGGCGTTCGACATCTCGACGAAATGTTCGGGGCCCGTTGGTGCGGATCCAGATTAGTGTGTCGAGGGAGGGATTGGTGTAGAGTTTCCGGGGACTGAGGGTGGACAGCTTATAGCTCCGAATAGCCTCGTACCTGGCTTCGCGGCTGGTGTGGAGGAGTGGTGGGATAAGAGGATCTAGTTTTAGTTTGGAGTGTTTGGTGGCGCTGTGGTTGTAATTGATGATGCGTGGAGTGATGCAGAGATTCCAGATCTTGAGACGGAGTTCAGTTGGTAGGGTCGGGAAGAGCGAAAATGTGGTATGCAGAGGTTCTACTGAATTTTAAGCGGTTATACATGTAATGGAGAGATTTGGTAATGTCAACCTGAAATCCGGGCACGCTCAAAATTGTTGACAAGCTCGTCGATGTTCTCCATTGTGTGAGTCTTTCAACAACAAGAAATGGGAAGCCTAATCTTCAATGCGTGTTTCCCGCTATTCAAATCAGGGCTTCAGAAAGTCAGTCGAGCCTGAGGGATAATTCAAGAGGTATTTGGTTGGGGCCAGTGCGACCATATACACTCCGAAGATGACATGACTCACACGGCAAGATCGAGCCCAAATAGGGATTCCATGAAACTAAGTGGCATGAAAATGCCCATCTCTGCCAACCCACACACTTGTTAGGATGAAAAGCAGAACCAAAGTAGAAAATAATTGGCCATGAAGAATTGTTTTCGGTCGCGAAATAACCAACGAAGGCACTAGCCTTGGCAAAATACATGGTCTCTGACAGAGGTATCGTAAATGTAGTACAATACAACATCTGAGAAATCAAAGGTTCCGAGCAGTGAATCAAAGTTTGCAATAGAAAATCGATTGTGAAAGTACCCCAAATCCCAAAGTATCCGCTCGAAAAGCGCCTTGACGCCTCACCCAGGATCAAGTCGCTGCCAACCATCTTAGTCCTTATCCGCCAAATCTGCTATCGTCCCCAGCTTCTTGCCCACCTGCGTCGCAGCTCCTGTCCTCTTCTCGACCCTCTTCCCTCCAGCCATGGTGACCTGTCCTTGTCCAGACTTGTGGATATTAAACGGGCTATTCTCTGCCGCAACATACGCATCGAACGAGAACAGACTTATGAAGTACAAGCCCAAAAAGCCAATGATCGCATCAATGACTCCCTTGAAGTTGAAGCCGCGAGACAGCGATGTGCGGGGAGTCGGTCCGCCGAGTGTTCGTCCAACAGAGGAGTATGATGGCCCAGCGGCACCGGCCATCTTAACGGCGGTTTCGATGGCATTCGTAAGTCCGCGAACGTCGGCGCCGCGAATGGTATTGATCGTGCTGCCTGATTTGAAGATCATGAAGGTTGGCATGCTGTCATTCCTTTGTTAGCATGGACTCGAGAGTCGATGGCACAAACGTACGCTCTAACGCCATATTTCTGCGCGATCTCTTGCTGGTTATCGACGTTGACTTTGGTGAAGGTGATCTTATTTGGCTTCGAGTATTTCGCTGCGAGGGACTCATAGGCAGGTGCGATTGTTTTGCAGGGTCCGCACCAGTCTGCATAGACTGAGAGGCATGTTAGGTGGAAGGTAAGGAGGGGGAGGAAGTGGGGCCATACAATCTGCAATGACGATAGTTGATGAGCCCAGCAATTTGCTGAACTCCGCTGAGGATCCAATACTGACGGAAGAAGGCATCGTGATCTGTTTGCTTTGAGTTGCGAGGTTTTGGTGCGGGAGAGGAAGTTGAAGCTTCTCGATATGTAAGCTCCAAGTGGACATCTGGTTTCCTGGAGCTTGAACTCGGCTCGGATATATGATTTGCCGACATTTAGCCGAAATTTCACCAAGTCAACAAAGTTCAGTGTCCCCGTTTTCCTGGCTCAAGACCCTCTATAAAAGAATCGGTATATACTGGCACGAAGTTTAAGTTAGTTTGATTTTCTCTCGCAACTCAAATTAACTATATCCATCCCTTTCAGACCACTCCACTGCCACACATGTCCACATTATGACCCAAAACCTGGATGAAGCATGGGATAGTCCCCAGGCGAGAACCGGGTCAACAATATTCTTTATATTCTAACAGGCAATTAACTTTTTCCATAAGATCTTGGGCCAGAATTTAGTCACATCTTGAAGCACATGGAGAGGAAATGTCAAAAGGTCTCATTTGGAAGTTCAAACAGGTAGAAATGACGAGGTGGGAAGTGTGGTAAATATGATTATTAGAAAGACCAATTTAAAAATCTCGCAAACGAACTTCTATCTCCCTCTATGTCCAGTCACTTTCTGTTCCCGCAATGTAAAAGAAAATGCCTCCACTTGGCTCAGCCAGGATCATCCCCTGGCATCTCAGACCGCCCATAAGTGTTGTGGCTGAAAAAGAGAGGCATCCATAATTCTCCCGTTTGAATCTAGTCCATGACGAACATATTGCAATAGAAAGGGCAAGAGCACGTATGTCCACCACTCAAGGATGAGCCCGAACAAGCACAGTCCTCAAATGCATACCGTCTTCCATCGTAGGTAAACCATGGTGTCCACCAGTTTATTCCAGGTCGGCTCTCCGAGCCCAGAAGGAGAGGCTTGCTGAAGCTAAGTCCCCAGCTGAGTATTTTAGTTTCTCCTGGGACTGTAACTGTCTTTTGGCCGAGTGGGAGACAGGTGGACGAGTAGATGAAGGCTGCCGCGGAGGTCTCAGGATCAGTGAGGTCGAGAACGCCGCCGCTGTTAGTTCGGTAGTTTAAGAGGCATGTTGTTGCATCCTTGCTAGGGGTGCAAGGAAGAGTATCAGCGGGGACGATGACGGCGACGGCGCTGTAGGCTGTTGTGAAGGCAGCGAATGCCAGGAAGACTGTTTTGAATTGCATCGAACGATGTAGATGTTGTATTGAGATGTGCTTGAAGTCGTATGTAATAGATGGTAAAAGGTGTATTCGTTGAAGTAGAGTTTGTAAAAGAAGTAGAATGGGAGAAAGGGGAGGATAGTATTTGTAGCAGGGAAAGTCTTGGTCTGATCATTCACAGTCCTAAATTTATGACTGATCTACTAATCGTCCGCCGCAAGTAGAGCTGGAAGTTGAGTGAATAAAATGTTTCTGTCAGAATACCATAGTTGAGCCTTTGAACCTCGTCATCTGACTCCTTTATCACCGCTGTGAATGCATAAAGTGAAGTGCCCTATAGAAACTAGACCAGAAGGTTGGTCCCGCTGAGTACCTAAAGAGAATCAGAAGATTACTTGCTGGCAAGATGTCATATCGCTTGACGAATGTGCTTCGAAGACTGATGATTTGAAAGGATCGGACAGGAGTGAAGAAGAGTTACTCACAACATGGCTACCCTGGACCGAGCTCGTGTCAACAGCTCCGTGAATGGAATACCAGCGTCATGGCACCACGGACAGTAGCCACCGTAGTAGCCAGCTGCTTTATACTCAGTCTCGGACGAAGCTAAAGTCTCCATGGCTTCGCACGGATATTATGCATGAGCTACGACATGGTTTTCATTTTGTCTCAACCAATAGCGGGTATGTTTACTCCTGGAGTGCTTCGAATGGGGGACTTGATCCGCAGTGGTGTGTCCAAAAGCCTATCGCATCATTCTTGAACGTAGTAACCGACTAAATGTCCACAAGAGGCCAGTAGCAGTCTCGATAAATTCAAAAACTGCCATATAGGAAAAGAGGTGCATCGTGAAAGGTTTGATTTGATTGCCAATATCAGAACATTAACGATCGCATATTCGGCACGCAGAATCCACTTCCCCTCTCCAAACCGCTTCACTAAGGCCATCTATCTGAATTAACGGTTGTTTTGCTCTATTATTTTGCCTAGATCAAGCTGAGCGGTGCCGTTAATTGCATAGCCTTGCTTTCGGGTATGAATCACAGTATCTCAAGTCACTGTGAGCCTTTGAAATGAAAATGGCAGGCGATCTTTCCTAGAGCTGAAGACATTTCTAACGCCGCCGGAAATTTAAAACCTTCAGGAAGGTTGTATCCGCTTCTCCGTCCGGCTTGGCGTATCTTTTGACATTGTGATCAACCTTGCTTCTGTATTCAAGATCCTTCTCTTGCAAAATTCGGTTTGGATCACTTGCGGGTGAGTTGTGTTGGTTTGTCCTGTTCGCGTGTCTAGCAAACATTAAGCAAGAAGTATAATGTCAGCTATGGGAAAGCGCAGTATTCGAGCGTCATCGTATGTATTAAATTAATTCTCCACTGAAAAGATAACGATGATTCTATTCCAGACATTGCCACCAGCAATGTGATAAAACATGATCTATGGTTGTCCTACATGCCGGATCCAAATTCGTCATCCCCGATATCATATCCTGTGCCGCTGAATCAAGCTCTCGGGACCACCAGGTAATGTCAATTCAGGTTGATCTTTAGCTGCGAGAGCTGCTATCTCGAATGATTCCCTCATGGCTTCACACCAATTCTTGCCATTGACTTGCTTGTAAAGTCCTTCGGGAACTGGCCCAAAGTGAAATGCCGAGTAAGAATCTCTTGTTCTGCGGATATGCCTTGTTTTGCAAGCACTTTGTAATCATTCAGTAGCAAAAACTCTCCACCACCTAGCGTGTAAATGCACTGCGAACAGTAAATTAGACTCTATAACTAACTTTATATAGAGTGCACTTACGACAAGACCAAAGGATAAAATTTCTGACGCTCTTGTCACGCCTCTTCCAGTCTGTCCTTCTGGACTACGCCACATTGCATTTCCTATTGCATAAGGGGTTTCCCGTGCCTTGCCTCCTTCAGATTTGAAAGCGAAATCAAAATCGCCCAGAGCTACATCGCTGACTGTCTTTTGGCCGTCGCTGTCACTCGTCCAGTTGACTTAGATATTATCAGGCTTTACGTCTGCCAATTAAGGTTAGTGTTTTGATAAAATTGCAAATCATGGAAAATGCACTAATGTGGATCCAGTCTCTCGCATGAAGCCCTTGAATCGCCTCTCCCACATGTTGTAGAATGTTTTTTTTTTCATTCCATTACAGCGAAATTAGGATCGTTCTGAATTATGGCAAGTAGGGTATCTCTGAAATATGGATAGACTAGAATATCTTCTGTTTCGTTGCAGTCGACATGTATTCGAAGGCGACGAGAGCCAGCAAACTCTGCAGTGAGTGTTCGCGAGAGCGCGTAGAAAGATCTACCTACGGGTTTGAGAACAAAAAACTCGTTTCGGGACCTAGGAGATATGGGTCAGGCATGCTGTCGTTCCATCCTTCTCAGAACATACTCGGCTTTCAGGACACTTAGCTCTCTTCCCGCTGTCGCTGGAGCACTGTGTCCGGCACATGTACGCGACCGGATTTGCCGATTACACTGGACGCCATTCTGATACCTGTACGGTAAGTAAGTCGATCGAAAGATTTGGGACAGGTAAGGGGTTTGAGAAACATCGAGGCAGCAAGTCCAGTGGGAAAAGCCAGGACGAAGGGATAAATGCAGAAACGGGTTAAGTGAGTTTCCAGTCACCAAATGATCTAGGCGCGTAAAACAGCCTTTTGGCCTGATCGCAAAGGCTAGGCGCACTGCTAGTCATGTATGGGCATGCTCATGTGCACGTGGGTTCAGGAACTACTGAGTGGCACTTTGTAAAGTAGGGCTTTCTTCTCTTCTTCCTGACCAGAATATGAGTGAATTTTCAATTTGAATATGGAGTAATCATGATCAAGAAATAATCCGCTTGAACCCCCACCAACTCCTCCTCGCATCCTCCTTCGCCTTCCTCCTAGCCAATCTTCTCTTCCCTCTGGGATAATTGACTGGACTCTCCCCACCAACGAAGATAGCCGCATCGTAAAACAATCCTCCAACAAGCCCGCCACTAACAGTCGCTCCCCAAGCACCGTAAATCCACCACGCATCTCTGATCGTAAAAACTTGTCCACCATAGCCGACAGCCGCAGCTGCTATCCTGGGTCCCAGGTCTCGGGCGGGGTTTAAGCAGGCACTTGTGTTGTAGCCGAATGCCATTGTCAGGACAGTGACTAGGAGCCCGACGATCAGGGCGTGCATGCCTGCTCCTGGAGGAGCGTTCGAGTCGTCTCCCAAAGCTAGGATAGCACATGCGAGTATTGCAGTAGCAACGAATTCATTGGCGAAGCCTGTGCCAGCACCAGCGAATGAGGCGGGTTGGGAGAAGAAGGATGTGCTAGTACCACCGGCAGATAGTCCGACGGTGGAGCTGCTGCCCCCGTGAGCTCCAATAGAGTCGCCAACAGCATCAAAGGCATCGATGGCGTCTTTGTATAGGCCGTAGGCTATCAACCCGGCTAGGAAAGCTCCGAATATTTGAGCAGATATATATACTGGGGCTTTTCGAAATGGAAATCCGCGGTAAAGACATAGCATCAGCGAGATGGCAGGGTTGAGATGAGCTCCTGAAATACCACCTGCAATATAAATTCCGATGGTAATACCGAGTCCCCAAGCCCAGTTAGTAGATTGATACGATCCGGAGGTGTCGTTGGAGGTCTGGACAGCAAGGTTGGTGCAAAGACCAACTAGGACTGCAACCATTGTCTGAACGTCATTAGCACCAGCCTAGAGGGAAGAACAGCAGCGAATTTACGGCTAGACACTCCGCAAGAGGCTCTCTAAAACGCGCTCGGAATTCTGCCCACGAATTATGCATATCTCGTTCCTCTTCGAGATATTGTTCTTCCTCGCCATCTTCCACAGGCCACTCGTCAAGCTTCTCGCCTGCTTCAAGATCAATGTCGGCTGGGTCTAGTCCTGTTCGGCGACCATTAAAGGAATCGACATTGGAGTCCAATATTACCCGAGATGGAACTTCCGGTACACTTAACAACCTATTCATGCTCCGTTCCCCCAGGTCTCCATGTCGATCATCAAAAGGATCAGGCCGTCTGACAGGATCCTCTCGACTGTGCCAATCATCCAGATGATTGCTTTTCTCATTTAACGGAGACAAAGTTGTGTCGACAACACTGTTACGCGATCCAGCCCTCTGGACTGTACTTTCAGTATTGGGCCTTCGACTTCTCTGATGTCCATATCCACGATTACTGCATCGTTCTCGACACTCAACTGGGTCTTTCCCAGCATCGTCCCTTTGGTCGTTGATCATTCCAACTTGCGGTATTACATCCGAGCTACCTGGCTCTTCTATCTCTGCTTCCGCATCCTCGACTGTTCCTTGTTCGTCATCACCACGACCCCTCCTCATTCCCTGCCGCACAACCCTCGGTAGTGGCTTCGCCAGTCCCCATAGCGGTGTATTTTGTCCCTTCTGGTATGCTGGGTTGTACTCGTGATAGGTGGGGTCGATATAGCTTACCCCATGAGCTGGAAGACTCGTACCTCCTGCGAGTGAAAATGGCTGCTGGGGAGGTCTGCGAGAAGACTTAGTGGAATGATCGCGGAGTAGCTTCTGCCGGTCAGCTCTTGAACGTCGGCTTTGTTCGTTCGTGTGGTAGGTCGGACGAGATGTTCCTGTCGTAGGAGGTTCTCGGGAACTTTGAAGACTGATGGTGATATCTTGCCGGTCCTGGAGATCCCCTCTCCTATTCTTATTCTGATTCTGCGCCATTGAGTCCGCAAATGTAGCAATTGGAAAACCGAAAGCCCAACAAGAAAAGTGTGCAATCACAAGAGATAATCAGAAAAAGACCTACCGTAGATACTTAAATCTTCCAGAGAAACTCAAAAGCGTTGCGTCATGTCAAAACATGCTTTGATTTGCCACGAGTGGGAGAGGCCATGCATGCGTTTTGAAACGGGATGGGAAATCTTCCAAGGCATAGAAGAATTCCATGCCGATTGTATTCCGTGGATCCACGTTACTTCGGAGTTGATTTGTGAAGGTGTTGAGGTTTGGTGGGGATGGTGGAGCTTGATGAAGTTCGTGCCCGGAATCGAGCTCCTGGCGAGAGACGCTAGGATCTAGGGGCACGTGAACATCTTTCTTGTTTTGATGACATCCCATACAGTAAGCGTCAGCAGAAGTTCTTGATCTGATCGTTTGATAAGATTTAAGAGTCATTTTAGGAAACTTGCGTAGGCTTTGAAAATATCTTTATATAACTTCCCCATGTGAGATCATCATTGAAAGAAGGTTAAAAGGGTTCCACTTGCTGACACTGTGGCTGTGCATCCCGTGCTTGGCTGTACCTAAAGGTCCCTGAAACGCACAAGGTCCAGGGGGAAAAAAGGGGATACTAGAAGTTTATTATCACGTAGTAGATCACATGGGGAATGCGGAGGACAATAGAATACAGTATAAAACGTCAGGTAATTTCATCATAGCTCTTCATCGATTAATTGAAGTATTTTCCCTATTGATCGCTCGTAATATACTCATTACCACTTCCTCCCAAATCATTTCATCCAGTGCTTTCTCAAATATGTCTCTACATCCACTGCCTTGACTAGGGGACAGAGACTGTTCACAACAGGCTCAAAAATCATCTCCCCAAAAATATCGGTAGCGGTTTGCAACTTCAACTCAAGCCACAACTGCTTCAAGGACAATGGAGATTCCAAGCTTGCAATCTCCTTCTCCAACCCAGACTTCGTCAAAGGGGTAACTACAAACTTCTTACCCCGTACTTCTTCACACAGCTCCAGCAACTCATCGAATCGAATATTCGACCCCACAATATTCATATCAGTCTCCCAACTCTCCAGCTCCAAAGCAGCAGCGACGAACTCTCCAACGTTATCAATCTCTGTGAGCGTTATTCCTGGGTACCCACCATCCTCTCGCATAGGTATCTCGGCCGTCGCAGAAGACAACGAGATCAAAAACGCCCCGCTTCCATCCGGCATATCACCTTCTCTATCAACTCCAGCACAAGCCTTTTCTTCGACCTCTTTGTCATCTGAGCATCCGACTCCCAAATAATTCATGAACGTGCCGACATTGAATCTAGCCCATTGGATATTGCTTCTCTCACAAGCCTCCCAGACGGGGGGCTTGGCCATATTTAACATGGTGACTTTCCTCGTTCCAGCGGGCGGGGAAGCCCAGTCACTAGGCACGAATCTCTTCGCTCCAGCTCGAACTGCAGCTTCAAGGAGGGAGATTTGATGGGTGACGTGAGTTTCATCTTTGCCCAAGATTACCGAAATGACTGTGTGACTTCCCTTCAGGGCTGCATCGAGAGAGGGAGGCGACGAGTAGTCAACCTTTCGGATTTCGAAAGATGAGCTTAGTAGTTTGCTTGCCCAGCTCGGTGGCTCATCAGAGCGTGAGAGAATGACGGGTTTCCATTTTCCATCTGGATAGGCTGTGATGATCGCCTGAGTAATTGAGCGTCCAAGGCTCTTGGATGTACCGCCGGCAATGACTACGAGTGGCATTGTGATGCGTTATGTTGATTGTTTGGTATTAAAGATAGTTGAATTAGAGAAGTAACGAAGCTTGAAGAGCGGGAGTGATATTGTTTTAAAATAATTGGCTGAAATTTGACTATGTCGTCATAATGAGAACAGACCGAACCGATGCGGAGGCAGAAGTTACAATGGACCTTCTTAGTTTTAGCACTGATTGGCTTAAATTAACTTCCGACTCTATGAGACAATAAGCAAGAGAAAAAGTTGCCCCGAAAGGTATGAAGGAAGAGAAGACATTGGCTTTTCGATAGAACCCTGGTTGTTCTTAATGTAGCCTCGATCGCCAAGGATCTGGAGTGGGACACAAGTGCCCATCCCCCAGATGTAGACTTCCAGCCTGTCACTAAGGAGCACAGACATTGAAGGTAAGATTCGTACCGGCGTAACTCTCGGACTGTATTCTTTTCCTCACTGGGTGTCTTTAAAATCTAGGGCCGTATTATTTCGTTATAGGACCTTTTCTTAAGTGCGCCGAATTTTTAAAAGCTTTAATAGTCGCGATTGAGCAAGGGGGGATAGCCGAAAGGGCAAGTAGTGGCATAAATAAAACGATCGATAGTATAAGAAATTATAAAGGCGTCGGGCTTAAGAGGTCCTTCATGACATCAACTAATTGGCTTCTCGTGTGATCAAGCTTAACACTGTTTATTGCCGACGGCGGGGAAGCAGACTATCCTACTCGCCGTCTACTTCTTCTCTACCATGCTGAACTTGAGGCATACTAGGGCGAGTTCCTTATATGACCATGACACTTGACTACTATCCCACACACGAACAGTCTCTGCGTCCTTTCTCGCACATTCTCTCTCTTCCTATCGCTCACTCGGTACGCGCCCTTTACGACTGGTTGGTACCTATAATCCGTCATCTACCACACCAAACCAAGCTTGCTCGCTCTCAGATCTTGAACTGGTCGAACTTGGTCGGGATATCAGCCGCGGTGACCTCGGTGCTGACAGCAGACCGCAGCTCCCGTCGCTCCGCGTCCGTAAGTCCAGTAATATTATACTTCGTACCATCCGCTAGATCAAGCCTATCCGGCAGCCGCAGCCCCCCACATGTCGGCGACTCAGTGGGGCAAAGCCCTTCCGCCGTGGAGCGCCTCTCATTGCGAAAGCTGTACCCGGCGCCGGAGAAATTAGCTTTAAAAAAACTAATATTAAAAATAAGTTAAGAACTTTAAGACTATTTAGATATCCTCGTTATTCGATTCTTTAATATAATAAGATTAACTAACGTTTAAAACGTACTTATTACTTCCGATTCAAAAGGAATAAATAATAGCTTTAAAATAACATTTATAAAAATAAAACGGCAAAGTGCCGCTGCTTTTAAAGTAATAATAAGAGCCGAATTATATATAACCGGAACTCTACTTTAAGAACGCTTTAAGGCTTAAGCTAATTACAGAAGATTAAAAGTTCGCGAAGAAATCAAGAATGCCGTTAGATTTTAAGAGCTTATAAACGTAGACCTTTTAGCTAAAGTATTTAAAGTAAAACTTACTCGGATTATCGCAAGAAATAATAATAATAATATTATTTTTAAGAAATTAAAAGAAGCACTTATTTCAGCCGTAAATCGAAAAGGATCGATTGCTGCTAAATTATCTTTTACGAAAACTATTCAGAAACGCGCTAAAAGCAATTTACTTATCGTTATTAAAGCGGCTTCAGGCCGACTTCGCGTATATTAAGCGCTATTACGGAATAATTATACGCTAAATAATACGCTCGATAAACTTCTTACTTAAAAAGAGCTTTTTGGAAACTTAATCTTAAAGGAAATCTTTATTTTAATCGACTTATTAAAAATAAATCGACCGAAGATTATTAATTAAGAGATTTAAGATTAAATCGCTACAATTAATATTAAGATTATAAAGTATATAAAAGCTTTTTAGGATTATATTTAAAAAAGGAATAATATTCTATTTTAACGCCTTTTATTACTTTAAGCTAATACTTCGAATTTTATATTAAGAGGATTACGAGCTTCGCGACGGCCTAAACGTATCTTTCTTAAATAAGAATAATAAATTATTATTTATTTTATTATATCCTGAGCTAAACTTACGTATAAGCTCTAAGTCTAATAAAAGAAATAAAAGTATTAAGTCTTCTTAGCATCAGAAATACTAATTTAGTAATTAATTTTCTAGCTGTTATTAAGCTTAATTCCTTTTTTTTTAGCCTAATACTTATAGTCTTAACCGCTATCTTAATAGCGCTTTAAAAAATAATAGTTTTAGAAAAGGAATTTAAAATCGACCTACTCTTAATTGCTAAAGTTTACTTAATTAATACATTTCAAGAACCGAGTTATAAATAATACTCTCTAACGCCGAAGTATATGATTATTTTACTTAAAAGAACGAGATTTAATAATATCCGAGCTACTCTTGATTCCGGCGCAGAAGTTAATTATATATTTTATAATACTGCCGTTTAATTAAAAGTCCTTATTATAAAAAGCGACTTTATAATCTTAAAAAGTATTATAAGCGCAAAATCGCGATTTCTAGGATATGCGGATAACGTCCCGGTTATAATAAAAGATTATATTATATTTATTAGATTTTATATTATAAATATCTTAAAAGTCAGAATTATTTTTAGATTCTTATTCTTTCGGACTGCGCGCGTTTTATTTAAATACTCGTTTAATACAGAAAGCAGTCTAATTTACGCTAGTTTATAAAATAAGGCTATACGATTAATTATTATTATTAAAGCAGCTAAATTTACGGAATACGCTAGAAGCATTGAAGCTGCGAAGTCTGAAAGCCGAGCTAGTAGAATATTATTAAAGCTAAAATTAGACTACTTAGAATCCGAAACTGATTCGAAAAACGAATAATTAATTATAATTAAAGCTTTATAATTAATACCGTCGAATACTCTCTGAAAGATACTTCTTTTAAGCTCGAGGACGAGCTTTTTTAAGAGAAGGATAAAGAAACTTTTAATAATAAAATCAATTCCTCTTTCGAAGATATCTTATATATTTTTATCGAATATATAACGCGAGAATTCATGATTTCAGAAACGGGACTTTTACGATTATCTTTTTTATAACGATTTTATAAAAACTCCTTTCGGCAGAGAACGTATATTTAATACCGTATTATGTTGGATTTGGCTTCGGTAACTCGTGCCGATTCTACCCTAGAATAGCCGAAGGAATTTCCACTGCTTACGCGGCCCGGAAATTACCTTCGTATTCCGGGAAATTACACTTGTATTTAATTACGTAGCTCGTAGAAGCCACGTAATTAGTTACGTAGTCGTAGAAGCTTTTAGAGAAGCTATTATTTTGTATATAATTACCGAAGAGCTCTTCTAGCTCTTCAAGCAAGCAAGCAATCAATTCTACTTTGTCTTTGATCACATGTTCGACCAACTGCGCTTCCTCATTCCTGATTGGCTCGCCTAATTCTCACACGCGATACTTACTGAGATACGGCATTCCTCGTTTGTGCGCAAATGGGGGAAATTGGCGTATTTTGCGCTTGGTGGAAGAGTTCTGTTGAGGTGTTGAAAGGTAAATGCAACGTTGCGAGGTTCAAATGACATCGAGAAGAGGCACGGTGGCTGCCAATGTCTGGAACACTCGGGTATAGCTAGGTGTCGACTCAGCGAGGCCTTGATTAGATTCGTGTTGAATGGCGCTATCGTAGCAACACAGTCGGAGGAGTGCCAAGATCACGTGGTATCAGACTTCGGAAGCTCGCCTGCGTGCTGTCTCAGCCGCTTCGGCGCGAGCATGATCAAACTTTGGAACTACTGTAAGTGCCGATTCTGGGTCACGTTTCGCGATCGATCGTGATATCTACAAGAATTTACATTGCCGTTCGTCCTGACTGCTCAAAAACTGATCGCGACTGGCTCCAGCCATGTGTATGAGACACCCAGGAATCTACTGCCCGACCCTCCAGAACCAAACATTCCTCAGACCCGCTACTTTACCCAGCATAGCCCGCGTTTGTTGGACATTTTGTCCAAGTCTCCTCTGATGGGGCCCAGCGTCTTGAGGTTGTCCTCCGTGAGCCCGCGACGCGCAACCGCAGCATCTTGAAATGACTTCGATGAACCCCCGCCACCCAGCAGTGCCCCAAACAGGGCGATTATCGCACTCTTCGGATCCTCGACCGCGCCGTAGATGCCCAGGGCCACATTGCCAAGATCCCCCGCGAGGTTGATGAAAGTCTTGAGGGCCGTCACCCCAGCCAAGTCTGCTAATTCGCCAGCCCCAGGTATCAGCAATACGATCGCCATCACGAAATTCAAGATCATCTCTTTGCGCTCATCGGCCGTGATTTTCTTGGCTGCGGCGACGACTTTGTCCATGCTTTGTACAGCCAAAGAAGTCATGAGCGCCGGAACAGATGCAGCGTCGACGAGATCAGACCGTTCTGCTTCTTCTACGGAATAACTCTTCCAAAATTGTCGTGCTTCTAGTTGTGCTGCCAAAGCCCGCGTGTTCTCAAGGCTTTTACTGATGATGTCCTTCGGGTCTGGGACACTGAACGAAGCTTTGGGGCGCGGAAAGCCAGTCCAGATTGTTTGTGTGTCTGGTCCACACTGCGGAGTAGGATTCATCCAACAGCCACCGTTGATGCGTGCAAGGTAATCTCCAAATTCGATCCAGGAAGGGTCGATCCCATATTTCTTCAGTAGATCGGCCTTGAATCCATCCACATTGGTGCAGGTGTATGCGTAAGCTTGAGCGGGTGCCTGCGTACCTGGATCCGGAATATCCTTCGGGCAGATCACCGTCGTGACGGTTTGTCCACTCGTGCAAGGACTGCTTCTGTCACAGTCGGGGCACCTGCCACAAGCACTACAGCAGATTCTGGGCACTTTGATAGTACATGTGAAGAATCCCGAGGCCTGGGCCCCACTCATGTAGTCTTTAATCTGCAGAGGTATCAAGTCCTTGATGTGATTGGCGTAGATCTGGAACTTCTTATCATACCCATCGGATATGACCTTTGTATACTTGTCGAGTGAGTCCTGGATCGTCGCGATTTCGGCTTCTAGCAAATATCTGTCCAGGCAATCTGGAGGGATGTAGAGTGAATTGAGTACCTGGGAAATATTTCGAAAGCTTGCTGTGCATGGATAGGTAGCCCTAGGTAGTTCGTTCGATAAATTGTCGTCGTCATCGTCATCGTCACTGCAGACAAAATCAGCTCATGTATAGCTACAACTTTCTGGATCATTACCCCGAAGAGGTCGATAACAGCCAGGCATTGATGATTGATGTGAATGGATGCTCGTTCTTGTTCGTGTTTTGCTTGGCCAGGACCGGTGCTACCGCAGAGGCGTCATACACCATTTCTTCTGTGCCAATTGTGTACAAGTTATTCATCCACACGCTACTTCTCAGGATCTCAAGCACACGCTGCGCGCAATTTTGAGCGTCAACGCAGGGTTGGACATAATTTTGGAACCACTAGTTGCCATCCACGATTCGCGGTTAGTCAGGAGCTGAATAAATGTGGAGCACGTTGGAACAGAACGTACGTTGTAAAGTCCAGCCCCGGCGATGTGTACATTCTTGGAGTTAACAACTCTCAGACCCCAAGACACAGCGCAGTGAGGATGAGCAACCCTATCGCAGTCTGCAAAGGTAGGATCGCCAATAAACAAGGCCAGCTGTTTGTCGCGAGTATCATGTTAGCGTTCTGACTGCAGCGGGCCTGCACGAGGTCATGGCTTCGAGACGGGATGTTTGCTTACATCCTGGCTTGGAAATGGTGCTGGTGCTTGGGGTGTTGGGAGATAGTATGGACTCTCCGTTTGGATCTTTAAAGTATCAGCATGGAAGTGGACACGGGACTCCATACACTGACCATTCCGAGGAAAATATCTCTTGCATTAAAGAGCTGATATTGGTAGAGAACGCAGTGTTCCGATGCTGTTCCGTAGAGCCAGGTAGGACCTTGACTTTCAATAAGGATTCCTGTGTATCGCGATCAGCCTGGTTTTTGGATATACATTGAATAGGCTTACCTCGCGCAACATAAATATCAATTTGAGTTTGAGCAACGTTGCTATCGATATCGTGGTCTGCAACCCATCCCCAGATATTTTCCAGATATGCTGACGATGTTGGTGTGAGGTGGAGTAACATAGTACCGGCGATACATTTCTTGTTTACCGCGCCTGACAGTTTTGGGCAGTCTCCAGCTTGAAGATTAGTTCCCTTGGCTCCACCAATCCGGAAGTGACTGTCTGTAGATCTGTAAGTAATTTAGACTTATTCTCTCACTGGTCGACATACCCCACATGGCTGCTGACCCAGGCATCTCTTGCGCGACGTTCCATTCCATTAATATCACGCCGGCGGTAGGTCCCTTAGTCGTGAAAAGTAGATCTTGAATTTCCATGACCCCGGTATCCCCTTCCTGGCCAACGCGAACCATTACTCTCGGGTTGAGCGGGTCAGCGAAGTTCTGATTTGAATTAGCTCTCATGTCTGGATGATCACCGCAAGGTACGTACAGCTCCTTGAGCAACTATCTGCGACCAGCACTGGCCAACCAGCCGACTCCCGACAGGTACCTGCTACCGTTAGCTTTTGTAAATGCTAGAAGCGTACAATACTTGCGTTGATTGTGTCTGTCACGAGGTATGAGCCCATCGGAATGTACAGCGGGCGATTCGCCGCTGCAGCGAGTGACAAAATCAAGTTGAAGCCAAAAGTGTCATCGGAGTATCCATCACCTGGGTAGAGTTAGACAGTAATGGAATGGCGTGTGTTTCAGACATACCAACTATACTGATTCGGGCGTTGATGAAATCGTCGGGACTGTAACTGCCATACTGCGGCTTGGAACGCTCAACATAGAGATTGTCTCCTTCAGTAAGAGATGCTGTTTTTGGTCGTAGTGAACTCAACGTTCCTCCAGACTGAAACTTGCCGTTCGGATTTTGTGAATCGTAGACTCTGCCAAGAGTGAATGACTCAACCTTCCTAGTACCACCTACCTCTTTGATGCCAGACAGCTGATCATCTACGAGTGTGTCCACAGATGACAGAAGCAAGTTGTCGAGCACAATCGAAAACTGCTCTTGAACAGTGTTCCCGTGGGCTGTACTCACGGACACCCCGACTTTAGTACCGTGAATCTCGGAGTCAAGGACCAGAATTGACCCTCCCTTGTAATCACCACTCATCTTAATCCCGACATCGGATCCATAAATAGCGAGGGACTTCCACGTCCAGCCCCAGTCCCATAGCATATCAATGGCAGTCTTACAATTCAGGAACACGAAGTTACGTGTAGTAAACTGTTGATTTCCACCTGCCCGCCAGATTAGGTTGCTTCTCGAGCTGCATTAGAAGTTGCTTACATCGAATACCTATAGCGCCTCCAATGAATGTGAGATCCGACATAAAGCCTCCACTCCCATTTTCTGCGACTAAGCAAGCACAGTAAGTGAAAACTCTGAGCGGTGTTGAAGTCGTGAAGGGTAGAGGGGCCACTCACATATGCCCATGTGCGATTTGTCTGCTGCTGTCGACTGGAAGAACGACACATCTTGAATGCTAGTAGCTTGAGCAACTTGCCAATGTATTCCAGCTACATTTACCATTGAAGCAGCTCTGACGTCGATAACGAAGTTGCGTACTTGTCGGTAGAAATTGTTCTAGACCATCAGCTTGTTATAGTCAACTCGAGGGAGGCGTCCCCACCTGGTTGATGAACCACTCGTCTTCTCCTCCGGCACCTCCAGTATAGAAATCCGAGGAAAGCACGCCTAGAGTCCGAATCAAAACTTGATTTCAGCATAAATGTGACCTACGTACCTAAACCGATGAAAGAACTTGCTGCTGTCAGAATCGGATGTTGATTGGCCTATGCAAGGTTAGCGATAATTTATCGAGAGGAACGCATGTACTGACATCTCCAATCATTTGTGTATGATAGTACATCTCAATGGGACTACTGATTAAGTAATTGCCTGATTCTAGGTTAGTCACAGCACCGATATTTGCACATGGTCACATACCGTGGGGAAAATATATGACTGCACCCTTCACAGATGAAGCACCACAGCTCGCACCGCATCGATTGCCCTCGGTCATTGCTTTCTTGATAGCAGCACTGTCGTCTGTCAACCCGTCGCCAACAGCACCATAGTCCTTCACATTGCGAAAGACTTTGTACCCATTGTTGTCCGCTCCGCCATATGGAATCTGGCCTCCGTTTACAATGTTCTCCATCCAGAAAGTACCTGCCCGCTTCTCCATGTCACGTCGTTGAGGCTGACGTTGGGGTATGGTGATCGGTATTGAGTAGTCCTTCACAGTCATATTGGATTGAGCCGCATCAGCTTCAGCCACCATTGCTGCCGCTGCTGCAATGGTGGAGTTAACTGTAAACAAGTTGGCATAATCACTACGCTCCTTGAGCATAGACCGTTTGTTTTTAGTATCGGAGTATGTGTTCAACCGCGGATTTTTGATTCGCTCCTTATTTCGCTCGTCAGCCTCTTGCTGAGCATGACGAACAAGCGACCTTGCTTGTTCAAGGGTGGTATTTGAAGCAAGCGAAGGTCCCCGAGTCGAATTGAAAGATGTGTGAGATGGTTGATATGCCGCACGTGCTTGCGGAGAGGCTTTGGTCTTTGAGCTGGAACCGGGATTGAGCATTGCCATTTTCACACGATTGGCCGTCGCGAGTACTGCTGATATCTCGGACTGGGTTTGGGGTCGTGTCGGTTCTCGTGTCCAGGTAGAGACAAAGTCGTCAATGAAGGATGCCATATCAATGTCTGAGCCTGAATGAGAATTAGATCGCTTCGAAAGCGAGATATCTGTACAAAGACTTTACCGGTTGATCTTGAGGAAGAATTTGCCATGAAGATCGCATCATCGGATATGCGTCTCTCAACATGCCCACCATGAGGTTGTATATCTCTGGCATGCACATCTTCGAGGATCAAGTGCGAAGCCTCTCGTTCCATGGGCTTAAAGTCGTGTGCGTTGGAGCCATCGCGGAAAGCAGAAAGAAAAAGTATATACACAAGTGGTAGCGCTGTGAAGCTACATCTGGACATCATCTTGGGCAGAACTTCGTACAGACTGCGAACAAGCACTGTTCGTGGATGACGGCTGTAGAGTAGAGAGTCACTGAGAGTCGACTTCCAGCGGTTGGGCCAAGAAGTGTGTATAGTTCTTCCAAGGGCGACCTGCTCCTATCCATCTATCGACGGAGCCAGCAGGCGCAAACATCCTCTGCTCTGGCCCACATGCCCGTGGCCTGTCTGTTCGGGCCTGCAAAGTAATCTTAACTTTCCTTTTAAAGCAGCACTGCGCGCAAAATTGTTGTCGTCAATATTTCGGCTAGTACGCCGGGGAATAGGTATTATTCTGTCTTCTTAAAGCCGAACGGGTGAGTCGACCTAATGGAGGAGGTGTGTTTACTGGGTGGCTGCGCTCAAGATCAACATTTCGTACACGAAACCGTTTGTTTAGTTGAGCAGAAGCACCAGTGGGTGTCAGAATTCGTTGAACACTAAATAGCAGAACTACAAAAGTCATACTTTTCATTAAGTTATTAAATAATTAACTTCTAATAAAAATCTTTAAAATTTTAGTCCTATACTTGATATTACTCTTAGATTAAAATTTATTAAGTAGATCTTCTATAAACTATACTTATAAGTAATAATAATTTCTTAATCTTTTATGAATATTAAAAGGCTTCTCTTATAATATCAATTATTAGATCTTAATTTTAATTAATTAAATTATTTTATTTTGATACATTAAGTCTTATTTAAGAGTTTAAAGAGTTTTGATTAAGAATTGGTTATTATATAAAGATTTAAAAGTAATGACTTTTGGTGATTCTAATGAGAGCTTTCGCTTAATTTTAAGGTGTTCAACGAATTCTGACACCCACTGGTGGAAGAGCGAGAGAAGACTTTGTCCGGGGTTAGGGCTTAGCGCTAAGTGCTGCAGCCGCACCCATGCGGTCGCCTACTGTAGTTAGCGCCTAGGTAGCCAACATCACTACAGCTGATTTAAACCCTCCCGCGTCGCATCCTCGAGATTGCACGTCTACAAGCGGTTTCCAGACCACCCCGACACAACCTGCTCTGGAGACGATAAAGCACCTCGTCATCCAATGGCGAACACTCTCGTGGCCACGCACTCGGCTACCTTCCACCCGTTCCCTCGTCTCCCAAAGGAGCTTCGCGTGCGCGTCTGGAGATTTCATCTCCGCTCCCAGCGCTCTAGAGCTCTCAAGATCAAATTCGTCAATCGTTTCCAATCTGCCGACCATGTCCCGTACCTCTGTACGCCAAGTCGGACGCCCCCTCTACTTCATACCTGCCTGGAATCTCGCCTGGAAGCACTTCACTGCTACACTCAGGCTTTCCGCCACAAGTCAGACACACGCTACATATGGACGAGCTTTGACATGGACGTAATCTGGATCGGATACGGATCTCTGTGTGAGCTTGCCGAAACAGACAAGGCACAGATCCAGCACTTGATAGCTCGTGGGAATACTTCAGAACACTTCTTCCATCATTGCCGGGATGAATTCCGTGCCATGCCAAAGCTTCGAACTCTGGAGTTGTGGTCGCCGGAGAATGCCTACGAGTGGACGGGCACGATTACGACACTGACTGAAGATTTTGATGGATGGTTTGGACACCTTCCAGGCTATGTTTGCCCGGAGATCAAAATATTCCAGGAAGGAGCTCAGTGGGAGTTGGACGCTCAGAATGAAGAGGTTTTCAATGCGGCGAAGGACGAGTTTTACAGATTTCGTGATTCGCTCCGTGGTGGTGAGCATGCCTGCGGTGGGAGCTCGATAGGCGGCAACAGCTACTTGGAAGGGGCATATGATCGAATCCTTCGGAAGCATCTTGAAGCTGCAAATGAGGACTGAGGATTCGATAGACTTCGGAAGATGGCGATAAGAGTACCGTCACCTGCGTACAGCTAGTGCCACACAAACTGTCAAATGCCAAGCAAGAAGCCTTTTCGCGCATGCTCGTATTCTCAGCCGGCGCTTGGATCCTTCAAGTTATCCTTAGGTAGATTGGCTCGGCAATAAAACGCCCCTGGCACATGCAGCAGGTACAGTACTAGTCAACTTATATTTGTGAAAAGGCGTTTTTACACCAAAACTCATGCTAATATGACTTTAAAAACAACACCGGCTATTTATATACTTGATTATTCCTTTTAGGGAAAGATTTATTATTACATGGCCTAGCTTTTATTAGCCAACAATATTACGTAATCATTTTATTTAACTGAGTTGTGGAGCTTCAATTTCGCACGTGCCCGTTTCGCGTCAATTTTTGCGGGGAAAAGTGGATTCTGTAAGAACACGTGAGATAACTTAGTTTCAAGTCAACGAAACTTATATTAGAATTAAATCTGAGTATACAAACTTAAGTGCAACGTTATAATACGTAAATACGTAAAAGTAATTGATATCAGATGCTCGTTAGCATTGTTAAGTTGTTAAGTGTTAAGGGTGACTTTTGGTGGGAAATGACGTCTCGCTAAATATAAGTTGGCGCTGACTGTAGTATGCTTCTTTTGGATATACGTCCGTCCCCGGTTGTCCTGACTGAATTGGGCACCCGATAGTGCGTTTTGCTCGACTAGATGTTCCTGCAGTCGAAGCGTCGAGCGATGATTGTTCTACAGCTTAGTGTCCCATAAGTGCGTGTCCTCGAAAGCTTGATGTTTGCCAGTGTGTTCCTCAGTCAATGCACCCAACTCAACGTGTAACAACGTGTAAGTCTGTTCCTCTACATACTTCAATATCTAAATGTAGCTTTCAGATAACATCGAGATCTTCGCTTACATGCTCACAGCTCACATCGTCCTCTCCTTGAGCAACCGCCAGACCTCACGACACCATGCAACTACCGATGCTATGTCTTGTTGTTTTCTGCATAAGCTGCATCTCTGCCATAGGCGAAGCCAAAGCCTACGAGCGCATCTGGATCTACTACGCATATCTTCTAGATGTGAAGGGAGCAAGTTTGGGCGCCCCGCGATCGATTCTGCCGACCCGCGGGCCCAACTTATCTTTCCGGGACGTGATGGAGGTTATAGCCTTGAATCAAGTGGATCGTAACCGTGTCAGGAATATCAACCTCCCAGCAGAACCTCATCCGTCTGTCGAAACTGCATTTCAAGCGCTTTGGGGCGGGAGCGTTGCGGGACAATACGAGCCCAGGGCAGTCATATCAGGACTGGCTGAGGGATATACAGAGATGGTCTGGCGGATTGGCGCAATTACGAACGAAAACAAACGTTTGTTCAGTGAAGCAGATCGCGCTGAGATGGCTGAAATCTCTGGCCTGCAGGACAAAAGTTTAAGACTGGCCAAGCTTCATCGTGCTGTGGAGATAGACGCCTTCATCTGGCGCGTGAAAGACAACAAGTTTCCCGGTATCGAGTTGGTGAGAGATCGGACCGAGGCAGGGTGGTTGATCTCATGGGAGCAGACTGAGGCCAGGAACGGTGGCGGGGATGAAGTCAGGGCAACAATAAAGTCTTATTTGGATGCGTACTTCTCAGGGGACGAAGATGCGCGAGGGCACAGGTATGTTCACGACGCTATGGACTTTGCGTACAATGTTCAACGAGAGATATCTTGTGGGGACTAGATGGTGTTGCATGAGCCATTTCGAGACGTGTGGAGGATTTCGACTACGTTGGTCTTGTTGTTTCATGTGGAAGTATTTTGTTCAATTCTTGTAGAGAAATCCATCTCAACTCTAGGGAGAGCTCGAGCTGAGAAGTTTTCAGAGGCGATCCGACATTCTACTATTCAGTTTTTGTTAGATCGGTGGCCATGTAATCAAGTCTAGGATGGAGTCTCTAGGATTTCTTGGGTATGGACATATCATTGCTGCAGTTCCGAGAACCAAATTCAATGAGTTCTCATCTCGTCCAGCAACACTCCAAGACCTTCGTCTGCCGGCAGTCTATACAAAGTTTCCGATTCTGCGCAAAGAAGCTGCCACATACCGCCTAAACGGACCTTACATGGATGCCAAGAAGCCGTGCCTCGCTTAATGTGGCTAGCGGGGACTTCATGTGGGTGCGTCCTAGGGGGCCGCACGAGACCAACAGTCACGAGTGAACGCTTTCCCATATGATTCTTCCACTCTCATATTCTTTCCCTACCTTATCCTTCTCTTTAACTCATGATTTCTCTCACGCTCGCGTCTCGCGCCCTCCGGGCGCTTTTCAAACCGAGCTTGTTTTCCGGAGAGCGGAGACAGCGGGCATTTTACAAAAGCCAATTAAAAGTCAAAGATTGGACAGCTCTCGCGACAGTTTTCGGTGCGAACTACTCCACTTTTGCCTCACGTGCCATCGTTAAGCCCTCCTTCCGGTCATTCTTCCTTCCTGTTGGTACAAATGCTGATTGATCTGTTGGCTCTGCAAGCGAAAAGCTTTGACACTTGGCATCCGTTATAAGCCAGTTTAGGTGGTAGCTGGGTTAAATTGCCAATGGGATCTCAAGGTCGCCTACGAGTCGCCGTCAGATGGTCAGACTCTACCGTGTCGTCGAGACTTTCGACCTCCTGCAATCTCCACGGGGCATCAACTCAACCATCAAATTATCCTTGTGAACTTGTGATGGGACCTGCATGCGAATTCAGGGCTGATCAGCTTGATCGGGGTTGACACCCCAACGCAGGTACTTTAAGCGAACACTGCCAAGAACCTGGACAGCAATTCTATTTTGACCACACCTGGGGTCCATCGTCCACCGAGCATGTGGTGGTGCGGCCGCAGTAGTCGGCTCGATGAATAGGAGAGAAATCTCTTTCGCGAGATGACCGCGGTGGCATTCTCGGAGTTCGTCCCCTGGCATCGTGAGCCAACATATCTGCGGGCTTGAAGAGGAAGCCGTGTGGGCCAGGAGGATAAATGAATGCTGAAAAGCGGCGGCCCTCGACCATACATCACAAGTTTGGATGGCAGGTGGTAGCTGGCAGGTGGAAGCTTGATGGACCCTGAAGCCCCTCGTCGAGATATGGTCCCTGACTTTGTGGCATGGCACAAGGAAGCGAGATTGTTGAGGGGTGAAATCTTGCCCCTACGATAGTTCTTGTCGTGTGGTACGCGCTCGCAATCCCATGACTGCCTTCCTCACGTCTCCATCCCAGAGCGAGAGGCCAGCTACAGTCCTCTCTATATTCCAAACTCGCTCCATATCATACCAACAGTGGTGTGGTCTGCCTGGACTTGAACAATGATGTTGAACCTTTCTCACTTGGCTCTGGTGGTGCTTTCTTTGTCACCATCCCGCGTCTTTGCGACTCCTTCACTCGTGAAGCGAGATGTAATCCCATACATGCCCTATGTACGTTCCACTTCTCCCTTCCACTTCGAGTCCCTGATGCGGAACTCATCCGATTGTCGAAATCGTCTGGTCCATTTGAATCTCAGCTCAGCTAATCCGAGTAGGACGATGCTACAACTAAGTACTGCACCTACTGGTATGACAACTACCTGGGTAAAACCTGTAAAGAGATCTTCAGCCTCTATCTCGTCAGCACGGCGGACATGGTCCTTTGGAATCCATCTTTGACTGCGACATGCGGCAACTGGCAGGTACAGTCGTACTGTGTCGAGGCCAATGGCGGTCCAACAACTCCGGTCCCAAGCACCAGCACGTCATCCAGCACCAGTACCACCAAGTCTGCCGCCCCAACGAGTACTGTGAAGCCTCTGTGGACATTGCTTGGATGTTGGCTAGATGCGGCACAGCCTACACTCGAATTCCGAACGAACATAACAGGCGGCGACAGTGTAATGACCGTCGAGAAGTGTCAAACAGCCTGTTATCAGACTGGCCTGTTAATCGCTGGCTTGGAGGCCAGATCTCAGTGCTGGTGTAGCAGCTATATTGCGAACGAAGCAACCAACTCGACGGAATGCAACCTGACATGTGCTGGTAACTCGGCTCAGATATGCGGTGGCCAGAACCGTCTCAGTCTCTACAAAGGAAAGCTACCAGTTACGATCACTTCTCGCACGACGACTTCTACCAGCACCACTTCCACGAGTAGCAGGGTGCCTGTAGCCACTGCACCAGTCAGCCGTGATGGGCTATGCGGTCCTAGTTCGCCGAAGAAAGCAACTTGCGCGAGTAGTGCCTTTGGCAACTGCTGCTCCAGCAGCGGGAAGTGTGGCTGGACGTCAGAATTCTGCTCCGCAGGAATCTGCCTCACAGACTTCGGTACATGCTCGACAGCTCAGGCGATTAGTACCGATGGGAAGTGCGGCTCTGCATCATCTACAAAGGCAACTTGCCGTGGTAGTGCTTTTGGCCAATGCTGCTCTGCAAAAGGCAACTGCGGTAGTGGTGTGTTTTTCTGCGGCAAATCCAATCAATGCCAGCCTCTCTATGGAAATTGTATCGATATAAGCACCGACGGCAAATGCGGAGTAGCGTCGTCAACTGGGAATGCGACGTGTAGTGGCAGTACTTTCGGAGACTGTTGCTCAGTGAAAGGCAATTGCGGCGACACATCATTCTTCTGCGCATCATATAACAAGTGCCAGCCTCAATTCGGCACCTGCTTTCCCACGAGCACAGACGGCAAGTGTGGAGCGGCGTCTCCTTCCAACGCGACGTGTAGCAGTAGTACTTCTTTTGGAGGGTGCTGCTCGGTAAAGGGCAATTGTGGAAACAGCGATGCTTTCTGCAACGTTAAGAATCTCTGCCGTAAGACAATGGGGAGCCCCAAATTTCCTACTTCTGAATGTCTCAGGATTGTCTCTGGATTGTCCCAATCTCCATCGGGACTTTCTCTTCCTCTTCCTGAGACTTCTTCCCGAAACATCCTTAAAGAAGCATATACTGACTCCCCAATGTCTAGAACCGAAGTTCGGCGTCTGTACGCCAGTGTCGACGGACGGGAAATGCGGATCGGCTTCTTCTGTGGGCGCAACGTGTGGAACGAGCTCTTTTGGTAGTTGCTGCTCAGTGAAGGGAAACTGTGGCTCAACCGATGCGTTCTGTAAGACGAGCAATGCTTGTCAGCCAAACTTTGGCACATGTACGTAGAAGGGATAGTTGTGCCTGCATTGTTGTGGCTCTCAGCTGTAATCACGTTGTTTGAAGACAGCGGGAGAATGAGGTCGAGTTTAATGGTACTTCTCTGATCAACACGCTTTCTGTGTGTATCCGTCTGACTCTTTGTACTAGATGCGGCCGAATTGTCCTATTCTGGTGATCGACGTCCAGGATGTTGCGCTCGAAGCGTGTGACGCGACACGAGGTGTCAGGGATAGCCATCTCGAAACAAAGTGGTGAAAACGAGTTGTCGACACAACATCTTAATACGACATCGACCATCAATACCAACTCTTTCCAAAGTCAACAAACGGAAGCGAGACTCCGTGAAAAACACGAATCAAAAATCCCACAGCACCAATTTCCAGCATTCCGTCCACTAAGCCACGCCCAAACCACCCGAGAATAACCTTAAAACGCGCCTCTGATCCACCCAATCACACACGCCCCTCACCGCCACCCACGCACCAGCGGTCCCTATACTTCGTACAAGGATAAACTATTCCGGAATTCTAGTCAGTGCACTTTAGATGCTTGGCAATGCTGCTTTATTAACTTAAATTCCCCTAATATTTTGTATTTGCCCCTTACGAACCTGGAAGCACGGGTCCGTGCTCCACAGGGCATTTTCACATAGAATCATCAAAGTTAGGTATCAAAGCAGTATTTAATTCGGAGTAGACTACCTATGGCGCTGCATAAGTATTATTACCTAATGTTCCCGCTTTAAAATCAACTGATTAATTCAATCCTGTCGTATAGCCTCCTATTCCTCTTGTTATAGCTTAGCGCATCTCTGCTTTAGTTATAGGTTGATAGGAACGTTTATATAAAGCTTGTTTAATCTAACGCTAGCACTTCTTAATCGGATTCATATTTAATAAAGTAAAAGGATAAGGTATAAGGATAATCTCGTGTTTTGTACGGTACTGCGCATAATAATTCGTCGTCGACTTATGTCTATGAGCTGCATTTCCATCTTTTATAAATAATAGTTCCGCAAAAGGCCAAAGAGTATATATAATAAGGGCGAAAGCCTCTAGGATTCCTTAGATATACGGTTTTAGAAATTAATAAAGTTAATCCGATTATAAAAAGGCTCCTTTCTTGCCGTGGCTATTAGGAAAGATAAGTCGTGATTTATATTTATATTTAATTGCTCCTTACGCGTTAATAAGTGTCGTATGGCCTTTATAAAGTTAATGTTAAATACAAGAATTACAGAATCGTTTTAATTGATTATAATTAATATTCTTTGTAACTCTTGCTTTCGTAGCTCGGCTATTAACGAGAAATATAATCTCGTTACTCTAAAGAACCTTTAATCATTTTATAGTTTAAAATATATGTGCAATCGCTTATAAGAATCGAGCCTTAACCTGAACGAGTGTAAAATATAGCTTTAGCATATAATATAACGATAATAGCCTCGTTAATATATCCGGCGTTTGAGGGTATCTATAGAGTAAGCGAGCTTATATTCCTCCTGAACCTCTTATTAATTCATTATTTATATATCTTACGTTTGTAATACGTATATAATAACTTTATTAACTTCTTTATCGGTCAAGAGAAAGGCAAGGCCTCTTCTAATTAGGCGAGCGCGTTCAAAGGTTATATAGCTAAGGATTTTACGAATCGTACTCTTAGAAAGAGGCTTACCGGTAGAAGGGTTCTTATATTATAATTAGAGGGCGCAAATCGGGACTTTTCCGTACTAGTGTAATTGGCGCATAGCCTCCTTGTATTTCGTAGCAATTTAGAAGCCTTTAATATGATACCAGTCGTCGAGGGGGGTATTGCAGCCATAATTGCTGATTGAGAGGGTTTAGGGCTGCAAATTCGGTAAAATGCCCTGTGGAGCACGGACCTGTGCTTCCAGGTTCGTAAGGTAGGCTTTACGGCTCGAACGGTGTTTTTGCGGAGTTAATTGGTGAGCTATTGTGTACAAGACTTAATTAGGGGTGAGGTTTAACTGAAGGGCAATATCGCTTTAGGTCCGACTGGCGTCAAAAAAGAGAGTTTGATATTGCATCGTTATCGCAAGTCGTTTATTTTCGTGAAATCTTTGGCATAAGTATATTCAATGTTGGCTCCATGTTGAATTCCAGTAATTTGAGCTCAAAAAGCGGCGAATTAACATTCAAATATCATTGGGTGTACCCCTTGTATAATACCCTTGTAAGGGTGCGTTATGTGTGTTACATTGCATTATACCAGGTTTTGGGCTTTATTCGCGCGTTGAGATATACATAGCGTAGTGCGTAGTTAAAAGTATATAGATAGCTTGCTTCGGCGGCTTTTGCCTTCGCCCTCGAATACTAATGGATTTATTCAATTCCTTCTTTTGTTTCATCTGCAAAAAAATCGAGAAGCGGACGTCCGCCAACGGCGCCAAAAGCGCCATTTTGGCGCTTTTGGAGCCAAAGTTGCATGTCGAAAATTTTGGGGACAGTTTCTCACCATAGTAAATTAAAAGCGCGCCGAAAGCGCCGAAATAGACTAGCGTAATATAGCCCCATTTTTAAAAATGGGGCTATATTATTTATTTTATTTAATATATTAATAAGGTATATAAAAGTATTAGTAATATTAATAATATATTAATAATATTAATAATATATTAATAACAGTTATAATAATATTAATAAATATGCCTCTTATAACGCCCGATTAGGGCTAGGGCCGGCTAGCGTGCGCATATAATTTACCCGAAACGAACGATTTTCTTATTATAATTTTTTTAGCGTGAATATTCATAGCGTAAGAGCTTTAGCGAGACTAGTTTTTAAGACGTGCTCGACGAAATATAAACGAAAGTTAAAAATAACGCTAATCTAACCGGATTCGGTTAGTAAAAAACGCTAAGATATTTTTTTAATAAAATTATAATATTTTAACGTTTAAATTATATTTATAAAAATTACTTAATTAGGCTTAGCGTATATTAAAATAAACTGGCGCTTTTAACACCAGCGACCGATTCAAATTTAAAAAGGCGGCTTTAGGCGTTAAAGGCGGCCTTTTAGCGAAAATGGCGAAAATAGCGGATTTGATTTCTGGGCGTCCGCGAAATTTTTTGCTGATGTTCTGTCCCTTAATCCATTATCAGCGTTTTGACAAATTACTCATATTACTTAAGTAATACTTTACTCTACTCAAGTAATACTCAAGTAATATTACACGTGACTTCTAAACGTAGATTTTACTTAGATATAAAGAATTATATATCAAACAAGCAATATATTAAATACTAAAGAGGTTCTCTTCGCTATCTACTAGCTTCTCTCCGGCTTTAGTTAATAACTTAAGCTTTACTCGTGTAATAGGTTAAAGCTGTAAGAGTAGAGCTGCAAGATCACGTGTAAGACAAGGGGTATAAAGGGAGCTTCAGGGGGCGTATATATGCTTATCTTAATTAGCTTTCTAATATTTTAAACAGTTTCTTTAGTAAAAGTTAATATTATATTATATTTAATAAGCTTAATAGCAAGAGCCTTACCTAAACAAGTATAGATCCCGCTAAACATTAACTTTAGTCACGTGACCTAATACTCGAGTATTACTCTACTCTACTTGAGTAATTACTCGAGTAAAGTAAAGTAATGGGAAAATGGCTTGACTAGAGTAGAGTAATAGTCATTACTCTATTCTATTCTACTCAATCAAAACGCTGTCCATTATCCCTTAATCCATTGTCCTTAAATCCATTGGCCTAAATCTATTATCCTTAAATCTATTATCCTTTAATCCATCGTCCTTAAATCCCTTAGCTTTAAATTCCTTTAGCTAAGCGCAAAGAAATTATCTAAAATCTAAGTTATATCTTAGCTCGTCTTCGCAAGTTATATATCCATTATATAATATCAGAACTCGGCATCCCTGCATCAGCTCGTTTATTTTTCGGGCTTATTTCTGATTTGGTAACTGGCCTTAATATAATAGAATAAAGCTTTATCAAAATTATTATTCTTTAAAGCTGCAAAGTTATTCGTTTGCTTCTTCTTTTTATATACGTCTGTCGCTATAAGAAATAATATTAATAGAAATTATACTCTTAAGAATTAATTCTAAACCTTTTTTCAAACCTAAATATAACAGAAGTCCTTATTACTAATAGATACTTTATATCCCTATTTAAAGAATTCTCTAATATCGCTAATAAATAGGTCGATTAAGCTTGTATAAATAGTATCGTAACTTTTATTATATTTATTACGGCTGGCTAGAGGTTAATACGGTGTAAAAGATAGCTTTATATTTGGACTTAAAGCTACGCTTAAAATTAAAAAGAAAAAATAAAAAGAAAAAGGAAAGCTCTTTATAAAAGGAAGCTTTAGTATAAATACACAAAAGGTCCCCCTAGCCTTTCCCGATTAGGCCTAACGCCATAGTTGCTATGTTAAGGCAATGCTACGAGCGATGCCGAGCTCGCTCGGTTAAAATATAAGGCTTAAGGAATCGTAATATTACTTCTCCCTCCCGAAAAATTACGTTTTTATAATTATAATTATAATAATATCGTCTTTTAAGTCGTTATAGTCGTCGACACCGGCGTTATATGCTTTTAGTTACTTAAGTAATATTAGTAAAAGACTTTTAGCGTTAAAATGTTTTAAGTAAAAACGTTTAATTGTATAAAGTGCTATTATAACGTTAAAACACGGGTACTACTTTAGGTCTTCGTCGGCACTTAGCTATTTAATACGGTATAAGAGCTTATTCCGTATTACCTTTAAGCTTAATATAACTTTAATTTCTTATTTGTCTTAGTTTAATAAGAGCTGGATTAGCGCCGGCGTTTGTCTTACTTATCTTAATAAGGGATTGTTAATATACTTCCGTAGCGAATAAGTATGAAATACGGGGTATATAGTTTAATTTATTAATAGCTTTATTTTTTAACTCTCTTTTTCTTTTAAGAGTACTTTAATTAAGTTATATTATTTATTAAAGAGTTTCTTTAAAGGACGGTCGATATTCTAGTTCCGAGTGTCAATTAACACTAAGTCACTAACGTCTTAATCGATAGCGCGCCGACTATAATTAATTAAACGTTTCATTTTCTTTTATTAAGCCTTTAGCGACGATTATATAACTTTTATAACCTCCTTTATACGTGAGGCGACTTATAAAGCCTTTTCATAATTGAGCTTTTTTATTGCCGTAATTAATAATTTTAGGTTTATTAAGTCCTAAGAAGTCCTTAACTTTACGCCGTTAAATAATTAAAAAGGCGTGAGGTTATTAAGAGACTTATAAAGTAAAGTAAATTACGTAATATTTATAATAAATAAGAGGTCACTTTAATTATTTTAATAATAATAATAAAAAAGGCGGAGCCGTTACTTAATATATTAATTTATTATTTTAGTTTAGCCGTCGATATTAAGGTTATATGCCGTCGTAAGGTTAACTTTAATGCCGAATATACGGCAATACTCCTTTTAAAAAGAGGAGACAAATTAAGGACTTCGGTTTAAGATAATAAACTCTAATATGCCGAAATAATAAATTTAATAAATAAGGAAGAAGGTAGTTATTCTTTTAGCTATAATTATGTCGTGGTAAGGTATTAAGACCGGTTTTTTAAATAAGCGGTCTACGATAATTATAATAAAATTAAAATTGTTTTTATTTAATAGTAATTTCGTAAAATCTATTATAAAATATTAATATAGCCGAGCGGGAATAAGCAAAGGGTATAGAAAACTAAGTATTTTGTCTCTTTTAGCTTTTGATTTAAAGTAACTATAATTCGCTATATAGCGGCTTACGTTAATAAAAAGGCTATTTTAATAATATTTTTAGCTTAATATAACCTTTATCTTTCCGATTCCGGCATAAGCAACTAAGAGTTACGAGTATATATAACGTAATAACGACGTGCGAAGCTCCGGCGGTTTTATAAGCACTTCCAGACGGCTTTAAAAAAAAAGCTTATCATTCGACAGCTCGTAATTTAAGTCGTTCTCGCGGGCTCGTTGTCGAAAAAGCTTTAATAAAGGAGATTTTTTATTAACCGTAAGCACTTAATTAATTACGTCGTATTTAATAATATTATATATAATTATAAAGTTAAGGCCTAGCTCTTCCGCGGCAAGTGCTTCTAAGTCAATTAATACGTAATCTTAATCTAGAACTTATTTTATTTCCTACTTTACTTTTTAGTTTACCTCTTAGTTTACTTTTACGGGAGCTAAAGAAGTAACTAAAGTAGCGGCCGTACGACTACTCCGTATATATTGTCTTAGGATTTCTAATTAAGCGCTTTACGTTATTATTGAACGGAGAGTAGTTTCGTAAGGGAAAGGTATATTTAAATACTTTAATTAAGCGGCCTTAATTAAAAGACGTTTTTTTCTTAAAAGTGTTTTATTTATTAATTTAATTATTTGTTTAAGAAACCTCGCTTAATATATTTTTCGATTAAGTAGTTGCGACGGCTTAAAAAAGTCGACGGCTATTAGCTGGAAGTCAGCGGTAACTAGAAGGTCGATTTTATCGTCTGTAATAAATTATTAATTATAAATAGCTTACTTACGAGCCTTTATTATTATAAGGTTTTAATTTCTTTAAAAGAAAGTATCAATAAGAGTATTTATAATCTCGGTATAATATATAATTATGAAATAGAATTCCGCGAAGAACTCGGCTTAACGTGCTTACTTAGCCGTAAGGTCCTTAATAATTATAAAATACTTTAAAGCTCGGTAATTTATATATATATAAACGTTTTTTTAAGTACTTAATAATTTTAGGCGGTATTATTTAAACGACTAAAAGATCGTTAATATTTCTTTATCGTAGATTAAGTAATTGAGCTCGAGATCCGCTATAGTCTTAGAAAAGTACTTTATAAGGTAGAAAATGCCGTTTTTTTAAAGTTGAAATAATACGCTAATAACGACTCCGTCAAAAGAGTCGGTTTTTAGCTGTATTTGCTTTATTAAGTTATAATAATAAAAAATTAATATAAATTAAAGAGCTTTTTAAAGAGTTTCTTACGCGTTTTTATAAGCGTTATCGAAGTTAAAGAGCACGTCTTTCCCGGTAAGTATTATAAGGAATCGAGCGATACGATTATAATCTTTAATAAATTAATAATAAAAATTATAAAAACTAAAATAACTTTATACGTTACGTACGTTATTAACGTATTTCTAGTTCTTAATTACGCTAACCTTTTCTAGGTTTACTTTTATATTATCGACGCTAATAATAAAACTTAAAAACTTTATCTTTTATATATTAAACTTAAACTTCTTAATATCGACTTAAAGTCCGTGCGCTTATAATATTATTATTACTTTCTTAACGTAAATCTCGTGCTCTTCGGGAGTCGACGAATATATAAGAATATTATTTATATAAATCGCGTAAAAGTCGTTTAAATATTTTATTAAAATATCGTTAATAAAACGCTAAAAAGTCGCCGGGCTATTCGTAAAGCCAAAGGAAAGGACTTTATACTTATACGTATTATATTAAGTACAGAAAGTCGTATAATCTTCGCTTTCGGGGGATATATAAATATAATAAAAGGCTTATTAAATATTAAGTTTTATAAAGACTTTTATTTTATAAATATAAACTATTATCTTATTAATTAAAGGAATTAAATATAAATCCTTTTTTAATAAAGTATTTAGCTTCCGGTAGTCGATATAAAGCCGGAGACTGCCGTCGGCCTTTTTAGCGAAAAGAATAAAGGCCGTATATAATATATTAAAGAGCTTAATAAAACTTTTATATAAGTTGTCGATAATATATCGCTTAGTCTTTAATAGCTATTCTTTAGTCATACGCCGGAGAGGTTTAAAGAATAAGTCGTTCTTTTTAATAAACTTAATTTAATAGTTTACGCTTTAGCGGTGCGCGAGTAATTCGTCGAAGGCTCGCCGGGAGAAGAGAAGAATATATTTTTAATACTTTGCCGAAAGCTTTTTACTTATTAACTTATCGTTTTATACGTATTTGACTTTTAAGGCTTCTTTTAAAGTTAAGTCTTTATTTATTAATATAAGCTCGATATTTAATTAATTTAAGGCTTTTTATTAGCGGCGAGTTAGCTTTTAATTGATTTTCTATATTAATATTATAAAGGTTTCTACTTTATTCTTTCTGGCTTTCTTAAGTTAAAAGTACGTCGTAAATATTATTATTGCCGATATTAAGAAAATCTTTATAATAAGCGTTATAAGCTAGTGATTCGTCGGGGAGACTTTATAAGTCCTTCTGTTTTTAAATAATAATCTTAGATTACGGGATATTAAAAGATTTAATTAGTTTTTTATAATACGTAAGCGCTTCTTAACCTTTTTAATAAAGCTCGAGGGTCGAGTCGGCGAGACGCTAGTTATAAGTCGTATAAAGACTTTAGACTTAAGGGAATCGTTAAGTGCCGTAATTTTAACTTACTTTCGGCGATAATTATTTAAGTTTAAGAAGGCGTCCTTTCGTTTTATATTAAGTTAATAAGACTTAACGATTAGTTTATCGAAACGGTTAATATTAACGAAAACTCGCTAATCGAAGTACGGCTATACGGGTATATTTAAAAGCTATTTTAATCGGTTACGGTTCTTTATATATAACTACTTTAAGTCGTAATGCTCGAGGAATTTCCGGCTAATTAAGACGTCGGTGTTTCTTAAGTTAATTATTAAGAAAGGAAAGTTAATTCGCCGGTAATTAATAATTAAAATAAGTAAAACAGCCGTATCGATTAGCTTGCCTTTCTTATTATTATAATTAGTTAAGACGATTAGCTAAAAGAGTATTATAAAAAGAAATATTAAATTATTTAACGAGTCGGTATATAAAGGAAGTCTTAATTATATTGAAAATATTTACTTTATTATTAATATACGTAAATATTTTAATAAAAAATCTATTCATTTTTAATTTAATATTAATTAAGAATTATCGTCTTTTAATAAGAATACAGAAATTAAATATTAAGTCCTTTTATAAGTTATAGCTTACGCCGAAATATAAGTCTTTATTACGGCTTAAGAGTTTTTTAAAAGCTCGTCGCTTTTTAATTCTTTACTTACGATTAACTCAGAAATTGATTTATTAAGAGTTTAATCTCTTCGGCGCTTAAGGCAGTCGTTAGTTTAGTGATTAGTTTTATTATAATAAAAGCAAGTATTAAAAGAGACGTCTTTAGGAGTAAGAAGCGGTATAAGAGACTTAAGGCGACGGAGGAACGGCGCCGGGGATAGCGAGCGCGGGCGAACCTCTGGCGATAGTTTATAAATTAATATTAGAAGTCTTTATATTATTATAACTAGCGTAAAAGAGGTTACACGCTAGCCTTCCTTTTTAAAAATACCGCGCGTATTATAATTATTAAAAGTAATATTAGCTTAGGCCTTACGAGTCGTTACGGCTTTTTTTAATGCAATATTACGGGATTCTTAATCTATAATAATTAAGAATTTATTTAAAACTGTGTAATTTCCGTTTATTTTGTATTTCTTTATGTAAATTATACGCTTAAAGGCCGGAGAGACCTTTTCGCATACGTCCTCGAACTAACGGGAGCGAGCAATCTTATTAGTAATAATATAAGAAGTGAATTTAATTTAGAAATCGTTATAAGTTATATTACTTATTAATAGCTGGTAATACATTCTTTTAATAGCTTAAACTCGGTTATAATTAAAGAATCGCTAGTTTAAAGCCGTTAAAACGTCGGCAATAGTCTTAAAAGTATCGATAAATTCGGGGTCTATATATTAAAAGATAATAGTCTTTGCCTCGCTAATAATATATTAAAAGTAAGCCTTAACTTATAATATTCTACTCTTAAAATTACTTAAGTATTCTTTTATAAATAGTTTTATTTTTATTTTTTAAATATCGTACTTAATATTACTTTTATAATCGTTAAAAGGGATATAAGAGTACTTAACTTTAAAAGGCTTTATAGCTTAAACCGAATTGTTTAGCTTTAATAAATAATAATCGGTAATCGGCTAGAAGTCCGCCGTAAGAACACGTACCGATCGATCGCTTTAAGAGGAAGGAGTATAAGTCTTTTAGCGGGGGTTATTAAGAGTATATTAATCGAGGGCTTACTTAACAGCGGTAATAATAATAAAACTAACGGAGATCTCGATTAATTAATTTACTTTTACTTATTAAGCGGGGGTAAGGCCTTTTATAATAACGGTAAGCTTTAGCGAAGCGTTAAAGTAATTTTAAGGTTTATTCTCCGAGTCGGAATCGAGTTCTTTAAAGTTATCGAGTTCTTTTATAAGAGTTTCGACTAAAAGGATAAAGGTATTAATAAAGCTTAGCCGTAAGAAAGCGCTTCTTTTTTTAAAGCTTCGCCGACAGGGAAGAAAAGTCGGAAGAAGTAATAATACGAGGTAAAGAAGTGTTTAAGATTATTAATCGATTTATTAATTAAATATAAGTCGAAGTCGAAGTTCGAAGTCGAATAGCGCGCGTTAAGTTGTATAAGGTAAGTTAACGGCAGGAGGTTTTTTAGCTTTTTTTAAAGTAATTTATTATTAATAAAGAAGTACTTATTTATTAAATAAGCTAAAGTATTAAGGTTCGTCGTTAATTTACTTTAAGGGCAGGAAGACGTAACGCGTAAGACTTAATAAAATATAACGTTTTATAATAAAGGGGTTTTTAGTCTTTTTTTATATTACGGCTAACTAAAGGTTAATACGATATAAGAAATAGCTTTATATTTAGACTTAAAACTACGCTTAAAATTAAAAAGAAAAGATAAAAAGAAAAAGAAGAGCTCTTTATAAGAGGGAGCTCTAGTATAAATACATAAAGGGTCCCCTTATCCTTTCCCGATTAGGCCTAGCGCTATGGTTGCTATGCCAAGGCAATGCTACGAGCGATGCCGAGCTCGCTTAGTTAGAATACGAGGCTCAGGGAATTGTAATAATATTATTAATTGCTAAAACTAACCGGTCCGAAGTATTACGTATTCCCGCGATCTTCTTATTAATACCTAATTATTAAACGTATGACGATATTAGCTTTCTGAGCCTTAATTATAATAAGTATAAAAATGTCGCTGCTGGCAGCGATAATTGTCAGCTTGTTAATATATATAGCAAATAAATAAGCAGATCATATATGAAAGATAAAGCAAATATAATAACAAACGATAAGATTAAAAACGAAATCGATTATTTTAATATTAACGACTCGTCCGGAGTTTTACTTTATCTTATCTTTAATAATACTTGCCTTTCGCAATATTATAACAGAAGTCCGGCTCAGGCGTTCGAAGATACGCTAGCCACCGAAGAAATAATATCCTAGAGCTCCTGCGCTTTTGCGCAGAAAAGCCCTCTGCAATATCCTTCGCACCCACGAGAAAGCTAAAGCCTGCTAACGTCGAGATCATTTATATCTTATAATATTATATTTGGGAACTCTCTTATTATATATATTATATCGGTCTCTACTGCTAAATTAAGCAATAGCAGTTTAATACAGATTAAAGCAATAACGCGCCGAGAAGTAAGCTTTATTATCCCCGTCCTTTTATTTAACTAATTGTTTAAGTCTTAAGAAGCTTCCCCTTTAATCGATCGGCTTCGAATCCAGATAAAAGAATGATATACAACACGTCTCGCAGAACCGGTCAGTAAGGCGAGCGAATCTACGATCTCTTCAGATATATTATCTAAGATCTCGAATACCGAAATATTTAACTTATAATATTATTTCCGCTCACAGAGAGTATCGCTTTTAGAGGGTTTAGATAAGGCACCTACGATCATAAAGCCGCTAGAGATAGCTAATGACAGGATAAAAAGGCTATTAGCTAAGTATTAAGCGTAATACGAAGCATTCTCGAGTGATAATACTTACTTCCTTAAACTTTATCGTCGATTATATTTCGTAACATATATAATTTAAAAAAGCAGGAAGCAGAGACTCGGAAATAAAGCCCGCGTAAAAGGGAAAGGAAAAGGCAGAAAACAATTAACCAGCGTATTACTTCGCCTTGCTTAGCCTCCGCCTAAGTCAGCTTGCCTTCGCTTAGCCTTAGCCTAGCTTATTATTTTTTGGATCAGCTTAACTTAGCCTTAGCCTAAGAATCCTGATCATCTTAGCCCAGCCTAAGGGTTCCCCCAGGCTGAGGAGGAAATTTTAGTATGTTCAACGGGTTCGAGGTCCTAAATTAAGCTTCTGACCCCTACCTTTGCCAGCTTAACCTAGCTTAGCCTATTATTTTCTTAATCAACCTAGCCTGACCCTAGCCTAGGGGTCCTAGTCAGGTTAGCCTAGCCTGACCCCTAGGCTAAGCTAGGCTAGGCTAAGTAAAACGCTGCAACTGACAGCCGCGAAGCAGCTAAAAGATCTCTGAATAATATCTTTATTAATTCTCTTCTCTTATAATTACTAAAAAAAGCAAGGGAGATACGGCAAGATACTAAAAGACGGTTTGAAAACTAATTGCCGCTGGCCCGGATATGCTCAAATTACTTAGATCTTTAAGATAAATCTAATACTTTTCTCGCTCAAAAATTAGTTTCGACTTAGCGTCCTCGATACCCGTAATATAAAGATAATCGGCACAAAATATACTCCTCTTATACAAGTCTGGTATTCTGAGGTAAGCGACCGGACTCGTTTCTGAAACAAATATTATTAGCACTGCCATATTAGTCTTATACAATATATACAGCTAGGATAATCTCTTATATTTCATAATTAATTATTATAATATCCGTCTAATATAATGTACTATTAATTCTGTTTGTTTTTCTAAATATTACTTATCGCACGAGTTTATATCTAACTTAACTTTAAGAACAGTATCACGGTCCGTGTATTTACTCGGTGTAAATACGGTGGATTATATTAATCTCAATGATCGAGAAGTAAGTGTATTACGTACGGTGGAATAAATAATAATTAATATAATTAAGATATTATTTTCAGTTAAGCATAAAGCTCTTATTTAATAATAGACGTATTAGTCTTTTATAAAACTTTTATATTATACGACCGTTAAGACCGCCAGGTCCTATCGGTCCTAGACTTCTGAACTTCAGCGGTTTAGCGGTTTATTACGTAAGAAGATCGCGTAATTTAAAGGCTTATTTGCCTTTTAATTATTTATTAATAATAATATTTATATAATATATAACTTATGAAATCTTAAGTATTAAAGTCTTTTAAAAAGATACTTTTAAAAGTAATACTTTTTTAATATATTCTTTTTAAAACTCTTACTCTTTTAAGCTTATAATCTTAAATATTACGCTATCTCGGGATTTAGTATTATAAGACGCGAGGCTTTCGTAATACTATTTCTTTCTTAGCTTAGCGTAATTCTTACGCTTAAATAACTTAAAGAAATATTATATATATTTTACGATTATTTTCCTTTTTTATTATAACTAAATAAGTATATATTAAAGAAAAAAATATAATACTTTTTAAAAGAAAAAAAAATAATTCGCCTTATTCTATAGAATCGAAAAGAACGGTTTCGAGACGATACTTTATACGTTTTATACTTAAAATAATAAGACGTATATAATATCCTCCGAATCGAGTCGTTACTCGGAATATATTAGAATTAGTAAGAGATATAATATCGAGATGCCTTTAATCGAGAGTTAAAATATTCTTAAAAAAGTAAAAGAGAAGCTGGATAAAGAAAAAGCGCAAATACGTCGCGTCTTATAAAAGGCCGCGGCCCGCTTAAACCGTCTATTTTATTAGCGGAAGTTTTTAAAGAAGCGGAAAACCGAAATGCTTTATCGCGATCTTAAAAATATAAATAAATTAAAAGAAGTAAAAGCGCGAAAAGTTGCGGAAAAAGAAAAGTAGAAAGCTTCCGTTACTCGCCCGCTTATTCCGCCGTCCGCCGTCGATTCCGCCGAGTTTCTTTTAATCGAGTAAGTCTTGCTTAATTTCACGGATTTAGCTTTTTAAATAAATTTAAGTTTTATAAGTAAAACTTTTAAAATTACTTAAAGTAATAAAAGTTAGATTTAAGTTCTTAAGTGTTTTCGGATTATAAGTACTTTTTTTACTTAATTAAGTACTTAGCGATGCCGCGAGAATATTAATAATTTAAAATAGTTTCGATATCGTATTCGACGTTCGAGTTTACTAATTATATTTCTGTAATAAGAGTTAATAGTGCTTTTAGTAGTGCTGGTTCGAGGAGCGATATATAGAATATTAAGTGGATATTTATAGTTTTTAAAAGTATTAGTTAGTAATTAATTAGTCTTTTAACTTTCGTAATTTTGAATAATTTTAGCTTTTTGTAATCTAATTTGCTGCTTAGTCGTTTAATTACGATATTCTTTTTGAGCAAGTAAACCTTATCCCCCTTTTTTAGCGTTAGTTTTATATTACGCTTTTTATTATAATAAATAACTAATCTTTATATAATAAATAGAATATCTGTTAATAGTTTATTATATAATTACTTAAGCTTATTTTTTTATAATATAGCTTTATACGCGGTCCTTTAATTCGTAATTAATATATTATATACCGTCGGGTTATATCTGTAATTCGCATAAAACGGCGATATTTTAATAATCTCTTAATTCGCGCTATTATATGTAAATTAAGCGGTTAAGAATAATTAAACTCAGTCGTCTTATTTATAATTTACGTAGCATCGAAGATAAATCTTTATTATTTAGTTAATTCGTTTTATTTAGCCGTCGGTTTAAGGGTAAAATAATATTAATATCTTTTATTTTATCTTTAAGAGCGATATTAATATTTTTTAGAACTTCGAAGTAAAGAGTTTGTTTTTGTTTAAAATAATTTTATTTAGTATTCTGTAATTCGCGAAAATCGTTCGGAGGAATACCTGCGCTATTATAAGCGCGTCTTATATGCCTAATATTAATATTATATACGCGTATTTCGTTATTTTATTCGTTATTACGCAGATCGAATCGTAAATAATCCCGGTGATCGGACCCTTCGAGGGTAATAATTCGACCACGAAATCTAAGGCGATTGATTTCTATAAGCGTAGCGGTATCGTTAATGACTTTATAAGCTTATACGGTATATAATGGTTTGCCTTATTCCGTATATATATATTATAAGACAAGATTACGTTTTTAATTACTTTCTTTATTTTTAGGAAATAATATTCCCGGGAGAGCTTCGATAGCGTCTTAATTATCCTTTAATATTTATAAGCCGGTAGCCCGTATTATTCCTTAATAAAATCTACTTTATTCCGAGTAAGAATATAAACTCGTCCTTAATATAAAAGAGCTTTAATATTAGTAAAAGAAAATCCTTCGCTTAACTATCTCTTTTACTCGGCTATTACCGGGTTATTAACGTAGCTTTTCCAGATTTTCTCGGAGACTTAGTTTATTATTACTAATTGCTTGTAATTAATTATTAGTAAATTATTATCCTCTTTAAGTACGGTATACGACTTGTATATCTTATTTATAAAATATTCTGATTTCTTATTAAAAGCGTCGGCCTTAGCGTTTTCTGTTTTTTTAATATATGAAAATCGAAATTTAATTATAAAGAGTATTTCGTACTATTAAATCTGTCGTCGGTTTAGTTTTTTAATAATCGTAAAATAAATAAGATTCTTAAAATCCGTTAAGATCCGTACTTTATAAAACGATTCCTTAAAGTAGACTTTTTATTTACGTATTACGTCTATAGTTTTTAATAATTCTTTATTATAAATATTATAATTGAATTTTATTAATAAGAGTTTCCGCGAATAATATATAATTAATTACTATTTGCCGTCCTTACTCGGTTAGCTTAATACGGCCTTAATAATATAATTAAAAGCGTTTATTTCTATTGTGATTTCTTTATCTAAATTAAAGGATATAAGGATTAATTCTTTAATAAAAGCTTTTTTAAGGTCTCGGAAGGCTGTTTTTATTTTATCGTTTTAGTCGAAGTCTTTATCTTTATATATTAATCTTATAAGTAATACGGCGATTTTCGAATAATTTTGGACGAATCGTCAGTAAAAATTAATAAATCCTAAGAAAGATTATATTTTCTTAATATTTATAAGCTTAATCTACTCGACGATTATCTTAACTTTTTAAAGATTTATAACTAATCTTATAATAATAATTATATAATTTAAGAAAATGACTTCTTTCTTATGAAAATAATACTTCTCGGGCTTTAAGAGTATTAAGGAAGCTTTAAGCTTTTTTAATATTATTATAACGTTTTTTATATATTATTCTTTTATTTTAAAATAAATTAAAATATCGTTTAAGTAATATATATATATTACGTCTAAGTATTATCGTAAAATATTATTAATTAAACGCTAAAATATAATAAGCGCGTTAATTAGTCCGAAAAACATAACCGTATATTTATAATAATTAAAACGTATACGAAATATTATTTTTTCTTCTTCTTTTTTAATTATTTTTACGAAATTATACGCGCTTTATAAGTCGAGTTAAGTAAAGATTTTAACGCCGCTAATCTTATCGCGTAGCTCTTTAGCTAAAAGTAATACGTAACGATTCTTTTTTATAATATCGTTTAATTAACGGTAATTAATATATATTTTCTGTTTATCGTCTTTTTTTACTATAAAAAGAATATTACTTTTTTAAAAGGATTTAAACTCTTAAATAAACTTTTTCGTTAGGTTTTTATTAATATTCTTCTTAATTATTATTAAATTTATAATTAAATATTCTTATAATAGTTAGAATATTAGCTTTATACTTTTAGTTAACTCGATCCGATAATTATAATCTTAATATTTAAGTAAAGCGCTATTACTTAATTCCTTTTTAAATAATACTTTAAAGCGTTTATATTCTGACGATATATCGTCTATTAAAAGAGTAATTATTTTATTTTTTAGCTCTTTTTTAAAAGTTGCGTTTAATTTTCTTAAGCTTTTTGTTAATTTCTTATCTTAAAAATAGCCTTTATAATTATTAAATCTAGTTTTTACGTTTTTTAGTCGATTTTCGGGTTATAAAGCTATATTCACGGTAAGCTTAAGATAATATCGTACTTTTTAATTTGAGTTACATCGAACTAAATATATTCGGAATACCCGCCGATTTTTATATATTATATTTTTGTTTATATATTAATCAGATTGTTCGCGGTAAGTCCTTTATTAGCGAGTATTAATTAATACCCGTTCTTTTTAATTTCGGTAAGTAAGAGATATTAAATTGTAATAATAAAAGATATAAAATTTTTTTGCGCTCTAGAATCTATTATAATTCATAATTTCACTCTTCGAATATTAACGTTAAAGGTCAAGTGATTGCTTTCCCTTATAATTGCGAGCGTACGCCCGTCTATTCCTTTAACGTAGACTTCTTCAGTTAATATATTTTCTTATTACCGGTTCTCCGGATCCTTATATAAAATGCGATATAATTAATTCGTACTTAAGAATATAAAAAGTTTAAAAGGCTTTTTATAATAAGTCTTTAAGTTATTTTATAAGTTATCTTATATTCGGTTTTATAATATCTTTATAATAACTTTTTATACGTTTTTTACGTTTATTTATATCGCCGTTTATCAGAATAATATCTCGTTAACCGGGATCTATTAAACGTAAGTCCGAAAAATATTATTCTCGACGTCCGCTGTCCTTTAAGCGATGCGTAAGTTACTCCAAAAGATTATCTCGTGCTTTTCGCCTTATTACGGCCTTCCGCGTAAGACGACCCTTAGCTCGATATAAGTAACTCTTATATCGACGTTTATTTAATATTTAATATTAAGAGCTTCTTAAGTAAAGTATTCTTCCCGTTAAATAACTCGCCAGACCTTACGTTCTTAAGGTCTGGATAATATTAGTCCTGGCGGTATAACGTTGCCTTAATATTACGAATCTTCGCTTTTCTCGATATTAATTATATTTTTTGAGCTTTACGCCTTACGTGTAATTTCGGATACTTATTATTAAACGTAATACTCGTTCTGCTGAATCCAGTCGCTGGACTCGGGTTTTATTATATATTAACGAATATAATTATTATTCGTTTTATTTTATTCGTTATCTTTTTCACCGCTATTATCCTCGATTTAGCTGTCGATATGATTAGCGTTAAGCTCGTTTATTATTATATAATAATAAGTAACGCTAAATTAAACTTCTTTCGGTAAGAAAAGAAAAAATATACCGGTAATATTATACGCTTTTTGTCTTATAAAATTGAGTTATTTCCTTTTAATGCCCTTCTTACGGTGCGAGCTCGCCATATATCCCGGAAGGTTATACTTATAGTATAACTTTTTTTCGCGCCGCTTATTTATAACTTTTTTTAATAGCTTTTCTTATTATACCTTATTTTTTCCTTTTTTATAAGTAGCGTCGTATTTTATAAGATCTAATTATCGGTTATTTTTAAGGTTATCTTATTATCGGCGTCCTTTGTTTTATTAATAGCCAGACTGCCTCTGGCTCTTTTCTACGTACGTCTGCTGTTCGCGCTTAAACTCGTATAAGCAATTATTAATTCGGACAGTTTATTCGATAAGAGTAAGAATATCTTTTGCTTAAGGATCGATTCGGGTAAGTTTTAGTCGGATATAATCCTTAAGCTTTTGTTAATAGTAATTAATAAGCGATTAAGAGTTTTAATTAGTTTTATTAACGTGCTTTTAGAATTCCGTAGCGTAAGTTATTATATTATTAACTTATTTTAAGCCGTATAAATAAGTTTCCGCCGTCTTAATCTTATTGATATCGCTAAATATTCGTCGAATTTCTTTTTTAATTCTTTTTTAAGTCTTAAATATAATTTATATAACGAGTATAATTCCGCAGGTAATTTTATATTCGAAGTAGTCCCTAAGGAACGGCTCGATCTATTATATAGCTTTGCTTCTGAGGTACGATACCGTCTAGAAGGCGTAGCTTTCGTCGATAAAGAACTTATTATTATTAAAGTATTAATAAAGTTTTACTTAAAAAATAAAAGTCTTTAAGTCTTTTCGGTTTCTTTAAAAGGTATTAAAGAGCTTAATTTTTAAGGTTTCTTTAAGTTTATATATTAAGTTATTTTAAATATCGGGTATTTCTTTATTTTCGCTTTCCTTATAGTTCTTCCTTTTAAGGATAAGTGCGGATAATAAAAGAGTGCTAATAGTATTGCTTTAAGGGCTGAGTACCTGACTTTTAGTTAAAAAAGTTAATATAATATACGTGAGTCGGTACTTTTAACGAGAAAGTGCTTAAAGTATTACGGTCCGTATATTTACTCGGTATAAATACAATAAGTTATATTAATCTTAATAATTAAGAAGTAAATATATTACGTATAATAAAATAAATAATAATTAATATAATTAAGATATTATTTTTAGTTAAGCACGAAGCTCTTATTTAATAGCAGACGTGCTAGTCTTTTATAAAACTTTTATATTATACGACCGTCAGGACCGCTAAGTCTTATCGGTCCTGGACTTCTGGACTTTAGCGGTCCAGCGGTTTATTACGTGAAAAAGTCGCGTAATCTAAGGGCTTATCTGCTTTTTAATTATTTATCGATAATAATATTTATATAATATATGACTTATGAAATCCTAAGTATTAGGGTCTTTTAAAAGAATACTTTTAAAAGCGATACTTTCTTAATATATTCCTCTTAAAATTCTTACTTTTCTAAGCTTATAATCCTGAGTATTACGCTATCCCGGGGTCCAGTATTACGGGACGCGGGGCTTTCGTAATAAACAGGTACATCTTCCGGAAGCCGTCTTGAGCTAATTAGCGGCTATTTATATAAATTGGAGCATGTGAAGAATAACTTTAAAACGATTTAATTTTGAATAATTACTTATTATATTATATCCTCAATAAGAAGTGGTTCTTGTAGTAGTTTAGTTGATCCTTAAGAGCTGATCGTAAGAATAGTATCATGCGCTAAAACGGCCAGAACCTAATATAAGGAGCTCCTCAAGCACCCCTCGAATAGACTCTTTATTTATACCTGACGGCAGCGGAATTAATAATCACGTAAGAGTTGCAGTAATATTACCCATAATTAGATATACAAAACTAGCGTATATAAAAGATAGTAAAATCTCAATCGTATATGCCGCAGAACCGAAGATTTAAGCATACGAAATTTTAAATTCTATAATTGCCATACTAGTACGGTAACCGCAGCACAGCTATTTTTAATAAAAGAATAATACTTTAAGGTTCGAGAGAAGATATAAATTAAAGTTTGAGAGTCTTTCGGCTATAAATATAAATATCTTATACGAACTGTAGCTTCTAAAAACTATATAAGACGCCTTCTTCTCAAATACTTTGCTTTCTTTAAATAATTATATCTCTGAAACGAAATCGCAAAGGAAAGAACTCTCGAAGACGGAACGCACTTTACTTAAAAAGGCTTATGAATATGGAAAGCTAAGCGGCGCTAATATTATATTCTTTATTTACTAGTTTAAGCGTTAGTTTACGTACAGATCTATTAACCGATAGTTATTCCTTCTATTATAAGAATAGATCGTAAGTATTAAGACGAAATATATAAGTAACGCTAAGAGAAGAATAGCAAAGGTATATCCGCTTCCGGTTAATTTATTATAATAAGATTTCCGACCTTAAGAGCAGGACTTTTTGCTATTATTATATGCATATTCTAAGTTCAGGAACGGCACGGCCCGCAACCGTCTATTAACTCTGCCGCTAATTAATAAGGCTTGCGGCGACAAATCTGCATAGATATTATGAATTTAAATACGCTGCGCGCTAGGCGATCAGTGGGATTCCTCGGTTTCCTTTAATCTGGTTAAGAAACTATTATTGTATAACGTATTTCGACATTAATATACTAGCTAGAGCCATAATATTTTATATCTCGATATTTTTAAAATAACTTAAAAGACAAATTAAAAGTATATTTTATTTATTATCTTTCACCTTCATAGATAGCACGGAATCCAGTCTAGCACGAGAATCATAAGTAGCACGAGAATCATAAGTAGCACGAGAATTATAAGTAATACGAAAATCATAGCTAATACAAGAGTACAATCTAGTACAAGAATTATAAGTAGCACGAGAATCATAACTAGCACGAGAGTCCGGTCTAGTACAAGAATCATAAGTAACACGAGAGTTATAAGTAGCACGAAATTTATAGCTAGCACGAGAGTCCGATCTAATACAAGAATCATAAATAGTATAAGAATATAATCTAATACGAGAATTCATGTCGAATTAACTCCGCAGATCTTCAAATTCCAGAAATAAAATATTTAAGTCTTTTGGAATCGATATAAAATCTGCGACGTGAATCTGGAATTGTAATAGAAGTTAAGAAATGTTTTTGCAATTATTAAAGAAGCTGCAGCGAAAGCTCAGACTAATAAGGCGCATACTTACGCGCTAGTGCCGCTAGCTCATTATCTTCGGCAAGGTTAACATACCTGATCGAGCATACATTACGTACCAGCCCAGTTAAGCCAGCATACCGTCCGGGCTGGCACGAACGAGCTGGCACGTAATTAAAGCTGGCTCACTGGGATAACTGACCCGTTCGTGCTAGACCGGACGGTATACTGTATAAAAGTTTGGGTCGAGGTATGCATTAATTCTAAATATAAGACGTAGCGCAAGGAATCAGAAAAAGCTTAGAGCTCCTTGCGCTCTTAAATAATCTAAGCGAGATCACATAACGCTTTAATACCTACGCGTTATTCCGTAATATTACCCCTTCTTCTAAATAAACTAAAAGCTTCTGCGACGCTATATTTCAGTTAATAACAGCTTATCCGGATATTGCATATAAAAATTATAAAGTAATGCTTCGCAGCCG